>CM067481.1:21066089-21083111 GCA_034552555.1 Semaprochilodus insignis | reverse complement strand
CTTTAAATACCATCTTTGAATATTATCAGATGAGCTTGTAAGCATGTTCGCTATCTCCTGATCTGGGTAGCCTACTCTAAAGAAAGTAGGCCACTTACAGAGACTCTAAATGAAGACCAGGTAAAGAGAGCCTGTCAGGAGCTGCCTTTGTTTAGCTTTTGCAGGATGAGCTCTGCTTGTATTTGTGGTTCTGTACAGTCTTTTTACACCTTTCTAGTTCTAGTGATGTGGCGTTGGCTCTTTGATTCCACTCTTTTAGGTGATTTTCTCTGTGCTAAAGAGATGATTTTTGCTGTTCTTGTTCCTTCATTATCCCCAGCACCCGTTTCTTGTTGTGTTGGTTCTCTCTGCTTTTGTTCTTACTATCTCTTTGTGCAGATCTTACCTGGTGTGCCTCTTTACAGTAGTTCTGACCGTTTTTTAATGAGAAATTGATGGAGTTGCCTGGATTTAGCTCGCCTGCCTATTATGTGATCCCTGCCTCTCAAAATTCCAACTTGTTGGTATAACCTGTCGTATACAGTATAGCTATTTTTAATCACTGAAAACATTATTTTATATTGTTCATTTTGTTTATTAGTTAGATTTTATTTAATATTATTTTTTATTTAATTATATATAAATTTATAAATGTAAAAACTTATATATATATATATATGCCTTGTAGGACACTGGACAATTTCCAATGCGTGCTCCAAAACCTAAAATAATGTTTCTGTCTAGTAGTGAGGAGGTCATAGATCATTGTTTAACTTCCTGATTTTTTTTACTTCCTGACTTCCTGTTTTTAAGCTACTCTGACCAGTCCATATTTCCTTCCAGTTAGAATGTATAGGAAAAAAAAAACCATGCCATCTGTCTGTTCACAAATACAAAATACAAAGCAAGGCTAAAGGTTAACGGAGTGAGATTACAAAATGACAATTTAATCATGTTATAACATTAGTAATCATGAGCAGATTACACATAATGAATACTACAAATCATGTGTTGTTACAGAAAAAATAAAGGCACCCTATACTTTTTATATTAACATATAGATATACAGTACATTGTGAAATAAGAAACACAAAAACATCCACAGTGCTTACAAAAAAGAAGGACACAGAAGAAACTAAAAAACAGTTAAAATGTTGAAATGGTGGATAAGGTGCTGCTGTTGTTGTGTTGTTCTAGGTGTTAGCTAAAGTGTCCATGGGTTGAGTGTGTGATGTATGTAGAGTGCATGTAGTGTGGAATTTGTGCTCTCTAGAGTAGGTGCTGTTTGTAAAGTGGGTGTTAGTGTTTGGTATGTGAAGTGTATATGTGCGGTTTGTGTGTGTATGTTTCTGTGTTGCTGAGTGTGATATGTAGTGTTTTGTATGTGACTGTGATGTAAAAGCAAGGTCCAAAACGTTTGGTTGTGTGTTGTGTTTGACTGTGACTGTGGAGTGTTAGCTGTGTGTATGGCATGTGAAGTGTGAGGTGTAAGATGCGTAGTGTATGGTGTGTGTCGTGTGTGTATGGAGTGTGTTTGTGGAGTGTGAAGTGTTTAGAGTGCGTATTATATGTAGTGTATGGTGTGTGAGATGTACGTGTGTGGTGTGTGCTGTGTTTGCCAACTTAAATCCACTGACACTTTAAATAAATTTTATCTTAAATCCACTGATACCTTAAGTCCAATTATACCTTATATAAAGTGCTACCTTAAACCCACTGCTCCCTTACATACAGTGCAACCTTAAATCCAAAGCTACCTTAAACCCACTGATACCTCAAATTCTCTGATACCATAAATCACCTTCTATCCAATTTCTGTGTGTGGGGTGTGTGGGTTTGAGTGTGGTATTTAGAGTATGTGGAGTGCGTTGTTTGTATAGATGAGATGGTGTGCAGAGTGTGTGGTGTGTGATTGTGTCCATAAATCTTTGGTTATAGAGTGTAAACTGGCTGTTGTGTGTGAGGTGTGTGTGTTGTATGTGTGCAGTGTGGTATGAGTGGTGTGTAGAGTGTGTACTATGTTTTTAATGTGCATTAGCCTGTATGCATGTGAGTCTGTGTGTACAGTGTATGAGTGCCTATGTGAGAGCACTACTGGTAGTTATGTTCGAATGACAGAACGACAGAATAACAGAACGATTAGAACAATCATTTTATGAAACCAGTATGTCCGGTCGCTTAGAAAACACAAGCACAATATATTAGTATAGGTTCTATGATTGTACATAGTTTTGTGGTTCCAGCTCAAAAGCTGTAGGAAGAGTAGCGCTGACATGTACTGATTATAGAATAAGAAAAAGAAGAAAAAGAAGAAGAAGATGAAGATAAAGAAGTAGAAGAAGATGAAGAAGAAAAAGTAGAAGAAGGAGTAGAAGAAGGTGAAGATGATGATGAGAAGAAGAAGAAGAAGAAGAAGAAGAAGAAGAAGAAGAAAAAAACTGTGATGGACCAAAGCTAGATTGTCACAAGCCAGAATGTCAGTTTTCCGCTCTGTAAATGTGTGATGGCTACTTCTCCACCAGAGTTGTCATTACATTTATTCTATGTTAAATAATACAGTATGCTCCTTTGATAGGAAATGTTATGCTAGCTGTAGACAGAAAACACTGAACTGGCAACACAGTGCAGAGAGCAAACACTTGGACAGCAAATTCAGCTTAACATTTGCTCCACTGTTCTGGCAGATGAATGTCACTCACTTGGCCCATGCATGAACACTTTCTGTGTGACATTTAAGCAAAACCTGATGCCCTGTTTACAACATATAATGTCTTATGTAACAAGGAAATATTTCAGACTTACTCATTTACGGCTGGAGTGCCACAAAAGTAATTCATGCAAATTAAATAAATATGAAATCTTTCAAGCTTTGTTTGTTCCTAGTTGTGAAACTATCAGTTGCTAGCAGTTTTATCTAAGACACAACGACACTGAAACGCAGCAATGACGTGTGTGAAAGCAGGATTTTTCTTATAGTAGGAAAAGGCCTCTTTTTACAGTACATCTAAGTCTGATGCCTTGTGAGGCAAAGCACATCACTACCCTATTGAGTGATTAAAGCCCAGTTCTCAGAGATGTCTTGTAATGTGACTCAAAGTCTTGGAGCTGATGCCTTCTGATGACTCTCATGATAAAAATGCTATCCGTAACAGCCAGGTTATACAGTGCAAGCATTTCGCTCTTATTCTTTTTAAACAGACAGAATTTGGATCTAGGGACACCAATACAAGACCATTTTTATTCCTTAGCAGCTTAAAAGACACATAGCTGTTAGTTGTTATTTATATATTATATATTATGGACTTAATTAACATTTTTTAATTAACATTTTTTAGGCTAGTATTTTGACCGCATCCTGATTTCCTCCCCTATGTCTTAATTTTGGAAATTAAGATTGAGGAAGACTGAGAATGTCACCCAGCTGCCTTTTAACTGCTGAGAGCATATCAAGAGAATAAAGAGGGCATAGGAAGTTAGGGCTTGTAGAGATACCTGTGGCTCAGGGCTTAAAAAAAAAAAAAGAGTGTGTTTTTGATATATTTGCAAAAAAGCAGATTATAGATCCCTAAACAGCTTACTGTTCAATAGCATGTATAAATAGTGGCATAATACAGGTTTAATAACTAATGTCAAGGTAGCACTTAATACTGTGGGCCTCAGAACAGCCCTTCACATCACTATGTAACTGAATATTCTGTATTACAAGAGCATTCTTTTAACAGGCACGTTGCAGAAGAAAGGTGGCTGAGGCTCAGAGTTTGGCGACTCTCTGTTCTCGTTTACGCTGCCTTTAATATTGCGTATATCCACAGCGGAGAGGTTAGTCTTCAGCTGCAGGAGGGCATGGACCTGGCGTTCACTGGTGAGAGGAAATATGAAGTTGGTCAGCAAATTTCTGTGCAAATTACAAACAATAAACGGACAGCAACAAAAATGTTTCAAGTGACAAATTTCCTTCAGTTTCCAGCTGGATTTATAGATAAACACTGTAGTGTTTGACATGTTTCATATTTCATGCATATCTCAACTTGTGCACCATTGGCTTCTTAGGCTAACTAAGGAAATTGCGTTTCCTTTATTTTATCTTTATTGTCCAGTGGACGTTTCCGTCATATAGAGCTGTTGGAGACCTTTCAATTTAGAAAAGCTGAAGCCACTTTGCAGATCTCTCTCTATAAGAGCTGAAAAGTGTCAGCATTCCTTTTGAAAACACTTTGCTCTCGTCTAACTATACCACTATCATAGGACATGTGAATACATAACTACCCCCTACATTACAGTGTAGTGTTCTGCAGCATTTCAACTACTGATGAACAATGTATTGTTTGACCTTCATAAAAAAATCCTTTTCCATTGTCTAACATCCCCAAACTTTTTGAAACATTAAAACATTTGAAAAAAGTCAGCAATGACATACTGAATCAATGCTCAGACCTGAGCAAAAAACAGCACAAAGCTTTCATCAATTTTATTAAAAAGATCTTTTAAGAATCACTTCTTGCATACAAAGGAATTTCATAATAGAAAGCAGAATTCACCCTCTTCCTTACTGTACAATTCCACTGGTAGAATTCCTGTGGTGAGCGTGAAAGAGAGCTAGAGGTTTTTCCCCCCACACTAAGATCAGTGTTTTGGAACAGCACCATTTGTGACAAATGAGCCCTCACTGGGTGGAGGGCTTGAATGCTTGGAATGGTTTAATAGGACGGGGTCATGCATGAGGCAGGACTACACAGCAATATGAATAGAGAAAGAATTCTGCCGAAAAGGAAACGCTAGGAACCATCAGTGTTCCTATCAGTTGCTGATGGGACACTTCAGGACAAGGCTTAAACTGGCCAATGTATGTTGTCGCATCTATGTAAAAAAGGTTTCAAAAGTGAAGAATATTTACCTGGTTTTGATAAGCTCCTGTTGAAGAAACTTGATGAAAGAAATGGCGATCTACACCCTTATTTTACAACCAGTCCTCAATACAGGCCTACTATAAGCCTGCTTGTCATGTGCCAAGTTGTTATTGTTATTGAATATGGCACCTGCCATGTAATTCTGATGTGTACATCTGGCTATGATGAATCTGTCTGGGTTATTTGTGGTAATTAGGTGATACTTTATCCCTTTCAAATCAAGTAAAATCCCTTACAGCTGACATTAAAGAACCATCTGATAAAACTAATCCAGCTTAAATAGCACGTTCTACAGCTGTTCTAAATCAATGGGTGTTCCTTTAATTAAACATTAGTCGCTTATTAACTTGTAAACTGTCATATGCTGCCAGCTTATAGCGCCACCTTATCTGTTTCCTTTATACTTACCCTATATCTGGGTAGGTTCTTGCTAATGTCACTATCTCTAGTTGAAGTGACCCTGCGTCCTGCAGCCTCAATACCTCTGATACTTTGGGCAAGACACTGGACAGCCATTTCTCTTTGGAACCCTGTGGAAACAAGTCATAATTTGCTCAGAGAAACATTTTCCACTGCCATATTATTTATATATTTAATACTTTCAGTTTGTAAAGTTATTCATCCTAGCATAATGTAGACAATGTCAGTCTCTGTCATTGTTTCCCTGGTTGGGTTTTGGTCCAGGCTACATCCAAAACCATACACTATAATATTATACATACTACACTACTGAATGCACTGCTACTGGTGGTGTACTGTTCTGAGATGTTGTTTAGTACGGTGGCATCCAGTTTTGGATGCAGTCCCAGTCTTGTTGCCTGGGGCTTTCTAGAATAATGTCCATCTTGTGTGTGTTGTTTCTCCCTGTTAAATCTCATCAGTGTTTATTTATAGATGTGTTCTGCCCCTCATTCTGATAGGCTCTGCAGATTCTGACCTAGTTTTGTTACTTTGAGATTATTCCTTCTTTCTTTGATTTTTAGAGATACTCCGGTACGGCCCATTTCAGCCTGCCTGGAAACTCCTTGTTATGTGTCTGAATTCTATTAAACACATCTGTTCTGCTCAGTATCACAGAAATACTTTTGCACTTGTGCAATTTTTCAACACGGCCTGCTGGCAACTAGCAGCGTCTTTGGAAAATCCACAAAACGTCTAAAGTTTCAGTTTAATGCTTAATGCTTATGTGAGAGAGGAAAAAGGCATGAGGCATGCAGGGAATTGTTGTGGTCATATGAATAGTTTTGTGTGTGTGTGTGTGTGTGTGTGGTTGTGGGTGTGGGTGTGGGTGTGGGTGTGTGCATGCTTGTGTGCAGGCGTATTTTGGGGGTTCTGTAAGGAGTGAAAAAATGTTCTGGTGACATTTTTATAACTTTCACTTTTAGGACTAAAAGATGCAGGTTAAGGAAGCTAGTGTAAGTAAGGCACAAGTGTATGTAGCAAAGCAGTAATCACAATATATACTGAAAGGGACATGAATGCCCCCTCAATATTCAAATATGTTGAAAATGTCCCATATACTGATATAAAAAAACATAAATAAAAATATTCCACTCACTAGCTGTGCATATCTTTAGGACCCATCAGAGTTCCTATCAGTTGTTGATGGGACACTTACCCTACCCTACCCATCCAAACATACTAGCATTTGCCAGCATCAAGTCTTTATGATGTGACTTACTTGTATGACAAGGTAACATTAGCATCAATATGTAACTTTTTGCTGGAACTGTAATTGTGGGAATCACGAATATTGTATTGAAAAGCGTCAGTAATTGTATGTAGTGGAAACAAACATTTTTGGTGAAAATGGGATGACTTGCAAGTCCTAATCAATCAACCATCAATTAAACACACATTCATGCAGTGAACAACAATGGTGTATTTAACTAACCTCAATGTATTTTTGTTATATTTGTTAGAAATCCCAAATGAAGTGTCAGTGAAGTGTCAGTTATCCACAGTTATCCACCACCCACCCACTAGATTTGATCCCCACCGATGTTAAGTTCATGGGTGCAGCCTTGGTATGTAGCTTGTGTTCAAGTGAAGGCTGTAAAGATAGTAATACCATAGGCTGCCTGTATATTAAAAAACCATATCTCTGACAAAACGTGACATTGTGAGGACCAACCTTTTGTTGATCTTTGGTTAAGGAGGTTTAGGTGTATATACTTCATGTACTCACACTTCTGAGAAACAGTGCATTAACTTCGGAGCTGTCCTCACACAAAAGGGAAGCAGCTGTCTCCTGCTCATCTTTGTCTTTTAGTTTCAGTTTCCTTTTCAGCATCCTCCTCATATATTCTGTCATCACCTCCCTATGCAGCTGACTCAACAGCTCCTATACACACAGACACATTCCGGTTGTAGAACTGTTTTAGCACATGCTCTGGAGAAACATTTCGTGCTGTTTTCACGATCACTGCAATCTGGGGACAATTTACAAAAGTACCCAGAAAACCTGAGTTTGTGTTGCTCACCTCCAAACAGGCAGGCTTTAGGAATGTGAAATGTTTCATCTGATCCTCCAGAGCACTGAGGAGCTCTGCCATTATATTATGGCTTCCTGTAAACCAGGCCTGAGTCCACAGCTTCCGGTAATGCACCTGTGTAGATTGCAAGTAAAAATAAATGAATCCATCCTGATTTGCCACCTGCACCTCATTTCTCAGCACGCTATATAAACCCCTCACACCCGCATCCATCTTGAGAAGTATTGCCAAACTCAGTTTCCATAACAAGCGGTTCTCTTGATCTTTGCTACTTCTGTTCTTGACCTCCCTTTGTTTACTCAACTCTCGCTTTCGGATTTCCCTTCTGTTTCATTCGCCTTCCTTATTGCTCTTGCTGTGCTTTTGAACTACCTGCCTGCTCTCTCGATTCCTCTCTTGATCTCCCTGTGGTTCTGTTAGCTGATTCATTGATTCTCTGGCCTGTCTCTCTCATACTCTCTCTCTCAGCCTCGACTTGGTTACTATTGCTCTGTGTTTGCTGTTGAGCCTGAATATCATTATGTCTAATAAAGACTACTTGACTTTTAGGTTGGCAAGCGTCGAAGCCACTTTGTTCCTGACACAATGTATGTTTATTCAAAATCAATTCTTATGCTTCTGCCAAATTGCCAGAGCATTTTATTCAAATTGTAGGAAACTCATAAAAGTTGGAAGTATGATGCTGGAAGAACAAAGCCCAACTAAGTACAAATAGTACAAAGAGCACCACTTAATGTCATGCCCCCTGAAAACACATGCAGATCACATATAGAAAAGTGTGCATCCCTCTTTGATTACCTTTAAATAGTCCAAAATTGATGTATTATACCTATAATCTTCAAAAGCCCTACACACTCATTTAAATGTGTTTTGCTCTGAAAACCTTTCATGTTATGACTTCCATGTTAGAACAGCTCAGTGTAAACCACCATTTATTGTTTATATTAAGCCCAAAAGCTTGCTTCCCCTGATATCAACATTCATAGAATTTAACTTGAATATTTAAAATTAGGTATCTGAACTTTAACAATTGATGCCAGCACTTAATGCTTGATGAATGGCAACAGGTGTGTTCGATGACTTGCAGTTTAAATGTGCAGGTAGGTAGGTCTTCAGGAGCAGTCTCAAGCCATCAAAAGACCTCATAAAGAACTTTCTAACATTTCATAGAGCTGAAGAGGGATATAAAAATGTATCAAAGTGTTTTTTGGCATACCAGTAGCAACTGTGAGGGCCGTAATCCAGAAACAGAAAAAACAAGTCTACACACGAAGACTCTAAGTGGAAGACCAAGCAAAATAACTAAACAAACTGGCAGGAAACTTGTTTGTGAGCTCTGCAAGAATCCTGAGTGCAAGAATCCATAGTGATGTGCAGGCTACACAAGTCTGGACTGTTTGGGAGAAAAGCATGCAGTAAGTTATTGTTTACTTTTAGACACAAATAGCATGCTTGGAGTATGCTAAAGAGCTTAGTAACACTGGTGGGGAAAAAAACTGCCTATGAGGAAAAGGAACATCATTCCCACAGTAAAATATGGTGGAGGATCACAGATGTTTTCACGTAGCGGAAGGAAAATTGAATGTAGGCCAATATTAACAGATTTCAGAGCAAAGCCTCACAGCATCAAAAGCTAAAACTGAAACATTGATAGATCCTGCAACAAGGCAATGATCCAAAGCATGAAGCAAAGTCAACTGAGGCACGGTTTAAAAAGAAGAAGATGAAAGATTTCCAGACCTGAACTTAATAGAAAATCTGTGGGTGGAATTGAAGAAGGACATTCCATCGTACCTGGTAGAACTGGTAGCTGGAATGGACTAAACATACACCTAAGAGCACATGAGAGTTGTCCAGATAATACCAAAAGGCGTTGGAGGAGGTTTTCAACAGTAAAGCATTTCTTTAAAGGGGGAGGCAGACTTTTGAACTGATATGTTTTTCTTGCTATAAACTTTTCTTATGTTTGATGATATAGGGACATTTAGGAAATCTGGTCTTTCATTAAATATTGAGTTCAATAAAATAACTTTTCTTTAAGGGGATGCACATTTTTGTATTCAACTGAAACCGTACCTATAGCTTTTCGTGTTAATAATCATGCAGTTAGAGATTTTCCTTCACATTTTTTAAAATTATCAAACACTGATCTACAGTTTTTATAATAAACCAATTGCTAGTCCGAATTAGAAGTTGGAATACTTGTTCTAATTTACTTCTATTTGTGTATGTAAAGTGGGTCCACAAATATCACAATTATCATTATTTATTAAAAACATGTAAAATTATGCTCTTCATAAAATGGTCTTCTATTGTAAACATAATTGCATAGTTCATCATGGCATCACAAGACAAGAAAACTGACCAAACATATGTTAGTCAGAGTAATACAATGTACATTGCTTAGAGAGCATGACTATACTTTATAGCACACTCTGGGTTTCATCATTACATTACTGCAGGCAGCGGTTGTGACAGCATAGCCAGCGATTAGTTTAATATGCCTTATTTTTTGATACCTTCAATTCCTTGTGTGTGGTACCAAGGAAGTATCTGTGACAGGATTCTCTCAGATCTGCTGCACTGGACAGCCAGGCTGTTTTTACATCCTCTGCAAGATTTTCTCTTGTCTCTATATAGTCCCTGTGGATGTAAAATTTTTAGTATTACTCATCCAAAATCAAGCTCTGCAGTAACATTCGCAGTTTGATTGTTACATTTTAGGAAATTATATAATTTATAATATTAACATTTGATGATACTTGTGTATATAGCACATATGCCATTTGATACATGAATACATAGAGGATATTAACAACAGGGCCCATTTACTACTACTTGTAACAGTAGAGGAACCCTCAGTGGGGTTTATGTAGAACCATATACAACACATTCTGCACAAATCTGCAATTATCTGAGTTAAAGTAATTAGAGCATAAGGATGTAGTACATGTGAGATTAGATTTGGCCCCTTCATTTTGTCAGGAGAGAAAAGAAAAGGGGTGGACTATTTACCCTCAGCTTCCCTGTTGTTACAAATTATGATGTTTTTGTTTGTCTCACCTTAACTGCTTGATGCTGACCAGACTGGCCTTCAGCGTGTCAGGAATGTTCTTGTTCTTCCCTTTTAAAAACTCAGCAGTAGATTTCTTATAGCTGCCAAGAGAAAACTATGTGTTTAACCCTATTAACCATATGTTGAAAGGACCAACAAAGATGAAACAGAGCTGAAACAGAGGGATGTTTTTTTTCCTAAGAGGCATTTTTAAGAGCAGAGACATTTTCTCTCTGATAATAGATCAAGAATTGTTCTTACAGACAGATAGTTTGAATTTATTTTATCTATTTCTCTCTGTTCTTCCAGGAACCCTGCATACTGGTTGCCATGTGAAATGGCAGTGGTCAATGGTAGGGTTTAAGTATCATTCCAACTGCCAATGTGAAAATGTCAGCTCTGTCTTAAAAAGGCCACATGGACATTACTGAGCTGCAAAGAACTTTAACTACGGTACTGATATCTTACCTTGCAAGGAAGCTATCTAGCTGAAACAGAATCCTCTGAGCCTTGACCTCATCACCCAAAACAGTCACGCCCTCTTTAATAGCTGTGTCAACAAGCTGTAAAATGAGAAGTTCATGCTATTATGCCACATACTTGTCCAAACAAATGCACCTAGGAAGTAGCAAGCCAACTCACTAAAGGAAATTAAAGTACTTAATTCCACAATACAACAGCATTTCAACTCAGTGTTGTTCATACATTTATAACATCGACAGCAATGTTGGAAATGTAATAATTATCAATCAGCTCAGGCTTTTTGTCAGTCTGCCAATATTCCTCTTCTTTCTTCAGGGCGTTGGACAACCACATCCCAACCTCAGCCTATAAACAAAATGGAACATTACATAATGTAAACATACGGTGCATATGGTGCTTAAGAAATAAGTTCATATGATTTTGAGCTGATGCATCACATTACCTCTTTGTGCAAAAGATACTGCTCCTCCAAAATCTTAAGACTTTCTGCAGGTAACAAAGGCCCTAGTGTTTCACTACTGATGTGTGGCTCCAATTCTTTCTGTTGCAATACATCCCTGAAAAGAACGAATTGAACAATCCAAACTTTGGTCATCTCTAGGTGGTGGAGTAGTACAGCAGAAACACTCAGGTTTACAGTATGAGGTCTTATTATTATAAAAGACACACTGAATTACTTTTTCCTTACTTTGGATAAAAATCATTAATCCATCCCAGTATGTAGATGCAGTCTTCCAGCTCAATGTTGGATTGAGCCAGCTCCTTAAGTTTCATGGAGAAAGCTTGGTGGTACAAACGAGCGTACATGTTACACACATCAAACTCTTTTGGGTAGCATTCCTGCACATCTCTGACCACTCGAAGCATGTCATTCTGAATGCGCTTGCCCATCCGACAAATATCCTTCTTCAGGGAGGTGGAAAGATTCTCAGCTCCACTCTCTTCCTCATTTGCCCTCTGAAGTCGTTCCTCCACCACTTTCTGGAGAAGGTTGTCATGGATCTCTCGGCATTTCATAGGCCTCCAAGCAGGACGTGTATGTTCTGCTGCCTTCTCCCAGCGCTGGTCTCGTTCCTCTTCCTGAAGTATAGCAGTCACAGCATTTTTCAGTGCTTCCTGATTCTCAGTTTTGAAGGAATCGTGGATTACAATCTGCAGCTGCAGCTTCAGAGTCTCAAAGTCCTTGTGCAGTCTGTCTTCCTCATCTTCTGCGTGATCCACCTTTTCATCTGCTGACTCTGTGCTGAAGAGACGATCTTCCCGTGCGAAAAGCTGCTGACTGGCCTCTGCCAAATGATTCCTTTGTAAATTCTGGTTGAAGTCCAAGACGACTGGAACTTCTGAAAGAACATAGCTCACTATTAGGCTGAGTGGAGGGAACCCCATAAGAATTAAAAATTCTTTGCTGAACCAGGCTAACAGAAAGTTCTGCTAACTATTATATGCAAATCTCATTACCAGTACATATTAAATTTAATGACCAGGGAGTTACACTAGCTAGTAGTAATTTGAGGGTATACTAGAGATTCCCAGTCATGACGTACAATGCCATGGGTGCATTAGTGGGCACTCCCTTTTATGATATGGGCTGTAGCTTGTGGACCGTTTTCATATTAACAGATAACATTTATAATGATGTCATGATGATGTTTTTATCCTTCTGGGACAGCTAAGGTTCATGAGGAGCCCACAAAACATCAGCAGACCAAAAACATTAAAACCATAGAGCACTGTGAAGAATCTCATCAACACATGATTGAAATATGATACCAGAGTGTTTTCACAAGAAAGACCTCACTTAAGGATTTACTGCTGTAATAAATGCAGAAGATTCTTTGTATTTGTTGTGGGTTGTGCAACCACTGTATTGTATGTGTTTTTTTCCTGTTGTTACTATCGACGTATCTATTTGTTTTTCTCTTGTTTTTTAGTTTTGCTAGTCACAGGGCTGTATTTAAGATAAGAAAAAATATCTTAAAAAAATAAAACACAATACTCCCAATCCTTGTCGTGCACATTGTGGTGTTTTTTCCTGCTGTTACAGACAGAATTTAACTAATCAGCTCTTCCTGACTTGATGTGGGCGTGTAAGTATGCCTCTATAGAGGCAAACAAAGAGCAGGGTAGGTATACACAAGAGCAGGGCTGGGTTGTACTTTTCCTCAGTTTGTAGTTATATGGTATATATGGTATCTACACTAAAATATACAAAAGAATGATTAGGCCTATAATTAGACTTGGAATATACATGTATTAAATATGGCATTTCTGTACAAATTTTTAACATTGAATTCATAGTTGATAACATTATCCTTTTGACTAAATATTACATGCATATGATGGAGAATCATGAAAAGTTAAAAAGTTGCTAATTGTTAGCCATAAAAAATGAATTTGCCTTGTATTACACATTCCTAAAATACATGTGTAGTACAATATGTCTTTAAATTGTGCTCTTTATTGCAAGTGTATTTTGAAACATAATGCATTTTCCTTTATATTTATTTGCCTTTGTTATTCATTTATTTTGTTATCTTTTTCTTTATCTGGATCCTGTTGCTACTCTATTCCTGTTATGTACTATACATACATACATATTTATATATATATATATATATATATATATATATATATATATATATATATATATATATATATATATATATATATATATTACATTATTACATTGCATAAACACACACACACACACACACACACACACACACCATTTTTTACTTATGTGCTGTCACAGTACATACAACCTACATTGCATTATATATACATTGAAAAGAAGGAAATTTAGTAGGCGGTACCTGGCTCAGAAGAAGCACTTTTAGCTTTGTGGTGCTTCGTGAAGATTTTGATACGCCCTGTAATTTTAGTCTTGCTCTTGGGTTTCTCCTCCTCCCTGCCCTTGGGAGACTTTTTGGTCTGCTCTTCAGACATCGCAGCGCAGAGGGAGACGCTGTTGAGATCCTCAGGCGACTCCAGCACATCTGTGAAAGTCACGGAGTATCAACCATCAGAGCAGCACTGTTAATCACGGGTTCGTTGTTTTTTCCTATTTCCCAGCGTTACGAAGATAGGAACACTCCGGGATCTGTTTCATCAAACAAGGGACGCATCAATGCAGGGCGTGATCATATACATGAATAGCTCCGACCCGTTAGTCTAAACAGCAGCCTAACCTGGCGCATATCCATTAGTGTACGTGGCACGACAGACAATGCTGCGCTGCTCACACTCTGTCCAAGTGTCTTATTACAGATAACAGCTGCTGAAGACGGCGTTTAACCATATGACGTATGTTCATTATGGGATGTGTGCTCCAGAAAGGATAGAAAAGCCAAGGGAAAAAAGAATAACTCTCAACTCATTTTAGTCTGCGGAGACAAATCCACATATCTAGGGGGTTTAATTCAAAGCAGATGTATTCATAACTGGGCTTTAACGGTTCACATTAGACTAGAGGAGAGTAACAGATGAGCTGAGGTCACATGAAATCTAGAAAAATCCATCAACCCATCCTAATATTGCACATGCAAAACAAAGCATTTCCTCACCTTTACTCTTCCTCCTCGGAAGTAAGGAGGGAAGCTGGATGGTTTTCATCATCACAGGATGGTTATTCCAGTCCAAGTGCGCATACTCTGTAGCTCCTCTCTGGGTGGAACTGTCTGACTCAGTGTCTTTATATGCTTGCGGGGACCAGTCATGTGGTTTCAGTTGCTGCCAAGAGCTGTGGAGTGTCCATGGCATTTAGAAACTTCTTTCGGTTTCCTTTTCCTTTAAGGATAAGTAAGCCTGTTCAGGGTTTCCCCTGAGTGCCCTTCCATATATTAGGGTGTGTGAATGTGTGCGTTATCTTAACATTTTCCATCTGTTAGGCTAGTCATTTCCTGTCGCTGGACACAGCACACACCAACTGATAAAAGATTCGTCATTGCATTTTACCATCTGACCCCCATAAAGACCCGAAAGGCAAAAGTGATGGAAAACAATATTAATCATCTATAAGGTGTACAATTTGACAATAGCTGAACTAAGGAGTCTTTGGCGTAGGCCACGAATGACTGATGTAGCATTGGAGTCTTCCTGGCAGAACTTGAGCTAAAGCTAAAAGCTCAGAGCTAAAGCTTCTGAGCCTGCTCCCATGCGAGCAGGCTCAGAAAGAGCTGAACTCCATGTTGCCACTTTAACTGCATATTGCACTCACTGCATTGAACTGTACTTTATGTCTTTATGCACTATTCATAATTTGCACAGTCTGTTACTGCCCTATCATTATCTACATAGTTATCGAACATACTGTATATAAACTCACTGTCATGTATCTTTAGCCTGCTTTTTACATTACATTTTTTACATATGTGCTGTCCCAGTACATATAACCTAAATTATATTATATACATTATTTATACTAAAATCTGTAGTTTTCTAACACTCCACTTTCCATAATTGTACATATTGTAACCTTTGCATCGCTTGCCATCTAATCATTCTCTGTAAACCTCTGTTGAAAATGTTGTGGCTATATGAACTAGAGCTCATCAGAACATGCTGATTGTAGAAATTGCTTGTAATTAGACTTGAACTTTTTATCAAGGCTTACAAAAAGCAACTACTTGGGTTACCTAGCAGTCATATGGTTACTCCGTGGTGCAGTGAGTAGCGCTGTTGCCTCACAGCCATGAGGGCCTATTCCTGTCTGATTCCTGGTTGGAATGTCAGGGTGTGTGGTCTGTGAGTAAATTTGCATGTTCTCCCCATGTATGAGTGTGTTTTCTCTGGTTGCTTCAATTTCCTCCCATTGTTCAAAGACATGCAGGCAAATCGCTAAATTGCCCCTACATATGAGTGAATATGCATATCTGTGTATGTGCCCTGTGATGGACTGGTGGCATGTCAAGAATGTTTCCTTACTATATATAGCTGTGTTATTTGCAACTCCGAGATGCTGGGCAGGACAAGTAATGCCCCGCCTACTGAAGACTGAAATCTGCTTGTCACTCCAACAATGTCTACTGTGCAATTCTGGAACCACATTGTGCAGAGTTATTTTTCAAAAAAGTTATGAATTCAGTGTCGTGGGGGAAAAGATGTTTCCTGCCGCAATAATAAACCCTTAAATAACTAAGAATTAAGAAACAGTTCTGCAGAACATAACACCAGCAAGAAGGCTTCAGACCTGCATCTGACCAGACCTTCCCTCAACAGTTGACTTGTCAGTTCCAATCATCCTGATAACGTGATAATGCCGTGTTGGCTGACCCCCACATTTAACATTTAACAAATATGTATATATATATATATATATATATATATATATATATATATATATACATATTTGTTAAATGTTAAATGTGGGGGTCAGCCAACACGGCATTATCACGTTATCAGGATGATTGGAACTGACAAGTCAACTGTTGAGGGAAGGTCTGGTCAGATGCAGGTCTGAAGCCTTCTTGCTGGTGTTATGTTCTGCAGAACTGTTTCTTAATTCTTAGTTATTTAAGGGTTTATTATTGCGGCAGGAAACATCTTTTCCCCCACGACACTGAATTCATAACTTTTTTGAAAAATAACTCTGCACAATGTGGTTCCAGAATTGCACAGTAGACATTGTTGGAGTGACAAGCAGATTTCAGTCTTCAGTAGGCGGGCCATTACTTGTCCTGCCCAGCATCTCGGAGTTGCAAATAACACAGCTATATATAGTAAGGAAACATTCTTGACATGCCACCAGTCCATCACAGGGCACATACACAGATATGCATATTCACTCATATGTAGGGGCAATTTAGCGATTTGCCTGCATGTCTTTGAACAATGGGAGGAAATTGAAGCAACCAGAGGAAACACACTCATACATGGGGAGAACATGCAAATTTACTCACAGACCACACACCCTGACATTCCAACCAGGAATCAGACAGGAATAGGCCCTCATGGCTGTGAGGCAACAGCGCTACTCACTGCACCACGGAGTAACCATATGACTGCTAGGTAACCCAAGTAGTTGCTTTTTGTAAGCCTTGATAAAAAGTTCAAGTCTAATTACAAGCAATTTCTACAATCAGCATGTTCTGATGAGCTCTAGTTC
>CM067481.1:20926031-21062237 GCA_034552555.1 Semaprochilodus insignis | reverse complement strand
TATTTAAATATAGAAAGATTTATTAAAAAGATAATAAGATCAGCATCTGTCCAGGCACCCTGGGATTGCCTGGGAGAATGGTGTTCCCGATCATCCGCATTCTCCCTTGCCGCTCGAAACTTCTGGCTTATATAGCTAGGTTGTTTTAAACATCTGGAATTCATCCCAACTCTTGGGGGTTCTTTAAGATAACAGAAAGAACAGGGGGCCTCCCAACCTATACAATTCCCACACTCTATACCATAAACATCCTCAATTCTCCAGACACCATAGTATGTACAGTGCACAGTGAATAAGGGACAGAAAAAACTTGTTTGTTTTGACAAAGTTTGAAAATGCCTGTTTCTCTGTATATCGCATGTAAATGTCATGATCAATGGACCAAAAGAAATAGCCCAAATAACTTGGAAAAAAGTCTGGTGACACTTTATTTGGAGTGGTCTTTTTTAGATTAGATTGATGCTCAGTAACCAGGGGTACATAAAAAGGAGTTCAGAAGGAGTTAAGCCACAAAAGCACACACAAGTGTTCTTTAGTAGTGTACTGATGTGTCTGTGCTTTGAATTTAAAGTTGCAGTAGTGGTCAAAAGAGCTTTGGCGAGGTGTAAAAATGAGACCATGATAGATTAGAGTAGGTAATTTGCTACCCAAAGCAAAAACAAACTAACAGCATGTTAAAAGTGCATCTTTGGTCTTCAAATTTATTGTTCTTTTATTTCAAATGCTACAATAGCCTTCACTGGGGAAAAAATGAGGTTATGCAGATGCATGCTTTATAGTAAAGGGTGTTGCAGTGTTGGTTGGGTTTATGTAAATATAGCATTGTTGTTGATATGTCTGGCGGAAGTGTTGGAATGACAATTGCATTCCTGTGGGGTTGATGTTATGGAGACCTAATGCATTTGAAAAATATGACTACCTCCTCCTCTCTGAAAAAAGAGTTTCTGCCTACACCACTGGATTCTTCAGGTTCTGATATAACGTATATAACAAAGCATATGTGTTGTTTTCTGACAAAGCTAAGTACAAAGCTGTTCATTTCCAAACACAGTTGATCAGAATAGATATGGACTATCCATGTTGGTTGCTCTTGATTTCCAAGTTTTTTTAAGTTCAGACAGCTATATGGATAGTTCACTATATAAACCTGTACTAAACAGACCAGGTGCAACATGAACATGCCAAAACTCACCATCACCCATTTGCCACACAAAACTTTCTAGAACTGCTCCTGTGGTAAACATGCAAAGTTCTTAAGATGATTAATGGAATAATTTTTGATTTTTATGTTGCTCACATAGACCATACAGATGGGAGGAGGCATCAGCAGGTGAAATAAATGTCTATAAACCATACTGAACATAGCCTACATAAGAACCCATTTGATTTAAACAGAGGAACTGATCAATTATCTTCTTAGAGAAGGCTTTGATATTTGCATTAGGCATGTATGTACAAATTCATAGGTTACTTTAATGTCCTAAAAAGCTCTGACTGCCTCCGTTTAAGGTATTAAGTGTGCAATAGTGAATCTACTCAACTGTGTATCTAACAACATCCCTTACCCAAAGTAGAATGACTATAATTCACAGTGCCTCTCATGGCTTACTTGGTAATACTGATGTACAATACTCATGCAGAAGCATTTTGGCAATGTTTGCACTGGTTGTTTACTATAAACACTTTTTGTGTATAGTTTATAGTTTTGTGCCATTGATGTCATATATAAATGCCCTCCATAACTGTTTTTTAGGAATTTTTAGATCTCAGTATAGTCCTGTTGGAAAGGCATCTCAAGGTGCTCCTCATGAGTCTAGATACAATTTGCTTTGTTGAACACTTTTTGGAATCTTTCATATTCCATTTTATTTCACAATGTTGATGTCTTTACTATTATTAACAAAAAGTATAAAATTGTAAACGTCTGTACCTATAACTGTGCTAGAACATACAAACATACGTCCAAACATTGGTTTTATGGGATAGACATAGGACAACTTTGAACAGTTTTGAGTTGAGTTTTGAACAGATTTGACTAGGGTTCTTGAAATTGAGTATTGTGATAGTATACACGGTGCACAGTCGATAAGGGATGAACAAAAAGCAACATTTTAAAATGTCTGTTTCTCTTTACATTGCATGTACATTTCTTGATGAATGGACAAAAAAAAAGTCAAGTGACACTTTATTTGGAGTGGTCTTTTTTAGATGAAAAAGCTGCTCAGCAGACTCTCAGTAACATAACAACAACATATTATTGATGTATCAACATTGAAGCATCTGAATACATTCAGCAGATAATCAATAGACCTTGAAATAACTGCATAAATAAGATTTATTATTAATAATTCAGCTGTTGGATTCAGTTGTTTTTCACATTATTTGGAGGGTCCAAGTTTATATCTGTAGATGTTAAACTGAGAAGTCACTGAACATGTAACAGGTATAATACAGACCATCTCAACGTCTTTAACAACCTGTTACACACGTGCTGCTGACACCATCCTGTAACTGGAGTTTAACCAGATTAACCAGTTTTGGTTAGGGTAAGGATTAGGTTTTGGGAAGAGGTTAATGTTAAGGTTAGGGTTAGGATTACTGTTAAGGGCCAGGGTAAAGGATAGGATTAGGTTTTGGGTTGAAGTTAAGTTTAGGGTTAAGATTAGGGCCAGGCCAGGTTTGGATTAGGGTTTGGGTCAAGGTTTAGGTTAGGGTTAGGATTAGGGCCGAGGTTAGGGTAAGGTTTAGGTTTTGAGTTGAGGTTAGGGTTAGGGTTAATATAAGGGCCAGGGTTAGGGCTAGAATTGGGTTTTGCTTAATGGAAGTAACATCTTAAGTATAACTACTTAATTTAATATATTAACAGTGCATCTACTTATTGTAGGTAATGTATCAACAGCACATCTTTTTTACTTCAGTGTATTCAGATGCTTAACTATTGCTACTTTGCTGATATGTGGTTAATGCGTTACTGATACTCTGATAAGAGTCTATTAATCATAGACCACTCATAATAAAGTGTTTCCAAAGGTCTGGTGCCATTGACTTACATTCAAAATTAAGTATGTATTGGAGATATGAGGTTTTGTTCTGACAGCAGCGAGATTTCCAGACACTTTAGTGTCCTTGTTCCAAACAGTCTGTGAATGTGGCACATTCAACAACCTTCTCTGTTATTTGTTTATGACTACAGCAGTGATATCAAATTGTTATATAGTGTATCAACAATGAGCTACAACAGTCATATGTTAGCTAATTTCTAGCATAACCGCCTAAATAAATCTATCAATATTTGCTGGCATGTACTAAGTCAGAGACTGTTTCAAGAGAGCACCTGCAGCAGCAGTTAACAAGGCTAAATTAAATTAGTGCTTCACCCAATTTTTATTTTTACTTTTTGTCACAACAGTGCTCAGAAACTAAAATATGTAATGTTGCTTTTGCAGTAGCTTTGCAGCAGAAGTAAGTTTTATGTTGATAATGCTTAAACCAGAAAGTAAACATGACTCTTTGCCAAAAGGGTCTGTTACCTTTTCACTGACAGATTTAATTGGGGTGGTGGTGGGGTGATGATGAGTGATGTTAAATGGGCAGTCAAATGTTTTGGTTATTCAACCTGTGTCAACACATCTGTGGCCGAATAACAAGATAACAAATGATCATGCCTGTGAAATGGACAAGCATAGAATAACATACTGAGTGACATCTACTGTGTTGGCTAGGACTTATCAGCAAATTGTGATTTACTGTTGGCAAGAGCCACAAAAATCTCCCATAATAAGTGACACAGCCACAGATATCTCCAGAACTGTGATCTGGAGAGACCAAACAGTTTAACAAAAATATCAATGGTTTTCAAAATACCCTGGTTAGAGAGAGCAACCAAAGGATATACATACACACTTTTCCAGGGGTGAGGCCTAAAGCAAAAGACAGGATTGAGACCCATGGGATGCACAAAGGCAAATATAAACATTCAAACTTTAAAAGGGGACATTATTCCAAAAACCAATGATTTTTTTATACTGTACATTTGTGTGTACCCTGTCTGAAATGTCTGTTAGAGCTCCTGTGTCTTTGAGCCCCACTTACTGATGAATCCAGTCTTTTCTATTTAGTCAACACACCTATTCTGTTCTAATTGGTAAACCACCAGACGGGCATGCTGCTACAAGGTCCCACCTCACACAGCTGTAGCTATTAATTCATTTGTGTCGGTTCTGCCATATCAGCCAGGTAGAAAGTCAGGTAGAACAAGTTGGTAGAGCCAATCCACCTTCCCATGCTAGACTGGAGCAGGTGTGTTGTGTGATGGTGTAGCAAGCTTGCCAGTAGGCGGACAATGAGAACTGTGATATGAGAATCGCCAGTTCCATACTGGCCATTTTTTGTGCTTTACAAAGTTTAATTGATCAGCAAATATACTTTGCTGTATCTGTTTAAATCAGTTTCAACTTCAGATTGTCTGTTCTGCCATTCATCCTATATCTAACAATGAAACAAGCAGTACTGTATTTAAACTCTGCATGTATTACAAACAGATTTTTTGTTCCCAAAAGGTCTAGAAGCAACTTTAGCATCTGTTTAATGTAGATAAAGAGGCTTATGCCCTCTGTTCACTTGAAGGAAGAAGTGTCAGACTGCAATGCTATTTGAAAGGAAGACAAAGATCACCAGGAATAATAAATCATGAAAATTTAGACTGATATGGGCAATATTTATTGAGCTACAGCAGTAGTGTCCCTCAGTATAGCGTCTAACCGGCATGTTTGCTAATGCAACATGCATACATCTCAGCATGGAGTTGTAGAGGTTCCTGATGGTGTCCTGCGATAATCCATCCCATGCATCTTGAATATTCTCACACAGTTCCTGCAGATTTTGCAGAGGTGGAGTGACACCAGGCCTTCTGGATGTGTGACGTGTGAAACCGTTCATCTTGGCACTGACCATGGTGCCTCCACACTCTGATTTATTGGTCGCCTCCACCAAAACAAAACTGGGACTCGCCACTAAAGATGACCCGCTGCCATTCAGAGACACTCCATGGCAGTCTGGTACAACACCATTGGAGTCTTTGGCAATGTTGACATGGGCAGTCATCGCAAAGATCTGTGCACATAATCCTGTGTCGTACAGCTGCCTGCCAATGATGATGGCACTAACAGGATGATTAATGGAGGGCATCACTGCTCAGTGAATGAGAGCTGGGATAGGCACTTCCTGTACGGTGGCCGAGAAAGCCCAACGCACTGCAAGTTAAAAACGCGCTGCAAAGTCTCAAAACACAAGCATCAAAATGACACGACTTGCACAACATTAGCCAAACGCGCTGCAAGATCTGAAAACACAAGCATCAAAATGAGACCGCTTGCAAACCATTAACCGAACGCGCTGCAAAGTCTCAAACGCGCTGCAAACACATGCAACTTCCAAAACACATGCAGAAAGCCTCAAAACACAACGGAAGTGTTTCCGAGGGACACTGAAAGTGGACGGACCTGGAAGTAGAGCCGTCGATTCAGTCGAGTTATTGGCCAGGTTTTTGTGTTTATATTTCGTTCCACCTTAAACAATGCACACCGAGTGACTGAAAGAAAAGTTTATCTGTTTATTAATGAATATTCATTCGGTTTATTGGCCAGTTTCTCGTGTTTACATTTCGTTCCACCTTAAACAATGCACACCGAGTGGCTAAAATTAAGGTTTAACTGTTTATTAAGTTAACACAAGAACCTGGCCAATAACCCGACTGAATATTCATTAATAAACAGACAAAACTTACTTTTGCTGGAACTGGGGCTGTCTCGGCTCTACGTCCAGGTCCGGCGCCGTCCACTTTCAGTGTCCCTCGGAAACACTTCTGTTGTGGTTACAGGGTTTCTGGTTCGGTTAATGGTTTGCAAGCCGTCTCATTTTGATGCTTGTGTTTTGAGACTTTGCAGCGCGTTTTTAACTTGCAGTGCGTTGGGCTTTCTCGGCCACCGTACTTCCTGTGATCCAGAAGAATAAAGAACTTTAGAAGATGAGTGAGTGAGTGAATCCAATAATCCTTTTGTCAGACAATAAATGCAGCTCATTTGGCTACTTTCAGTTTCTTTGATATTGAAAACATGATGTCTGTCTATAAGCTAATGGTCAGAATTTGTTGCCAGCATGGAAAGTCCAAGACAGATATTTGGGCTATGCTGGAATGGTTATGGGCTACTAGACTAAGAGAAGAAAATACAACAAAACTTTCCACTTCTGAATAGCCTGCCAGTCTGTGCTTGCCATAAATTAGGAAACCACGAATTAGTTTCTCGGAAACCACGTGATTTCACCCTGCTGTTTAGAATCTGTCCACTTGAGGCAATATGTTCTACCCAGCTGTAGTGGAGTGCTGGGAACCCCCTCTAAACATCCATATATGTCCTAACCAGCTCTGCCCTTTATGTTCGGTTCAGTGCAGCTGGTGTGCGCATCTTCATTCTATTAGGTTTTTAAATAGACTTTATGACCTTGTGAAAGCACAGATGAGTTTGACTACATGCATGCTCTGATCTGAAGTGGAATTAAACCCAGTATTAGATTAAAAAATCCACAAAATAAAAAAGGCTATGGTGCAATGCGGAGCCCCCTGGTGGACAAAACCACAAAGAAACCGTTCAAAACAACATTATATTTGTACTTTCATTCAGAAACATAAAGCAGGTAATGATAAGAAACCACAGATACCAAAACAGCAAAAAAAGACATTGGCATACTGGCATATTATCTCTAGGTGAGTGCCTTATTTTCAGAAACCTCATACTCTGATATTGTTTATGCCATGTCTGATAGTGAGCCACTTGACTTGGGGTGTGTCAAACCAAACCAATCAGTTTGTTGACAATTTGTTATTGTTTTTTGCCTGGAACAAATGCAATAAACTGTGCTCTACTGTTTAAAAAGAAAACCCAGGTAAACCTGCTGCCATAGTTTTTTGGGTTATCTTAAATTAGTTTAGTTAAAAGTTCTCTCACATTTAACGGTACTGCATCTCAGCTTCCTTTTGCCTCCTTATGAAGGGCAATCACATTGCTTACATTTCTACCACCCGGTTCACACCAGTCAAATGTGCTCAGGAACCACAAAGGTGTTTAAATGTTTGTGTCCCAGAAGAAATAAAAAGGCTCTTCACACTCAATAAGAGAAAAGTGTTAAGAATCAGTTAAGTGTGTACACCTGCCATCAGAGTTGCCAGGTTTGCAGTTCTCCTGCCAAATTAGGCTAGTTTGAAAATGCTCTTATAAGAGTAAATGAACAAATGAAAGTTTTAGCTTCCGGTGGCTGGCAATTAAGCAGAATTTGGGCTGGAGAATTTTGTTGGACATGGCAACTGTGCCTGTTATGGGAAACATAGGAAAGTACAGTAAGATCTCTACACTAAGTTTAAAAAGACTATATTATTATAGTCTGTTATAATAATTATTGTTATAGATTATATTAATATTTCTTTGAAGAAGGTAAAATATTGAAGAACCCTCCAGAAGGAGAACTGCTGAAGTAATTTAGGCACATCCTGCTGCCAGTAGTGTTTCTAATGCTACATTAATGTGTGTTAATATCTTGGCTGGTATTCTTTATAATTGTTGCAGAGAGATTTGTTAGAATAAAATGTTGAATATGGAACCAACATGTTGAGAGACAGTAACAAATGATTTTGCATTCTGTATAGCAAGAGTTTCAAATTGTCAGGGGGCTGTCAAGAAAGGACCAGTAAAAGAATATTTATATATTCTTTTCTATTGTATACATATATTTATTTTCTAAGTAGGAATTTTAACTTATATATGCAGTTGTTTAGGTGCATCTTATTACTTAATTGGGAATTCTTTTGTCTCCACAAAGCACTCCCAGAGCAACTGCTGAAACTTATTTGTGCTCAATATGCAGTGCTCATGCTGCAGCAGGTGGTTCCTCTTGCATGCAGCACTTTTTACTTTAAATAGTGTGAGAAGCATCAGCTTATAATTTACTTTGATTTTTAGATTATGATGCATATTATAATATCTGTCCTTTCTTCTACATCCTGCTTATGTGTGTTCTTCTTTAAGAGAACCGAAATCAGCTATTGCGCAGTTAGATAAGATCATCAATTTCATTTGGAGAAACAAGTTTCACAAAGTTAGGAAGCATGTGTTAAAAACAGAATAGCAGACGGAGGACTAAACATTCTCAATCAAACTAAAAAAAAAAAAAAAAAGTTGCAAGCATATGGAGTCTTACACACAATTTTCTTCAGCAAAGTTTTTTTTGGCATACCTGCATTTACACTGTTAATAAACTACCCACAAACTAGCTTTGTTAAATTGGTTATTAGTTTACCAACACAATTTTTCAGATTCACTAGCTACATGGTTATAATAATTATTACATACTCTGACAACAAGTGTGTAATTATTAGTCTATTATAAACATGTTTATTCTATATAAAGGAACCAAATCACAACACAGCTAACCTAACTGCCACATGATACTGATATGTTGATTTGTTTTTATTCTTTTTATTCTTTTATTCTTTTTTCACAGCTCTAGAGTGCTGTAAATATTGCCTGATCTTCAGAAAACTGTGAATCCCTGCAAAGCCAGGGTACTCCTCCAGGACCAGGACTGAGAAACACTGGCATGCAAATTAGTTTCAGACAGGTTTAAAGCAGGCAGAAGATATTCTAAGAGAGTGCCAGATGAGAAGCAGTTGTCAGTTCCTACCAACAGATGGAGACATAAGTCTTTCTTTCTTAGCAAGTGTTTCTGAACTGAATTGCCTTATATTTAGTTAGTCTTGGGCCATTTAAATTCATTCACCAGTATTTATATGAACATCTAGCTGGCGATTGATCGCTGTAACAAAACCTAGAGTGCTCTTTCTTATTTGTGATGAGTATCCTCTAATCGCTATTGGAGTGCAAAGTCATGGCAGCTCTCGGCATTGACCAGAGGGCCTCTGCTGTCCCTTGAGTGTCTGCAGGAGTGGAGGACTGAGAGCAGACTTGAAATGGGACAATCCCTAGACCAGTGCCCTTTGTAGATAGATAAGTAGATACCTGCTCATCCAACGTTTCCTCTGAAACCAAGGGTACCAAAAAATTATTTGTCCCCATTTGCTGCAGTAACAGCATCTATTTGTCTGGGAAGCCTTTGCACTAGATGTTAGAGCATTGCTGTAAAGATTTGATTGCATTTAGCCACAAGAGCGTTAGTGAGGCCAGGTACAGATGTTGGATTATCCACAGCCCAGTGCGGGGGGACTTTGCATTGGACATGGTGACCTTAGACTCTCTAATGCTCTATTCGATTGGCAATGCTTTCTGTTGAGATGTGTGTTGCATCTCAAGATGGGAGAACTACTTTAAAGAAGCTGAATTCGCTAATTAGAAGGGGTGTCTGAATCCTTTGGGACATGTATATTGGTGAAAGGACAAACAGAAACTTCCTGGCAGCAGAGGTGCTACTAAATCTCATGCTAGTGGAACAGTTGTTTGTACATGTTCTTCTGCAGTCATCACTAAACCTTAGCAGCACAATAATCTCAGCATTTATGTTAAAAACAATAAAAAGACATTTTAAAATGCATTCTAATGTGCTAAGCCTTGCTGAAGTAATACCAGGCAATGCTGGTCAAAAAGCTTATGTGTTGGAGGTTAGGCCCAGAGAAGATATCTGAGAACATCTGCTCTTTATCCTCTTTACTGCATTACATTGAAATAATGCCAGCAATGATGCAATGAGCCTGTGATGCAATCCAAGGGGTTTGGCTGGCGTCAGTCAAACGTCATTATGTCATTTGGTGATGCTGGTTAAGGACATGACCTCTATTTCTATGAGATTTATTAAGTATGTCTGAAATATCCCCTGTGAAATAAATAAAGAATAAAAATATAAAGGGTAAAAAATATTTGATTCTGATTGTTTGACTTTGAGTGTTGATATCACAGAGACAAAGTAATGCACTGCAGATGGAGGACATTAAAATGTGTACATACAGTAATTCCCACTTTCAGAAATTATATTACATCATTCTGTCTTACAGTTTAGTTACTGCTGGCAGTAATTGTGTTGATATAGTGTTGAATCATCTTGGGTAATTTTTTATTCATCTATAAACGATGAACACATTTCAAATAAAACAGGTAAATTTAAACTGATGCACCCCATTTATGCTAGCAAGCTAACTAGAATGCAAGGCTAGTCTGGGCCAATGCTGTCTGCTCTTCAGCTTCCACATGTCTGCCATCTTCTAACCTTTTTTCATAACATCATCTGCTCTTTCACCATTAGACCCACCAATAGCTGAGATGACAAGATAATGGCTCAGCTAATTATGGTCATGATTCAAATAACTGCTGCCAAGAGCTGAAAGCCAAGGGTTTTTGAGTGGGCTCATTAGAGGGGCTGAAGTTTTATTGTTGCAATAAACTCTTACTATGGGACTCACTTGTGGTATTGTATTATTCTAGAATTTTTGAACGCTTATGCATACCTCAAGCAATCGTACACCATCAGTGAGAACAATAGGGGCCATTCTCTCAGGGTTGTTGATATGTTCAGAGCACATGTGAATGGGTGACCTGCCCAGTTGTCTGTTACTCATTGACCCTGAAATTGTGATCTCTTTATAATGAAAGAGCTCCTCATACAAGCAGGTAGGTCATGATGCCTCAGTTGCACATGGATTAATGACAGCTTCTGCGCACAATAGCACTCCTTCTCTGCAATGGAGGTTGGTGGTGGGGTGCTGGTAAACAGAGAATATCCACTGCAACTGGGTCTAGACTGTTCCTCAGCAGACGCTATGTAGATGCTGAAGCACATTTTGTTATAACAGTTAAGAGTGATGAAGTTTGATTTTGGGTTATTCTGACCCATTAAAAAGTTGCCCTAACCCCACCACTCCCTACCAAAATGATAGAAGAAACTTTTACAGTTGTGTGTGAAGTTTGGCACTGCTGGCTAAATAATGTATGTTGGTTTTTGAGGGGAAGACACGCAAAAACACAAACTTAATGCTAATCTTTATGCATAATTACTGTATATTTCCTTAACATACAAAATGGAAAAAAAATATTTTTAATTAGTTGTGACTTATACTAAAATTGGACACTGTATTAAGTCAATACTTTATAGCATCCCCTTTGATAGGGGCTTACAAACATTGTTTGAATCCATGCTACAAGTTTTTCTATTCTTGTTTTAGGAATTTCCATCCACTAGGCTACCTTGCATGCACAACATGTTTAAGATCCACTCACAGATTTTCAGTGATATTCTGCTGCATGTGAGGCTTGTCCCAAAAGCTTTAGTTAGTTTGTATTTCCCCGAAGTATTTCATGGAGGACATAGAGGAATGTTTTTGGATCCAATTTTCAATTTTCCATTATCAAGTTGATTTGCATTCCTCAGACGTTGGCTGGTATGGTGAGGTTGCAGGTAAGCTTTCTTTCTGATGACTCTACCATGCAGATCATGTTTGTGCTGGCCAAACTACACAGTAGAATTGTTAACTAAACCTTCCCACAGGTCCTGTTGTCATATTGGGGTTTTACTTTGCCTGAATACGACCAGTTCTATTTGAGAGTTTGGTCTTCTTACATAAGCCTAACCTTCACCCTAGAAAAAACATAAATAAATATGATGGATTTATAGTTTTCCTTGGATTTATAATTTGACACCTACCTTCCATTTTGATTTGTATGTAGTTTTGACTTTTTTGACCCTTCGCCAACCATGCACATTACACTTTGGCCCACAAACAGAGACTGCACATAGCAACAGGGCTATAGTCAACGGTGCCAGTGCACCCGCACCAGTCCCTTAAAATAGGAGAACAATTCTCTAACTATCTCCTGCATACATTTATACATTTTTGCAACTTTTAATAATGTAAACACGGTAAAGCCAAATGTTTAGGTTTTAAACTCTTTAAATGCATCACAGATTAGTTTCTCAATTGGAAAGCAAACTGGAGAATATATAATTATAATGTAATATGAACACTTGTGTTTAAAACCTAAATGCTTCTGATTATTTATATATATGTTGTCTTCTAATACAGATTTTATTTGCCATTACAGTTAATCATTGTTCCAGTTTGTTCTCACACAGGGAGACAGATCCACTCAGTTGTGTAACACTATTACACTATTTTTCTATTCTGTTACGTGCAACTGACTATAATTATTAGCTTAATGTTAGTGTTCACCAACCCTTGTAAGGCCTTTACAGTACACACTGTATTGTATTTCCTGGTATTACCTAAAATATCAATTCAGATATCTAAAATATTCACATTTTCCAAAATCCTGCATGGCTCCCATCTGTTGGCAGTGGTCTTGGGGAATCCTGGTTAGAAGGATCTCACGAGTTCTCTCGGGCAGCCACCAAGCTCTGCACCTTGTTAACAGCATTTGCCCCGCGGATGCTGTCACAGCCCTGACCGCCCGTGCTCTTCCAGGAGACTCAGGGGGGCTGTGTTTGGAAATCCCTTCCTGCCTCGCATGCTCTATAATGATGATAATCGCCTTGGTAACCAGAGGGAAGGTCCTAATCAGCCGCCCCTCAGCTCATCTGCAAGCCGGCTGTGGCCAAATGTAAATGTGCTCATTATCGCGCACCAATCTGAAGGACCTGATCTCCATTCTCTTCCCGCTGAAATGGCATGACTGTGTTATGTGACAAGTTTTGTTTTGTTTTGTTTTGTTTTTGTCTCAGGGCCTTGCTGATTATTCAGATTTGTGTTTTGCAAAAGCCTAGTGCCAGTTTATTTTGCTTATTCTTGCACTGGGTTTATCTGATAAGTGGGACCTCATTCAGCAGGGAGTCTTCAAAAAGCAGTGAAAGACAAAGATCTCATCCTGGGTCCATGCAGGGTTTATCACATGTGAGCGATGGCATTACCATCCTAATAGAATACATTATGAATGATCAGAGAGATGGTCACAATGGATTATTATTAGGAGGTAGAGTCTGGAATCGACTTGCTTTTTTATAGCATGGCCCTCTATAGGAAATTACAGTTAGTAGGAAAAGAACTTTATGGAAATGAACTCAATTACTGTTAGCAGGAAGACAGATTCGTGGGAACGAACTTGAATATTGAATATTTGAATGAATGTTAGCATCTATAATCGTTTAATGAGTCTAAAAAAAATTACGTAGACATGCACAAAACAGCTGATAGATGATAATAGATAGATGATGAATATTAAAGTAGATTATTCAGTGGGTCAGTGTAAAACGCCATGATTTATTGATATAATTCGTTTCGAATGCACCCTCTGGCTCTGACAGGGTGCTACCCTTGAGATGAAGCCAAGTTGACTGAGCAGAAGTGCGTGTGTGTGTGGCAGCAAGGCGGTGGTGCAGGGGTCCGCCTGACAAGGTTAAATTTAGCGGCTGATTAGACTGTATGAATTTTAATCTAGCTCTGACAAAAGCTCTTTCTTCCTCATCTCTTCCTCTTTGAAACATCTCTTTCTTCCCCTACTGTCTTTTTCATTTGCCTTCTCTCTCTCTCTCTCTCTCTCCCTCTCTCTCTCTCTCTCTCTCTCTCTGTCTCTTTCTCTCTCCAGCTGTACGAGTACATGCCTGGGGTTATGATGATGGAGAGAGGAAAGGGCTGATTTGAATGTAACTCAGGTTGGGTGGCCAAGGCAGTCTCCCACTTCCTTGATGAGATTGTAATGGTTGAAGATGATTGTCAGTGCATATTGCATCCACTGAAGCAGCTCTGATATGTGACCTGAGCCTGCACTGAATACGGCCTCCCCCGTTAACAGGTGGATTTGGCTGGAAACTCATTACAAATCATCAGTGCGCACACACACACACACACACACACACACACACACACACACACACACACACACACACGCACACGCACACAAACACAAGCACAGAAAACCGGCACAAAAGCATGTCGCATTTAATGTCTCAATGATGAAAAGAACATAAGTGGGCACTGCAGCACTTATGCTTCTTAGAACAGAACCGTGGTATAGTTTACTGATACCTACAGCATGTCATGTTAGATTTGAAGAGCAAACTTCAGTCAGGGTCATTGAGTGCAATCAACTTCATAGCACTTATAGCACTGTTGTTTATAAATCATTAGATTTTATAGGAACGATTCTGCTTTTATGAGTAGAATTTATAAAGTTGCATTTGCAAGATAAATGTCACTGCAAAACAGAGTCCATCCTGGCTTCTGTTGAGTCCCTAAGCTAAATAATACAAGCGACCCTCCTGCCTGACCTGTTAGCTACCTGTTAAACCATTTACACCTACCACACAGTCATACCTGACACCCCAGTGTTAACACCACAGTCTTTTCTTCTTTAAAACAGTTTGCCCCGTCTGTTTCTCTAAGAATACGTAGACCTATACAGAACAATAATGGTCAAAAAACACTATGTTGCACTATGTTTCAGACTGCAATACTTTTAGGAAGATAACGGTTACCAGGAACAATAAATGATGATAAATTTAGTCTGATATGCGCAATATTTATTGAAGTACACATAGAGTAGTAGTGTCTCTCAGTATGGTGTCAGTGCATATGTCTCTTGGAGTAGTAGAGGTTACTAATAGTGTCCTGTGATAATCCATCCCATCCAGCTTGGATATTCTCACACAGTTCCTGCAGATTTTGAGGTAGGGGTGGAGGTGGAGTGACACCAGGCCTTCTGGACATGTAACGTGTGACAACAACCGTTCATCTTGGCGCTGACAACGGTGTCTCTACCAAGACAAAAACGGGACTTGTCACTGAAGATGACCCGCTGCTATTATGAGTCACTTCTTGACAGTCGGGTAGGATACCAATGCAGTCTTTGGCGATGTTGATGTGGTGTTAAGAGCAGGCGTTGTAACGGTCTGCGTGGATTTAGTACTGTAGTATCGTGCAGCCGTCTGCCAATGGTGCTGGCACTAACAGGATGACTCATGGAGGGCATCACTGCTCGCTGAATGTCCACAGTCGTGGCTGTTGGGTCAGTCAGGTATAGCAATACGACCAGTCCTTGCTTATGTCACATGCCTGGCCGAGTGCGAAACTTGAATCATTCGCTTGCCACACAATGTCAAACTTACCCACCAAGTTTCATTCCTGTCGGTTTATTCCTTCTGGGTCCAACTGTTCGTATTCTTTGATGATGAGTGTATTTTAAATGATTGAAAACACTATTATTAACGTTATTTGCTGCATCAGGCCCATTCAAACTGGCTTCTCCAAGTAATGAAATATAAAATACTATTTATACTCTGGTTTGGCTGAATACTGGATGGTTATTAATGTGTCTCCATATTGCCCAGTATGACCAGCTAATCTATATTTTAAATTCAATATTTAATCAGTACTCATTATCAATCCATTGCTTTCCACTTTACATTAGTGCAGAGTTGTAACTAAACTAGATTATATATAATATACTAGATCGTCATTGTTGTTATAAAATGATGTGCCCCTATGAGGAGTGTGCCATCACGCCTGTCTGGACTGTCTGGACTGATCTCTACAGAGGTTACTGTTACAAAGAGTGAGTTTCATTATGTAGGCATGTTTATGCATGAAGAGGTTTTCTTTTTTGAGATGCTGGTTGAAAACACTGTTGCCTTTCATGTAATAAATTTTGTATTGTACTCTTACTAGTTTATTTGCTGACAAATTTGGAGAGGAGAGAGCACAAGTTACCTAATTGCTGTTTAAGCTTTACACTCATTGCTTTTTTTTTTTTCTTTTTTTGTGACCAGACAGATAGCTTCATCCTCTCTTCGAGGGGAAGGTGGGGCCCTCGTGTGATTTGCAGGGCCTCATGTGATATGTAGCTCTGTTACGAAGACTAAACAAGACAGAATTGGCAAATAACAGTACAACATCCCAAGCAGCTATATTTAATGAAAATCTCCCATCATCAATACAAGATCTTGGGGAAAAATTAATGTAACTCTGGATAGAAATAAATGTGACATTGCAGAAGCTTGTAGAAACGATTCCACAGCGAATGTGTGCCATCATCACAGCTAAAGGCGATCCAACAAAATATTAGAGTGTGTAACCTTTTTTTTGGCCAGACAGTGTATGTTGTAAACACAAACAATGACAGTTAAAAGATCACAACTGATTCTCAGTCGGTCTGATATAAACATGCTATATTTTGCTAGTTTTTGCTTTGATTTGTTTTCTATTTCCTGATTTTGCTGATATATTATTGACTCTGTCTTTTGCTTCTGAAATCGTTCAAAATGGTAATTTGATTTGGAGTGACAGGTCTTCTGAACATGAAGCCATGTCCGCACTGAGAACTGTGATGTGATTTGCCTCGAACATGGCTTGTAGTGAGGACTGTGCTGGCATGTCAAACATTATAAGAAATGTTTATCATATTTAATAATATATCACATGCTCAGTGTCTTTTATCACCCTGTGTAAAATATATATTTTGCTGCTGTTTTAATCAGTTCAACTGTTTTTTGACTTAAAACCCCTGACCCAATTCATCAACTGATTATCAAGCCCATCATGTGCTGAGTGTGTTGGGGAAGGAACTGGTTGAATCTGCAGTGCTGTAGGTTGAGGGAAATAACAGAGCCCTAGCAAAAACACAGTAAAGAGTGGAACATTCCATTGATTACTGCCAGCTATGAGTTATTGCTGAGGGTAATGTTTAACCATTCTGAAGGTTTATGAAGGCCATTATGTCAGTCTTTTCCTCAGTCAGTCACTGAAACAGGCTTTATATTTTAGCATGCCAATTTACAGAATCCTACTGCTCCAAATCACTGTATTTGCATTAATACAGTACACTGAACTTAGATATGTAAGTAAATTAGTTCCATTACCAGCATGACTACCCTAGTTAGCTCTAAAGGACACAACTAGACAAGTTTGCACTATCAGCTGCAAACCTGAAATCTGGTACAGCTTCGTTCAACAACAGCATACATTTTTTTTTTATGTTTTTCAAAAGCCTAAAGCAATTAGTAATATAAGTTATTTCATTTCACACAGAAACCAAGGGATGCATTACATTAACAGGAACATAATAAACATTGCTCAGAGTTTCGGATATGCTGGTTTAACACTGTGATTAAGGAAGCACTTGATACAATGTGTTCCACCTGCTGGACCTGTTCATGCATGCCGATGTATTAGAAGAACTATCACTCCGAATGTTGACCAGTATAGAGTGAAGGTAAATGCCCTCTTCTAAGACACGCTGCCTGTGAAAATGCAACAAAAGTCAGAAGCAAAAGAAAGATTTCAGAAGGAAAAGAGCGATTTAAGGAGCAAAAATATAAAGCAAGTTACCAAGCTATTTAAATCCTGTCTAGTATGATGTGCTGTATATTGCTACATATCTGTGGCATATTCTGCAGTTCATAACAACATCTTTGTGTATTTAGCAGAAGGTCATAACGGTAGTTCTGTTGCTCGTGGATCCTGACCACTGAATCAAACCCTGATCTCACATGTGCATAACGAAAGTCCAGCACAATAACCAATCACACTTCAGCATGCAGCTTTAGTATTCGCCACTTTAAATATTTCCATTCAGGTACACTCTGCAGGCATGCTTCAATTGGATTGGGTTAGTTTGGCTGAATTGATTAGTCTATAGGAAAGTGGCTAAGGTAGCAGTGAGTGTTTGTTATTGCAGAAAGGGAGCATTGATGAGGGAAAACATGAACACAAGATAAAAAAGTGAATTCTTTGAAATCTGTCAAGCTGACAGTTATTAGGATTCCATGCTGTGAGGACTTTAAAGTCTGGAATTAAAGCAGTTTCAGAAGGGTTTTAATGTGGAGAAATGTGGAGACAGAACTGTTCTGATAATGCGATAGCCTGCTTTAAAGCATAGCTCCAGGCCAACCCAATCAAATATGGAAATTATATTTATTACGCAGCATTTTTTAAGACATACAGTGTTTCGGAGCAGCAGTATTCTGTAAATTTGCATGCTAAAATAGAAAGCATGTTTCAGTCACTGACACTGAGGGATTCTGTGGGTAGAAACAAGAAAAGACTGGCATAGCAGCCTTCACAACCCACAGAGAAGCCTTTTGTAAGACACATTTGCAAAATTCAATTCAATTATAATCTTGGTATGTGTGCCAAGCACCCGTTTTTAAGTGACAAGTAAAAAGCCATGTAGCCATGTTGAAAACATGTTAAAATAATACAGATTTTATGGATTAAAAAACTGCAACCATGTGCCAAAACTTTCAAAAGTCAATGTTTTTGTTTTTACTTGCTATTAGATCATTTAGCAATGTGACTGCCCTTGCTGCAGTTTCTACTCCCTAAAGTTAAGTGTTGTGGGCTGTGTAGCAGTTATGATGTGATGTCAATATAATCAAGTGAAACATAAGCATGTAATCTTGCTTGTCCATTTGATCCAGTCAGATATTTGATACTTTTGTGGGAGCTGAAGGTTTCTACTTAAACACAAGTTATTTCTTCTTCCACTGACAATAGTAAACTCCAATTAAATACAAATACTCTAATATCATCATTTGGCTTGTTTGACAGTTGCTAGGCAAGCAGCAGTGATGAAAGCCATCAGCGCAGTCTTGGTAATGAGATCCCCTCAGATTTGCAGGAATAAAGAGTGGTTGGCTGCTGTGTGACAAGTGGCGGGGCTGAACGAATTAATGAAGTTAGAACGAGACTCATTTGAATAATAAAAACTGCTCAGGTTATTATTTGAGCAAATCATTCTTGTGCGCGATGCGTTTGTCCAGTGTGTCCATCTGAATGTGTTTCTAATACACATGTGGTCTATCTGTTAGCATACGATAATGCTTATGTTTGTTAGACCGTACTGTGTCTCTGTATCCTTGGTGTTGTTGGTGTTTGCTTGTAGATCCTCTGACCCTTTTGTATGGTCATCAGGTCTGATGCCTGCAGACAGGCACTAATTGAGGCCAGCCTATCCATTTTGTCCATTTCATGGGTCGCACACTCTCGGAATACATGAGACGAGACAGTCTTCCTGAGCGGGAGGACTGAATATTTAACCAAGCTTGCTCATCCGTCTTCTGCAAAGTCCTGTCACAGAACTAATTATGTCTAAAGATGTCTGTGATATAAGTAGTGCATAGGCTTTAGAGATGTGAAGAGTTTTTGAGTAGCTTTCGATTTAACTTTGTTTCCCAGGTGGCATAGTTACAGGGGGTATAGGGGGTATAGTTACATTTTCTAAATACAGCTTTTCACTCTTTCAAGATACTTCACTCAGGTCACACTTTATTACAAATAAATTGGATCAGTTTAATATTTGAAGTTGGCTTTGGCTTTGTATGAAGACTTTAGTAATGGAACTTAAGGCTATACCCGAACAAATAGATTGCAAACCAAGTGCCTTAATCATCACGCTTGCCCCAATCCATGTAGAGTTGTTAAAGAGCCTTTTGTAAGATGATGTCTTACCACAAGCAAACTTGGGGGGCAACATATCACCAGAACGTTTTGGTTAGAATGTGCCGTCGGGGCAGTGCTACTAATTGTACTGTGCTGTATATTGTACTGAGGGTCATTCCTACAGTGACTTACTGTCACCCCTTGAGGTACAAAGTGATATTACAAGACAGGACAGGTAGTTAGGATGCTAACCTCAGTAGATATCTTTGCGTACGATAGATAAAGGCTAAAACTGCTATTTCTGTACATTCTGTCAATAATTTTAATTACTTTTAAGCACAAAATAGACAATTTGCAACTTTAAGTAATCTCAAATAGACTTGCATTTGTGGTTTTTGACATTGTATGGGCCAGAACACACTGGAATGCTGATCCAGGAGTACAGGCCAAGATGGAGCGGTGCACAACTCAGATTTCAAGCATCTAAGAAATAGTTTTTTTGTAGTTGAAATCTTTTCTGAATCCTTTTTAGAAATGTGCATGAAAATTACACAAATTATATTGTGTGATCAAGGGTTATTTAACAGTTCATGGGTTTATTGTTTATTGTTTTAGTCTGTGAGCTCATTTTAAAATGTCTTCAAACACATTAGCTAAAACAAGACAAATGCCTGAGCTGATTTCTCTGGAATGCTCCTGGAAAAGATGATCTGGGATACTCATATCCAATCAAGACAACCCTCAGACATCATCACAAGAGTGACAGTGATTTTAAATATTTATTTCAAATAGAACAAACTTGGCAGAAAGGGCGGTTCATCATAAATTGTTTACACAACATAAAGGACTAAAAATAAATAAATAAATAAATTAAATAAAATTGGGAGAAAATGGGCAGATTCGCATATTTCTGATAATGTCCTATTTTGGCTGCTTTTCTCAGAGATGGAAGAAATCATTAGAACAGTTCTTTTGAAATCAACAAGCAAACAAGCAAAACAAGTCAGAGACATGATATACAGTTCAGCCTCATATAAACAGGCACATTTCAGATTCTTTTTGTCTCAGGTCTGCAGTAACAAAAGAGCAGACATCATATAAGACCTTACAAGATGTCAAGATGTCTTAACGCTGCTTCAGGTATGATTGAATGTGACTGGATGAATAAAATAATTGTTTATAGAGACAGGGGAGTTTGAGTGTCAGGTCCTGTCTGCATCAGAAGTAGAAACTGTGCATAATGATATTGCAGCTGTCTCTGAGGTTTAAGAGGTGTAACAAGTGGAGAAGTAAAGTAGGTTTGTCATACCATTTTGTAAAAAGGGACAAAAGCACAGACAAAATTCAGCTTTCGAGATGGCTGCTGCTACTGCTGCAATTATGTGATGTACCTTTCAAGCTGCTGTCTGTAGATAACAGCATGTCAGAAATCACAAAAGCAAAAACTCTATTCGAGATAACTTCACTCAACTCATGCTTGGCACCAAACATGTCTCATCAGCAACGTTTGGAGTAAAAGGAAAACTTGATTTATTGCTTAATTATTCCTTTACATTTTTATATTTAATTAGTTTTTTAATGTCAGATTTCACTTTCTCTGCCTCTGTCCTCATTTTATCTTCATCATAATGCAGGATGTTAATCAGTAATTGGTGTTAAGGTGCTTAGTTGCTGTTTTGAAGGCAATCTACTGTTACTAACTACTTTACTCATTACGATAGGTTTGCTTTGGATTCTAGCAGATAGTAGCTGAGAATGGAGATGGCAAAATATCTCTTTTTTGTTGTTCAGTATCGATATTTAAAAAGTTTAAAAACAAAGTATTGTCTGATACTGACCAGATGTTTTTTGTCAGACTGGCGTTAAAATACCTTGTTTTCAGCTGAAGCGTGCACATACATTATGACAGCATGACACAGTGTGAGCATGTAGTAATGAAGGGGAGATTTGTTACAGCTCTGCATCAGATTAATCCTTTCCCTTCGTAAGATATTCAGTCCAGTATTTTCCAATAAAAAATACTATATTTATCTGATACCTCATCATACCCTATCAGATCGTTGCTGTCTTGTTGTCATTCAGACAACTACAGTTTTATACAGATAAAAAAACTCTCATGGCCTTCTATATAGAAAGAATAGAGAATAACGATTACTGGACAAACTAAAAATACTTGTGTGTGATATTTAGTTCATTTTTCTCTCTTTCCTGTGACAGCAGACCCTCTTTCACTGCCAGCTTATGTTTGTTTATTGGCATGGTAGCATGCACTGGGCTTATGTCACATGGTGTTAGCTGTATGTTGGTGCATTGTTGTAAGTACGAGTAAGTAAGTGCAGTATTGGGCCTAGGTCCCCTACCAGTATCAGTATTGATACATCCCCATTAAAAATCATTATCATGAATATTAGTAGTAGTGGTTTGTGGTGACAGAAAATTTGCTAAAAGGTGTTGACTTTATACTTTAAAAGGTATTGTGATATTCACTTGTAATAGTGCATCTTCGTTGTTGAAGTTCATTCATTCATTCATTCATTCATTCATTCATCATCATTTAAGTCACCGTGTCACAGAGGATGGAAGCCTGTGTCAATTTAGCATCTCCAACCTCACTGGACTGCATCTGTGGACTGTGGGAGGAAACCAGAGCACTGACTTTCTTAAGTTTAATCCTATATTTTACTAAATATATTGCAATATATAATTGTATGTATTAATATACAATCACCAAGCACTTAATAGTAACATTATAGTAATATTGGGTGTGGCCTCCTTTGCTCTCAAAAGAGCCTAATTTTTCTGTGGCATGGATTCCACAAGATGTTGGAAGTATTCCTTTCGGACTGACAGGACTGCCTCATGCAATTCCTGCATATTTTACAGATACACTTTCATGCTGCAAGTCTCCCACAGATCACCGAACGGTGTTCTATTTGATTCAAGGAACACTGAAAAACATCAAACTCATTGTCATGTTCATGAAACCAGTTTGAGATTACTTTTGCTTTGTCACATTGTGCATTATCTTGGAGGAAGTAGCCGTTAGAAGATGGTAAGTTGTGCCAATGAAGGGTTGCAAATGGGCAGCAACAACACTCAAATGGGCTGTGATCTGTCTTAACAGCCCCAAAGTGTGCCAAGAAGACATTCCTCACAACATTACACCATCTCCACCAACCTGAACTGTTGACTGTCGGTCAAGCCAAATTCTGACCCTACCATCTGTGTTCTTGAGTAGAAATCAAAATCCATTTGGGCAGGCTAGGTTTTCCCAATCGTCAGCTGTCCAATTTTGGAGAGCCTGTGCCCACTGGAGCCTCAGCGTTTTGTTCTGGGCTGACAGAAGTGGAACTTGACATGGTCTCCTGCTGCTGTAGCCCATCTGCTTTCAGGTTCGATTTCTTTCATTCATTTCATTCAGGTTCGATTTCTTTCTTTCGAGTTGCTTTTGCCCTGATTGCAATTGTGTAGTTTATCAGTTACTGCGTTACCACAGCTTTTCTGTCAACTCCAACAAGTCTGGCTATTCTCCACTGACCTCTCCTATCAACTAAGCATTTTCATCTGCAGACATGCTGTCCAGTGGATGGATGTTTTATATTGCACTATTCTAAGTAAAGGAGATCAGCAGTTACAGAAATACTCACACCAGCCCGTCTGGCACTAACAATCATGCCCTGGACAAAATTACTGAGATAAATTTTCCCCCATTCTGATGGTTGATGTTAGCATTATCTGAAGCTGGTGGCCCATATCTGCATGATTCTATTAACTGCACTGCTGCCACGCGATTGGCTAAACAGGTTGGTGAACAGGTGTTCGTAATAAAATGCTCAGTGAGTGTATACCACGTATGATGAATGATAATGAACCGCAATTCAATTTTTTTCTCCTGTATACTTTTTTTCTATAACCTTGATATGTGGGAGTTGAACCAAGGACTCAGAAGATACATATGAGAGTGAGAGTGCTGCGAAAGCTCAGCACCCTGCCGCCCATAGTGCTAATTGAGGTTGGTAGCTTCAGTGGTCAGACGACAGGAGGTGCCCTGACACACTTCCAGAAATAACCCTTAGTGAGAGAGAGAGAGAGAGAGAGAGAGAGAGAGAGACTGCACAGCTGTGCAAGTAAACACAAACATAAACATCCAAGTATTTTTCACATTCATTTGACAACAGATATGACTGCTGTTTCTGCCAGCCCATGAGTGCAAAAACATGAATATTAATATGTGCTTATCAGTCAGTTCCAGACAGAGAAAATAGTCAAAACACATCACCTGACCACTCCACCCCCAAACCCGCCAGCCCCCACCAAAAACAAACACCGTAGTGCCAGCAGTAAAGAGCCATCAGGGTTCCCCTACTTTTCCACCAGCTCTGAATGGTAAGCAGTGTCTAGTTCAGATACATTTGAACGTTCTCTGTAATTTCACCAGACAAAGCAGTTGGTTCCCTAAACAGAAGAAGAAAGAAGGAAAGCGAGAAACATAATAATGCTGATGGGAGGTGCTGTTTAGTTCATTGGTAATTGAATTTGTTACACACTGAGGAAAATATTGTTCGGCACCAGACGCTGATGTTTATTCATGGGAAGTCTCTCATATCCTGCTGAGACAAAGCTGACCAATCAGGTGTGAAGGATTTGTGAAGAGCTAGTGTGTGTGTGCATCAATGTGTGTGTGTGTGTGTGTGTGTGTGTGTCTGTGCTAGATGCGAGAGGATAACACTGCGGTCTGTCTGTTATTTCTTTTGGGATCACCCTGTAAACATTTGGCTGGATTTAAAAGGGCCGTATCTTATTTTACACTGGTATTTTATTGTATTTTATTTTTTCCACTGAAATAAACAGTGATATTAATGATACTTACAGTCCTAATTGATTTCTACATGACCATTTTCCAACCTCTCCTGTACATTAGAATTAAAGAGGTTGTTGTTGTTATTGAGCCCTTGAAGGGGCATCCTGGCCAAAATGACAAACTGAATTATTTGCTACATCTGTTGTAAACATGCCTGCTCGCTTCCTGCAGTGCAGCCACATAGTCCTGAGACTTTCCACCAGTCTCTTAGGAAACTGGGCAAGCTTTTAGACTTACAAATATGTTACAGCATATTATAAACTTTTTCAGAGGAATCCTGGGCATAGTTACAGTTACAAGTCTGAAGGACCAACTGGGTGAACCAGTTTGCTACAGTGGCATCCTGAGACAGACCATTGATAATAAATTTATTTTCAGGTATCTCCCAGCTTTGGTGCCCCTCCTTATAGATATTTAGACCCCCTTCCCAAATATTTGTATGTTACTAGTTCAGATTATACAGTTTATTCTCTTTGACTATATATATATATATATATATATATATATATATATATATATATATATATATATATATATGTATATACTGTACACAAGCTGGGTGGGGGCGCTGCTGCTGCACTATTGTAGCACTGTGATTCACATAATGTGAAAAGTAGAAAGCCCAGCTCGTCCAGTCATATCAGATCTCATAAGCTGAGTGCCAGTCATATCATCATATTCCAGGAAAGGTCTTCAGTTTTGTTTGCTCTCTTGCAACAGCAGAAGCTGTGACAGCACCTTGACTGGGTAAAATAAATACACTCATCATCAGAAGAATAGTTGCACCCAGAAGGAAGTGTCAGATTGCAATGCTATTCGGAAGGAAGATAAAGGATATCAGGAAAAATAAATGATGATAAATTTAGACTGATATATATCAATATTTATTGAGCTACACATACAGAAGTAGTGGCTCTCAGTACATGTGATGCAGAACAGCGAACCATTAATCTTGGCGCTGACCACCTGCCTCCACACACGGATTTGTTGGTCATGTCCATCAAGACAAAAGTGGGACTTGCCACTGAAGATGACCTGCTGCCGTTCTGAGTCACTCCATGACAGTCTGACATGATACCATTGCAGCCGTCTGCCAATAGTGCTGGCACTAACAGGATGACTCATGGAGGGCATCACTGTTCGCTGAATGTCTGCAATCATGGCTGTTGGGTCAGTCAGGTAAAGAGATAAGGCCTGTCCTCCCTTACATCACATGCACGGTCGAGCATGAAACTTGAGTAATTAGCATGTCTCATGATGTCAAAACTACTCACCAAGTTTCATTCCGGTCAGTTGATCCCTTCTGGGTGCGAATATTTGTGCAGAGTGAAACAGTGAGTAGTTACAGAGTGAAGATCATCTACAATATGGATGTATGGTAAATGATTTGCAATATATCTGACTATTAGGTTTATTACTTGTTTGTTAGTGAGCTAAATTTAAACGTATATAATGTAAAGAAACTAAGTTGCTAGGCAACTAAGATTAATATTAGCTAGCTAGCTGACAAGACAACTGGTTTAACTTCACTTCATAGTCACTAAGTGTGTTTACATGCACTAAATAATGGGATCATAATCTGATTTCTGCAGTTATCTGGCTATTGATGTGGTCATGCAAAAAGCATGCACAGACTCCTTAGTTCTGATGAAGCTGGATTTTAGCTCAGTTATCAGATCTCTCAGTGCATGTATACCCTTACTCTGCTTTGTTTCTGATTTCTCAGTCTGTGTATGTGTGAAAACAGACCAGTTTAACACAGCAAGTGCAAGATGGCAATAAAACAATTTTAAATCGACGTTGAAACCAACAACATGCTTGATGAAATTAAGGACTTAAACATTCTTCATCCTTTATATGATATGTATTCATATTTTCCGTGACTCAATGTTTTAAAAAAGGTTACATTTGAAGTTACTTTTGAGACATGTCTTCTTCTATGAGTTTATTGACCAGGCTATAGTATAACCTATGATATAAAAATAGTATATGTAGAATCTGTATCTTACCTAAGAGAGAGGAGAGCACAGCGCTGCCCGAGTTCAGGACCTTTGCCTGATATGTATCCATTGTGGAAGTGCTGTACAGGATTTCAAATAACATACTGAATGCTAGTTTCAGGCAATAATGTCTCTTTATGAGGCATATATGTAACAATACTCTGTTCTGAATGGGTACACTATATTGTTCTCTGTTTATATTGTTCTTTGTCTGAAAGGCTCATTATACTTCAACGTGAATGAATGAGGCTGAAATGCTGTAGGCTGTAGGACTGTATGGAGAGTGAAGGGTATGTTGTGAAATGTCAACAGTTTTACATATTACAATAAACTGCTTTATTCTTTACGAAAAGGAAAATATAGGGACCTTTAAAAAGTAATCACATTTATTTTTGTTTTTTTCTTTGATGTTAATTATATTTGTTCCAATAATACAAGAAAGGTGACTATATTTTAATTCATATCTGAGTGATTTGCTACCACATTAACTACTTAAATTTATATTTGCCATCAAAATATTACAATATCGTGATCTCATGAATGTTGGAGCTGAATGAATTTTGAATTGTGCTGCATGAACTTAAACTACCTCTGTTTGTATTAATAGTGCATATTTTGAACATCTGGGCTTTCTGAGCATTACACTCTGCGCTGGTTGAATGACACCCGGTGTGGAATTGCTATTTACTGCTTCCACTGGAATTTCTTTGAGGCAACACACACACACACACACACACACAGCAGTGCCTTGTTCTTCAGAAGTCACATAAATGAATTGATGCGATAACTTCGCAACACCATGAAACAACTGCATTAGTGAGGACGCTACTGAATGTTGCAGAACACTGCGATGTGCCAAAGTGCCATTATGTAATGCCCCAAATGCTTTCTATGAGAGTGTGCATGCATATTTGTGTGAATGTGTGTGTATGAGGCTGTGTGTGTAAGAGACCCAGTCGGAGCTCAACTCAGCTGGAAGAAACAACTGAGTTTGACATTTCCACCGTAAATATCAGCTGTTATTTTAGTGTGGCAGCTGGGCGGCTGGCAGGGATGCAGGGTGAACTTTGACTCAGCGTGTGTGTTCTGATCTCAGCGGGGCAGCACACCACACACCACTGCAGTCCCAGGAAGATGAGGAACCACCCAGACACACACACACACAGACACACTCCCTCTACACACTTTGTAACCATCCCAACCATACGGTGCAGACTGAGACCTGATTTGTATTTGTATGTTAGTGTGTGCAGTAATGTATCTACAGTAATGTGTCAGTAGGTGTTTTTATAATCCAGCACAATGCATCGATCTGAAGGTGGTAAAATACAGCGATTTTCAAAAGTTAGAATCAAAAATAACAATACAATTATAAGAAGATGATGAAATATTGTCTATTAATGAGACCATTTCAAGGAAAGCAGTATAATGTCAGCTTCAGAATTTACTAATCACTGCTAAAATGGATTTGTAAATGAACAATGTGGGATGGCATGGTGGTGCAGTGGGTAGTGCTGTCACCTCACAGCAAGAAGGGCTGGGGTTTGATTCCCAGTCAAGGCATCCGCGGTTCGCCATGCAGGTTCTCCCCTTTTCTGTGTCGGTTTCCTCCCACAGTCTACAGACATGCAGTCAGGTGAAGTGGAGATGCTAAAATGTCCCTAGGTATGAGTGTGTATGTGTGTGTCTGCACCGTAATGAACTGGCAGCCTGTCCAGGGTGTTTCATTGCCTCTGCCCATTGAACGATGGAAGAGTCTCCAGTTAGTTAATTAATACATTTTTTTTCAGTATCTAGTATAAACACAGTTTGCCTTTATTTACAGCTTTCATTCAGTTCACAGTCTGCTTTTCAAAGTCTGCAGGAATATTTTTTCACACCTCCAAAGTTCAATCTCAAAAGTTGCATGCTCTAAGGTGATGCTGAGGTCTGGACCCTGGGGTGGTCTGTATATTGTTCAGAACACCAGAAGCTTCTTTGTTTGATTTCCTATTCTCAATAGGACTTCTTGATAGGTGCACATCCTTTCAGACCCGTAATGTTGAGTTGTCTTCTCACAGTGGAAGGATGGACAAAAACTCCAGATTTTTTGGATGTGAAGATAGAATGGAGCTGGATTTTATCCTTTTTCTTGAAGTTTTTCTGAGGACACGGAGTAAAATATTACAAATGTTAATATGATACTAAACTTGAGTGTTATATTTTATCATCCAGCAAAGCTTGAATAGAAAATTATGATATAAATATTATTTTAAAAAAAGGTTTAAAAAACACTAATCAGACCTATCTGAGGACTATGTGGGTGTGGCTAATGAGCAGCTCAATCGACAGCTCTGTCCAGTGCTTTTATGTGAAAATGATTGGATGAAAAAGCAATGCATGAACAGATGTTTAGATGGATAGATGAACAAATGGAAGGATGAAGCAATGTGCTAATGAAGGAACAGGCAAATGAACAATGTTGGTGTATGGATAAAAGAATAAGTGTGTGATACAGGTAGTTGGTCTAGCTTGCTAGCTTTTCGTTATACTGGTTAGCTGTAGCTCACTAGGTTTATCTGACTCTGAATCTGGTTTGTATGGGCGGGGCAAGAGACATGGGCCTTGTGATTGTTAGTAATTGATGAAGAGCACCCGATTTACATTATGAGGAACTTTACTTTGGGAAGGTATTCATGAGTCCAGAGAAACAAGATTAAGCTTATTAGAAAGAAGCCTCAGATTTCTCAGGTGCCCAGGTTTTTCTGGTGGTGACAGTTTTTTTTTTGTTTACCAGGTCTGGTTGTTAGGAGCATCATTTTCTCTTCATCTTTAAATATCTGAATATAATGTCTGTACTGTCCTATAATGTTTGTACTGAGAATTAAATAAATGAAGGGAGTTATGGTCACTGATTTTGGCACAGTGCTCAGTAGAGTCATCAGGATATTTTATGAGCTAATCCATTATTAACTATGATCCAGAGAGTGTGGTGACCTACCATCTTCAACTAACTTTGCTAAACACTGCAGTCTAATAACTGCTAATTAGACTACTTATTCACTGTAGAAAGAAAGAAAGAAAGAAAGAAAGAAAGAAAAAAGAAGGAAAAAGAAAAATCGAGCAGACTTAAGGACACAATTACTGCCTATCATTAGAAGAGAAGATGCTTTAAGTTGTCAGTTTTGTTGGTCTACCAGGTCTTGTACAGTTGTTAGGGTGTCCTATTTTTTCTTTATCTTTTAATCTTTTATTTTTTTTTTTTTTCAATTCCTTTTTCAGTTTTGGTCTCACTTGTTTATTTTACTTATTTTCCTTTGCCTTCCCTTCTGAATCATAGTCATATGAAATTTTTGTGAGATCAACTACTTATATCCCTAATATCTTCATTATCAACAACATCAAAGGAAGATCACATGTCCACCTTCCAAGTGCAGTCCTGTAACTGCAGTCATTTTCCCATTTGCACCCGTTGATCAGTAGCTATGAGCAGAATAAAGACACACTACACAACAGAGAACTGTTGACTTCAGAGTGTAACATTTTAAGCTATGCTGTTCACCTGGCAAGGACATAGGTGAAATCATTTTCAGTGCTGAGTTTTTTCTGGGTTGTTTCCTACTTAAACTTTAGAAGCACAACAAACAATGGCATCAGTTTCACTTGCAGTTCTTGAGCTTTTTCTCAGCTAGATTGCTCCCCTTGTCTATATGAATTCCAAAATGCTGTATATCAAAAAGAAAAAAAAAAGCTGGTGTATAATACACTGTGTCAAAGAACACACTTCTGTTTCTCTAATAAGGTAAATCCCATTCAACACAGTACAACGTGACAAAACTGCTTTTCACTGCACTCCTTTCATCTGTGGGCTTCTTAAAGGAAAGCGTTGGAAATCATTAGATACGCTGATACACAGAAAGTCACAATGTGCAGTTTATTTGTTCATTTGTAATTATTCTAATGTCAATTTAAAAAATTAAAAAAACTTTTTTTGTTGTTCTTTGTTTATCGTCGCTGTCCAAAGAAAAACAAGTATCTCCAAAATGGCAACTTTACAGGAGAGGCCTAAAACCTCATTCAACTTTAATGTAAGTCAATGGAACCAGACGTCTTTCCAAGCACTTTTGGGCCATTTCTGTTGGTCCATTCATCATGCAATTCTCACACAGTGTAAACGGCAGCTGCTGTTTTCAAATGATGTATAAAAGTCAAAATGGACAAAAATGGAGATACATGTTTTTCATTGGACAGCGACATAATATATATATTTTTTTTCTCTATTTACTTTTGCACAGCATTGTATATACACTAATTATATATTTGGCTGATTAGTTATGTTGCTTATTATCTATTGGTACTTAGTAGCTCACAACAGATACAGCTTAACAACAAATAAAGAAACATTTCTCATTGCTGCCCTTTAGAGGTGTCTGCCCTGTGATGGACTGGCTGCCTGTCTAGGGTGTTTCCTGTCTTCCTGCCCAATAAGCACTGGAATAAGCTCCAGCCCCCTAGTGACCCAGAAGGATAAGTGGTTTAGAAAATGAATGAATGAGTGCCCTTCAGAGGCATTGATAGCAAAAATCAAACTGGCAAAATGTACTCACTGCTACCCTCTAGAGGTGTTATAGCACCAGTTAGGAATGACGAAGTTTTGTTTTTGTAAGACCTGCTAATAAATGTTGTCTCATGTTACCTTTTCTCACATGTATTTGTCTCAGGTCAACTGATAAAAACACATCCGGTTTACTTTCTGTTTGTTGCAACATAAACATACCATTGTGATAAATAGCAACTGTGGAAAACAACTGCCATCAGTGAAAAAAATACAATCATGACAGACCTAGGAAAGATAACACTATACTGTTATATCACTGAACAAAATGTCATGACACCTGTGACTGTATATAACATGTTTATGACGTGGCTATGTAAAGGTTAGGTAGCACAAGAAAAGTGCTACTTAAAGTTCTTTACACACACTCACTGAGCACACTTTCTTACATTTTTCCCCTTACCCTATAGGTGCAAACTGTAGCTCAACAATTACAGACTAGTCTATCCATTTCTCTAAATACTTTATTAGCCCCCTTTCACCCTGTCTTCAGTGGTCAGGACCACCACAGAGCATTTATTATTTGGGTGGTTAACACACTAACACACCACCACCACGTCAATGATCTACCATCCAACTAATACCCGCTCTGTGGTCTTGTGTGGCTCTGTTAATTTTGTTTATGAAAGCTGATGAAAACTATTTGTTGATGACCTATAAAATGATGATGACCTATTGGTTGGTTTGCTATAAAAAAACACTTACACATGTGTCAAAGTATGTAAAATGGAATGGGGCTGGCATTGCATTTATTTGAATTCTTTTGTCATAAGAAGAAATAGTAAAAAATGTCAGAAAATGCTGTACAAACGGAATATACGATAGAGGTCGAGGGGGCCTAATTGAGGTAAGGAGTGAGAGAGAAAGAGAGAGAGAGAGAGAGAGAGAGAGAGAGAGAGGTATAGAAGTATCAGGCTTGTTTTTAGGAGTTTTTATGCTACGATGGAAATCAAGAATAAATGTAATATGTGATATGAAAATAACACAAAGAAAACACAACAAACCTCAAAAGACATTTAAGTACCCACCACCCAGAAATGTATAGAAAAGGTAATGTTGCCTTAACATTTCTAAAGCCAGGCTGTGTGTGCAAGGTTTCTCAACAAAGTTAACCCTAACTTTAGTTTTTAGGTTTGTATAGTTTTTAGTTTTGATGTTTCATGTTTAGTTTTTAGTTTTGATGTTTCATGTTTAGTGTTTAGTTTTGATGTTTCATGTTTAGTTTTGATGTTTCGTGTTTAGTTTTAGTCTTAGTTTACTGTTGGTACTATTGATTATGTGTAGCCCTTTATCATTAGTTCATTTGTCGCTAGCTAATAAGTAAACACAGAAGCACGCTGTGTCCACAGCCACACTCCAGGACACATAACTTCAAGTTTCTATCCAATCAGAGTGATCAAACAATGTTTTTTTTTTTTGTTTTTTTTTTTATGTACAAGGTGTAAGATGCCTAGCAGACACAGATTTTGTGCCATTTTCTATTGTGTGACACATGTTGTCTTGGCCTTTAATCACTGAGACAGCAATTCCTACAACCTTCGTAGCTTTTCAGATACTGCTGAATTATTCATTTATTAAAACTAAAGAACAAGGTACATCAGCCGAGTGAATCCAGTTTAGTTTAGCGTTAACTCGAGCAAGGACGAGTAAAGAATTAGCACTATAGGTAGAAGCATAAAGTGCTTCTATACGTAAGCTGAGCTGCTAAAATGAGCGATGGGTCATATTAAAGTGCTCAGTGAGTGTATAGTTATATTACATAAATGGCAGGTACAAAAACCCTTACTTCTTTTCCTAAAAAGTATGTTTGTGTTGCCGTGCATGAATGTGTATGTGTGTGTGAGTGTGTGTGTGTGTGTGTGTGTGTGTGTGTGTGTAAACAGTGGAAGATGCAGTTGTCAGTAGAGCCTGGATGTGCTTAGATCTTTCCACATAGCTGAAGACACAGCTCAGAACTGCATGCCTCCACACTACCGTGCATCTAGAGAGATGCTCAACTCTGACTAACCTCCTCTACTTCAGCGGAGAAAGAGAAAAGATTTGCGAGAGTAACACTACAATCAAAGAGTCATCATGCTGTTTTCCCCTCACTGCTGAATAATAACAGTGCTAATGTGACAAGACGTGACGGTCCTGTTTCAATAACAGTCAGAATCGCAGGAGAGCAGGCAGGCTAAGTGCTCAGCGCGGAGACCCGCCAGCAGTGAGACACACTGATGCCTGGAATGACAAGGTGGTTGCCATGGCAATGCAACAGCTCAAAGTGACGCCAGAAGACAAGTGCATCAGAAGGGCTCTCCAGCGGACAGAAAAGAGTGCAGAATGAAAGGGAGACACAGAGAGAGAAGGGGAGAAGGAGAGGCAGAGGCAGAGAGAGAGAGGGAGAGGGAGAGAGAAAGAGACAGAGAGAGAGAAGAAGAAGGATAGAGGGAGAGGATAAGAGAGGGAGAGGGAGAGGGAGAGGCAGAGTGAGAGGGAGAGAGAAAGGGGGAGAAGGAGAAGGAGAGGGAGAAAGAGGGAAAGAGTGAGATTGTAAGAGGAAGAAAAAAAGGAGAGGGGGAGAGAATGAGAGATATAATGAGAGAAAAGAGAGAAAGAAAGAACNGTGAGTGAAAGAGAGAGATAGAGAGGAGAGAGAGAGAAAGACAGAGAAAAAGACATAATTAGAGAAAAATGGTGAAATAATACAGAGAGAAGAACAGAAAATGAGATACTGACGGGAAAAGAGAGAGATAGAAAGGAGAGAGAGAGAGAGAAAGAGATACTGATAATGCAAGAAAGAGAGACGGAAAGAGAAAGAGAAGGAGAGAAAGTGAGACAGTGACAGGAAGAGAGAGATTGAGAGGAGAGAGAGAGAATATGAGAAGGAGAAAAAGAGAGACAGATAACATGAAAAAGAGAGAGACAGGAGAAAGAGAGAGAAAGAGAGCGAGAGAGAAAGGTTGCTGGTCTGATAGCAGTGAGTCTTCTTAATAAAGAGATGAAAATGGGGGTGGGTATAGCGTGGGAGAGTGAAAGGGCAGGTTTGTAGTGCGCACTTTACCGAGCGCTGCCGCTCTGCTTCCTGCTGCCGGGCCTGATTGGCACATTAGGCAGCACAGCTATGCGTCTCAGCGGCGTGGGCTTAAAAATCCTTCTTCCAGCGAGTCAAAGGGGGCTGCGCTGAAGTGAAAGACAAACCTGGGGAGCCTGAAATAGCGGGCTAATTTAAGAACAGATGGGGGCTGACGAATCATGCACAGAACAATGACAAAGTATATTTACCTCGTCTTGAATTAAAGAAGGCCTCTTTACAGTATAAACCAATGACACAGAACACACACTTCAACAGACCACCTACTTCATTTCATTATTGGGTCTGGACTGGGACTCTAAGATTACACAAGTCTGTGTATGTAGATGTCTGTCTGCTTGTAATGCACATATATATATATATATATATATATATATATATATATATATATGTGTGCGTGTGTGTGTGTGTGTGTGTGTTTGGAGGGGGTGAATATGAGCACAGTATAGTGAGCATGTGGGTGTACGTGTATGTGAGTAATCACGGACAAGTGCAGCTTGTGTATGTCTGTGCATGTGTGGGTGAGGTAGTGTGGGTGACTGAGTGTGTGTGTGTGTGTGTTTTTAGATGTCTGAATGTGTGTAATGTGCATGTGATAAATTAAAGGAAAAACCTGAATAAATGAGTGAAGAAACAAGTGCAGACACGTCCACACAGGTATACTGCATGATGCAATTAAACTATTTACATCCTGCCATGTTCTGCTGTATGTGTAACAAGACTTGGTTAGCCTAGTTTTACTGGATCACTATCAGCTGCATTACTTTTGCAGTGCAAGTATTTATGATAGAGCATATAGCACAGTGTAGAATATGCTGTTTTGATGCACTATTTTGAGCATCATCACTTTTTGATGTCACATTTAATCTACAATGTAACATTATCTTACTTCGCTTCCACATCACATTACTGTAGATAATATTAAAAATAATGATGATTATAGTTATTGTTTAATGATTGTTTAATTGTTTAAGATAATTTAATATATAGAGTATGTTTGTGCAGTACTCTTATTATGGTAGTAGAGACATTCGAGGCACACTGCTACCAGAGAAGATTCATGAACCAAAAGCTGTCATGTACAATGATTCTGGGACAGTGTTTATGTGGTTTTGTCAGGACTCATTCTTCATTGTTTACCACAGACATCAAAGACCAAAGTAAAGTTTCACTAAAGTTGAGCAATTATTTTCCCACTTTATGATTATGACCGTTTTTGTGAAGCATTTTCTGATGAGCTGATCTTAGGAAAAAGAAGCTTTGTTCCAGGTCTGTACATCTGGCTGCTGGTACTTGCTGCATAATCGGTTGTTGTTGCTCTTTGTTGTACTTTTTGTCCCTCTGGTTTGAATTTCAGTTTATAGATCAATGTGGATGCAGTGCAAAAGCCATCCAGTCAGAGTCAGTTTTAGGTTCACTACAGCTTCTCTTGACTAGTGCTGGTAAAGGAGCTGTAGCAGGTAAATCTGTGCTCAGATTTATGATGGATTGTTTAATTTCATAATTCTGACATGGTGTGTCATGGTGTGTCATGAATGAATTAATGAAGGCAGATTTAGCTAGCTCTCCAGCTAGGTCTAAATTATAATAACCCTGTTATTAGCATAGAAACATGTCTGTGTGATTCGCACACACACATACACACACGCACATACACACACACACAGATCAGTTACCCACATGTGGAGTCTGAAAACCTTTATCAAAAAGCATGCTAGCGTAATGCTAATAGCGCAACTCAGATAGCGAGCACATAAGGTTCGCTGGCTTGATGAAGTCGGCACCCACACTGACTGCCTACCACTGCTAGTCCACCCTCAGGCCACCCAGATTCCTGTTGTGCGTACATGATCTAACTAGTTTTTAATCTCCTCAAACAGATTTTAAATGCCCAGAGACTTTTATTTTAGAAAATAAGCTAAGACAAATATTACAAACAACTGAGAGAGGAATACTAATGACTGGGTCTGATAAAAAATGATTTAGTTAAACATGTTGATGCTGACACTAAAAATCATTCACTAAGCTAAAATGAAAAAAAAAAAAAAGCGAGTGATGAAAAAATAGCATTTTGTCTAATATTAAAATGCTTAATCACTGGTCGGCCACCCAGAAAAGGCTCAGCAAACCCCCAGTGCACCACCAGCTTTGCCATTAGTGGGCCAAAAGTGGTCTGCTATCCTCTTGCTATCAGGGTGGTAGCCTTAGAAGTAGCTGATGTTAACCTGGAAAACTCTTTATAAAGTGTTAATTCACATAAATGTCTACAGTTGTTTGAATCAAGCGTACAAGCAAAACGTATCTAATCTCCGGAGAGTCTCCCCGCTGAAAAAACACAGCCTATGCCAGCATGAATTTCCTGGTAGTCTAAGATGGTTTATGCTTGTCTAGTAGCCAGACCAAACCACAACATATGTTTAAAACACAACATTTGCCTGCTTTGCTGGTGACCAGCTATATATTTCTAGTGAGGCTATGGGGGTGACATTTAAAGGTGTATAGCACCTGCTGCTTGTTTTGCCCGACCCTTGCGAATAGACATCAATGTGCCTTAACGTTTTTGTTTAACTGCCAACATTATTCAAATGAAAAGGTTACAGTAGGTCTTCTGCCTTCCAGGGGTCCTAGATACTGTACATCACTGATTGTGTGTCTGACTTATAGCCTGATTGTTGTATTTCAGATGTTAGAAATATATATAAGGACTTTGTGTCAGTTGTGAAAACGTGCAAAAAAACCTGCCAGACTTTCAAAAAACATTAAAACGTTGCAAATTGAGATTTTATGCTAGGACGAGGTGGAGAAATCAGAATATCACTAAATATGAAACATGAACAAGGTTTTTTTGAATACACGATGATCACCAAACTTGCACCAAACTTTTCACCCACTACCCTATACTCCACCAGCTGCTGTAACTCAATGGTGATTCTCTCCCCAATTGACAGTGGTGGCCAGTGACTGGAAACAACTATATAATAACAAAATAATAACAACTATATAAAAACAAAATAATGTTTTTTACAGTCCTCAATTATCCATGTTTAATCTAGAATGGCTAAAAAAGTGTTCTTATGAATCACTGTTATTATAGTACTACTAATATAGGCCTACTAGTGGAATCTGATATTGGCACTTGCAGAAATTAGCAGCTTAATAAATGTGTTTTTCTCTGTTTTGACATTTACGTCCTGAACTGAAGATCTAGTTCCAGTAGTCATGGTTTGCCCCTGGATCCTATAGAGTTCAGTGGTGCAAAAACAATAGGCACTGTTCTATGGAAAATGTGATATGATCAGATGAGTCATCCTTCAGAACATTATCTACGAGTGGGTGAGTGCATGTGTGGTGTACATTTAGAGAATAATACAGGCCTACATGATTGGCCTCTACAGTGAGGAGTTCCATTGGCTTAGTTATCTTATAAGGGGGAATTATGCTGGCAAAGTTTGGTCCATGTGTGCACTGGGAGAGAAGGATCTCTGCATATCAGAGACTGATCACCCTTTTCCCATGAAGAAACATTTATATCCTGGTGATCTCTTCCAGGATAACAAAACCTCAACCGGGCCTGAAGGGTCACAGAATGATTTGATCATTAAAATAAGGTTAATCATACAAGATGGTAAATCTAGACCTAACGGAACACCATTGGGAGATTTTGGACTGACATGTTAATCAGCACTCTCCACCACCATCAAAATACTAATTGAGGGAATGGGAATATATTTAGAAAAATGGTGTTCCATGCCTCCATTGCTGTCCCAAAGATTATAGAATATATGCCAATGTGCACCAAAGTTAACACCTTTATATAGTTTTGTCCAATAATTTGTAACCTGGCTGTATGTGTATTGGGAGGAGTGAGGGGGAGTGCAGTATTGTGTGCGTGTGTTTGAGACTAAGCATGGGTGAGTGCGGCCAGTAAGCGTGGGTGCCCAAGAATATGTGTGCGTGTGTGGGTGAGTGAGCATGTGTAGGAGCACTCATAAACCGCTGCTCGTCTCATGTGAGCAGCCTGAGTGAGTGTGTGACAGGAGAAGAGCAGTATGTGTGCCTCTGCGACTACTGCTCCCCTTGAGAGCATCGTGTTTATTTTCAGAAGCCGCACCCTGAAAAAAAAGGTCACACTGATGGAGGAGCTCTCTTGTGGAGAAGAAGTGAAAATCATCTCTGGGCTGTCAGGTCACAGCTCCAGCGCTACTTGACTGAACTCAGTAGTGCCTCATTTCCCAAGAGTCACCTGTTCTCTCTGACAATGTGGCTTTTAGGGCTCCGTCAAGGGAGTGTCTGTGTCAACGAGGAATAAACCCAAAGTGACAGAGCCTTCTGCTCTCACACAGGTAGCCACTGTCTTTCACTGAGCCGGAAAGGAGATGCAGAGATGGTACTTTAAAGCAGAGCTTTGATAGAGCCTGAAATTCTGGTTCGAACTGAATGACCAAACCTGATCCCAGTTCAATGTGAGTCCAACAAAATTCTGGCAGAACCCTACCAGAAAAGCTTGTACAAACTTCAGTCATTAAGATGTAAACAGTCATTCAGTTTGGTTTGATGTGAAACTTTATAGTTGCCAAGTCACAATTGTTCACAGTGTTGGTGATGGGAACCAGGTATCTGAATAGTTATAATAATGCCTCTAAAAGGTCACACAGTGAAAGTCATTACACGAAATGGTAATGAATGCACAGTCTAATGCCTGAAACGTTGTTTTACATCAGTTTTGATTTTGGCATAAAACCAAAATAATTAATATTTAATTTTATCTTTTAATATAAAACGCTCATAGGAAACATGCTATTTTTTAGAGTCATAAACCAGAATTATTCACTGTGAAACGAGACATCCATATTGTTTAATGCCACCTCAAACAATTACTTGAAGTGTTTATGCTTGATGCCTGAGACATTGTTTTATAATAAGTGTGATGACAGGTTTTGGTCAAAACTGTACTTTCTTAATTACATTCACAGCAGAGAGGTACATGCAGGGCAAAATAGTCACTAAAGGAAACATATTTACTATTTTACCCTCATCAACAGCACATACAAAACCCTGAAGACATGTGTAGGTTCACTGGTCATTTTGAACAGTAAATAAAATGACTATATTTACATTGGTAGAAACTGTCACCCCTGGTTCTTATTGCCACTCAAACAGTATGTTTTTCTACAATGCATCATTTCACATTATACCACTGAATGACGTCACATCTCAACACCTGAATTAGGCAAAATGGATGGAATTTGGAATTTGGATGGAATTATGATTACACACCAAAGGTTAGAGCTAAAGTCAGTTAAATGATCTAAGCCTGTACATGTCTATCTGGACTGCTTTTCTGTCACGCCTCCAGGTTGCCCTGACACCTCCGATCTTCCGAACTCTATTTCCCAGAGGGCATTACCCGCTCGTCACCCTCACATGTTCCCAGTCACCCAATCACACCTCATTTTCCCGTTCCAACTCTCCTGAGTACTGATTACACACACCTGCTTCTCATCACCCAGTCTGCATTTAAATCCCACACAAACACACTCACATTGCGAAGTTTTGCCAAACCTAGTTTGTAATTCTGAGCGTTTTCTCCTGCCTTTCTCTTTGCTACTCTGGTTCTAACTCCCTTTGACTTTGACTCTCTCTCTTTGATTCTCTCCTTGTTCTGGTTGCTAGTTTGTTTGTCTCTCTGGTCTTCGACTCTCCTTTTGTCTATCTATTTACTCTCTTGTTTTACCCATTTGGATTTGTCCGCCTGTTTATCTGATTTCCTGGTTTTTGACCCTTACCTGTCTCTCTGACTCTGACCCTGCATTGCCCTTTGGTTATGTTTGCCTGGATTTTGCTCAGTTGTGCTCAACTGTCGAATTGTTCAATAAAACTCATTTGACTTTTTAGCTTAAGTTCTTTGTTCCTGACATTTTCCTAAAAGTGTCGTTGAAATGTTTTAAATGCAGTAAGCACAGCTCGACTAAGACTGTACTTGGACCATGGTGATAGAACCATCCCAAATACATGATCATATCTTAGCAGCCTTAGTTAGACTAATATAATATAAAGTAGCAAGAATAATTATATCAGCAGTAAATGCAGGACAAAATCTATCAAAGGTAGACGAGTCAAAAACAAAAAATCCTGTCCAAATCAACATGACTACTTTTTTTTAGTTTTGGCCAAATATTTCAGGCTCCACTTTAAAGAGTAAGTACTTTGAATTCTCTTTAGAATTCCCTTTAAACCTTTCAAGTCTGAGTTCAATGCCCTGAGAGCAGACCCTAAACGTAACTAAATCTGAAATAACCCATTTCCCCACAAATGGCTCACTGTTTTGGAGGAAGCAAATACTATACTCTGGTGGGGAATAGTTTAGGATTCAGCCAGCAATGCAGCAGTGAGGGTAGCCATTTTGGCAGTGAGTGGATGAGCTGGCAGACTTTGTCTACAAAGAGCATGACAGCTGCTGTTGGGTAAAAGCAACCTCATTCACTGCTTGTGTCAACACATCTTCGTCGGAGAGACCCTTCAGCTAACACCTGACATCTGTCCACAAAAAGGCACTGACATGTCGTAGCATATGTGCCTTTAATATGTTGTCAAACCAAGCTAGTAAGCACCTCGGTAGAAAGTGATCAACAGAGCTATCATATTCCAAATGTCTAGGCAAGGTGCTTCGTATTTGTAACAGATTTTACATAAACAGGACATTCGTGGCATATTAAGTGGATAGATTATTGAACTGGTACAATCCAGAGATTGTTTTTATTTCCTTTCTTTTTTTCAAGGTTTTTTTGTGTCTCCCAAAGGATGGCATGACTGAACATGACTGAAAACTAAGGTGCTTAATTTGAATAATTCAGATGTTTGTAAAACAACAGGATAAATTGAATTAGATATAATTTATGTGGTAAACATCTAGTAAACAATCTCTGTGACTGTAGACAGTTATGACCTGAAATACAGAAGCAGCAGAAGAAATGTGTTAGATAAAAAAAAAATCATAATAATATAAATGGCAAGCAATATGTGCAAATCTCTCTAGGGAATAATCGAAAAAAAATGATCAAGGAATTTCATATCTTATATTATCATACAGTCGCTTTACATTGAAGGTAACATAAGAAGACTCTGAAAGCACATTGTAAAATATAATCTATTATACATATTGATAGTAATCTACATTTGCGAAGAAGCACTATTGCTGATGAACTAAATGTCTACGTTGACCGAAATTCATCTTGACATATATTGAATTTCTGTATTACACATCAAATCATAAGCTGTGCAACTAATGGGAGTGGTAGGTCAATAGGATAAAATATTGAAGACTTTGGTCCAAAGCAAATAAATATATAGGCTACCCCAATGTCGATACATCATTTAAACCAGGCACAAATGAAATCTAATGCTAATATTGTAGATGAATCATGAATATAGATGGTATGGACAAAGAATGTACAACTCAGTCACAGTAGCTGGCTACCACTAGAGTTTGGCACGTGAGTTATTTCAGCAAAGACAGTCTCTCAGGCCTCAGCTCCTCCCACTGGATTGGAGGTCTGTCGACAGGTGGGTGACTCTAGTGCGGGTGATACTGCAGTCAGACCTAACTGAAGGAGCCTCCTGCTCACTCTTGTCCATCATGAAGACATTCACAGTATTAGGTTGGATTGGTGCCAGCTACTGCCCATCAGTTCGCTGTCACTCTGCCAGCCTCCTCAACCTCTGCCGTCGGCTCTTCACCTGAAACACATTTAGTTCAGTCGTTCGAGTCAGTGATCTTACAGTAAAACGCAATGCGTCAATATGGCCTTGCTACATGTCCTGGCAGTTACCATTGCTTCATCCTCTTCCTGTTGGAGCATGCTTAGAGCTTGATATGCACGCTTAAAAATCAAGATGCCAAAGGGTTCTTTAAGGAAATGCCACAGAACCGTTTCCTAACCCGGTCTTGAGGGTCAGTTTGAGAAAAGAACTTTTGAGTTCAATTGTTTCAACTGAGTTTGTTCAAGAACCATCCAATGAAATGCTCTTCACAAAAGCAAAGGTAGTTCTTCTATCTTCCTAAAAGCCCTAATTTGACCTGTCTAAATCAACAGGCCCCAAGGTGTCACTCTACATTCTGGGGAAGAATCTGGTTCATTGGAAGTTCTCACCTGCTTTCTTGGCCTGGGGGTCTCTGGTTTCATCTGTAGGGCTCAGGTCATCTGGAGGCCACCGCAACTCCCCACTCTCCACCTCTCCACTTTCAGTGGGCTCCACCACGATGGACGGCAAACGCTTGGAAAGCTTAGGGTATCGCTCGTGTGAGTCTGGAAAAATCTGCAACATAGGTGTCATTGGAGTCGATCGTTTCTTCACTTACAGCTTTTTGTCGCGCATGCAAGATCAATAAGGTCATAACCATGTTTCTCAAAAATATCCCCTTAGATTTCCAAGGGCTTAGAGCAGTGGGATCTCATTAGAGCATGGAGGCATGTGAACACTGCTAAAAGCTCTTGAAGCGAATTAACAGGCTTAAGGCAACCCGCAATCCATATTCAGCCCTGACGAGTTCAACACTCCGCTTTGAATATCCATGCATGTCCATTACGGCCAATCAGAGAGTCTGTTGCCGAGGCGATTGCTTGGGATAAGAATAAACACATGTTTACAGACTGTTCCCCACTCTGTGCTACTCCAAAGGCTCCATTAAGATCTGCAAAATGGATCTCAGTAATGAAGCGTCTGGCATTCACCTCACGCCATGCATGGGTCCTTCGACCACACCACTGCTCTGTTTAGCGTTCAGGAGCGGAAGATGTGACTTGCTTCATGTATGATTATTTCTAAAGTGCACTTGTGGAGCGATGGAGATGACAGAGTGCGAAAGAGAGGGAAGGAAGACAGGAAAGGGTCAAGAGTCAGTGATGAGTCTTAAGGATATGTACAGAATGGCATATTGACCAAACTCTGCAGGGAATTCTTGATGTTGGCTGCCATCACAAAACGGATGAGGGGGACATGTAGGGTCTATTCAGCCTTCATGTATGGGCAATGTTCGTCCATGCACACGCACACAAAAAAAGGGTAATGATGATCATTTCCTGAAAAGATTGTGACCTTTCAAGTCTCTCCTGAGCTTGCTGGGAGCAATCTGAATTCATCTGGTCTTTATGAGCGTACAGACATCAGATTGGCTTTAAGGGGCAATGAGAGCAAAATGAAAGGGACAGCAATCAGGCTGAAGTGATGGAGGTGCAGTCAGAAATAGATCCTGTCTACGGAGAGCAATGGAGGGACATTTACACCTGTCAGCCATCCGCAGGGACGCTGGGAAAGCAGAAGCAAGAAGAGGAAAGAAGCAATGAAGACACCTCGCAACTTAGAACATGATCTGCTGTTCTTGCATGCATGTGCTTTGTGTATGTGTGTTTTTGTGTGTGTGTTTTTGTGTGTGTGTGTGTGTGTGTGTGTGTGTGTGTGTGTGTGTGTGTGTGTGTGTGTGTGCAATGTGTGTCTCAGCAATCTCCCTAACTGCATAAACCACTGAGGGTCCATAAATGATCCAGTGTACGCGTGATGATGAGGAGCAGCTTAATCAATAAGATCAAAAATTAAGATCAATAGGAGTCACAATTAATTACAAAAACTACACCCAATGAGTCCTGTGCATTCAAAGCCAAAATCAACTAAATCATGTTTATGAACAAGAGTGCAAAACTAATTCACTAAAACGGTAAAATAAAATGAACTGTGAACAGTTTTTGTAGGATAATCTGTCTGCAAGTTTCCCCAGATGACCACCAGTGTGCACTAAAACATATCACAAGTACACATCAGTGTACAGTGACAGGAGCAAAGCTCAATGACACAACACACTGCTATGTCTATTAGCAGGTTTTGGTACATTCAAACAGGATTACCATTACTGAAGGAGTTCTGTAATGTCAATGAATTACAGAAGGTCAATTATTATCAAACTTAAAATGAGAAAAAAAACTCTCAGAACTCTTCAGAAAGAGTTCTGTCTTGAATTGCAAGTTGAAGTGATCTTAAACATCTTAAACAGGTCACCTGAAAAGAGATGTTCTGATCTTCAGATGCTCCATAGTCTCCAACCGCTGACTCACAGGTGTTCATCACCTCTGTCATGATGTCCCGCACACTAAGAGGCCTAAAATAAGAAACAACAAGGAAATAAACTCCCCGGCACAAAGCCATCACTGTCAGAGAGCTCAGCCGTTGCATCCATGCTCTAATTTGCCTATGAATGTGACAGAGCCTGAATCAGACCAGCCACCTGAAATAACCACAGCTGGGCTATTTTCTCAATTCTAAGTAAGTGAAACCAGCCAAAAATATCCTTTCCCAGCTTCCATATCTTCAGGCCAAGGGCTTGTCATGGTCCAATTGGCTGCTGCTTATTCAGATCATCGACCAATTAGTATTTGAAATTGCATTTCCTCAATATCAAGTGTGCTCACAGTTACGGAATCCACAACTTTGAGGATTCACGAGTGCACCAAACAGTTTTGTCTGAACTAAATTAGAGAGGAAGATATTTTTGGTCTCAGCTTCAGAAATCGGAGCAAATAATGAGGGCAGTTTGGTTTATGGACATCATCCCTGACCTTTCTGGGGAGCATTTCAAAACTCTAAATGTTTCCTTCAAAAATAACTAGGATAGTCTGTTTTCCCGAGCCCAGACTGAAACCCATAATATCTGATAGGCACAACCAGGCTATGGAAATTTTTTCACTCACAGTCCAATCACAGCGCAGCCCTGTGGAGTTCCATTATGTAGTCTACAATGTGTACTATGTCTGCTACACTTCTCTTTTATTATGGTTGTGCATTGTAATATATTGTTAGCTGATGGTATATTCTTCTTCTTTTTGGAACACATTTTTGTGTGCTAACTAGTCCCACCGTGTACAAGATATCAACACCATTACAATTCCAAAATGTTTGGTATGATTGGGAATGGTGAGCTGGTATACTTTGTTTACAAGTCTGCTGTACTTCTGCTTGACTGACAGACATCGTTTCATATACACTACCTCAGGGCAGATCCCCAGGCATGAATTCAATGTTGATCTGACCTGAACTCGCCTATTTGTCTAATGCACGTTTCCAGTCTACCTTAACAACTGTTAATTGAATCACACATAACTATCAATAATGATGTATCAGTATAACCATTTTTGCTCATGCTAATCACTGATATATTCTTTTTTTAAATGTAAATTATGTAAATTATATAATAGATGACAAATGACATTTCAACATTAGATCCTCTCAATATTAACCTCTCATTGTATTAACAATGTTTCGTGCATTGAGAAATGTGTGCATTTTCATATGATGTATGAGGTAAGCCAAAAGACCACATTGCTGTCCCTAAATAAACTCTGAAATCCCTTAAAGAGCTTAGTTAAATCTGACTGTAAATAATTGAAATCAATACATGCATATGTGACTTTAACATTAGTCCCTATCAAATGCCACTGACAGAAATGTATGTGAGGCAGATATTTGACCAGTGAAAAGTGGAAATATGGAATGCTGTCCAGGTAAACAGCCTGTGCCATGATGCCATGGGCAGTAGTCCATGGTCATTAAATAAGCATATTGCTTTTAGCATTATTGAAAGCAGTCTAGACAGACAGCACTGAAAGAAGCGACAGTAAGACACTTTACAACTTTTTACTGAGTTGCAGCTTCTGCATTTGAACTGATCACTTTAATTGTCATTTTCAGATTGTGCAGTTCAACAAGGTCAGGGACTGGCCTAAATAGATATTGGGACACTTGTTGAACTGATGTAGATATTTTAGTTTGGCTTGGTAGCCTGTAGGAATAAAATTTGCAGTAGATGTGTTTTGGATTTTTGTTTGTGTTTTTAATCCAAAATCAACACTGAGGTTTTATTAAAGTCTAACTGAGTCAAACTGAACATTTTCCACACAGTGCTGCACAGTCATGTAGAGTAAGGTGACATTTCATTCAATGACATGAGATAATTTCCTGTCAGTCTGAAACCTCATCTTTCCTTTAGTCAGGTCCCAACTGTAAGACAGTTTTGTATTTAAACTGAGTATAGGATCTGTACAGAATCTTTTTGGTTTTCTTTTAAACATGTATTTCAAGATTCTCATCTTGCATTAAACTAAATTTAAAAAAAAGCATTTATATATTATATTACATTATATTATGATTATATTACATGCTCAGAGCTCAGTTTGGGCGGCAACACAGGAGGATGTCTTCCCCATTGAACAAAACAAGCAAACAAACAAAACTCATCCCACTTTTCAATCTCTTTCATCTTAAATGGGACCTGTTATGCTTTCTGTTTTTTTCCCATTTCCCCATTTATGTAACTTTTTGTGCATGTAAATGGTCTAAAAAGTCATAAAACCTAAAGTACATGCCAGAGAAACTCTCTCCCACAGAAACCACTTTTCTCAGCTGCCTCAAACACCTTGTTGAAATTCCAGCCCCTGTCTCTACTACAAGGTGATGTCATTTGGTAGCACGTTCCTTATTGTGCGCCTACCAGCAAGCTTACATTCTCACACAACACACAATGTACTTACATCTATGAACATCTCTAAACTCTAAACATCCAGTTTAGCCTGTAGAGATGGCTCTGGCCTACTTGTTCTACTTACTTTCAGGATGGGACTCTGGCTTAAACTGATATGGCATAATTGCTGCCATTGTAAGATTAGCCATAGCAGTGTGGGGCTGAGCTTGTAGCAGGATGCTGCTCTTGTGGTTGACCATTTAGAACAGATTGTGTGAGATGACCAATCAGAGCACCTTGGGATTATCAGGAGGTGGGGTTTAAAGACACAGGAGCTCTAACTGAGTGTTTCGGTGTGATTACAGAAGCACAGTATGAGTAAAATATTTTGTTTTGGGAATATTGAATCATGTAAATCTATTCTAGTAAACCCCCAAAATAAAATTACAGACATTGAAAATGAACATATTAAGTCCCCTTTAATGTGAAATGCCTTGATATAGTTGTGATATAAGCATTATGTGACATACGCTGAGATGTATGCTCTTCATGTCAAACCAACAATTTATGAAAAGGTAAAAGCATGCATGCACACTTTTTCACTAGGATGCAATCAAATGACTGTGGAATTATAATGAGCTCATTACTGCTGTCGCAGCAAAACCTAGGGTGCATCCTAATTGCGAATTTAATACTAATCCTAACTAGTTTTTGAGTATGTAGTATATAGTACAGTTATGAATGTCCAAGATGGGTATACTCAAAAATCAGCAATGCTCACTTAGAGCCAGTCGATTTTTGAGTGTGGTTATGATGGACACTATTGTCCCACAGTGCAACAGGAAATGGAAAGTGTGGAGCTTCCCAAGATTCTGAAGAAAAAATGGCAGACGGTGATGCGACTGCAACTAGAAATGGTGTAAATGTGAGTTTAACCCAAATTTGCTGCAACAGCCTGTAGTCATAAATGAATTCCAGCAAATAATGTATTTACTGCTTTTGCATTTTCTAAACAAACAAAAACAGCCTGGTATGATGTGCGCCTCATCACGTCCTAAGTAAGAAATGATGTAGTATGTTAATTCTTCTGTGTACTAGCCTCTCGAACTCACACTATTAAGATTAGTACATAGCATATACTGTGTAGTGTTAGTGTGTAGTACAGAACTGAGACACTACACCAGTGTCGCAGAAAAAGCAACATGACAGGAAAAAAACATTATTAACTTTTAATGCAAGTTTAGATTATATTGCCAAAAAGGTATTTATTCCATAGAAGTCGTAACCATAACAAGCCCTGTGGTCATTTGACCCACCATTGGCTTTGAATTTTCACCCACCGACTACACTGAATGTAACACTATAGACTTCTTGACCACGTTGACTTAATCTCTGGTGTAAACAAATGTTGCCTCGGCACGCTAATCTGACTGCAGACCTGTTATCAGTTCGGCATTTACATGGATAACGTCTGTCTCTTTGGGGCCCACTGATCTGAGATAAGGCCAAGCGAGGAGGCTGCAGGAGCATGTCATGAGCTTAGATGTGCTGAGCCCATAAGCTCCCCATAAGGTGACAGGTGAGACAATGCTCTGCCTTAGCAGATAAGTTCCACTATATCAGATTTTTTCCTTTGAGAAACACTTATCCTCACCTAGGAGGAGCTGATCCTGGCATTGCAGCTTATCATCCCTGATACAGGTGTCAGTGTAGTGTGGTCTGTTCACTTAGAGGGAGACTAGGGATGAGTTGTGCTGAGGGTGGGTGGGTGGGGGTGGGGGGTGCGGTGAGTGAGTGGGTAGATGAAAGTGAGAAGTAAAAGAGCAGTAATATAAAGCAAAAGAGATTAAAGGACCAAGAAAAAAAATCTGCCTCCTACGACCTTAACGTGGTCAGGATACTTCCATGAAACAAAGCTGTAACACTACAGCAAGCAGCACAACAGGCCACGGTGATGAAGGGGGAAAAATGTACTAAAAGCACTATTCAAATTGATCTGGTGTTGCAGCGGCACGACCTGAAGCGGAAGAAAAGAAAAAGAGAGAGAGGCCGAGTTGTTTGTGTGCTCTCTCTGCCTCTCTGGATTGAGAATGGACTAATTATTCATGCTTGTTATTATGATCACAGTGGCCAACACAAACGCGGCTCGCTTGGCGGGCACCGGGGGCCCTTGTTAGCATACAAGCCTTTTCATCGGTAAATTTGAGCGGCAGAGACAAAGCGGCCTTGAGTGAGGGATCAAAGGGCCATGCGTGCGTTTGGTGCCATTTATAGTGGGACAAAGGCGCAGTCAAAGGCTGCCTCTGTGGGCGGCCGCACAAAGCCTTCATTTGCTCATCAAAATATTTTCAGAGGGGCAACCCCTAAAGACAGTGGACGTGTTAATTCATCCACAGAGGATACATGCGAAAAACAAAACAAGTGTACGCTTTTGTGTCTGGGTCTGTGCCTGTGTCTATGTGTGGGCAGGAACCATTATGCCAGCTGCATATATGTATGTATGTGTGTGTCTGGGTCTGCGTTTGAAGTCCTTCAGGGGCTGATTCATAAGGCTGCATTACTGGAAGCTGTAACTGGTGGAAGGTACCACTCCGGACAATGAAGAGGAAATTAGTGATTTCCACAAACAGACCCGTTTTCTATCAATTAAAGGTTCCCTGAGGTGTTACTGTGCAAGGCTCGACGGTCGGGAGGCAAAAAATAGACACAGTTTCCTGAATAATTGAACATGGCTGGGTCCAAGGACAGAGTTCAACCACCCACCCCCACCCTCCCAGCAGTATGGAAAATCTTATTCAAATCCAGGGAAATGATGGACACTGGCCTGACTGGTGCTACTGCTCCCATCCACCAATGGGGAGCGTGGACATAACGCCTCACAGATTACTAAACATTATCTTTGCTAGCCTTGGGTAACAATATAGGGAACTGGGGACGCTAGGATTAAAGCAAACAGAACAATCTAAGTCATGTGAATCGTGTAAATACATGTAAATGCTGACGACGCGATTGGTGAGCAAAGAGTGCAAAGTGCAAGATGGAGTCAAACTGCAAAAAGCGCAATCTGCACTCTTAAAGATAAAAAAGGTTCTCTAAAAGCTTTTTAAAACAGCTCTCTAATGGTACCGTAGTCAATGCTGTAATTATATATAGGACCCTGGACATTTAAAGAACCATTTCAATGCATACGGTTCTTTATATGCATAAATGGTTCTTCTCTAAGATGGAAAATCTAAGGTTCTTTAAACCAGTGGTTCAAAAACTGGTCCTTGAGGATCCCAGATGGTTCATGTTTTTGCTATGCCTCTATGCACTGTGAAAGAACTAGAAAGGAGAAAAAATGTAGGGACCCTGAGAACCGATAGGAATGGTTGTAAATAGTGCTACAAAGGGTTCCACTCTTGTTCAGTCAAAAAAGTCAAAAAACCTTTTTACTACATAACCCTTTTTGCTAAGAATGTAGCAGAACCGCATTTGGCCACTTCCAAGAATGATTATTTATGTGAAGGGTCTTGATGAGTTCAAATGTGTTTTTCTCTGGCATGGCTCCAAAAATAAAGAACTTTATTTTTAAGACTGCATGTAAAACAGCGACTTGGCAAAACCTGCAGTTCCCAATCTACAAAAACTCGAACTGGATCATGTGCCGGCCAAATCTGAGACTTCATAAGGGAGTTGATCTCCTGAAGCTGGATTGCTCTGTCTGAGAGATGTAATGCTGTTGTAGCATACTTGAAAGTCTGATATTACCCCATGAGAGAGCAGATCCACAGCACACTCTCTCAAATGTTACATAATTCGAAAAACATGTACTTGCAATAGCAGAACATAGCTGGAGAAAAAAAGCTGGCAGCAGTGAACGGCATGTACTGCAACAGTCAAATGGACACATTTTGAGCTGAGAGGAGAGCTGTCATGTAGGCATTCCTAGTAATGGATCAGATATCTACAGATATCAGCAGGCTGCAATGAGTGATCTGTGTTTCTGAGAATGGTTTAAATTTGTTGGTAGGGCACAAAGAATTTGCAGCAAACTCCAAGCAGCTTGGAGAGGGCATCTCCTATACTGATGCAATACAGTGTATATAATGGACATCTCAAGGTATATCACATTACATCACGACTCTATCAGGTGATATCACATTCACTTACAGAGGGATAACTTGTTATAATGTACCATACAAAAGCATTAACAAATGACTGGGTTAAACTGTGATGGGTCTCCTGTGACCTGGTGCCAAGTAACTGACCTTACTTGTTGCAGTAGAATAATTCCTAAAACACCCTCTGTGTGTGAGAGGTTGAGTGAGAGCTGTGCATAGTTTCACTATTACATGTTCAATAATCCAAAGGCAGTAGAAGAAGTAGAAGACAGCCTGTATCTGAAATGAGACTGCAGGTAAGTGACATTATGTGTCAGGTCAGTGTAGCGAGTGATGTGTGGAGCTGTGGGCTCTTACCTGTCTCTTCGGTGCCGCTGCGAGTACCCGTGCGCGCCGCTGTGTGTGGCCGCTGCGCCGCTGCTGGAGAAGTGAGTGCGGTGTGTTCAGTGAGCAGTGTGCAGTGAGCGCGCGCTCCCACCCTCCAGCTCTCTGATAGATCCGTGCGCCCAGTAAACTTGATAACTAGTGAAATTTCACGCGCAGCAGCCGAGACACAGGAGACACGCGCAATGAGCCAATGGGTGACACGGAGAGCAGGGCGCACGGGCTCGTGTGTGATATGGGTGCGTGAGTGTGCTGGGAGGCGGGCGTGGGGCGTGTGAATGCATGGAGGGTGATCTTTCACTTTCTTTCCATTCTTTCCTTCTTATGTTTTGGATGCTGGTCACCCAGCTAGACCATACTGGGTAACCAGGTAAAGCAGCACCATATCAGCTGTGATGATTAACCCAGTATGGCAGAAATAAGCCAAACACTTTATTTAGTTTTTCAGATGTCACTGGTTTTAAACCACATACACCTCGCGCAGTGCATGGGCGATTTATTCTCAGTCATGCATTTTTAATTAAATGGGTTATAAATTCTTAATTAACTATTATTGATCGTGTTACTGTGCAAGAGGCAGGCGGGTTGGCAGGAAATAGAAATAGAAAACTGCTGATTACTATCATGCTAACAGCATTGAAGTTCTCATAAAGTGTATTAGCATGACTAAGCAGCTACATCACCGACATCACTCAACATTCAGTGTATGGTTGGACAGCTTTATCTCTGTCTGTTTCTAAACTTAAACACAATTCCAAAAACATATACATATGTAGGATATGGGGCACACAAATCTTCTTTGACAAGTATATAAAAGAAAGCAGTACAACAACAACACATGTAATGTTTACCTTATTAGTTGAACTGCTTCTTGTAAATACACACTCATTCTGAAACTGATGCCTGCAACTCGTATCCAAAAATGTTGGGACAGGGGCAATTTAAGACTAGGAACATTGTAAAATAGCTTGAATTGATGCGATCAATCTTGGATGGAATAGGAGCTCCAGTATAGGCCTTGTCCTTTATGACTAAGGAAAAAAAAAACACCCAACAGAATATTGTCGAAAGTTTCATGGAATTCAGAGAAATCTCTGTGAGTAAAAGAAAAGGCTAAAAACCACAACTAAACGCCCCTTTGACCCCTCAGACAGCACAGCTTTGAAAACTGGCTCCTGTGATTGGTATCACCATTTGGGCCCAGGAATACTGTTGTCAGCGAACACTGCATCCACAAAAGCAAGTTAAGACCATACTATGAATAGCTGAGGTTATATTTCAACAGCATCCAGAACCACTGCCAAGGTTTGTTGTGGTGGTGGGGGGGGGGGGGGCGGGGTATTAGTGAGTAATCTGTGAAAGCACCATTAACACCAAACACCTTTTTGTGCAACATGTGCTGCGTTTTAGGCAATGTCTTTTTCAGAGACGTCCATGCTCATTCCAACGTGACAAGATCAAACCACATTCTGCAGGTTGCAACAGCATGGTTGAGTAGTTAGAGAGTGTTGGGTCTAGACTGGTCTGCCTGTAGTCCAGAACTGTGTCCTATTGAGAATGTGTGTCTTATTAAGCTAAAGGAATTACAACAGAGGTTGCACAGCTGAAGAACTGTATAACAGAAGAGTGGCAAAAAATGTTGATTTAAAAAATGGATCAGTTTGTGTCTTCAGTCCTCAGATGATTATAAATTGTTGTTAAAAGGAAAGGTGATGTAACACAGTGGTAATCATGCTCATGCCCCAACACTTTTAGAATGTAAATTAACAAAGAACAATTAAGCTTACAAGTAAAACCTATGATCTTATGGTTTTGTAGATTTCTCCATTTAGTACAGGCCAAATAGAATTTACCATTAAGTTATATCTGCTTTTATTATCATTCCACTTACTGTCACAACCTTTTGGAATTGGGTTTGTAGGCTCACCCGGCTATGAATTATTCACCTGTGGCTAAAACATACCTAATAGCATGTAATACCTCCACGCAGCTGAATAACATCTGCGATTTGATTTGTCATGGACTGTGAATTTTGCCACTGCTGGTAGACCGGCATGACCGTACGCTTCCATACACCTTTAAATTCAGCTGGATCCTTCACACTATGGCTTTTGGTATGCCCAAATGCAGTCACTCCCCCTTTTCCCATTGCCATTAACATCTGCTTTGCAACCCATTTTCTACACATCAGACAAGACATTCACTGCACAGTACAAGTTCTTCTCAATCTATGAATCCCGTAATACACCCTGCAGGTATTTAAAGCCTGATCATCCTCATGCAACGCCATCTGCAGGAGCCTACAGGAGAAGTGACTACCACCTTAAACTCGCAAGGTAACTAGTTTTTTGTCCGGGGATCTTATATCAATAGCTATACAAGTGATTTAATATCCAGATATAAGATATTTAAAGCTTACTCACTTGTTAGCATTGTCCAAATCATTACACAATTACAAGTGAACATCTGTTTGCAAACAAATTCCAAAAAAAACATTAAAATGTACAGGACAATGGGGCTCCTCACACCCATGCAAGAGCTGCTAGATCACGGAAATTGTCACCATCAGATAAAGAGTACTTAAATCTGCCATCTTTGAGAGAGAGAGGAGAAAATCAAGCTCCACTCTTGCTTAAGATCTAAAAACACCCACAGCTGTTTCTATCCATTCTTTTACTGTGAGAAGACAACTCAGTAGGTATGAAGGGACTTGTAGCTGTCAGTAGACCCTTACTGAGAAAAGGAATATGTAAAACAAGGAAATAGGGTATAGTATAGTATAGTCTGTAGATAGTAGATACAGACATAGATATGGATGGTTGCTTTAAACCCTTGGAAATGTGAAGCATTTGGACAACAAGACCCTTATTACACCTTCAATACAATTGACTACTGCATGCTAATAATGTCTAACAGCTAAGTCTCACAGCTAAAATCAGATATGTCTGATAATTAATACAAATAGATCCTCTGAATCCAGTTAGCCAAACTGTAGAAAGCCAGGTGTCAGGTGGGCCAATGTTAAGACAGGAAAGTGCCAAAAATGGCAATTAATCTAAGAAAGGTTCCACTAAGTTCTATGAAGAAAAATTATGCACAATTTGAAAACTATGAATCCACTTATTTGTAAATAAAATATTATTCTATGTGTTGTGTCCTAGCACATTTAGGCCATTCTGTATGCAGTCAAATTTAGTATTTAAAAGCCTTATTGGACCAACCTTTAAAGCTTGTAACTAAAAAAGGCATGAACTTTTGCATGAAAGTCTGTGGCAGACAGGCCTGAGCATAGAATAACCCTACACGTGCACACATTAAAAACTGGCATCTTGCTGTCTCACCTCTCTCTCTCTCACACACACACATACACACAAGCACAGAAATATGTCTCAGGTTACACAGTAAGATCACACACAGTGGAAACCAGGGCAAGAGGTCAAATGTCAGGGTCAGTGTCACACCGTGGACGTCTCACATTGCCCCTGGCACAGCTTTGATGTCATAGCGAGTAACCAGAGAAAGGAGATGCTTCCATTCATAGAGCCAGTGATCGTCTCACCTCCCAGGTTCCAAATGGAAAATGGAAAACCTTTGGCTCTTGGCAAGTACATTTTTTCCAGTGTCTCAGTTGCTGCTAGGGAAAGGTGTTTGACACACTCACAGTCTTGAGCATGTAAATCTTTAAACACATGCTGGTGGTGTCATTTGAGTGCAACTGCTGATGATGCATGTAATGAGCAGGCAGTTGGAATAAGAGACATGTAGATCAAGCTAACATGCCTTTTTCCACACTTACCTTCTTAATAAAAGCAGAAGTAGTCTGAGAATAACCAAAGCCTTAGGGGTCTCAAGAAGCAAAACAGGTTAGCAAGAACACACTCCCTCCAGTCTTTCCATCCCTCACTTTCTTTCATTTTTGATGCCATTGATGTGTCTACTTCAGAACAGAGCTTTGATCTATGCATGTATGGCGGTGTGAGCAATTTAATGCTGCTATCTAGCTTTAATTCCATTCAAACTCTTTACCTTGCCTTGACATCCTTTTATACAGCCGATTACCTCCTCACCCTGCTGACTTCTTCCCAGCAGCTTTTGTTAAACTGCTGGAATTAAGCGTCATCTGTTCAGCATGGGTCACGGTAAAAAAACAGACCTTACATGAATAACAAAATGTGTTCAGTGCAGCTTTGAGCGCTAAACTGGAACTGTTGATTGACAGGGATAAAAAATTCCTCAGGCAGCTACGACAAAGCTCCATATCAAACCTGAATTAGTTACGGATCGGTTGTAGCTTACAGCACGTTAATGATTCCATATGATTGGGTTTATGAACTCTGCAGAGAGTAGGTGGCACATAGAGCTCACGTTGAATGGATATGCAAATGGATGCCATTCCCCAGAAAAAAAACAAAAAAACAAACCAAAAAAAACATTTGGAGATCCTTGCCAATCTCCTATTTCCATCTCCTTTGGATGTTAGTTCATGTTTCTGGTCATATTAAGCCTGGTTCATCATGTTCTAGCAATTAATAGATACTGTATTTCTTTCTCCATATTGTTTAATCAAAGAAACCGAAGGAACCCACCTCTAAATGATCTGGACTTCCAAGTAGCCCAACTGTCTAGCATTGCTCCTATTCTTGGAAAATCATAACTTGCCATCCCAGCGATTCCCCAAAGGCCAATCATCTGTGGCTGAGTCCTCGCTCTCTCTGGGTGAGTAGGATGGCCCTTCCTCCCCCCTCATTACTAAGTGCAACGCTAGCCAGTGTCATTGCCTGTTAGCTGATGTAAAGGAGTTGGCAGATAGTGTTCTTTTCCAAGTGTTGAGTTGGTCAATGGTGTTATGTACAAAGCCATTCAAAAACATGTGGTGGCGCTTCACCTTCCTAGCTTTGTAGCATCATGTGATGGGGGAAACTTAGCTACCTATTAGGGACTAGCTGGGAAAAACTAACATACTTCCGTTTTGATTCTGTGCACCACTGGATGAGGAAAAGACTAGTTGCCAATAATCTGTTTCAGCACCTACTTCCATACCCAAAGCAAAGCATTCAGCTCCTCAGAGGACCTGCCTATCATTTCACTAAAAATGTAACTGTAAAGAAATTGTTATGGCAAACAAACTGTTATGATTTCACATGGACTTCACAAAACATATTAAAGTCAATTGTAGGTTTGCTGTTTATAGATGGCTATAGCCTATAACCCAAAATGGGTGGAAAACCATGGTATGGAAAAGAAAGTCAGATTTAGTGCAGGCTCTAGTACATCTGATGCCCTAGGCAAGCTTCAGCTGATCGCTCCCATCATGCCCATGACTAGCGTGCTCTGTGTAATGTAGCCTAACACTGCAACGCTGTATGCTGTCACAAACAAGCATATTTTCCAGTCCCTGTTTTTGATGGCTATCTCCTGAAATGAGATAACTGTGAATTAAAAACACAGCAGAAAGTCCTGAGAAAGACTCTGCAGCAGAGCAGACAGGGAGGCTTTGTGCATTGTGTGCTAACCACTTTTACCACTTCCTAAGTCTATAGAACACTGCTATGTAAAACTCAACCAGAAGCTAGCAAGGGTCAAGTGAGTCCACAACATCACCACAAATATCTTTTCAAGACAGAGGTTACCCAGGGATTACCTTGGTAACCTAAAAAAAAGTTTGTATTATCTTCAAAAATCTTTTTGCATGGCAAAGTTTGCATGACTAGGTGATTACCTTGCCAAAGGTGAGTGCATTATGATTTAATACTATGATTTAATCTACTCCTTGCTTTCCCCTCCTTCTCTTGTGTGGCCACTTGTGTAACATAGGTGTGGCGCACATTCATGTGGTGAGTCAAATTTGGGCTCTTCCTTCATCTACATTTCCGCTCAAATGTTACACAGAAGGTTTGCCATGTCCCTACATGTGGGGCACAGTGTACTGGGAACAAGAACTTTACAACCTCTGTAACATTATTGCGACGCTGTTAAGCTGATTACGTATGTTGAGAAGGAGCAAAGCAGGTCAGTCAAAAAAGGCTTTTGAAAGGCCAAGAGCAGAATTCAAATGATAGTAGAAAGGCTGTCCTGTGATGTGCTGAAAAATAAAAAACCTAAATTAACCTAAACTGTTAATGTGATCAAATCTACAGGTGTGTTTCTGCCCTACACGAGTGGGAGTTCTACACAGTGTACCACTGAGACTTCTCAGCTACCACTGAGACCCGAGACAGCTCTGCTTCTGAAGTACTAAGCAGACAGTAAAACAGTTATCTCAAATCAGACTGTAAGCAACTTCAAAACACAAGGGCTTATTAGAGGTGATTTCATTTTTGGTCAGTCTATAAGTCGCTTCTCATGAGGCTAGTCCCAGTTGAGGTATAAGTACTCTGTATTTGTCCCCAGGAAAGTGTGGTCCCTTACCCTTTATTGGAAATACGAAAAACTAATTATACAATCTACTGTATACAGTCAACTCCAATATGTTTTGGCACCCTTTATTAAATAAATTCATTATATTAAATGAATCACACATGAGTTTTACACAGTGTACTGCCCATTTTGAGTTGTCATGCTATCTGAACACTATGACCACAAAGCAAATGCTTTGCCAAGTTGCAACTAGAGAGCCTCATACGTGTTTTGGTGTGATTGAGGGGTAGTAAACTTGAGTAAGGAGAGTTGTTTTAGAGAGAAATAAAAGAAATGAAGAAACAAAAAGATGCCTGGGTTCAGAGCTCCCTCTAGTGCTCAGATAATACACTACATTGGAAAAAGAAACCGTGTAGCTTTGGCTTGTTCGGGTTGATAGGATGTGTTGATGCATGTGCCTATGTAGGTCAGTAGTTACCAGCGGCTGCACATAAGCAGTATTATCCACTAGCCTGTATGCAAAATGTCAGACAAGAGGTATAGGCCTGGTGTACTGCATCAAGGCAACAGTGACTCACCCTGCCTCCTACATGTCACAGTCAGTTTTCTGAATCCATTATTTGTGTAGATGGCCTTCCCACTGTGAATTCTTATCACTTGGCAACAGAGATGGTTAAGATTTGGACTGATTGGAGGAGAGGTGCCAAAGGTGAAACGTGACATCTGAATACAGTGATTGAGTGCAACGTGCAGCATTTTAACCACACGCTGCTCAGTCCTGGAAAAGGCCGAAAAGAGACGTGAAGCTGGGAGCAAGGCAGATTCTCTCTGATCTCTCTGCTCGTCTCTCTTGTGTGTCCATCTAAACAGGTCATAGCATCCGAATGTGGGTGAAAGACATACATCATAGATAGGGCAGCAAAAAAGACACTTGCTGACACTTCTCAGCTACCACTGAGACCTGAGACAACCCTGCTTCTAAAGTACTAAGCAGACAGTAAATCTCAAATCATCAGTCTGTAAGCAACTTCAAAACAAAAGGGCTAATTAGAAGTGATTTCATCTTTGGTCAGTCTATGTTATAAGTCGGTTCTCATTAGGCTAGTCTCAGTTGAGGTATAAGTACTCTGTATTTGTCCCCAGGTAGGTCGCTTACCCTTTATTGGAAAAATAAAGAACTAATTATACAATCTACTGTATACAGTCAACTCCAATATGTTTTGGCACCCTTTATTAAATAAATTCATTATATTAAATGAATCACAGTGTTTTATTTTTATTTTTTGGAACAAAGACAATCTTCAGTAAAACTTCAAAATGCATAGGTTTCAAAAACATTGCCATTCCCATTATTAATATGTAGTCTGGCGAGAATAAAAGCACTGAGCCGCTTTCTATAAAACTTAACAAGGTTAAAGAACATGTGTTGATGGACCTTGGACAACTCCTCCACCCAAAACATTTCCAGTTCCTTGATGTTTGTGGGTCTTCTCTTGACTGGCTTTGTCAATACACACCTCATGTTTTAAATAGGATTTAAATCTGGAGACTGAGAGGACTGAGAGTTTTTTTTAATCAAAACTTTAATTTTGTGGTTCTGCAATGATTTCTATATGGATTTCTATTGTATTTGAGGTCATTACCTTGCTAAGACATCCGATGGCCAAGTTTTGTAAGTCTGGCAGAGGCAGACAGATTTTAGGCTAAAATCTCCTCATATATTGTGAAACTTATCTCACTATTGATTTTCACAGAAGACCCCGTGCCCCTTATAGCAGAACATGCCTTAATGCATCAGTAATCCACTACTGTATTTGACAGTGGGTATAATTTTATTTATTGCATGCAGGCTCTTTTTTTGCACCTGACAATGGTGTGCATGACCAAAAAGTAATTCAGTTCTCAGTTGTTTGCATAACACAGTTCCAGATTGTAGTTACGCTACATTTTGCTGAGTCCAGGTGCTGAATTTAGTGGCTTGCTTTCTTTGTTGGAACTCTCCCAGGAAGCTTCTTGTCATTGAGGTGGCATCTGATGGTGGTGATTTTGAGTTTGCAGTTCTGAAACTGTGATCTTTCAGTTCCCTTTTTCCTGTATTGTTGTCCTCACTGTGTATTGGGGCAGTATACCCATGTGTCCTCTTCCTGGCAAACACTGTTCCCTGCATTTCAAACTGTTATTATTTCTGTGATTGTGCTTAAAGGTGCCATAGAATGCATTTTGCAGGATTGTAAGTTGTATTCTGATGTTCTATATAGAAGGTAGGTTCTTATATAGAAGGATGGGCTTTACGTGCCCATTTACAACCCTAGGAGTCCCAGTATAAAACAAGCTGCTTTGCCTTTTATGATGTGCTCATGAATAGTTTGATGGTCTCTGCTCTGACTGGGTGGTTGAGAAACAACATGTTAAAACAGACACAGACAGGAGAATAAAATGAACACAAAGTAAATTAAAGTTGTTACTCACTATGAATTTTTCAGTTTAAGCTAATGTGACTTCAACTGTCAACAAGTGGATAAAATCACACCCCACTGACCACCCCATAGTATGACATCAACAACTTCAGAGGTGTGAAAAAATATCCCTGCAGATTTCTGAAAAACTCTTCCTAAAGTCTCCTAACAATATGGAAGCTGTAGTAAAGGTAAAGAGTGAACACATGAAATACTGTAAATGTATATTACATTTTGTTGTTGAGGCTTCTGTGTAAGTTTCGGTTAAATGTATGTTTTCTTATTTTCCTGACACTTACATATTACTATATTACAATGAATAACTTGTACTTAATGACAATGTTGACTGGAAATGGGCAGTCCAGCATTTTTACATAATTTAGTAATTGAGATGTAAACAAAGTTTCTGAGTGGTTTGATCTGAAATCATTAATTGTAGAGAAACTTAAAGACTCTTTACAGTAGTGGTGATGGGAACCAGGTGTTCCAATGTCTAGCCATGTTATTAATTATCCAAAACCACCAGAGAACATACACATGTCTTCACATGAGGTTTTTTGTGTAATGTTAATGGTAATAAAATAGTTGTGAACCTGAACAAAATATGTTTTCACTGGGGACTATCACAACACCCAGAATGAATCCCTTTATCATAAGTGGAATTTAAAAGTTTAATCCCAAAGATAAGCCTTTTTCATAAACATTGCTTCATGTTGCGTATTTATAAACATGAATGAGCCTGCTTACACCTTAACAGTTTGAGTATATAGACATTTTGAAAATCCTGTGGAATTCCCCTTTAAATAAATTATGGGTGGTCGCTGACTTTTGCACAGTACCCAGATAGAATGCGGATGTGGGCCACATCTGGCAAAGATATGACACTGCTGACCCACTGTCAGCACTGGGAATCTACATTGAGCCAAAGGTGGCCAACATGTTTAAAACATGCATTCGGCCCACCTGTCGCAAAATAGATCTGGTCCACTTCTGGCACATATACGGAAGAGTTTCCTACATTTGGCTGATGTATGGCCCTAATCTGGGGCGTATATGGACCACATCTTGCAACGGGGAGTGGTCCACTCAAGTGCCGTCAGTCCGTATGTCAAATGGACCAGATGAATATGGGGAATGTGGGCCTGATTTGAGCCAGAACAATTTTGCTATCTGAGTAGTGTTTACATAAACTTCAGTTTTCGTATATATTATATAAAGTTCAGTTTTAAAATATGTATTCTGCCACTATCTGTTTAGTTATAAGACAGTTTGACATTTAAATCTGCAAACTTTTTACTCTTGGCCCCTTTAGGGGGGCCTCAACATAAGGGTCTGTAGTAGTGAGTCAGACAACTCCCTCAGATGTGACACCCTTGAGTGAAACCCTCTCAGCTCTTGAATCCAAAACATTTGCTTGGGAGAGTCGAGTACAGTTGAATTAAAATGTGTTAGAAATTTACAGATTTGTGATATTTTAGGAGGAAAATTGTTGGCTTGAAATAAAAAATGCTCCCTTTAAACAGAAGAGCAGTTTGAATTCTGCATCACGTTCACGGAAACGATCAACTCAAATTCTGAAACCATATTGAGCGCCTGGAAATACAGCGATGGATTCAAACTGGAAATGAGCAATTCCATCTCTCCAGTAGAGGGCATCATTCCCAAACATTTTTCCCGAGGAAACGTTCTAACCAGAGTGACTGAACATCCCTTTTCAGAGAGAACAGCACGGCAGCAGTGGTCCTGATACTCCGTTGTCAATTCCACTTAATATCTGCTGCTTATAATAGTGACCCGAATGAGAAGTGCTAATGAAACTACATAGTGGACACAGAGTGCTGACGGCCACAGGCTGTGGCCCCCTTCAACGCTGTTGCTCGGGATGTCTTGCTTTCTCCTGACGAACTCAGCAGTAATGGCACACAGACAAACTGACCGCATTAACAAACATGCGCTACGGTGGAATAAGCGAAACGCACAGACTAAAGAAGGCATTTTTATTCAAGCTAATACAGAAGTGAACATTCCACTGCTGATACTAAACTTAACTTATACTTAAAATGTTTTATAGTCCACCGTCAAACAAAACAACAGCAACAAAAAAAGAACTGCATGATTTCTTTTAGCAGTGAAGTAGGACAGACAGGATTGTAGGGTGCTGCAGAGAGAAAAGTGATGAGGTCAGTGCTCACCCTGCTCCCAGTATGTGTCAATCAACACGTGACGTCACGCGTCTCCATGGCGTTTCCGGTGCGGTGGGCGGGGCTCCGGTGTCCCGGTCTGGAGTGTGGGAGCGCGAGCGCAGCCTGGACACGGACGCGCGCGGCCATATTCGGCTTAACACGGAGCCACACCGGCTAGCACGGGCTAGCGGACACTCGCCGACTGAAAGGCCACCACTCCCAGAATCTGCGGGCGCGTATACGTACCACAGCTTAGCGTTTGGAACTCGTTATCAGGGACACTGGTTTATTGTGGGGATATATTCGGCCGAGGCTGAGGGAATGGACGTCCGGTCAAAGTGAGATTCGACGGGATTAAAAAAAGCTCCGACGTCCCCGCTTTTCAGAGTGGAAAGTATCGCAGCTACAGATTTTGTCGGGATTCAGTTTAACCGTTAGCTAAAGCGAATGGAGCCGGTGGGGCCTCGAGCGTGAAGAGTGGAGAAATTTATTTAGCGCAGCGACTAGCAGCCTCGTTTAGTAACGCTGGACATGATAATGTTAGGCTTGTTTTGCTAGCTAGCTAGCTGGATAGCTAGCTAGCAAGTTGGAGTCTGGCACTTCAGTGCTCCAAATCGGCCAAACAGATATCCGTGTGCTTTTTTCCCCCCTCGTTGCGCCAAGAGGCGCAGGGCTCGTCTTCTTCCCCCGGTCGACTCCGCTTCGGGGTTGTTTTTCCTAGGCTAGGGAGTGGTGGTCAGGCCTTGACTGATAGAAAATGTCTGCGAAGGTGCGCCTGAAGAAGTTGGAGCAGTTGCTCTTGGAAGGCCATCAAAAGAACGCGAGCTCACTGAGTGTCGAGACACTTCTGGATATTTTGATATGTTTGTTCAACGAATGCAGCAGTTCGCCCTTGAAACGGGAGAAACATGTGACGGACTTTCTGGAATGGGGTGAGTCGGTCTGCCCTCTGATAGCGCTCGGTTGTATTCGTCTCTGTCCGCGGGTGTCCCTTTGTAACTGTTAGCTAGCCTAGTAAGGGACTGGCCAGCCAGTTTCAGGCCAGTTTGGTGCCATGACAGTTGGTCACTGATGGCTCAAATGATAAATGCTCAATCATGTTTCGACCGGATTCAGTATGAGGTTACTTGTGTCATTATTGAAATAGCTTTTAGGGATTATTACCCTGTAACCTTACTTAGTCACAGATATCAGTAAATATCAAACTCGCTGTTTTTTATCATATATACCGAAACTGAGGACAACTGGCCAGAGGTTTTGGTTCCTGCTCAAGGGCAGCCAGAATTCCCCCAACTTATAATAATGCCAAGTTTGGTCTTGTACTAATAGACTGTTGCTTAGTGAATAATTAACAGATCCTCTATAATGCTGTGCTTGTTCCTCCATTTTATGCCAGAATCCCTGTAGCTTGTTCTAGGTTGTTCTGTGTGTATTTGTTAAGTGTGTTGGCAGACAAAGTCTCTTACTCCTCCTCCTCCTCCTCTAGTGGAGTTTGTGGTCTACTTGAGATGGACCCAAGGTGGGCAACTGCTTCTCTCCTTGGTGCTGTCCTGGCCTTGTGGACACACAATGAGAGGATTCTCTGCTCTGAGTGTTTCATTGACGTCAGTAATGAGATTACAACCCAGTGTGTCTGCTTTCTAAAAGAACACCACTGTCCTTAAGGAACCCATCACGAGCAGGTGCCACCTCACATCCCATCCTGTGACAATGAAACATGAGTGTGACTCAATTTCCAAGACTCAGGAAGCTTGTTTTTGCATGTTCCTCCATACCACAGTGCTGGGTCATTCACTTCCTGTCTGGGCTCCTGATTGTGGAAAATTAAGCTAATTGTTGGCTGTGAGGATGCATTGTGGTGTGCACGTGCGTGCTAGAGATGGGTGTAGTCAGTATGATTGTACATGATGTTAAGGAAGTTATTGTCAGTATTCATGTTTTGGAGGACTCTCAGAACAGCTTTTCAGTTCAGTACTCATTAATGTTCAGCATCATGGTATTTATTTAAAATGTGTAACAGTGTCGAAGAGTTTTAAAGTTGTATTAATAAAGTTAATGAGCACATGCTTCTGTAGTACTGCTGTGCTATGCTAAAAGAAACAAGCCTGTAATAGCTCACTTTGCAGTCTTGGGCTGGAGGTTAGGGAACCAACCTTGTAACTGGAGGGTTGCTGGTTCAGGTCTCTGAACCGACGGCCCATGACTGAAGTACCCTTGAGCAAGGCACTTAACCCCAAACTGCTCCCCAAGCACCATGGATAGGGCTGCCAACCTCTTAGGGCAAGTGTGCTCACTACCCCCTAGTGTGTGTGTTAACTTCATGGATGGACTAAATGTGGTAGACAAATTCCTCATGTAAAATCAGTGTTTTGTTATGTAACTGTTAACCTGGCAGTAACCAGACTTCCCATGGGGGTATTTATTACTTTGGATTATTTTTTCAATGCAATATAAAGGAATGACACTGCAATAACATTAATACCACATTACCACTTAAAATCAGAAGAGATGGTACAATACAACTTTCCCTTTTCTATTTCTGATACTGCTATTGAAACTATACTGCAGGCAAATCGAATTTGTTTCTCAATTCTCCTCAAAATTTCAAATGATCAGATCTTTTGAGATGGCTGTCCGTACCATTATTTAAAAGTGATCAGTTCGGATTTGAGTGTCCATACTCATCACTAGCCTATCTATCTGCATATACTGTGATAACGATATAGATATTAGTGACTATGCAGCAAATTTAAGAACTCTCTCTGTATTTGACATCGTCGTTATTTGTTGTGTTGCGAGTTAAGACACTTTGAAATCTGATTTGAGTGCATGGAGCATCCAGACTGAGATGCAACTGTAAAATTCAGATTGGAATTAAAATTACTTCTAAATATTGTTTGGATCCTATTTGCTATGTGTGCTATGTAGTTTTTTTCAGTCTGGGTGCAGTCTTGGATTTAGGATGACAGTCTGAACAAGGCCCTTTGGTATCAGGTAAAAAATGCTTGTGCAGTGTTTTTTTTCTTGAAATGGGGAAACTGTAAAATAATTTTTTTTTTCATTTTTATAAATATAATTGAAGCACTTAAGATGAGCGTCATGAGCGCAAATGCTTAAATACGCTACTACCCTACATGAAGAAATCTGGAGACGGCTATTTTCTGCTGAAGATGGCTTCATACCGTCTTTAAAAATCTGTGTACTGGTGCTGGTTTTCTGTGGCACCAGTACCACTACACTGCTGTAGACACCATTGTCTAGTGGGTCGTTCTGCTATTTGTTAAACAGATTTTTATACTTTGGATCCATGTGCTCAAGAAGCCAGCTACAAGATCTGCATCTTATCATTGAAAGTTGACATATTGACCAAGTTTCATCTTCTGTTATTGATCAGAGCTATAGGTTTACAGTCCATCACTGTGCACTCTGCCACTAAGGGTGCTTAGAAGCTGACCTATGGAAAAACAGATCAAGTTGGCTGAGGATTGCTAATGAATTTCAATAAGAGTTCAAATGAGACATCTTGTAGTTGCAGTGTCTGGTCTGTGCTCTCGAGTAATGCAAAAATCAATGTTTAGGATAACTTCTTAAACTTTGCCCTGTTCTGTCCCTGTCATCTTTGAGCACACAGACTTATGGGAGGCTCTGTATAAGAAGTGGTGGAAGAGGGGTCAGCAGGAGACAGTGGTATGCAGATGTTTATGCTGTGTGTCTACCTGATAGCAGGGCAGCGCTGACTAACTAAAGGGGAATAGAAAAAGGGAATAAACAGTATGAACCGGCATTTACCTTTAGCTGCAAAATGTATGCAACTTCTCTGGTCTATGCGTTTCTAAGATCTCTCCTAGATCAAACTTTTTTGTTTACTGTCTATTAGAAGTGCTCAGTGGTATCGAAAGCATATTGGTATCAGCAACTAAAACATTGATGAGTGTGATGTTTAGATTTGACCAATCTTTCAAACCAGTATTTACACTAAAAAGTGTACCTTCATTAATTTTTCTGCCTTTGTAGCCCATGTAAATGATAGATTAGCACTGCAGAGAAATATGTGTCAGAGCAGCATCTACCAATATGTACATTAAATACACAGAGGGTCATACACTGATATTAGCAGTTTGGGCTGACACCAATATTCAGTAGTTTTTCATGTATATATCTGCCGAATCCATGACAATACATAAACATTATCACCTGGATTAGCAGAAATACTGATTTGTAGAGGGTTACAAATGCCGTAAAATGAAGTGCAGTATCCTATGTTCTGTTTCTCTGTTGTAAAATAAATACATAGACAATCAGTTTAAAATATCAGTCAAATCTGTCCCCTGTCCACATGTCTGTATGTGTATATATACAGTTCATATTCAAAATAGAAATGCTTAATGCGTTTAGTGATCTCGGTGTGAGAACACTTGTGAGACATCTCTCTTTGGATGTGATGGAATTCTCTTCCTGACAAAAGGGAGGTAGACTAGCTGTGCATCTGTCTCACTGGATAAGGTGGAGAGAGCCGCAGAGAGTAGCAGCTGAGAAGCCCGGCTTACCCTCAGTGTTTATGTGTAAACAGCATTGGGTTATGTTCTTTGAAGGCATGCTGCAAAGCAGGTTATGCTTCTGGTTTTTTTTTTTTTTTTTTTTTTTTGAGAGCGAGCGAGAGAGCTAGCAGGGAGTAGGCTTAGGAAACATTGCTACAGCTCTCTGGCTGGCATTCCCCCATGGGATCAGTGCTGTTTATCTGTGCCAGTCTCAAACATCAAAGCCACTGCTAGTCAAGCATGCTGTGCTGCTGCGAGAGCTTTGACTAGAGGATCCTCCCCTTCTGAACCCTTAACCCTCCCAACACGCTGGTTTTCAAAGAGGTCTTAAAGAATAAAATACTAGACAACACAAATACCTGGTCCCTTCGGAGAAATAGCTTCTTTTTTGCGCTGGATTCATGCCCTCATTTTAGGCGCTCCTGTTAGATGCTTGCTTTTTGCAGTCATGGTAGATGCTTGTATTTGATGTACTTCATATCTCCATAAATGGACAACAGTGGCATGGGGATTGTGTTAAATTTTGCTGCTGAAGTGAGGAGACATTGACATAATTGTACATGGAACAAATAAACAAGAGCTTAAACTGGTCCTTCAAAGATGACTGTAACACTGCCATGGTAGCACATTAGCTGCTGTGCTGGGGGAGTGACCCCCAATAACTATACACATCTCTGTTTTCTCTCCAGGACTGCACACCTATGTAAAGCTCACTTTAAACCAGAAGCTGTAATTGGGACAGTAATTGCTTCTGCACTGCACAATATCAATACAGCAATATATTGTGGAGAAGCTCATGGCAATATGCATATTGATACGATGATAGCTGTATTTAGAAATGTACGTTTACACAGTGATTTACTGGCCGAGTGGAACAGAAATTGTATTAACATTTGAGGGGTGTTTTACAGCATCCAACATGGGGCAAATGTCTTGTAGTACTAAGAGTTTAGCTCTTCATTTATTTATTATTGTTGTTGTTGTTGTTGTTGTTACTATTATTATTATTATTATTATTATTACTATTATTGTTATTATTATTATTAGTAGTAGTAGTATACAAAGCTGTGTTGGAGGACAAAAAGAGCAAAGGAGAAATGGAGCACAGATCGAAGCTCCTTTTGTATGTGTTTAATGCAAAAATCTTGGTTAGCTTTAATCAAAAGTGTCTTGTATATCGGATGTGTTTTGTCAGTGACATCATCACTGTACTTGTACTTTGTGCAGTTGATATTTTTTCTCAGTAATGATACAGAACCTATAATTGGCCAGCGTTGAATTTATATTAGCCAAACTGCCCTATCTAGAAAGTGTCCGTGAACAAGACAGCACCCCTTTTTATTTCTCTGAATAAGATTTGCATCTAAATTCATAAGGTGCAGGTTTTCATTTGAAAGGATTGATGTTAATATTCCATGGAGGAATTATGAAACATTTATTTCAGCCAGAGAAAAGGAGCTAAGGATCGAGATGGCGAGGTACCTGCTTTTTTAACTTGAACTTTAACTGCATTTAACTTGTTTTCATTCTCATTAGATGAGTAATATGTCATTTTTTTCATCAGTTCTTTCAATTGTTATGATTATTTGCTGACTGCTAAACGGTTGTAGTTTTTCTATTTACCCAGTGTCCCAGTGAATAACCTGTTGGTGAATATCTGTTCCAAGGTACTGAAATGCTGGTCTGTTCTTTGGGCTGTAATATAGGAACTCCTTTGCATACATCTGTGAAAGTGTCACCTTGCAAGGCTTCTGTTGTAGATTCTTCTGTTTACACTTAAACCCAGATTCATGCATCTTAAGCATAACACATGCTATTTTAAAGGCTTCTTTTCTTTAATGACGGTTTAATATCGTAACGACTCTCATTAATGTAAATCCCCTGCAGTGTAGTAAAGCTGTAAAAACTTCTGCGACTTGCTTGCGTCTCAGAATGTTCCATTGTGTAAATTGAAACCTCATAACATTTTGCATAAAACTGTGGCACAGCACAGCAAGATCAGCAATTATATGCTAATTAGACAGACCCATAAACGATCCAGTGTTTTAGTTGGCTAATTTTATCTTTGAGTTCTTGCAGACATTCTAATAGTTGTCACGATGGTTTTGATGAAATAACTGCTGCGTCATGTAGCTTAGAATTACACCTCTGTGGAGGCTCTTAATGTAATTGCCTTGTTTTTTCAATAGCATTGTTTTCTAAGAATTTCCAAAATGGAGCTTATTTTATGCATTTATGGAATGAAATAATTAACGTTTTTACATTAATGGATGTTAGCATAGTAATGCTATCTGCTCACAGTTTTGCTTGATTAAGCACAAGTTACTGACTAGCTATAATGATTTATATTTTCATTACATTAATTCAGTCATTTTGTCTATTACACACAAACTGTCTTTTTTATGAACTAAATGAAAGTCAAAAGGTTGATTTACACCAATGTTTGTTAAACCCATTCCTGGGTCAAGGTGGTGTAACGGTTTATGCTTAAAAGAAGGAAATGCCTAGTCTGCGACTCACATTACGTTGGGATTGTCTGGTATGTTCATGCATGTTTTTAAAGCCTGAGATCTTCCATCTGCCTGAAAAGGCCTGTGAGTTTATTGGACAACTCGCATTCACTGTGCGAACCATTCAGCATCATCACATACTTTCTTGGCACACGCTCGGGCTTAAAAACGCACATTCACTCAATGTTAGCTTTTCCATTTTGAATTTTGCTTGCTCCAACAATCATCAAATGTGTTCATAAATGTGTGTTACTCTTTATGTTTGGCTCCATTTTTTACTATTTTAGCTCTTTATTTGAGCTAATGTACAAACATGGCGTACCTCAGTAGCTCTTGAAAGCTGTCTCCATCCATCACTGTTTTCTCTATAATTCTCTGCAACCATGTGATCTTTCCTTATGCTGCTGTGGATCACACTTAGTCTCTTAAAACATATATGCAATAGTTATGTGTTATAGCTTGCATCTGTTTGCTTTTGGCATGGTACCTCATTGTATTTGTGCTATTTTTCTTTCAAAATCAGGTTATTTTAAATATAAAATTCTAAAATTCAGAAATATTTTCTGAACCTGTTTTGTATCAGTTCCAACTGATCATCTTTACAACTATTAAACTGACATTTTCACCCTCCTTCATACAGTTCAGAAACATTCCTGCGCTTGAATGAAGAACTCACCTATTTAAACAGGACCTGCTGTTTATTGGAGATGAAATGAAAAGGTTTTTAACAGGTAGCAGTAGCCTAACAGTTGTGTATTTGTTGGATAACAATCGGTTAATCAGTTACATCCCTGCCTAATCGTATTTGTGTAATGGCAAATTCATTGTCATTTCCAGCTTGTCTGGTTTGGGGTTAGCCACTACACCATAGTGCAGCATAGTAGCATAACATTTTATGTTTGTCCATGTTATATAATGATTCATTTGGTTCAGTGGGATTTTTAACAAATTAAGTACTGTAAAACTTTATAAAGGTACTACACAGATATTGCTTATGGGTAACTGGGGAAACCCCATCTCAGTGTAACAGTAACCCTGTATTGTCCTTGGAAGTGTTTTTTCGCTGTGTTTTTCCCTAGTGTGTTTTATTGCTGTCATTCTTCCTTCTAAATAGTTCCAAGTAGGCTAGTTGTGATTAGTAATTAGTCATTATGGTCACTATCAGATTAGTGGTTATAAAAAATGAGTCCATCTTTACTCTACATAAACTTTTAAGCTCCAACAGAACAGTAGTTTTTATCGCTTGCTTTTTCCCCTCACACTAGCTCTTGGTGTACATAATGAGAATGACAAAAGTTTGATAAGACATTTGATTGACTTGTGCTGATAATGGCATGCAATTAACATCAAATCAAATATCATTACATGTTTACACATTACACTGTTTTTTTTCTGTGCGTACTGTGGATATCCTTAGTACTTAACACTGACCAAGTGCATGTTTGATTACAAAGTGAACATAATTAGTCCTGTTTGTTTGGATTTAGTGCCGCACAGTGTGTGCAATAATGAATAATGAGTTTATTTAAATAATACGTTTTGAAAATATTCTTAAAATATGGGTTTACTTTGTTCTAATATATCAGACATCAGGGAAAAAGGACAAATTGTAACATACCGTATATCAGTTATAAAACATGAGCTATCCTGCACTGGGAAATGACATACTAAAGTTTGCTACTCATCCAACATTTTTTCCTGAAATTGCATATTATCTTAAAGGCGCCATTAAACACATAGACGCTGGTATTGAGATGGTGGACCTGTATTTTATTTTACTTGTGGGTGTGCATTAAGGCTCTTTATACAGAAGACTGAATCTGCATTGCTAAGTGGAATTCGTAAATGTAAAGATGTCAGTTTGAAGAGTAAGTTAATTCAGCAGTGTTGCATTGAAGTTGCTGTGGTGTTACTTTTTAGCATCTTGGAACAAAAAAGCCTGCAAGCACTGAAGGCTCAGAAGAAAGGTAAAATATGCCATTATTTGCCAAAACAGGGAGTCAGGACAGGGCTTGTCAGGAATGTCTTTTAAAAACAAATGTTGCACATTTCACCTAAATCTCTCCTTATGTACAGTCAAGGAATAAGAAACTTGTTGATAGAGAGTTATAACTTTGTGATCTTAGCCGTTTTGGAATAAATGCTTTTGGACACGCATTGTTGTAAAGTTGCTGTCCCTCAGAAATTGAAGTCACCTGACTTGGAGCCGTGGCACGACTGAAGGGAATTCCATTCATTCTTGAAAATATCCTCCCCCAACACAAGGCATGTGTAGGCGATCTCCCCTTCCCCCTTTCTTTCCCTCCTCCGCTGCAAGGCACTAGGCCGCAAGCATGACACAGATTAGCTGCTTGGGTCTCCCGTACTTCTGTACATACTTCTGAAGACCTCCCTCTCAGAGATTTGTGTGTTGGTTTAGCTACATACCTTAATGTAATGGTTTCTGTATTTATTGATTGCTTGCGATCTGGAACATGTCGGTATTTATCAGGAGGTTCTTCTTTGCTCTTATTGGTGGAGTGAGAGAACAGGAAGGGAATAGTTTTTGCTAGTTCAAGTCTATTCTAGCACACATATTTGAAACTGTCATGCCCATACAAGCTTGATTAAATGTTTTATCTGATCCTCAGGAAACTTTACTCGCAGTGAAGGTGATCTGCTGGTTAAGATCGCAAAAATTCTTTGTATGTTTTTGCACTTGCTTTAAGAAGAATTTCAGTGTTATGGGACTGATGGGAACTTTCTTGGTTCTTCTTTATAAATATAAATGTCTGTGCATATATGTAGGCCTGTGTGTGTGTGTGTGTGTGTGTGTGTGTGTGTGTGAACACTTTATGAAAAATTCACATAGCATTACTGTACTAGTATATTATAGCAATATTATTGTATTATTTATAGCATTATTTGGTAAAGTACCATACACAAATTAGTTAATTGTCTGGAAGGTAATCGGCATAGCAACAACAAAAAAAAAGTTTAATTGTATAAGCAAAATGTGTGTATAGTATGTTTAGCATTAACCTTTGCTCTGTGTAGATTTCACTTCCATTTGCTTTTTTGAAATCCTGTTTAAACAAGTGTCTGTTTAATAATTTTTAGACAGGAAGTATATTGTGAAGAGTTAACAGGCTGTAGACTGCTGTGTGCAAACATAATTTACTGTATAGCCCAGCTGATGCTTTCAAACTATCTTTGCTGCAATACTAGAATGACTATTAAGAACATAACCGTTGCTTAGAGATGAAAGTTGCAGGGGTTGTGACCTTGACACAGGCGGTGTTTTCCATTATGAAATGTCACTGACCATTTCTGGCCTTTTGTATCATCATTGGTTCATGTGCTGGAGCACAACAGCTATTTTCTCTTTTTCTATCAGTCTGCTGTAGGATATGGTATGAAGAGTAGATCAGTCAGGTAAAGTGTGAAAAACATGCAGTTAATTTTAACAGGTTCTTTGTGAACTTTCATATGCCTCTCTCAGCCCACTAGTTGAAAGCCTCAGCATATCCGGAGGATTGGACCATGTGAACTATGTTTGATTCGTAAACAGAGACTCTTGTGTTTCTTACAGTTTACACAGGGCTGTGTTTATAGATCCATAACAGGTTTGTTATGGATCTGTAAATACGTTACTGTAGTTAACAGCCCAATGGAAACTAATTTACTTCCAGTTTTAAAAAAGCACCATTCATTTATTCATTCACTTTTTTTATTTCCCTCAAACTGGAGCAAGACTCTAGTATTCCCCAACATGAACATTTATTCATGTTAGGATATATATATATATATATATATATATCTTTTTTTTTTTTTCTTTTTTTTTTTTTTTGGTCAACATTGACAAAATCCTGGTCACTCAAAAAAAAAAAGCTGTGGTGTTTTGGGGTACCCAACCCAACTTAAATAAAACAGCCCTGCTCAGTGAAGTGTGATCTTTACATTCTGTTATTTCTTGCTGGATTTTATAGACCAGATTGAAGATGTTGCAATGCTACAACTGCTCAGGTTGCTCTGTACTGTACCTCTGAGCAACTACAGGCAGTACTTTGGGTCAGGCTATAGAAACTGCTGTGTTTTTTCTTTGCTTTATTGTCAGGTCGTGTTTATTCCGTTCACCCCACAGAAAGGGAAGTTGAAGTTCAGATCTGAAGGAAAGGAAGTTATTTGTACTGTTCAAAACCAGGGTCTGTGGTTAGGAAATCTGCATTAATGGGGTAACTGGAGTCAGCTAATGCTCTATTTAAAATGTGTTGTGGTTGCAGTCATGCACCACAGGAGACTGTTACCCTTTCCTCATGTTAAGTTAGATGGGATATCAGCCAGATATTCATATGAATGTAGTTTTAAGCAACCAGGCTATTGCTTATCATATACAAAATGTTTTCTTGGATGTTGGAGTCTTAAAGCATTTTATTCTGATTAGTGTTAGTGACTGAGTGCTTGGTCCAGCTAGAGTGGGTAAAAGAAACTTAAGATAACACATGCTAGCCATTGAATGACATGGCTTTCAGCAACCCACTTTGACCCTGAGATGCAGAAGGTCCTTTCGCTTAGAAGCTTCTAGCCTCAGTAGAGTTTAGAACCCAAGACTGAGGAAGGGAACGGTTATATTTATAGTCATTTATTCATTCATTTATTTATGGTATACCATATAAGCATTTAAGGTGAACTGAGGCTACAGGCCATATGGTGTTGGTGTAAATAGCCTGCATGTCAAAAGGCTCCACCTGTGTCTTCCTGGCTTTTATTGTCAGCCTGGGGCTCATGTTTTCCTCCTGGCTTGTTCAAGAGGATGTGGGTTAGTTGAACTTTAATGGCGTTCTAGACATTTTTTGTGTAAGGCATCTCAGGGGTGTCCTTTTGTCAGATGAGCTCAGAACCCGAAAGACGAGTCTTCCGCTGAGCCTCTCACCCTCAGATGGCTGGCTCATTCCTCAGCTGGCACACGAGGAAAGTTATCCGATTTCCCCAAGGGAGCCCTGTAGAAAATCCCTGAGAGCTGTGGACTGCTGTGTATCCTCCATGTCAGAGCCATGGCTTTACCTCTTACTACATCATACCTGCTCTTTTATCGCCAGCCCTGGCCCATATCTAGTAAAGCAAACCAAGGTTCCCAAGTACAGGCAGAGCAGGAATCCAGCCGCGGGGTCCGCAGGGTTGCCTGGCAGGCAGTCGACTCTGCAGGGAACTGCCGGTAAATGGCTGGTTTGATGGGGGCTGGGCCTGTGTGGCAGCTGGTGCAGGATAATAGATTAACCCTGGGCGGAGCCTTGATGCTTTTACCTCCTGTTACCAGCCAAGCCAACCCCCCCCCCCCCCCCTCAGTCTACCAGCTTATACACATACACTAGACTCCACTCCCTGTTCTTCTCACATCGACTTCCCTATTAATGTTTAATAAACCATTTTGTGCCTGTCATCTCTCTTAACTGCCAGACCATGTCATTTGGACCTGCTTTATGATATTGATTATGTCTCTGTTGCTTTGTGTCTTTTGTAGAATTGAGTCATAGGAGTCATAGTTCATCTTGTGCGTTGAGTACAGAACTGATTAATCTCTTATTGCTCTATTTCTTTTTGCAGTTAAATACATTTGACTAATTTCACTGATCATGATGTTTTTCCATTTTTATTGTCCAAAGTAACCTTAAACTTCACTTGAGGTCATGGGCTTGAAGATGATTTGGTGTCTAAACATAATGCTTAAAATCCTCAATAGGCACCCATTTGTTTAAGTGGTGCATAGATATTTTTTATACAAGCCTCACCCTGAGGAGTGTTAATGTTATTCTGTAACTGCCAACCAGTTGTGATGCCTAACAGGGGTGTGCCAGCTTTTAGAGCATGTTAGTCAGGTGTGGTTGCTCTTAGTGCTTAGTTGCCCCACCTTAGGGTTGGGATTCCTATACACTCCCATTGCTCACAAACAAGAGAACATAAATGCAGAGGAATGTAGCAGGAACTAGTGAAAATGATGCATGATGAGTCTGATACTGAGAGGACTCTAAGCTGAAGGAATAAATAAATTTGTGTGAAAAACAAATATAAATGTGTGAGCAACAAGCATGTCCTCTTATCTTATTATTCTGGTGTTTGCCCAAATATTGGACTCCCATGTACACAGGCCTGGTTTCTTCAGGCCAGGAATAGCAGGGAGGTAAGACTGGTTTGTAGCGGAGTTGCCAGGATCTCTGATGTTTTTCTTCTCTCAGAGTACTATGACAGCTCCACCTTCTCTTGTGTAGAGAGGAGGAAAAGGCTAGCAGAATTCACGAACCAGGCCTTTTGGATTCTGCTAAACAAGGCCTTGTGGATGTTTTGCAACCAACCTCCGGTTGTTATTGTTATGGCTTGTCTTTTTAAATTCTTGTATCATGGTATAATTAACATTGTTTACTTAGTGGTCTGCTATTGGTAATTACTTTGTAATGAAGTTTGAAAGTTTACAGGGAAAGTCCCCTGCTTCAGTAAAAATAGCCAATCGGTTCAGTTTCAGGTTTGTAGGTCTCCTTTGAAAGAGATAGGATCGTGGTCTTGTATAACTGGATGTAACTGCCTGAGGGTGTTGCCAAGATGGCTGCTAAGTGGACAGACTTTCCTAAAAGGTATTACCCAGTGGCAGATTACTTTTACACAACTGACTACACAGTCAGCCATTGCCAGATCACATGTTGGCTCTGTGCTTGAACAAATCACTTGGTACACTCGCACACAGAAGTAGAATTGATCCGGATGAGAAACTACAAGAGTTCAGTATGTTCATTTTTTATGATGATGATTCAGTGTTTTGGTTCTCAGCTGTGCACTTACCGGGCATTACCTTATCAAGCAGTGTGAAATATGTCACTCTAAAAGAACATTTATTGACCATTCAGCTATTCTATTGCTCAACCGATTTCACTTAAGCATAGTTTGGCATCTTCCAAAGCAAACATCAGTTCTGCTTCCAGAAGAGAAATGACTGTGAACGTACTGTATGTGTAAGGCTTATATCTAATGCAGCAGCCCTGTATGCTATCTGCATGAATCCTGATGTCAGTCGTTCCCTCTGCAGGCATCCAAGCTCAGCAGAGAATCTCTGCCAATCAGTGGCACATATGTTTGGACTTCAGAAGGAATGTTTGATATTTAGCTTTTTAGCCCATAAACCTGCAAATCAGCTTTGAGCATGGGATGGGTTATCATATTCATTTAGTAATTAATCTTTAGTGTGACATGGTTGGTTGGTATCCTTTTGTAAATGATTTATTTTTGTTAGACTATGTGCTTCACTGTATAGTTTGTATAGCTGTATAGTAAGGCAATGCTCTTGAATAAGAAATGATGTCTGTGGATTTACTATTTGCTCTCTGCACATGCTCTTCAAATGTGTTAACATGACACACTTTTTGAGAAGCCTATGAAGCAGACGAATAAATAAAAGATGTGTTGCTCCTGGTGTTACTGGGGAGAAGCTATCTAGAGCAGTGCTCTTCAGCTCAACATGGTCCTAGTGCTGGTGGAATGAAAACACTGCTGGATGTTACAGTTTAAATACTGCCTATAAAACGCATAAGAGGTTCTGGGTTTGAGTGTCTTGTATAGAAATAAACACAGAACATGAATTACTGGTTGTGTTTTTGATGATGTTTTCAAATACTGGAAGCAAATACTGCTTAAGATGTACATCCTGCACAGTTTGATTCAAATACCCTTTTTTTCTACTTGCTCTCAATTTACTGAGATTTTCTTTCTTTTTTCAGTTCCTGACCTCCTTTGTCTTGCAAGACCACCAGCTGAACACTAACATAAGCCCCTTCATGACTGTTCTAGCAGTTGCCTTGACCATAAACATTGTTTCAGCCCTTGGTCATGGCGAGTGCCCTACATGTCCTGGGTTCTGACCCTGCAGTTTGGAAAGAACAGTGTGGACTGTGTTAGCCATCTCTCAAGCTCTATTTCCTCATCCTACTGGCCAGCAGTGGACAAAAGTCCTTCTTATTTCCTGACTTGTTAATCTTCACTTAGTTACGTATGCATTTTGCAATACTGCTGCATTTTAAGGGGGGCGGTTTAGACAGAACAGTGCACACCATTCTCCCTCTTGTGGTCTCCCACTTAGTGGCTCTCCACTGCAATGACTGTCTCCAGACGGAGGCGAATGTCTGCATGCGAGATGCACATTTATATCCAGTAATTTCAAAGAGGCGTGTTGTTGGATGATTTCCACTCCTCCAGGAGTGCAGTTCATTCAGAACCTAGCATGTCGAGAACAGACTGTTGACCAATCACTGTTGTAGATTGATGCAGAATGTGTGTGTGTGTTGTTGTTGTTGTTAACATAAATATCAGCCATTTGCCTAAATGCTTAGCCTTTAATTTTTGCAATTTCACATAAGATTAAAAATGTAATGTAAAAGCCACACAGATGTTGATCCATCACTCACTTGAGCTAATAACTAGATGTATAGCCAAATACTAGCCAATTCTATTTCCTCAATCAGCATTAAAAAGGGGGATAACTGGGAGACTATGGGAGACTATAATAATAATAATTATCAGTCCTATATTCAAATATCAGCCAATAATTACAACCAATAATTTAACATCCTGGTTTTGGCTTGCACACACACACTGAGGCACATGTAGTTACTGGAGATGGGAATTTCCCTTCTTTTAAACTGAACACCACAGTGACACACACAAGATTCCAGGCAAGAACATCACTGCTGTACTAATAAGAGTACTTGGGTAAGACTCCCAGTGTTACATACACCTGCTGTTATGTATAGGAATGAGAAAGGTTTTAGGTATTACGGTAGGTAAGGTATAGAAGATGTTAATAATTTTCTTGTCTGATTTTGCTGTGGCTATGAACATGAAAGGTGTATGTGTGGTGGGGGGGTTGATTTGTTTATTTATGGGCATGAGTCTTAAGAATACAGAGCAGTTTGTCTTTTAAAAGTCACTTGGTAGGCTTATGTATGTCAGACCATATATGAGTAACGTAATGTTCCCGGTGATGTATGAGGGATTGTTTGCTCTGCTTAGTGGAAGGCAGGACAGTGATTTTCCACCAGAGGATGTTTGATTCACTTTGTCTTGAGCCAGCTCATCTATCCTTGTCCATGCACTGAAAGACTGCAGGTCTCTGTCGCTTCCAGTGCTCTGTTTCCAGGTGTCCTTCAAGCTGCTCAGTGAAGGGAAAGAGAACCACTTTTTTTAAGGTTAAAATTAATTTCTCTCATGTGCTTAGATTCCATAAGATCTGAACATATTAACTGACCTGCTTCATTCTCGTAGATAGTGCTTTCACGTCATGATAGGCATGTTGTGCTGTAACTTGTCAGGTTTTGCCTGCACAGCATTGCGTCTGCTTCAGGGTCTCTTCCTTTGGCTTGCCTGTGTAATGAGTCTGTAAGCCAGTTTGGCATTGGTGTGAATGGGCCTGTATTTAGAGAGACTAAAGCAGCTGCTGGAACAGTGGGCAGCACTCTGTGTTCCATCAGGACCTCACTGAGCCAAAAGGAACCTTGGACATGGACATTTATCTAATGTTAATTTCACACCATTTGGCCACAACCATCCTGTGTAAAGTTATGGATGAATATTTAGGCGATATGTAGTGTTTGCAGCTGGTGCTCTACTTTCTGGCAGTGGACTTAATCATTCAAATTGTGGGTGATGAGTTTATTGTAATGGAGAGGTCAGGGCTTGTGTGAATGACAGAAATTCTGCGTTATTGAGGCTGAGAGGATTACCAGATTACACATATGAACACCCCCCTAGTAATTCTGAATATGAAAAGATGGCCTTTGTCCTCAAAGAGTGCATCCAGAAAAGCATATGACCCTCAGTATGTTGTTTTTTTTCACGTAATGCATACATGACAAAAGCTGGTAATGGTAGTTAAACAGGTTGTAAAGAGAAGCTGTTGTAAATTTTGAATGTTCAAATACACAAATAATTCAGCAACTGAGTGGGTTATTATTTCTCTCTCTCTCTCTCTGTGTATTTGGTAAAGCGGTTGTGGTAGGTTGCATGTGTCTGCTTGCAGTCGTATCTCATATAGCTTCAGTATTGTTTGTGTTCTTAGTGGGTGGTCATCGTCCTTGCCGCATACAGCCTTCCAAGCTTGTGTCTTATCTCATATAAATCCTCACCTTCTTGCTTCATAGTTGTGAGCACAAGTACAATGTGGAGCATTAGTCATCATGTAAGGATCGGCATGAAAACTTGAAGACTGATTGCAGTAATCCTGTCTGGTTGTGTCTAAATATCCACAGATACCCATGAGGGTGTGCCCTATGATAGAGCAGAAATTACATCTGTTGTTTTGTTACTCAACTCATGAAGTGGGTTTTCTGATTGCGTTCATTTGTATGTATTTGCCTCAACCCAACTGATTAAAATGCACCCAGTTCACGTTTTGTTTGTTGCTCTTTAAAAAAAAAAAAATGATTTGGAACGCTGGGACAGAAAATGATTGTGGTCAGCTTACGTAGTTGCCATCATCCCAACTAATTGTGACACAGTTTTTGCTTTGGTTGGGCACTAATGGCAGTACCTAGTAGCTGTTTATAGCATTTAAGCATGCATGACTGAACAGATAGAAAGAGTTGATGCATTTAAAAAAAAAAAAAAAAAAAACATTTTAAGCTGTGGATAAAATTAAAATTATTTTAATCAGTATTTGGCATGATGTGTTACAATAAATCTATTAAAAATGTATAATTAAACATGCAGTTGGTCACTGACTGTAGACCGGATATGTTCAGAAAAGTGTATTGTATTGTGACATCATTTATCACACATATATATATATATATATATATATATATATATATATATATATATATATATATATATATATATATATATATATATATATATAGTCATACTGCATAGCCCTAGTTGTCTTTTTCTATAAATAAATCCTAGTGGTGTTTTCAGCTGGGTTGCTGTCACAGGTGCTGGAGCTATTAGGTGAGTGTCACGTGTAAGGCCTCGCTGGTGCTGTACATTATTGACTGTAAACCTGATGCTAAGTGCTAGGCTTCTGTGATGAATCTTCTCTTGGAAAGCAGATGATGCTCTTTCCACGCCACTCTGAAAGCCCATCCCCTTTAGAAGGGTCAAGGCTGGTCGAGCCTGTTTAAGGTTAGTAGCCTTAGGAGTGATAAACGCCTTTTGTGCACGAGACGCTGCACATGTCCTCATATGGCGAGGGCTGCAGGCCGGCTTAGCCATTTCTTGGGTGCCTGCCAGGCCCCCTGCAGAGCCTTGTAAAAAAGGAGGAGGAGAAGCTTGTAGAGATGGGACACAGTACACATTGTTTGGGTCTTATGATCTGATATTTCCATCTAACTGTTGTTTTCAAATCATTCTTGCTCCTTTCATGCTTTAAACCCTCTGTTGTCACTGAATATGCAGATTTTAGCAATTTTGAATATTGATATGGTTTATTAAGACTTGTAGTAAGTGTTTATGCAGAACCTCAGGAAAACGATGGTATTGTGCAATAGTACACAGCACACCTATATTATGGGATTATACAGCACGTTGTGTTCTTCTTATATGGCAACAGACAAGAATGCAAACTAGTCACATGGAGTTTTTCAGGGGGTTGTTTTCGAACAATTGAAGCACTTGAGCACGATGTTTACTGATTTAACTGATAATCAAGCCACGTTCTCTTTCTCTCTGTCTTTGCAGTGAAGCCATTCACCACAACAGTCAAGGAGATGCGTCTCCATAGGGATGACTTCGAGATGCTCAAAGTGATAGGCAGGGGTGCCTTTGGAGAGGTAAGAAAAACTGAACTCACCTGCTTTTATAAGACAATCAGCTTTCCCCATGTTTCCCAAGTGTGAGAGCTCCCCAAAGCAAACTGCCTTCAAAAGTACAAAAATGCAGAAAAATGTTCTCTTTCGTCACAGTGCAATTTGTCTTGCGTTGTGGTTTGTTTTGGTGTTCCTGGGTTTTGTTTTCATGACCCATAGCAAAATTCTGCTGTATCATATTCATTAGACAGTGCCTATGTATCCAACGAAAATCATGAGTTGTCGGTGAAACAGCAAACTTTTTAACTCTCCAGCAAAAGCCCCTTATCTACAGCCACAAGCTCGTTCCTTCCTCTCTACCTCCTTTCCCTTCTTTCTCTTTCGTCCTCCTGCTAGTTCCCCTGGGGCCCGGCCTGGCCTTACTGTGCTGTTTTTGGGCCGGGACAGATCTGGGCGTTTGAGATGGATCATTTGTTTAACTGTGGAATGTGCTGCTCAAGTCCCTTCACTACTGGCCCTGGCCTGCTCAATCCATATACACAGCACATTCACTCTCGCCATCTTCTGCTGCTGCATTCTCTCTCCGGGTTTCTCTGGAAATTCACAGATAGATGGAGAGATCAGTCTTTCTCTCTTTCATTTTGTCAGCCTTATCCTTCTGTGGCTTTCAGTATTACATTTTTATTGAACCTTGTCCAAAAATCATGGAATAATAGATATTTGGTGCAGAGCAGATTAAAATGTGCCTTGGCTGTTTGAACTGCCTCTCTATTTCAAACCATCCTTGGGAAAAGCTACAAACACATCTTTTTCATGGAAGTATGTCTTAAATTCTTACACTGATATCCCCTTCAGGGCTGCATGTTATGCTGGGTAAATATGTAGAGTGACTGTCTTAGAACCTGTCATAGAGCTGAGGAAAAGTTCTGACTCTCCTATTAGGCTATACTGGGCATTCACAAAGTATGTCCTGAAACACATACCATTTCCTCAAATGTATATCTAAACTTTTGAGGAAATGGCAGCTAGTTGGCCTTTGGCTAACACTATTGGAAAGAAAAGCATTGCTCACTTTTCTTTTTTTTAACGTCTGCCAGATGGTTTGGTTTGTTAGTTTCACAGTTTGTCTTTAAACACATGACCTCTGAACCGCCATGTCTGGATTATGACAACACATTATAGACATAAAATGTGATGTATACCACAAAGATAACAATACTTGAGAAGCAATAAAGAGACTGTCACAATTATTGCATAGTTGCCTGGTTGCAGTTATTAAAGCTGACCTTGATTATTTTCCATTTTTTCATAGCTTCCATAGTCCTATTGTTGCTGCTAGGACAAAACCTTTTTAGATACAGTATATATATGTAGAATTGTGAAATTGCCAGTTCCTCTTTGCACATTACATCTTGAATGGAGTGCTGAACAATTTAGGGAAACAATCTAATTGCAATTTGTCTTAACAGTTCAAATGCAATTATTTTCTCTAAAATAATTTTCAGGCCTGTTTTTTTCCAGAACAAAAAGACCAAAATATCTGCTTTTTCTGGCGTGACACTTCAACACTGAGTATAGCAGATTACCAATTAGTTGTGATGGTTGTGATGGCACCTATACGGAACATGGGATTTGTTGCATTTCATTGGTCTAAGTCTTCTACAGGCAGTTCACACGCTCTGTGTTATTAGGTTAAATTTTGCCATTTAAACACAACACCTAATACAAAATTGTTTAATGTATTCTGTAATACAAGTTACAGCTTTTAGCTTTTAAATATCGCACTCCTGCAAATTAAAAAATCTGTTAAAAATCTCATCTTCAGATACAAGTATAGCAGTACCAGGCACACATTATAGCAGCTGTGTTTGAGCTGTGTGTTTATTTAGTGAAGACTTGATGATTCAGAACACTTCAGTACTGAGTTTCCCGCCTTACAGTGAAGACAGGGGTGCCCTATAGTGGCAAAGGAAGCAGGGCAGGACGGTGAGGCTTCCAGGAAAGGTTCAGGAAATGAAGTCTGTCTCAGAGGAGAGACTGTTACAAAAATAGTGTTTCCCTCCTCTTTTAAAACTTTGCTTTGCGTCCCCTCTTACAGCAAAACTTTGCCCATGTTAGACATATTTGGTTTTGGCTTAACGGGCTGAGCAATCTAAATTAGTAGTTCACTTGAAGCACTTCCTGTGAAGTCATCACATGAAGCAAAAGAAGAAAAGAAAACATTGCAGAGTCGGCGATCTGAACGTCGAACGATGTGCCGAAGACCCATCAATAGACAGTTTCTTCAAGTAGCAGGGGTCGTCAACATGCTTGTCAGAAGACAGAAGGTTTGGTGGAGTGGTTGGTAATCTGTGTTGGCTATAACCAGGCCTGGATCATCCAGTGGGTTTTAACGGCACTTGGTGAGGGCTCTGGGACACGCACTGGCTCCTTTGAGCAATTATGAGAAACTGTTAGCGGTTGGTATGACTCATTAACAGAACAGTGTGAAAAATGATTTCAGCTACATGGCTAATTATAATCCTAACATACATGTCAAGTAGAACAACATTGTTTCCTTGCAGCCGAAAAGCTAAACAAGAAGGTTACTTCCTTAGCTTAGTTAGCTACGTTTGAGCCACTTAATTATGCCAAAAGTCCATTGTGTCATTAACCGTGACAGTAATAGTGGTTCAAAATTGTGAAGTTATTGATCTGCGAAGATTGTTCCCAGTATCTTGAATAAATTCTCTCAGGTACAAAATCATCTTGTATCCGTGCGGTGCTGCCTGCTTTATACACACAGAACTATGTTCTTTGCTCCTGTGACGTAGCAATGATTTGTCCTATAAGCAAATAATAATTTATTAAAAATTTTCAGGCCCTTCGTTTTTATTCTGTATAAAAATTAAGATTTATTTGGTGTTATTTGTTAGAGAAGTAGGCTGATCTTGTTGAAGAGATTTCAGTTTTATTTAATAGCCATGAAGTTATTTTAAACTGTTTTATTTGTTTATACATTAACTTTCTGTTTTTCATGTTTGAAGTGAAATAAAAAATAGGCTGTCAGAGCTTGATTTAAACAGAAATTCAGATGTCACTTCTGTCATAAGCAGCAATATTTTACTGGTTTTTTTTTAAATACTGAAAAATATGTTCCATATTACCACTGTCAGAACAAAATGTCAGATCAATGTTTTTTATTTTTTGTTTTGAAAATGTCTGTTGCATTTTACATCATGTGTAAATTATTTAAATATCTTTTATAACGATGAATGCTCTTTGAAACTTAAAATGCGAACAGTATCATATTAACATAAGGTAGATTGTCAGACACTTCTTATTTTTGCTTTATAGAAAAAAGTATAGTCGTAACACCACTGATGCAAAGTATTAATTTTTGCTAATTGTTTTGTCCCTAAAACAGTCCAATTAAAAAAGTGGCGGAACATCTTTTTATATAGCCTCCCATGTAAATATTGCATCAGTTCTCTTCCAGTGGCTGTGAAGTTTTACCCATTTGTCAAGCAGCTGGAACAGAAATTTCCTATTATCTGAATGCCTCATTACCTTGTTACATGCCTCATGCTATTTATTTATTTTTTTTTTTTTTCTGCATTTGTAGTATTGTTTTGGGGTGTGTGCGTGAGTGTGAGAGAGTGAGAGAGAATGTGAGGCCCAGTTTCATGTGTTCCCACTCCCAGCCGTTTCCTCTAGCCCAAGCGTTACAGGATGCATTTCCAGATAAGTCACTGCATTTCCTGTTTATGATTGATGGCTGTATCCCCTCTGAACGCCTGCTGCATGACTGGCTTTTATGGTACACCAGGTTCCTCAGACTGAGCCGTGCACTTCAGTGGCTGCCAAAATGTACACTCCCTCTACAGCCCCTGAAACTTGTTCTAAATAACTCTGGTTATGTAGAGTAAGGGACAACAGATAGGATGCATTTGCATAGATAGTTAAATTGGAAAACAGCGTTTCACCTAATCCTGTTGAACGTACATGCAGAGAGGATTCATGTTGGGATTTTAAACACATGCCGTGTGGAGCTTTAGAAAGAGAGACAGGCGGAAATTATGATTCCTCCAGTTAAAGAACACTGGTCAGCTGTGTGTTTCACTACAAACAAAGCATAGCCAGTCCTGTGTAATTTGATTTGGGGCAGCACTGTGCTCAGTTTTTGATAGTTATTTTTAAATGTGACGCTACTGGGCCTTTTTTGTCTGTTCCAACTAGTGTGCGAAATAGTTGTCCAGCATTGGCTGGCGGTTAACTCGCTGTGGTGGTGGTGATGCTAGCTTCAGTTGTAGCAAAGTGCTTGGTTTACCAATTTATCTGGAAAGGCTCTTTAATGTGCCTTAATGTAGTAATGTGCTCTTTAATATATTAATAGAGTTTTGACGCATCATGTCTTCACTTTTTAAAATGAGTAAGAACTCTCTGGGGAAAAGTGCCAGGTTTTTCAGATTTACAATTATGCTATGGCATATTTCCTTTGTATTTGAGTGACCCTTAGTCCTTAATGAACATCACTATATCATACAAACTTTATTTTCAGGGACACTCCAAAAATATTTAATTTTAGGAAATTGAAGTGATTCAAGAGGCTAATTAGAGGGTCTTGGCCCCCAGGACCCCTATATTTCGCACCATGGTTCTAACAAATGTAGCCTCCAAAATCAAATCTTGTGATGGATACAGTGTATTGTAAAAATGTCTTGAACTACTGTGTATGTTTTTACCGTTGTGCCCACCCCTACCTTGAGATCAGTCCACACACTCTTTGATGGTGAGCTATGTCATTTCATTTTTTTGTAGAAATGCACCATCGGTTCTTTTGTGTGGTGCAAACAGTCCCTGAGTTGTTGAGTTCTTCTCACTCATGCAATAAACCACCACTTAGCATTTCTAAATGATAACTCTGAAGTCTTTGATCCTTCAGACAGTGACTGCATATATGATCTCTGTCTTGCGTGGGAGTGCGCCAGTGACTTGTCCAATCATGCCGCAGCGTGACAGGACTCTGGCCACCCGCCTTCCCTGCATGTACCTCCCCGCCTTTCCAATCAGGTCAGGCCGACTGCCTGTGTCGAAATCTGTGTCTAAAAAAGGAGAGATGGAAAGAGGACGAGAGACACTCTGGGAGGAGGAATTGAGGGGATTCTGAGCACTTTGGGTTTGGTTTGTTTTTGTAATGAGGTCAGTTATCTGGTGTGGATAGGAGTCTGCCTGATAAGGGGTTTGTCTTTGATTGAACCTCTGTTTTAGACCATTTTCACTGTGTACCTTGTACATACTTTGCCTCAGACTTTGTTTCAACCTGTTTAGTGTATGTGTTAGTCATGTATCCCTTTAGAGTGTTTATCTGGAGCATGCAAGTCAGAGTTTGCCCTCATGTTCTTTGCTGAGGCAGCATATGGCGCTATGACCAGTTGTATGTCAGGTGGTTCTTCACTGGTGAGTACTGTGGGCAAACATGTCATGTAATGACAGTAGAGCTGCAATGCAGAGTACAGAGAAACCAAACTAGCTTACTAGACACTCACGAGCAGCTTGTAAACACATTGCCTCTTGACTATGGTCACCAAGCCTGATGCCTGATGATCAGAAAGTAACACGGTATACTACCTTTCCCTTAATTCCTTTAATCATGCCATGTAATCTAGTGACCATTTTTAATAAGTCCTGGCTTTTCAGCACTGCTTCCTGCTTGTTGGTAATCCATATCCCTAGCAACCAGATGCTGTTTATTTTGTTGTTTTATCATGCCAACATTATCATCATGCCGTCACTCATAGCAGACGTTCTTAATCCCCCTCCCTGACATGCCCTCATTTGTATAGGGTGTCTCCTTCTCCACCCCAAGCAAACATCACTCTGCTCCTCCCTTTCCCTTCCTTTATTGCACTTATTCACTGCTCTCTAGAGGAAGACTTTAGTCACCTTCACACGCTGCTTTGTTGTGTTGAGATGATTTTGAATTTCCTAGCATGATAACAGTGACCAGATCATGGTTTTTGGTATCATTAAAATACATAGTGAATGTTTACTACAGATATTGTAGTAATAGACCTTTAAAGGAAAACATTTTAAATTAAATAGTTCAGGTCATTGGCTTGCAATGATGGGATGCAAAATTTTGGCCAGTTCTTCTCAAGCTGTCTTTAGTTGGCAGTTAACTTAAATGAACAAACCTAAAATTCTGTACATGACCCATCCAAATGTCAATTCTAAAACAGATACAGGTTTTGAAATATGGTTTGGTAAGCCATGTTCATAGTCATTGTGAAATACTTAATAGAAGTGTGGTTATTAGCCGAAACATCAGCTGAATTCTGTATTGAAGTACTGAAATTTTGAACGGTGTTCCTTATATAAAACATGGAATGTAGCACTGATAGGTGTGATAGGACATGAGCATGTATTTAAAAACACACAGTAATGTCAGAACATACTTTTATTAGATTGAGGAGCTGAGAGCGATTATACAAAGTATAGTAAATATATATTACATAGATGCTGAAATGAGGTAATTTTATGATGATTGAGAACATGGACAAAATAGTGGCCTCCTGCAGATGTTTGTTTTTGGCATGGCATATTGTTCTACTTGTGCCATCACTCTTTTTAAGAATGTTCCTGTGTTTTACTAAGTTTAGGTGTATGTGGGTTGGTTTGTTTATTTATTTATTTGTTTGTTTGTTTGTGTCAGACATCTGTAGAGGAACCATCATCTCATATGTACCCTCATACAAACAGTTCTAAAACCTTCTTCAACTTAAACCTGCCTAATCATTTGGGAACTGTTGTTTCTTCGTTTTTTGTTGCTAATTGCTTAATCAGTTAGTCTTTTGCATCCTTACGTGGAATACAGTTAAATCTAGTAACTTTCCCTCTCTAGCGGACATGCTTGTCTGCTACAGGTTCAAATGTTCATTCATTAAGTTCTTTCATTAATTTCAAGCTGTCTGTCTGACCTTCCCCACCCCCATTCAGGATCATTTCAGATCAAAAACCTCCATTTTGAAAATACTGCTTTTCCCAAGGGACAGTAATCTAAGTGGGGCAATGTAAATAAGATGAATAAATGAAACCATGCTGAATTCTCTATAGTCTCATAATAGCCCTGCATTTTAATTGCTTTTTTTTTTTTTTTTTTTTTTAGGTTGCTGTGGTGAAGATGAAGAACACTGAACGAGTTTATGCCATGAAAATTCTAAACAAGTGGGAGATGCTGAAGAGGGCTGAGGTAAAAGTCTTTCTGCTGTTTGTTTATAGTGGGCTCCTACCTGGACAGAACTGGCACCATAAACCCTCCTTCCTCATTGTATGGTTGATGCAGCTCCCTGCTGAATATAGACTTTGATTGCCAGTGTGGCTGCTTTCTTCCTTGTAGTCATTAAACTACTAAAGGGGATGTTCCGTTAGCCCGGTGACTGGGATCAAACTTGTGCAATGAAGGCTGTGATGGAGATGGGGGGCCATTTTCTTTTCTGCTCCATCTTGACCTAGTTTCAGCACAATGAGCTCTGACAGTGGCCTCAGGTCTCCCAGAGCTGTGTCAGGAGAGCTTTTGTCAGTACGGCTGGTCAGTAATCCCATGCTGAGCAGCACTGGACCTTCTTCATGTCTTAGTCATAATGTAGCGCATTATCAGCTATTAGATAATCAGAGGAAGGTCTAAAACAGAGGGCTACGATGGAATGCCAGAGTCATCGCTATGAAAGAGAGAGAATTATCTTCTGAAATGGGGAAAAAAAATCAATTATTCTTGATCCCAGAAGACTTAGTTGCAGCACTTGCACAGTGCACAAAATTTCAGGAAACACAGAATTATGCTGCAAAATGTGCATGTGCTTGCTTTGAAGTAATGCTTATTAAGTAATGATGTTTTCTTTACTTCATCTTCTGTAGACGGCCTGCTTCAGAGAAGAGAGGGATGTTTTGGTGAATGGAGACTGTCAGTGGATCACCACCCTGCATTATGCCTTTCAGGATGATAACTACCTGGTAAGTATCTGAGTATTTGATAAATGTCAGTTAATAATTAAAAATGCTACTCTAGTGCTGTTATTTTAACAGGTCTATGCTCTGTGCTCTTTAGTACCTGGTGATGGACTACTATGTGGGTGGGGACCTGCTAACACTGCTTAGCAAGTTTGAGGACCGGCTGCCTGAGGACATGGCCAAGTTCTATGTGGCAGAGATGGTCCTTGCCATTCACTCAATCCACCAACAGCACTATGTGCATAGGTAATGTGAGTGAGTGAGTGAGTGAGTCACCAGCTTTTCACTGGTGTTTACAAGAAGACGGCTGTTTAGAATAATTTGCTTTTTTTGTATTATTCATCTCTCAGAGCATCTTTGCAGTTGATTTTCCCTCTATGCTTGTTTTGTGAGCTGTTTCAGTCATTGAAACATTTGCCTGGACTCAGTGGTGTTACAGTGGTGCTGTAGTTCAAGTATGTATCTGGCCAGTTTGTAGTAATGAGAGTTGCCTGGAAACAAATGCAGTGGAGCAGGCACACAGCATGGACTGAACCTCAGTTGTTTATGTAGAGGTTTTGATTGGGGTATGTCTAGATATTGTGTTTTTTTCAGTGCAAGTGCTGATGTAGCTTGTCACATCTTAAGCGTATTCTTCCCGGTCTGTTTGCCGACAATAGAATCAGAGTTTTGGTCTCTTATAGTTTTGGTGGGCCGGCATGGTCTAGAGTTTCATTCTCTCTTGTAAGAAATTTCATGCATTGGTCCTTAAATTGCTGTGATTAAAATCACCTGTCATGAACATGACATCTGGGTGCTTTGTTTCATGCGCGCTGATTGTGTTTGGAATAAGTCCAAGAACTAACTGGTGAGGAATTAGCTTGTGGTGAAATATAGGTGGTCACGATGAACCACACTAACAATATTTTGACATCAGACAGTTAGTGTTTGTGTATGTCCGTGCACCACATACTGGTAAAGAAAAAAAAAACCAAACACCATCTCATTTGTTCTTGGACGTAGCCATGTTGTCACTTCGATAGATGTGTGTGTTTGTAACTGGACAGCTGTGTCTGGAATGTTGTCCGATAACAAAGTCTCCATAAATGTGAGAGCAAAATATAAGAGCGGTTTGAATGGTCAGATTTAAGCCTGTTTTACTTGCGTTTCGGTTACTATGCTGTTACTACACCTGCATTTTTATGTTGTTAATCTCTGTCTGGCTTTAATCAAGATGCGTGACACTAAAAGGACCTTAGATATGCTAATTTTCTGGTTATAATTAGCTATCTAATTGGCTTAAAGTTTAACGCGTCAAGTACAGCAAACAAACACAACAATCAGTATAATCTTTTGTAATAGTGCAAACAAAAGCAATTGCCCTTGAAGCAAAGTGGTAAATGGTGACTTATCAGCTGCAGGAACATGCTCTGTCGGCTTCAAATAAAAATCGTGAATAACATGTAAAAATGGGATGATATTAATTTTACAGAAATAAATCCTATGGCTGGATCTTTCTCACACCAAGTCTTGTCAGAATGTGCAAAGCAGGAACCATCTTACTACAGATGACTGTTTAGCCTATAGCTGGATTAACAAAAGTTCATTTATTAAAAAATTAAGCCGTTAATAAAGCACCATATTTTTATTTAATTACTTTGTTTGAATAATCAGTCAAAGGATTACTTAAGATGCCCATCATTAAACCACATTAATAAAACCTCAGAAGAGCTGAAAAATGGCTGCAGATAGGCCTGGTCTTGGAGGTTGAAAGGTCTTTTCCTGCCGGTGCTACTATGTGGGGAAGACCTGTTCTGGGCTGCTGTCTGACCCAGCTGAGCCCCTTTTCCTTCCTAATCCGAAGGGGCCTGGCAGCTTCCTGCAGCTCCCCTGTGACACACTTGCAGTGCAGTCATCATTCCTAGAGCTAGTGACAACCTTTTTTGAAACTCCTCCTACTATCATTTTTCAAGGCATGGCTGGCAGACCAAATTGGTCATGCAGGTCTTGTTATAGACTTCATGATAAAGGATATCCTGTTTGTAAAACACAGTGTATGTGTGTCTGATAGTTGGGTGTGGATGATGGCTTGTGTGTGTGCCTGCGCGTATGTGTTGAATTTTGACACCATGTTTACACCATGCCCACTGTGCCCAGCATGGTGCCAACACTGTGGAACAGAGGGCGCGCTGTGTGTGGCCCTAGTCCAGCATAGAGAAAGTGAGAGCTGGGGAAGGATGAACAATGCCAGGCTGTTCAGTAAGAGTAGGGCACTGGCAGGCATGGAAAAATGTCACCCTTCGGAGCCCAGGGGAGAGAAGGGGTGGGAATTCGTGTGGGTGTCCTCAAGACACAATCACCTAATAATTTAAAGCAATTTTTTGTTAATGGTGTAGACAGTTATATAATTTGCACTGCACTCGGATCGCCAGGATGATGAATCTCCAATATGTAGACAGATTAACAATAGTCCCTAGATTTAATTCAAAAAAGGCCTGCACACTAATCAGATGTTGCTCCAAAAAAAACAAAAAAAGGAGTATTAAAAACGTTTGTTTTAAACTTATATTATTAATTTGAACATTACCATCACATTAGCTATTGCAGTGATAAGTGTTGACAAATTACGACAACTAACTACAGCAAAGATTTGAAGCAGTTAAATCTATGTCCAAACAAAATGGCTCTAGATCACTAATGTGAGGGTGTTTTTGTTCAGTGGTGGATTTTTGTAAATATGTATGAAATAAAATGGTGTGTTGGTTTGTTAAAAGGGAGACTTAAAAACTCAAATCTCTGTCCTGCAACGAGTCTCTCTGTCTCTCTCTTACAGGGACATAAAGCCTGATAATGTGCTACTTGACATGAATGGCCATATCCGCCTGGCTGACTTTGGTTCTTGCCTGAGGATGATGCAGGATGGCACGGTGAGTGAGACAGACATGGTATGACTGATCTTGTTGTTCTCTGAAGCAGAGTTCATGGGCCTTTCATCATCCATACAACAGGTGATCTGCATGAGTGTGGTCAAATTGCTCTCTTAGCTTTCTTTACTGACAATGATGGAGATGATTTGACTCTGGGTCACCGAAAGAGGGTCCCAGGTCCTGTCAGCAATCACTTAATTTTAGAATCTTTCCATTCTCAGTGTTGCCCTTAGAACTACACGTTATTGTCCAAACTCAGCATTTTAACCTGCATTAATTGGTCTAGTCTTATATTTATCATAAAGTTCCCTTGTCAACAGAATGTTCTTTGTTTTTCATCACCCTGACAGATTTATCTCCCCTGGCTCTTAGCAGGTTTATCTTCTCATGATTAGAAGTTGAGCAAAAGTCATTGCAGTTGTGTTACCTGTGTTGAACTGATTGTTTCAGCTCTGATTGGATCAGTTTCAGAGGTTCCTTCCTCTTGTACTGCATAGATTGGTGATTTAAAGCCTTTGAGGCGAGATTAGCTTTCATCACAGCATGCCATGTGATACTCTCTCTCTGTCTTTAAAAACCTGTACATAGTACAAGCTTGTTTCTTATCAGCCTTGACTCTCTTTTTGATTAGGGTCATCTCGGTTTTGCCAGCAAGTCATCTTTTCACTGTACTGTTGCATCATTTCCCCCTAAAAAGTACAATGCAGAATGAAAGGAAACCCATGAGGCATCTTGTGTCCCAGGCTAACAGTAGTTTCAGTGTGTGAGTCACTGAAGCGTTCAGTAGTGTCACATGGTAGTATGGTGTGGCGTCAGGCCACACTGGGCAACTGAGGGAGAGCTGACAGGTCAAGCTGCAATCACACATAACCAAACAAACTCCATGGTAAGAACTGTGACGAAACCAAACAAGTTGTCTCCTTACATCTCTCCAGTGCACATGACTGCACGTCTCATTAACCTGCTCTCCCCATGTTACTCTGTCGTTTTTGAGCTATGTTTTTTGTTCTTTGATCCACATATCTGCCATCACTGTGACACGTGAGAGGTCAGGAGAGTGAAGGATTATGGTTTATGAAGAACTGTTGCTAAAGGCTTTTTTGTGTTTATGCTGGGGGGAGAAGCGGCTTCCCCAGCAGGGAAATATGTTATTTGATTATGTAAATAATCCTCCTTGCTATCTGTCTGCAAAGAAGATTACCTTCTTTTACCTTTGTATCCTGCCCTGTTCATCAAAAGCTGAAATAATTTTCTTTTCTGTTTTTTTTCTTTCTTTTTTTCCTTCTTTCTTTCTGTTACCTTCAGTATACATTAGGCCATTGCCATCTTTGGATTGAACCTTTGTAGCTGCTACCTCATCATCAGCCACTAATAGTTAGGCACTGGTAAAGATGTGGTAATGAACCAAAGCATCTGCGTTTCACCCAGAATGGACTATTTATTCTTTGGCTGATCTGCCAACTGCTATGTTATGATACAGCTGAGATACAGACAGCGATGATATTTTTTTGTTTAGTCCTGTTCAACAGTTTCTGCTACAGAGTTTATGCCGTTTTAGAGCAGCGTTCTGCTCTTTAACGTCTGCGTTATTATTTCTTGAGTTCCTTGTGCTTTTTTCTCAGATTTATTTTTCCCACTTGAGGGGAAAAATAACTTACGGTCAAGCATGTTTAATGGCCTGTTCTATTTTTGTCTTGTCTCATTAAATATTGTTACTCCTCTTCCAAAGAAATATATATATATATAGTTGAATTATTTTATTTATTTATTTATTTTTTCATTGCTGTTTCTGTCATTCTCTGATTCTTGTCTTATTGTTTCTCTACTCCCCTTGTCCAGGTCCAATCTTCAGTAGCAGTAGGAACTCCAGACTACATCTCTCCAGAGATCCTTCAAGCGATGGAGGACGGAATGGGGAAATATGGCCCAGAGTGTGATTGGTGGTCTCTGGGTGTATGCATGTATGAGATGCTGTATGGGGAGACGCCCTTCTATGCTGAATCTTTGGTCGAGACCTATGGCAAGATCATGAACCATGAGGTGAGAGCTGTTGGAGGCTTTACTTATCAAGATTTATTTGTTTACGTCAAGCCGGCCTCATCCAATTGACTGGCATCAGAGAAATTGTGATTGGGATGCGTTTTTTTTTTTGTTTGTTTGTTTTTTTTGGGGGGGGGGGTTTCCCTTACAAAAAGCATGTTTGACACAGTGCTATAATTTTCTGCTCAGTGCCACATCATATTGATCAATTATCCCACCACACTTCAATACATACAGACAGCCTTCATACGCAGCTGCCATTTCACATATAAATGTCTTTGGTGGACATGATGGAGTAAAACAGCAGTGTAATGTCATGCATCAAAAACATTTACACTTTTGTGTTAAGACTCTTTTTTCACAGATCTTAACAGGCTCTCTGTGGGCTATGACTTGAGACAGACTTTGCATTTAAATGTGTACTGAGTACACATCCGAGCGGTAACTTCCAAAATAAAGAATATGCAGTGAGTGTCTGTTAAAACATTTAATCTATAGAGCTCCTATTAAATGCAAACATTAACCACGGGCAACTTGGTGGTCACAACTAGTGGAAATTAGTATTACAAGGATTATTAAACATTAAACATTCCTGTATTCTCAGGTGCTTAGTTGGCACATGCTCATGATTTTGTTATTTTGTTATTGTATCTGGCTGTCATAGCAAATAAGCTTAAAATCATAAATGTATGGTTTCCCTGTATACTGTTGAACTTTTTGTCATAGAAGAATGACTGCACCCCACAGTCATTAGCACTCAGAAAACCAATGTAATAAAAACAAGGGAAAAAATTGAGGTTTTCTTTACGGACTAGTGTGATGGGGTAGAAAACCTAATACAGAGACATTAGTCTGATGTTCACACTTGTCTTTTGGGAATCACGAGGACCTATATTTAATTGGAAGAAAGTGCACACACATTCGAATTATTTTATTTTTATTTTATGCTTGGAATATTTAAAGGAGATGTAATAAACACCATCTTCCCTGACAGGGAAAACATTAATTATATCTGTAATTAGAGAAACTGTGAAATGTTATGTATGATGAGCAAGAATTGCACTTGCTTTTACTACTCCCTTCTTTCGAGTTTAGCAATTAGTCACTTTTGTTTTTAGGAAAACCAGTATGGCCAGTAGATCACAACAGACGAGTCGGATTTGGGTGGAATTTGCATAAGCGCAATGGAGCATGCTCTGCAGAGTGCTGCTTCCAAGCAAGCATGCATGCTGTATCACATCTACATGTCTGTTGATGTGGGCCAACTCTTCTTCTTTATTCGTTTACTGTGAAGTCTCAAAAAAGCAATTCAGATTTCAGAAATAGTGTGGTTAAATGATAAGCACAGCTTTAGACTGCAGATAAAGCCTTTATGTAAACTACTATTAGAGCACAGAGCCCTATGTACTGGTTTATGCACTCCTAAAATAGCTGTATCTTAGCCAGGCCTGAACAGTTTGGCATTTTGTCAAAGTCAAAGTTTGGAAGAATACAATTAGTTATAGCTTTAAATTTGTTAAAACAACACTGAATAGGTTTAAGTATGAAAATTATATCCTAATAATGAGCTTGTGAAGCCGCAATCTGGCAAACATTGAACGTTTAAGCCTTAAGTCAGAAATAAAAGCATGCGCTGATCTGGCAGAAATGCATATAAGATTTACATCACAATATTGGTCTGTTGGATTTTTTCCTTGAATCTCTTGGTCCTAATCTTGTTCAGAGATGTGTTGTATATATTTGTATATATGTTGTTGTTTGGATAACTACTGTTAGCTCCTTTTTTTTTTTTTTTTACTTCTTCTTTTTGAAGTTTTTTATTATTTTTTTAACCTTTAACATCCACATAAATAATCTAGACAACAATGACAAAGACATTTTTTTGCCTTACCTGTCACACTAAAGAGCCTGTGTACACATTCTGGATTTGGTCCTTTCTAAAGGTCTCGACATTTTTACAGCTGCACTACATTTACATTTACATTTATGGCATTTAGCAGACGCTCTTATCCAGAGCGACTTACAACCGTGCTTAGCGTTCTGTCGTATAATGTTTCCCAGCTTCTGGTCCTTCTTCGACTTTCTGATCTCTCCAGATGCTCAAACATGTACTGCTTCTGTGAAGAAAAGGTACATAAACAAACTTCTAGTGCTACGTTTTGGGAGGCTTTATCTGTGTCAACAATCATAAGTGCAGAGTCAGTTGATTATGTTTAAGGTCATGGATGTTGTTGCACTGATAAATCAAGAAGTCTTTGAGCAAACAGAAGACAACATGGAGTAACATGATGATGGTAAAAGCCCTGAAAAGAGAATGCTGGAAGCTGAACTTGCATGAACAAAAACTAGACTTTAAATCTACTGTGACATCTGTAAACACTGACTTTCTGCTTTAGACTTTGGGTTATGCAGGGCTAAACAATTTCATCAGCACTATCTGCACTCTATTTGTCACGGTTAGCTTAACTTACCACCACTTGTTAAATGCTTGTTTGTTTAGTGAAAAGATCAAACCGACTTGATTGACTTAATACCACACAGTCAAATAATGAAACTATGCTGCCGAGGAAAGAGTTTGTCACCTTCAAATCATCGTCACATTTGCTTAACTACTGTCTGACATAAAATACTAATTTTAACTCTGTGACAAGTGATTTGCAGCAAATTGTTAATGACTCACTATCAGGCAAATCACTAAAACAGCTGCCATTAAGCAACTCATAAAAAGAGGACTCTTCTGTATTAAACTACAGACCTGACCTCATGAAAGTGTATCAGTTCTGTCGTAGAATACATCCAGATGGGTTGGAATATTGGGTAGGACCTTCCTAAACAGTCAATAATTGATCCAGGTCTTCTTTAGAAGATCAGTGTTGTGTTGTCACTATTGGTAACTGCTAAACTGAAAGTGTGTCTACAGAACAACACTGATTACCATATTTATGCAGTATGTAATTAAATTCTTTCACCAGATAATTAATGGTACTTAATGGTAATTAATTATGGTACAGGCAAATTACTGCACCTTTCTTACAATACGGTAATCCCGAGTACTTTGCCAATGACAAAATATGAGGATAGTAGAAATAGAAATTATATAAATGATTTATAACAAATTTAACAAAGGAATTGTGATACAAGACATTAAACATTTAATTAAAAATAAAGCTAAAAAATAAACCAGGATAATAAAAGTGTCATTACAGTAGACAAGTCCAATAGACTAACTGTGCTAATATATGGAGCACATAAATAACTGGATGAGGCAAAATATTCTTCAAATAAAGAAGGCCAAAACAGAGAATGTTGTTTGGCAACAGAGAGAGAGAGAGCACTTCTAAAGTTATTACACTGGCTTCCAGTTTTTAAATCATAGTTAAAACATGTTTCTTTGTATATGCCTATCAATGAGCTCCAACTTGCACTTTATTCTGACTGCACTGGATAATATGCTTTAATAAACTAAGTTTAATAACACTTGTTTTATTTGTATTGATTTTTTTACTTTTAAAGTCGCTGTTAGCGATAGTGCATGATTGTTAATGTTTGACCTGGACAGCAAAACAAATACCCTCTGCCTTCTAGTACTCCTTCACAAGATCTGACCGCCAAATTCATGACAGTATGATGCCAAGGCAAGCAACGCTAAGCTAGCTTTTTTATTTATTAAAACTTATGTAAAAAAGAGTTACATAAAACTCTTTGCAAACATTGTATGGACAAATACTGTGATATAACGTACACAGCAAGTGATGTAACTAACTTTAGCTAGGCTGCAGTTGCAGGAAAAGGAGAATTCTAAGAACCAGCTTGCAAATAAGATGCCAGACTTCTTTCCCAGTCTTTGTTATTTAGATCTTCTCCTCTTCAGTTGTTTCTTCAGCCATCTTTCTTTTAACAGCACATGCCGTTGTCTTTATTTTTCATTTTGATGTTGCTTTTGCTCTTATTTATGTAAAGCACGTTGAATTGGAGTGTATGAAATATCCGATGTACATTAATTATTCTATGCCTTAGACGCTTAATTATCTACTAGTGATTGCAAAATCAAAGATGAGGCCTGGATGCAGTATCCAGATAATGAAAATGATACTTTCATTAACCATTAGTAAATGAGACAAAATCTAACTGGGTGATATTTTATTCTTTTTCATCTTCTACCGTTTTGCAGTTTTCTTATTGTAATATTTCTTATGTGTGCAGAATCGGAGAACATACTGAAAGGAAAACTTCTGAACTGATTATGACAAATGTTTACATGCCCTAAAGTATTACAATCTCTGTCTTCTCCAGGAGCGCTTCCAGTTCCCATCTCATATCACAGACGTGTCCGAGGATGCCAAAGACCTGATCCAGCGGCTAATCTGCAGCAGGGAGCGCAGGCTAGGCCAGAATGGCATCGAAGAGTTTAAAAAGCACCCTTTCTTCTCTGGCATAGACTGGGAGAACATTCGCAGCGCTGAAGCTCCTTACATTCCTGACGTCAGCTCTCCGTCTGACACCTCCAACTTTGATGTAGATGATGATGTATTGAAAAATCCTGTAAGTGTTTCTCTTTCTGCTTGCACCTGCCTAATATCCATTTACACTGTATGGACACAAATATTGGAGCACCTACACATTACACCTACCAGAGCCCAGTATAAATGCAGAGGCATTAATTAGGAGTTAGTCCCCACTTTGCACCTATAACAGCTTCCACTCTGGAAAGGCTTTCTCCAACATGTGTGTCTGTGGAAATGTTTGCCCATTCATTCAGAAGAGCGTTTGTGAGGTCATGTATGGTTGTTGGACAAGAGGGCCTGGCTCGCAATATCTGTTCTAATTCATCTCAAAGGCATTTGATGGGGTTGAGGTCAGTTCTTTATGAGAGCCAGTCACATCTACCATACCTTTATGGACCTTGCTTTGTGTACTGAGGCATCCCCAAACTGTTCCCACAAAATTGGAAGCATACAGTTGTCCAAAATGTCTTGCTATGCTGAAGCATTAAGATTCCCCCTCACTGCAGCAAGGGGTCTAGGCCAACCCCTAAACAACAACCCCTTAGTATTATACCCCCTCCACCAAACTTTACAGTCCGCACAATGCAGTCAGGCAGGTAATGTTCTCGTGATGTTACCAAACCCAGACTTATCAGACTTCCAGATAGAGAAATGTGATTCGTCTCTCGACAGAACACGTTTCCAGAGTCCACCTGGTGCTTAATATCACTCTATCTGACGCTTGGCATTGCGCTTGGTGTTGTAAGGTTTGCATGCAGCTGGTCGGCTGTGGAAACCCAATGCCGTGAAGCTCCCAGTTTTTGTGCTGACGTTAATGCCAGAGGAGGTTTGGAACTCTACAGTTATTGCGTCGGCAGAGCTTTGGCAACTTTTACCCACTGTGTGCCTCAACAATTGGATATGCCTCAGTGCTTCCGTTTTTAAGACTACAGCTTACAGTTAATCATGGAATTTCTAGAAGGGGAGAAATTTCATGAACTGACCTGTTGCAATGGTGTATTTCAATACCATGCTCAAAATTAGTGAGCTCTTTAGAATGACCCATTCTTTCACAAATGTTTGTATAGACAGATCACATGGATAGATTTTGTACACCTGTGCCAATGGGGCTGAATGAAACGCCTGAATTCACCACCAGCCAGCAGCAAGTGAAACTACACATTCCCAATAATTACATTTGCGAAGTTATTTCATAGCAGCAATGACAGAAGTCATCAGATCTTAAATAGCCTAAGTATTATCTGTTCAAAATTAGTCTTAAGGCAAGGCAAGTTTATTTGTTTAGCACCTTTCATACACATAGGCAATTCACAAAGGCCACATTAAGTCATTTATCAGTCAGTCCCTCCAAACAAGATCACAAAACTTTTTAGCCTAAATAAAGTTTATATAGTGCGTTGTTCACATGCTATTAGGGCTGTGACGATGACATATTACAGCAGTACCAAAATTTAAACTAATACTTAGTTAGGTTCTAAACTGTTATTGTGAGACTCTTTAGCTTTATGTCATGTGAAGGAAAATGAAAGATAAACAATTATGTACACATAAACTTAAATGGCAGGTCTAATATGTGTCATCAGTTTACACGCAAAGAGGAGTGCAGTTCTGGCAGGGACCTGGATTTCAGCTTCTTTTAAAAAATTGCTTGGATATGTTGTTTTTCATCACAAAAACATGAAATATTTATAAACTATGTACAAAATCGGACTTTCTATACATCTCTGTCTTGTGTTTACTTTTTGCTTTTCCCACCTTCATCTGGCCTTGTCTTGGTTTTATGCTGTGTGTTATAGTTTTCCAAGTAACCATTTATCTCTGTCTGCTCTGTGTAGGATATCGCTCCTCCCATCTCACACACTGGCTTTACTGGTCAGCACCTACCCTTCGTGGGTTTCACCTATACCACAGAGAGCTGTTTCTCAGATCGAGGCTGTCTGAGGTTGGCGGCGCTGTCAGACGGTGGTCCGGGGGAGCGTCTACAACGAAATGAGGACGGTGGCCTGCAGCTGGAGGCCTTTGAAAGAAGGATCCGCTCCTTGGAGCAAGAAAAACAAGAGCTCAGTCGCAAGCTGCAGGGTACTGAATCACAACCACACCTTGGGCTTATAAAAGGGTCATGTCTAAACTTTGAGCTGACCCACGCTAACTCTCACTCTAACTTGGATGTTAGAAGTTGCCAGTTTACCATTTCCAACCACAGAAAGGCTAAGAGGAAATCCTACATTTCTCTTTTGGTCTTTGATCGCCCTAGTTCCTGTGGCTATTAAAACATTGTAACCATTCTCTCTCTATCCATTTTTACAGAATCCACCCAAGCTGCACAGTCCCTCCATGGCTCTACCCGTGGGGCAGGCACATTGGGCCGTGATAAAGAGATAAAAAAGCTCAATGAGGAGATTGATCGCCTGAAGAAGAAACTAGCAGGTGAGCAACAACATCCTACTCTCAGTGGTAAAAGAGAACAAGGTAATAGAAAACGGTCAACAACTTTCTACTCTCAGTGGTAACAGGATAAATGAAAACATCACTGTGAGTATGTCAGCTGTCCTGCACACAGGTTTACCACCAGTGACTATAGAGATGAGCTTTCTTAATCATCAAGGAAATTGACACGTTGGAAGATCTGTGAAATCACTGTTACTGTAATGGTCGTCTGTAACTATTAATCATCAGCATGCAACTGAAGCAGAAGTTCTTATTTGGTTATGAAGATGTGCAGTGGTATTTTAAGCATCTAGTCACTGATTACTCACTCAGTTGGGTGCATGTTTCTCTCAGACTCTGATAGGCTAGAGCACCAACTGGAGGAAGCAGTGACTCTGCGACAGGACTATGAGAACTCCTCCACCAAGCTGAAGGCTCTGGACAAACAGGTCAAAGCTCTACGACAGGAAAAGGAAGACATCCATAAGGTAGCGAAGCCTTCAGAGCCCAGGCCACCAGTGCTTGAAACAACATATATAATCGTTCTCACAAACTCAAAATATTTTTCTTTGTTTATTACCTTTGAGCAGCATATTTATCACCATTAAGTCACATGAAGTTAAATCAAGAGTGGTTTAATTCATTAAGAAATGGAACATATTTCATAAATTTTAATATAACGAAGAAACACTTTGCAGTAGGCACTCTTTAAAACAAAGAAGGGAGGCACACTGTAAATTAGCAGTGAATCTCCTTCTGTAGGCGTGACCTAACAAAGTGAGTCTTTCCATCACTCACTTCTTCCACTCTAAGATACCATTGTGTTCTTTCCATGTGACACAAATGGCTTGTCGTCATCCATGCAGCTGTCGGAGCATAGGCACGAAACCCTCTTCTCTTCAGCGCCTGTTCTACCCTAAGCTCTCCGTCTCTCTCTTTCACCCATATCATGACCCTTTGTCTCATTCCATTCTACTGTTTATACACAGTGGACCCCTTCATCATGATTAATGCCATCATTCCCTCACTTAGGCAGGGGCAGAGCTCTCTACTAACCCATTGCATTTCTGCCTAATTGGATTTGTCTTGCTCTTCCTCTCGATTCTTGACCCAGAGCTCTCACTGGCCCTAATGCTGAAGTTTGTCTGTAGCTGTCAGCATGATTTTGATGAATAGGCCCGCTAGAGTCTATATTTTCAACTAAACACATTGTATTTAAAAGGTTTATGAATGCCTCTCGCCTTGGGTAGCAAAGGTGCAGCAGCAGGATAGATGATATATTAATTGGCTTTAGGATGTCCTTCTCTTTTAGCGTAGCGCTCCCAATTCTCTTGACAATTTCTATTTCTCACTCAACCTCTTTTTCAGTCCTCTCTCTGAAGCCGCCAGGGCTGCTTTCTTTTTCGTTTCACTCCTTTCTCTTACACACGCATCTGTTACTCTGTTAGCTTTTTCTTCTGTCTTTTTTACTATTCCTTTTTCTTCCATCACCACTGCCTGCCTTCATCTTTTTCTCCCTCTACCTCATTGATGTACATCTTGTGCTCTTCTGTCCCTCTTCTGTATCCGCGTCCGCAGCAACTGGTGGAATCTCTGGATCGTCTAAAGTCTCAGACAAAGGAGCTAAAGGACGCCCACCAGCAGAGGAAGCTGGCCATGCAGGAGTTCTCAGAGCTGAACGAGCGCATGGCTGAGCTGCGCTCACAGAAGCAGCGACTCTCACGCCAGCTCCGTGACAAAGAAGAGGAGATGGACGTGGTCATGCAGAAGATCGACGCCATGCGTCAGGACATCCGCAAGACTGAGAAGGCCCGCAAAGAGGTGAGGATGGAGTAGTGTGTACGTATGCGTGCTAATCAGTGTGTGCACATGTGGGTATGTGTGAAGTATAAAGATGNTAATCACATTTGTCTAGTTTGTTCATGTTCTGCTATAAAGAGAGATTTTCCTATGTTGTAGCAATATAAATGAACAGAATAAGCTTTTCGTTCATGTAAACTGGACATAAAAGCCTTAAATGAAAGCAGTATGAACATGCTCCCCAGTTTATCACTGACAACTAGAGAATGCAACAGTAGCCTTGTCAGTCTTGCAGCTTGTGGATTATAATAATAATAATAATAATAATAATAATAATAATAATGGTACGCTTTTGTAGTGCCTTTCACATAGCCAAGGACTCTTCACAAATTTTGAAAAACAAATCATATATAATGAAAATATTCTGATATGTTTTTAACTGGACTTTAAAGATGAAAAGAGAGGGACCAGAGCAAGTAGATGAAGGTAAGAAATTCCTGAGGGTGGGGCAGCAACACTAAAGGATGTGCCACTCGAGAGAAAAGCCTGAACCTAGGAACAGCCAGAAGACAGTCAGATGACCTTAGTTTGCACGATGGGACATGAGGATGCAAAAAAGCAGACGGACAAAGTGGAGTTTTGAATCTACTGTGTGAGCAACTGAATTTTAGCCTGCACTCCTATAGATGGGGTCAAAATAGGACAATGCATTAAAGAAAAATTGTGATAACACTGTTATTTAAAGCATATTGCTTCTTTTACCGTAAGCATCCAGTGAATAGAAATGTTCATAATCATTTGTTTTGAATAGAACTTTCCCCAGAGTCCTGGTTTCCAGAAGGTTCTTGTGCATAACCTTTGCACGATGGATGTTTTAATAGTATCTAGGGGGGCAATAGTGCATTGTAAATCGTGATTTTGCAGGGCAGAGTGTGCTGGTTAAACACTGGAGCTTTTAAACTGTCAGCTTCAATCAACACCTTACTCCAGCATTCCTCCTTGCTTCCACCTACAATGTCATTAGAAAGTTGTGCAAAAACATGAACATAGTCAAAGTTTCCTACTGATTTTGTTGAAAATATCATAAAAATAACAAATTGTGGACAGAGCGTTGTGAAACGAGTTCAATCATATTGTGACACCCCTAATAGCATCTGTCCCTTTTGTTCTGTGTTCTCATGTTATGAAGTAATTTGTGTTTCGATCTGCAGTGTTGCAGAATCAGAAGCATATTTCGGAGCATTGTCTGTCTACTTGGTATATAGATATTGGACTTATCTCCTGCCATGTTTTGTCCTGCAGTATTTATAACCCAGCATCACACCAAACTCCCCCTGGGCCTGACAGTACACACTGCCAGACAACCAAAAGGCCTGGAATGCACAGCATTTTTGGAGTTCCTTAGTGACACAACAGAAGCGCAGGGAGAAAGTGGAGTTGGGCCTTGCTTAAACTCTGCAAGCTCAGATCTCCAAGGGCGACAGCAGGAATTTCTCAGCTCTCCCCGTGTACCCCCTACCCCTGCCTCGCTGTAGGCCTCCCTGCTGACCCCCTTCGACCCTCAGTGGACTTGTATGGCTAACCAGAGCCATATGGGCAGCTCTTGACTGACCAGGCTCCTTTTACTGAGACTTCAGAAGGGTCTGGGGAATGGCCTTTTCCCCTAACCACATTGTTTCTTTCACTTTTGCTTTTAATTTCTTGGTCTTGCACGTTCTCTTACACTTAGAGACATGCAGACACTCCAGTTACACACGTTTACATTTACTTGTTTTGGAACAGGCAGGATTGTAGCAATATTTTAGGCGTGACTTTGTGCAGTGATTGGTTAAGGCACAACCGAGGAAAGACTTTGAAAGACATATGGCTTTGCTAGATCAATATGCCGGATGAATCCCCCCTGAAGTATCAGGTTTCTGCAGTGGAATGTCACTTAGGGTGTGTGTTTGAAATCAGGCCAAGGGAAAGAATGTGTGTGTTTTTCTAATTGTGTGAGGGTTTGAATCGTTGTAGCTGTCTTGTTCACTGTTCATGTATTTGTGTTTTAGCTTGAAGCTCAGCTGGAAGATACTCGGGCAGAGGCTTCAAAGGAGCGGAAGCTGCGAGAACACAGTGAAGTTTACTCAAAGCAACTGGAGAGTGAGCTGGAGACACTGAAGGTCAGGGGTCACCCCACACACCCTCTCTTCCCCTCTCTGTATTTTTTCTGGCATATTTTATTAATCTGCTCTAATCCCTTCTCTTATTGTTATATTTTTAGCAATCTCTGTCTTCCTGTCACACTCCTGATTCTATATACCTGTCTGTAGCCATTTACTTCTCGTGTGCCTCCCTGTGGGCCTGTTCCACCTTTCTTCCAACTGGCCAGTTCCTTCCACCCTGTTTCCTCCATGAATCATCTTGCTTTCTCCTTAGACTGTCTTTATGCCCCACCCCCAATGAAGGGAAATCCTGCCTGATTATTTTTAGCTCTGTTGTTCTTGTTTTGTTGTGTATTATTTGTGTTAGATTGAGGTGCACAGCTGGACTAAAGAGTATGGCTTTGGTGTTTATTCTAAATCAGTACCTGTCCCATTGTACCTTGATTTCTTTTCCTACATTTTCATTTATTTTGTCTTTCACTTAACGTTGACATTGCTTCAGTTTTCTTTTTTGCCACTGTTCATCTTAAGCTTTCATAGCACTGTCTCCTGTAACAGCCTCCAAGTGCACTAATAAACGTATGTCTTTCTGATTAAGCAGGGCAGTGGACGAGCATCAGGTGTGAGTGCTGAGACCCAGCAGGAACTGACAAAGGTGAAGTCAGAGCTGGATAAAAAAGTGTTGTTCTATGAGGAGGAGCTGGTGAGACGTGAGGCCTGCCACAGCACAGAGCTAAAGAACCTGCGCAAAGAACTGCACGATTCTGAGAGCCAGCAGCTCTCTCTGCACAAAGAACTGCTCATGCTTAAGGACAAGTTGGAGAAGGCCAAGAGGGAACGGTAAGTGAGGCAGAACCACTCTGAGGGTCATCACCAATAGCAAAGGAAAAGCTTGAAGGTAAATTTGAGAATGTGCCTTTTTGCAGTTATGTTTACGTCTTTGTGTTTTACACAGGCAAACCGAGATGGACGAGGCGGTGGGTTCTCTGAAGGAGAAATACGAGCGTGAACGCAACCTGCTCACAGAGGACAACCGCAGGCTGACCTCAGAAACAGACAGGGTAAGCACTCTGTACGAGTCACTTTGGAAAGCAAAGGAAGAGTTTAAGGCTTGCGAACGAATAACTGCACAAAACCATTGCCCTGGAGGAAAGTGGTTAGCATAGAGAAATGACCCTTAACCCTCGTGTTTTTCTCCCTGTAGCTGTGCACATTTGTGGACAAACTAACAGCCCAGAACAGACAGCTGGAGGATGAGCTGCAAGACCTGGCATCTAAAAAAGAGAGCGTCGCACACTGGGAGGCACAGATTGCTGAGATCATTCAGTGGTTAGGAAGTCATTTACCAAACACTTCTAATGTGGCCCAGTCATAATTATCCATACCACTTGTACAGGTACCCAAAAACGCTGTGATGAACTGCAATTGCTTCATATCTGGTTCACCTACAGGGTGAGTGATGAGAAGGATGCCCGTGGTTATCTACAGGCTCTGGCCTCTAAAATGACTGAGGAATTGGAATCACTACGTAGCTCCAGCTTGGGATCAAGACACTTGGTAAGACCCCATTGCCCTTTTTTAAAATTTTTTTTTTTTGACCTTTTCACCCCCTCTGCAACTTTTGCGTTTTTCTGTATTCTGGACTTCATAAAGTCACTGTTAATTGGTGGCACATGTACCATATACAGTTTTTTTTCCCCCCTTTCCTCTTTCTCTCCAACCCCTTTTTCTCTTTTGCGTTTTATTTGTCTTGTCCCCCTGCCTCCCTCCCTCTCTCTCCCTCCCCTCCTCTCTCTCACCCCTCCCTCTTTCTTTCTAACTCCTCTGAGCCATAGCACAGTAACGGCGTGGTGCTGATATAATTAAGAGCAGGCTAAGTATGTTCTCCTCAGTACCTTAAAATAGCAAATCTAATGGAAATTGATTGAAGGGAAGTGACATGTTGCTCTTGTAGGTGAGGAAGGAGGTCACATTTGATTTAATATCCTTCACTAACAAGGTTAAGGACAAATAATGGGAAAGAGTGAGCCAACAATGTTCGCTTTGAAAATACTATCTGTTATTGCCTATAAGCAACCCTCAGACAAGAGGTACACAAGATGTAATTTGTTTGTGCTTTGTCTCTGACTCTAACTCGCTTAAGCACCTAACCATAAAACAATCTAAGGAACACATCTCTTTGATTCCTGTTTTTGAAGGAGAAATTCCAAAAGAAATGTGTATATGTTTATGAGGAGACTGACCTTACTCTCCTATAGAGTTCTTTTGGGAAATGTAATAGATGTGTGAAGTGCTGTTTTCTTACCTATTGCCCTAGCAAGGGCCTGGAATGAGCACCCCCACCCAGAAGTCTTTGGTGGCTTCTAGGAGCACAAAGCGGGTGAGTGCATCCATCAAATCCCCTAGTCAATGTGGATCAGCTCCAGAAAGAAGAGGGGAAAATGGATTGCTTTCATGGCTGTTGTTCATCTGTCCGTGCTTCCTCTTGAATCTCGTGTAAAAAATTTTTAACAAAGTGTTTTTCAGATTATGCTTCATTGTTTTCTTGTTCAGAGAAGTACGGAAGGGCAGATGAAAGTTTGCTTTCCATTGCTCAATACTGATGCTCTGTGATCAGTTTGTGTCCTACCCATTCTCACTAAGATCATCAGATCCACTCGATAGAACTGATGTTAGCTGAATGATTAGCTTTTGGAAACGACCTGCAGCAACTCTTTCTGTATCTTCTGTAGTCTTTAAATTAAAAACTGAGGTACTGAGTTCTGCGGTTTGAGATAGGATAACTGTAGATTTGAGAAGGACAGCAAAGAAAGTCCCTGCAGTATGAGACCGGTTAGCTCTGTCTATAATGCTTAAATTAAAATGTTTCACAGTTCACTGCTTCTCATCAGCTTTGGAGTCATGCTGGCAACCCCTGCTTACATACAAAATGCTGATTTTACATTGAAAACATAAACTCTGTATTTTTTTTTACGCATATGTCTATCTCTCTGCTTCTGTTTTGTTTTACTGAAATGCTTATATTTGAATTTAAGGTTTAAGTTAAAGAGTTTATAATTTCTTTTTTTTAAACAAGAATTACAGGCTTTGTATGGTTGGCGTAGGTCTCTTTTCATGCATGTTTCTTTGGGCTTTTATTATTTAGTTTATGTTAAATTTCTATTGAAAATACTTTGAAATATTGTGAATAAGTTCAGCTTTCTGAGACATTTTAATACAGAAGAATAAAAAAAGTAAAATAATTTTTTTTGTGTTAAGATTTTTAACAAAATCATATGAGTAAAAGTAATGGTGGTACCTTGACTCTTCAGTGACGCATATGAGCATGGGCCTATTTGAGTAGAGCACATCTAAACATAAAGGTAAACTATGGTGCATAAAGCTAACCTGATCTGCAAAGAGCTGTTGAATCCTGCATGCTGTCTAGATGACCTTCCATAAACCCTGTGTCTATGTCTTCACTCTTAAATCAGGATCCCTTGTGGAAGGTGCGTCGCAGTCAGAAGCTGGACATGTCTGCTCGTTTGGAGCTGCAGTCGGCTCTGGACGCTGAGATCAGAGCCAAACAGCTGGTCCAGGATGAGCTGCGCAAGGTCAAGGCTGCCAACATCTCCTTCGAGAGGTTAGCACTTTCAGCCTTCCCTAAATATATGGCTTTTGAAAAGAGTGTCACCCCACATTACTTAACCTCCACCATTATTGTGCTAATAGTAAAACCAGATGTTGCAGAAGTCAGGAATCATGTTGTTCTTCAGTGAGTGGATCACAAAAACAATTTTCTTCATATAAAACTACATAAGAACTATATTTTAGATTTAAAAATAATTTTTTTAGAGTGGCCTTATAGCTAGCGTTTGTGATGTGACAGTGTTGGGGGGGGCAGGTAGACATTAATAGATATGTCAGTTTGATTTCAATCTTTTTTGTAATATAACACAAAGTGTTTGGTGACTTCCCCGATCGTACAACACTAACTAAACCTACCAATTAAGTGACAAGTTGCATCAGGTGTGTTTGTGGAGGAAAATCACAAAACTGATAGAATCCCTGTCCATGGTTATGATTTATTTCCATGGTCATGTTTATGTTGCATCTCTCGTATCACACAAGTCATTGTGTTCTCTTCTAGCAAACTGAAAGATGCAGATGCAAGAAACAGGGAGCTGGAGGAACAGTTAGAAAGCATGAAGAAGGATCTAGAAGACAGTCGGTCACGGACTGACAGAGGTAACAGTTCACTCTTGTTTTCCTTTGGATTTTGTTCCCCCAAAATAGGCAACTTTTACAATGTTATAATGATAAATGGACCAATAGAAGTGGTCCAGAATTAAATGGTCCATTCATCATGAAGTTTATACACAACGTTGACAGCAGCTACAGTGTTCAAATGATGCAGAATTTTTTTTAAACACATTCCAAATATACTGAAGACAAAACTCAAAGTGTATTCCGCTTTTGTTTAGAGTAAATAATTTCCCATTTTCACATTTCACATGTATTTCCTTCACTACAGGTCTAAAACTTCCAGACTTCCAGGACTCCATCTTTGAGTACTTCAACACCTCACCCTTGGCCCATGACCTAACTTTCAGAGTGAGTATATCTCATGGCATGTCTCTGTCTGCTTCTGCCTTGTTCATCCTTAACAAGCTTCTGTCTGTTTATCTCTTCATAACAGTGACCTCCAGTTACCTGGCTTTGCTGCCATTAATAAGGCACCATGTGTCTCCATAAAAAAAGAAAAACAGTTTTTCCAGAATGCAGGGACATTCCCATTACATAACTAAATGTTTTTAAATGGGTAATGCAGAGATTTAAATGAGTAAAAAGCTGTTAAAGAATAGTGACTGCTGGCTCTTGGATCAGTTGGATTGCATGGTTCTAGTTCATGAGGGTAATTTCCAAGCCAAGTTGTGTAAATGTGTGTGATATGATGCTTCCTGCTCTTCTCTAATAGAATCAGTCTGTCTCCAGTTACATCCAGCTCTCAGCCATGCAATACAACAGACACAGTCTGCACTGAAGCAGTAGCTAATCACCAAGGATCATGTCAAGGGCTCTAGTTGCCTGGTTTCAGAACTTGTTTTTTCTTCTTGTATTGGTTCAGTGAAAAGTTAAAATTACAGGTTTTTCCACATACCCCAGATGAAGCTGATCAGCCAAAACAATCAAGAGTTTGCATTCTTGTTAGGTGCTTAAACTGCAAGCCTCACATTGCTGACAAACACTAGAAATCAGTAGTCCCTCAAAAGTCACATTAACCACTCTGTATTGAATGCTATTGATGATCTAAATTGTTGTGCATGTAAAGTGTTGTGCATGTGTTTATGCCAAATATTTGGATGACTTATTGACTAGTGCTTGTTGGCTGGTCGACTACATTTGGGTTAGAGTACATTTTTTTTCACCAAACTATTCCTTTAGAAAGCTGCACTTTGTGAGAAGAAGAAACTTGATGTCAATTTAGTTCTGGGGGCACAGATTCTATCTGGGACAAAGCTTGTTAATCAAGGTGTAACATTAACAAGCTGGCGTTTTCATACTGAGAGGAAACAAAAAGCACAGGGAGTTTAGGCAAAATAAAAAGCTTTATCACCTATCATTTTATTTTTGTCCCCCCCCCCCAAAAAGGACTCTGTCTCTTCCTCGTCTGCATCCTCTCTGCTAGCATTTTGGGATGAAGTAAGTTGGCTGTTAAGAGCTCCCCCACCCTCCGTCACCTTTAACCCCTGTGGCAGAGGAGCCATCAGCAGACCAAAAGCGTGCATCATCTCAGTGTTCTTTTTAAGACAATTAAGAAGTTGTAGGATATAGAGTCTTTGAAGCTCTACTCTTTTTGTCTTTACATAATGACAATTTCAAGCATTACATTCATACTGAATGTATTGTTTTCAGAGTTGGACAACTAATGCATATTAAAAAAAAGCAGTACTAAAACATCTTTTTGTCTGCTGACCGTGTTCTCCTACTATAATTAGCCCAGTCCCAGATCACGTCAAAGCTAATCCTAGGTGCTAAAGGTTAGCAAACCAATGCATAGAGTGTGCTTTCAGGATTAGCATCCTCAAGTTAGCATTAACCACCTCCTTTTACCTTCTAACCTTTTAAAAGGCTAATGTGAATCATGTCATGCCTCATTTGTCTAGGCTGCCTATTCATGTTGCAAGTCATGCTAGCTCTTAGAATTAAGTAGGAGTAACCCCCTTAATTTGAAATGAATTGTTAACCAAGAAAACCATACTAAAGGAAATCAAAGTAAATTGCATTGTGTGGGGAGATGATATGACAATACTGGGTATTAAAGGGTACTAAGCCAATGAAAAGGGAAATTAACATTACCCTGTAAATGTCCCTATTAGAACCTTGTGCATGGTGGCATCCGTATGCCAAAAATCACGTAAATGTCCAAATTATGGCTGTTTGTGAGTCTTCATTTAAAGTAAATACTAGTATTACTGTGTAAGATTAGATTTACTGCCTAAGCATTCAGTGGACATCTGAACATTTTGTGCTGTTTTCTCTTAATGCATAACTAGCACCTTAAAATGTTTTGTGTTGCAGCTTTAAGCATTATATATAAACTTTCAGTTATAACTGTTTAAGTGTCATGCGTCTGATACTTCTGTTTGATGTAGTTCTAGACCTCACGTGTCTATATCAGATAAGATCCTAATGAGTGTTACCTGTGAACACTCCCACTTAGAAATTTCATGATGTAGAATGTTATTAGAGTGTTATTGTCGTGTGTGTGTGTGTGCGCGCCTGTGTGTGTGTTTGTGTAGAAGGTTTGTTTTTGAAAGTCTTGGCCCCACCTGCTGGAAGGAAATGATATTTTGCCGGGAGGTTTCCCAAGTACAGCCCAGCCCTGAACTAAGGCCCTCACAATAGGGGGAAAATCCTTTTTAGCCTAATATAGGCTTTATTTGTGTCTAGTTGAGTAGACCCTTTTGATATGAAAGGGTGCTTTATCTTGTTTTCATAAACAAACAAACAAAAAAAAGTGAACAACAAATAGTTACTCTTCAGCTGGTGTATACTAGCCCCTTCTTCACAAACACATACTGTACTACCTCTCACCCAAGTGTTCCTCTCCCCCTCTCCAGACTAGCTCAGTCAGTGAGGTGGATGCCACGCCTCAGAAATCAGACGTTCCCTCTTCCTCCCCTTCAGTGGCTTCAGAGCAGGATGTGAGTGTCCACCTTATACTTCCTCTGACATTCCACCTTAGTGCTCACTTCCTGGCTCCATAACCACTGTCTGTAATCGCAAGCTTTCCAACCTCTTGGTCACTTCATTTCACTCATTCTTGAGATGCTTTGTAAATCTGAAAGGCATAACTGTAATGATTTTTTCATAAACCAAAAGGCCCTTGTCTTAAAGCAATATTTAGCATGAGGGTAAGTATGTGTGCTAATTTAGGCATACCTAGTATATCAGCATACCTAGTACTTGTAACCTAACCACTACCTCTTTAGTAAAATAAGCTGCAAAATGTGTTGCTAATCTCCTACAGCCAGTCAATGTGTCCAGGAACCATACTGTAACAGGAAAGTGCCGTTTCACTGTTGTCCAAAATAACCAGTCACAGGCCTTTTTGTATGATGTGTTGGAGCAGGCTATTGTTAAAACAGCGATACAATAAATTGACATATCATTGCTCATGACTGGGTGGTGCTGTGTTCAATTCGACTATTACTTTCTCTGAAAGTAGTTACTTGTTATTGGATCAAATTGTTTGTTTGTTTGTTTTTGGGGAGTACTACTGTGGTCTAGGACTCAAAATAAAGAAAGGATTATACTTGTTATTGGTATTTTTAGAATCCTTTTCTAATTGAGTGTTTGGGGGTACTTTGTCCCTTTTTAGGAGCCAGCGAAGCCCTCCGCTACCACTCCAGCTGCTCCTTCGCCAGTCTACCAGTCCTCTCTGCTCACAGCGCCAAAGGTACAGCTGGCTTACTCACGGAAAAAATGTTTTTCCTAACACAAGGCTTAAAATATGAATATTTTAATTGTTATAACTTGGTTACATAGATATTCAGAAAGAAAGGATAGTTTAACCTCTGACATATGTTTACATATTTATTAGCTTAGTCAGTAGGTTCTTACCAACCTTTTGGTGTTTGTGTCCACAGCCAAAAGCTCACCAGTTGAGCATCAAGACCTTCTCCAGTCCAACTCAGTGCACACACTGCACCTCTCTGATGGTGGGGCTAATCAGACAGGGCTACGCCTGCGAGGGTTGGTGCACCATTCTGCATTCACAAATGCATTTCTTCTACTTATTTTTTATATTTTATTATTATTTTTTTAATTTAAGAAATTAAATTTAAGATTTTAAATTATTTTACAACCTATCTTAATGTATTCTATTTAATATTTTATTGTATATCTATTTAAGTTAAAAGATATAAAGTGTTGTCTGATTTATTTATTTAATTTTTTTTTACCCCCCTCTCAGTGTGTTCCTTCATCTGCCACGTATCCTGTAAGGACAATGCTCCCCAAGTGTGCCCTATTCCACCAGAGCAGGCCAAGAGGCCGCTGGGTATTGATGTACACAGAGGTATCGGCACAGCCTACAAGGGCTTTGTCAGGGTGAGTTGCGATATTAGTTCAGACCCGACTTTCATGTCTAATTCTATGACATTTCTTTCCTGACTTACCCTTGTTCTGTTCAAATTTGGTACATGAGACACTGAAGCGATGTGTGATTATTGCGTCTGTGCTGCTAACTTAGATCCCGAAGCCCACTGGTGTGAAGAAGGGCTGGCAGAGAGCGTATGCTGTGGTGTGTGACTGTAAGCTTTTCCTGTATGAGGTTCCTGAAGGGAAGTCCACTCAGCCTGGTGTAGTGGCAAGCCAAGTCCTCGACCTCAGGTCTCTTTTACTTGTTCTGTTGTTTTTTTACATGCCCATAGTAACAAATAAAAACTTTCCATCTCACTTTTCTTTTATGCTTAATAGTGTGTTGTTTTTTACCCTTGTGGTGCCTTTTCTTGTAATACAGAGATGAGGAGTTCTCTGTGAGCTCAGTGTTGGCCTCTGATGTGATTCACGCTACACGCAAAGATGTTCCTTGTATATTTAGAGTAAGTCCCCTCAAACGCCAGAGTTAGATCTATAGAATATTAAGTCTGTCCTTTCCTGTAATGGTCCTCCTGACCTTTATTTCTGACCTGCATAGGTAACATCGTCCACACTGAGCTCACCGGTGCGGGCCGTTTCTCTGCTAGTTCTGGCTGAGAGCGAGGCTGAAAAGAGGAAGTGGGTGGGCATCCTGGAGGGCCTCCAGAGCATCCTTGCCAAGAACCTCCTGAAGAACAGAGTAGTGCACGTCCTGCATGAGGCTTATGACAGTAGCCTGCCTGCCATCAAAACCACACTGTCCGCAGCTATTGTTGGTCAGTGAGCTTTTATCTTTTTCAGTTTTACTTTTTGGCTTTGAAAAGTTTCTGGAGCTGATTGTAACTGTGTCAATAAAAATAGATCATCACAAAATTAAATCATGTAACATCTGTGAAAACATTGGATTGTTCTCCTTGATTTTCAATGGGTTTGGATTTTCACATTATATCACATTCTTTTTTTTTTTCTCTAGATCGAGAGCGAATTGCATTGGGCACAGAAGAGGGCCTGTTTGTGGTTGAAATCACCAGAGATAGTAAGAATCGTATTCCCCTGTATATCTTTAAATGAATACAAATAAATTATGATCTGTGTAATCTGAGTTTTCTTAATTGTATGCCACTTACCTGTGTTGTCTTGTTCTTTCAAGTCATTGTCCGTGCCGCCGACTGCAAAAAAGTTCACCAGATTGATCTGATACCCAAAGAGAAGATGGTGGTCCTACTGTGTGGTCGCAACCGCCATGTGCACCTCCTCCCCTGGGGGGCGTTGGAGGGTGCTGAAGCTGCTTTTGATGTAAAACTGACTGACACTAAAGGCTGCCAGGCTCTGACTACAGGTGTGCTGCGACCTGGGGGCCCTGCCTGCCTGCTAGCAGCCGTCAAGCGGCAAGTCCAGTGCTATGAGATCACACGTGCTAAACCCCACTTCCGCAAGCTGTGGGAGGTGCAGGCGCCGGGTGTAGTCCAGTGGCTCGGCATGGTCCGGGAGCGCTTGTGCGTGGGCTACCCATCAGGCTTTGCCTTGCTTGCCCTGCAGGGTGAGTCTTCACCTGTGAGCCTTGTTAGTCCTGGGGACCCATCTCTGGCTTTCCTTGCCCAGCAGCCCCTGGATGCGCTGCACGCTATGGAAGTGGGATCTAATGAGCTGCTTCTGTGCTTCAGTCAGCTGGGAGTCTATGTAGACGCGCAGGGACGGCGCTCTCGCACACAGGAGCTTATGTGGCCTGCCACGCCACTTGCCTGCAGTACGTACCTGTCTGTGTGTGTGTGTGTCTGTGTCTGTCTGTCTGTCTGTGCCTGTCTGTCTGTGTGTCTGTCTGTCTGTGTGTGTGTCACTGTATCTGTCAGTCAGCAGATGGACATACTCAAACATCAACATCAAGCTTAAAGTGATGGTTTCCTCTTCCCCACTTGCAGTTCCTCAGTCAATCCTTGTTCCAATCCTTTAGTTTTGCAATGGAGCTGAGGGGCTTAGAAGAGAAGGAAAATGTTCAGTTTGGCGGTGTAACACTATTTCTGCTGGCATTACCCACATAAGGCACTGGAGTGTTAACCCAGATGGCATGTAAAAACCTAAAGCAAACACATTAGTGTTAATAATGCTTTAGTCATTGTAGTATTGTCTTTGAAACGTTATAGAGCTCATATATATGAATCTGAGCTCATATCTATGAATATGAAGCGGTGAGTGCCAAGTTACAAAAATTCAGAAGTGCATCTCCACATCGCCTGGAGCCAGAGCACAGGATTTGAGGTGCCTCGACTGTCATTTTTAATGTGTCAGGTATAAACATAGCTTTACATACTGCTGCCACTGTTTCGTTCCATTTTGTCTTGGCAAATTCCGTCTCTCTCACATCCTCTCAGAAAATAAGGTATAAGTTTAGGCATTTGTTTGCTATTAAGTAATTAATATTTTATCTTTTCCTCTCTCAGCTACTGTGACTCGTTTTCCTTCTCTTCTATTCTTTTTCCTTCTCTATTGTTTAATTGGTGACGATAGCCTGCCCCAACTTCCTGTAATTGTCTAAGACATGCAAAAAAGTGTTTTCACACTGCAAACAAACGGGACCATTGTTCCGTTAAATCCGGACTTAGACCACCTCTTTAGGCATCCTAAAAAGCAGCCTGTTGTTTCAACATCCAGTTGTTTCAAGTTGTTTTGCCTTATTCCTTTAAACACAGCATTTAATGTGTGTAGCACTTCAGTTTTTCCTCACTAAAGGCTTATTGTTAATAAGTCATTTGGAACCTGACAGAGTTTTCAGTTGTGGCTTACTTTTCTAAAATACTAAAAATCTCTAAATGCTAAAAGTCCTGACTGACTAATCCGGTGTAGCTGCTACTTCTAGCTGTAGAACATTCAGCATGTTCTTTTTCCTTGGGATAACAAGATCATATAGTGTCAGAAACCACATAAGCAAACTATTTGAGATTGATTTCTGAAACATCTGTATGCTGTTTGAAAGTATGTGATGCTTTTTGGACAGTTTGCAAGATGTTAAGCAGCTATAAGCTTCTAATACTTTCTGGCTCTATTAGCCCTTTAGCTCTAAAGCAAAACTAAAGAAGCTCACTTTAGACACTAGACATGACTTGGCTCACTAACTGCATTTAAGGTGAAAACTGCACGCGTTTGTATTTTGGCCATACTATCACTTTAACTGAAAGCACACCAGAGTAAGTGGACTAGGAACATTTTTATCAGCAGCCACTTCATCAATGAATTTGTCCACTTTCCAGGCTCAAACTCCACTTACCTAACTGTGTACAGCGACTATGGGGTTGATGTGTTCGATGTCCACACCACAGAATGGGTCCAGACGATTTCATTAAGAAAGGTAATTATAGGGACAGCACCAGTAGCTGTGTTTTCAGGGCAGAGTAAGCAGCAATACTGGACACGGTAATGGCATTTTTTTTTTTATTCAAAAATGTATTCCTGTACAAAGTGTGTCTCCTGTTCACTGTCTCATCAGATCAGACCATTGAATGTGGAGGGCAGTCTAAACCTTCTGGGGTCAGAGCAGCCCCGGCTCATCTACTTCAGCAACAACACTGCAGGTACACATTTTTACTTGTGTTCATTCCAACTCTATTACATAGACCCTGGGCTGCTTAGTCACTCCTTCCTTATTAATGCAAGCACCTTTTAAACAGTTCTTAGGAAGGCCAAATCTTTCACTGCCGTCATGTCACCTCTGTGAAGTAGCCATATACATACCCTGTCCTCTCAGCAGACAGAAAGTGTACCATGTTCACAAAGTTTACCTTCAGACGAGTAATTTGTAGTTTGTGAAAGAGTAATTTATGCTTGTGACGGTCAAGAAACACCCCAGTGGGCCCTTGTCTGGTCAGACTTTGTGGCACCTCTTAAGTTCAGATGCAACTCAGTCCTTGTCACTTAGAGTCCTGCTGTCTGAGTAAAGACACTCACATTTAGATGCCAGTGGCATGTTGGCCCTCATTCTGTGCCACTGTCTGTTTCCATTTCACTTCCTCTTGGTCCTGGCAGATTGCCCTGCTGATAATGGCACTTGTGTTTGGTAAACTGAAATGACCTCATTCATCACACCTCCTCCAAGCCGCCTGTCCATGACTTCATCACACACTGCCACTCTAAGCTGTCTTGATGTATAGGGCAACTTTGATTCAATGACCTCTAGACCTGCACAATAACAGAATAATGACGGTTTTTGTGTTTTTTAAAGGGTTTTTTTTTTGTCAGTAATGCACGTTTGAGGTATTTTTCCACAGTTTAGTTTAGTAGAGATGGTTTGACATGTAAAATTTGATATAATAGAAGGCATGTATTTCTTGCTGGTCATGGAGGGAAAAGTCCAGCCATTCACTTAAAACAGTATAATCAAGAGTGGTGGATGAGTAAATACGGTAGCTATCCTCAGTGAGAATCTGCGTAAAAAAGCCATTACCCCTCTGAAATATGTAAAGAACCGAAAGGCCAAGTGCACATACATTCCTAAAAGATTTCGTACATACAATAATGTTGTATATTACTCCGGAATAAACTATTTAGAGTTATTAATAAGGATTAATATTGAGAATTTGAAAATTCTCTTTGTAAAGGAATGATTATAATTATTAATCATTTAATGTTTAGCTACATCAAGTGACTCAGTTTTCTCTTACTCTTCTTTTATTGTTTCAACAGAGGGGTGTGATCTAACCATCCCTGAGACTTCAGACAACAGTAAGAAACTAATGGTGAGAACACGCAGTAAGAGGAAGTTTCTCTTCAAGGTTCCTGAGGAGGAGCGAATACAGCAGAGGAGGTAAGATCACTTGGATCTTTGATCATGTTCACATGATCACCTCATTCCATACAGTAAAATCAGTGTTTGATGGTTTCATATCTGTTTATCCAACAGGGAGATGCTGAGGGACCCAGAAATGAGGTCCAAACTGATCTCCAATCCCACTAACTTCAACCATGTGGCCCACATGGGTCCAGGAGATGGAATGCAAGTCCTCATGGACCTGCCTCTGGTAATGGCTGAAAGACTAGAAGTTTCATAGCTCAAGAGACTGTTGGATTATGAACTATAGAACAGTCTGTAAATGTAGCTTACATGATTTTATTCAAAGCAATTGTCCAGTTTGATTTATCTATTTATTAAGAAGTATTCACAAAATATAATACGCATCTTCTGGACTCGAAAATATAAGGGTTTTTTGTTTTATATTTTGGACAAGAGTTGTGGCCTGCCTTGCTTAGAACTGCAGGAGTCCATCAAGGCATCAGGGGTACAGTGTACAAATGTACAGCACTTTATCTTCACTCCTTCACTGCTCACCTTTTCTTCTTTTCCCTATACTGTAGTAGCTTCCACTTTTCCACCCTCCCACCCTTTTCCTCCTTCTTTCTGTTTCACTCCCTTCCTTTTCTCTTTCCCCCCTGTGGTTGTGGATTTGCTCTGGTCTCTGGTTGCCGCGGCAGCAGCCGAATGAGACTCCCTCCCCCTCATCCTCTCGTCACCACGCCCTGATCTCTCCTCCAACCAACTTTGAGCACGTGTATCACATGAGTCCCGTCTCTGCTGGGTTCTATCTGCAGAAAGAGCCTTCCTCACAGCAGAGTCTGCCACAGCTCTCCTCCTCTTCCTCCTCACCTTCCACCTCCTCCCTCGGAAGGGTAGGCTAGCACCCCCTTCTGCTCTCTCCATCTGTATCTGCCTCACAGCCCCCCTTCCCTTCTTTTTTCTTTTTCTACGTTTTCCCCGTAGTGTCATTCGTGTCCCCTCTCTCTCTCTCTCTTTCTCCCCTCTTGTTTTATGCTTGAACACTGCAGACCTTTTGACTGTATGACCATGTTTTCTTTTCTGAACTGTTTTTGAGCTGGTAATGTAATAAATGGACTCTGTCAAACAGTCTAGTCAAGGTAGACATTGTGGGGCAGGCTGCCTCATTCCACAAATGTGCACTGTTAAAGGGAGTAAATCATGAATGTATTTTATATTCTAGCAAGGTTATCTGGCATGCTTTCTTAAGGAAAATCCACATGACGCTGGTGGTAAACTGATGAAAGAAACTGAATCCTGAGGTGGGTTGGGTCGCTAAGCCAGGCTAACTATAACCAGGTCCCAGAAGTCTTCGGTTGCAACAGTGCGAACTTTTGAAGACCTCACAACGCAATAGGCGCTCCATTCTGCAGTTAAAAGAAGAGATTTATATATAAACTATATATAAAGCTGACAGTAAGTGTATTTACAGGGAACAACCGTAGGCATCATACAAAGCTTGATGACATCCTCTACATAGTGGGAGAGCTGCTGCCCTCGTCTCAAATGAGAGAAATACATTAACTAGTTATATAGTAACATTTAAAGTGAAAAAACAGGCTATAACAGCTTGAGTTTAACAGAAATACATGTCCTGCATGTCCCGTCATTCCACAAATCCATATGGCAGCCTGACGTTATACGTTTGCAATTCATATAGACCGCAATTTAAATCTTGCACCATGTGCAGCGCCTTTTTTTATTGATTATGAAATTCTCATAAAAATATGTTCCCATGACTCTGTTGCGTTTCACTTATGTTAATGTGGTCTAAATATTCTCATGCCAGTGGGTTTTATGATTGCTGGAACAAATAATCAAAGATAGTCAAATCCGATTTTACTGACAAAATTCTGAGTCGGGTGCAGTCCTACAGATGAGTGCTCCATATTGGCTGATACCTTGAAGTGAAATATCAAAATAATTCTCACGAAAGAAAATCTTGGTTCACTGCATCGCTGTTGTGCCCAAAACAAGTGAGACACACATTTTAAATTAGGAATATAGCCCATAATCACAAGCCTTTCCCTTCCTTCCTGTGTGTTTCAACCGTATGTATTTGTGCCTACTGCTGCAGAGTGTGATGCCCTCTTCTCAGGATGATTCAATTAAGGAAAAGCCACGTCCTCTCTCTAGTATTTCACGACAACAGAGGAGTAAGACCCACATCACACGTACTGCCTCAGGTTAGTCATGTCTCACCATGCCCTGGGTCAAATGCTTAGTCATTGATGTTACCTGTGTTGAGTGAGAGTGCCAGTCAGTATTAATGCGTTTTATTGGTTGTGCATGTATTTGTAGGGGGTGGTGATTTTATTGGAGCTGGGTCATCTCGCAATATCTCAGATCCAGATCAGGACTTCGAGAGAGAGGTAAAACAAAGTCTTTGAATGCAGTTTGAAGTCTAAGCTGCATTTTTACATTTCACTAGGGATGTGCTCATGGACTTCATCAAATGGTGCTTCTGTTTTGTTTAGTCTCTTGACTAGGCTGTTTAATACACAATTTATTACTACTGTTACAAGCTTCGATAATATGTTGACCTCAGGCACAGAGAGTTCCATGTTTTTGGGTGCCCTGGTTTTGTGGTCAGCAATAACTGTTCCAGTTCCCGTAGTAAAACTTCAGGCACCTTTGCTCAGTCAGCTTTAAAAGAGGTCATTTGTGAAATAAGAAAATGGATAGGGAGAACACAAAGTTTTTCCCCTCTCTAGCCTCATCCACATTTATCTGTGTATCTGTTTATCTGGTTTTTTTAATGTAGGATTTTTTCCTTCTGTTTTCAAAAAAAAAAAAATTCCATACCAACAGCGTATTTTAACATCTTATTCATGCAAGAACAACTCAAAATTGCTCACACAAGTATGTTAACCCAGCGGAGGGTAATAATACCTCATAAAAACTGAAAAAGAACACTGTTATGCACATATACTGCATCAAAAAGCTGTATTAGAGAGTTTGTGATGGAAGGGTGTTCCAAACAATTGGTTTTGATTTACAATTCAGCACACCTTCATAATTAGTTATTTCACACAGTGTTCTCTCATACAGTAGAAGCTTATTTTTGTTGTTCATAATTTGGGATATATTTTTGGGATCTACTAGAATAGATACACATGCTTCAGATGTTCCAAAACACAATTCTGTATTCACCCTCTGTCTGGAACACTGTTAGTGCCCCTGTGTCTTTAAGCCCAGTGTGCTCTTGATTTGTCAGCTCCCCCACTCAGCCACCAGTACTTACGGTGCATCGTAACAGAGAAAGGGGTTGGAATCTCAACCAGGCTTCTTCCTCTGGCGTGTACTAATTTTGTAAATTTACAGGCTTTTTACATGCACAAAAAGCTACATAACACAGCAAAGGAAAGAATAAGCATTAAAATTCCTTAAATAGTGAAATAAAGTCTCCAGCAGTTCTTTACTTTGCTATGGCAATACCACTATTTCTGAAGCCGTCACATAGCCCTGATCTGGCAAAGAAGCTTTCCAACTCAGACCATGGTAAATGATCAGGTCACATATCTTTTTGAATAATTGAGGCATTTTAAAAGAGCTATGTGCAGTAAAGTCTGACACTTGTGTGCTACATTTGCCAGTGAAAATGCTGAGAAGTAAAACTGTTTTTAAACATATCAGAATGTGTAAATGAGGCCTTTCATACTTCTACCTCTCCTTGCATCTCTTCTTTTTTTTTCTTTTCTTTTTTCTTCTACAGCCTGACTCAGACTCCACCAAACACTCCACCCCCTCCAACAGCTCTAACCCCAGCAGCCCCCCAAGCCCAAACTCCCCCCATCGTAGCCAGCTCACCCTGGATGGCCTGGAGCACACCCTGGATGGCTAAAAAAAAAGACAACTGCTCTGCTTCCACCCACCTTCACTTTGAAACACACTACACCCCCCACTGCTCTCCAGTCAGTTAGGACTCGCTACAAAGTGCCAAGATTCTAAGTTTCATCTCTGCACACCTAATACATGTTTACGGCCAAAGCTCTTCACTCTCCAGGCTGCTTGGCAAGAGAAATAAAACATCCCCTGGACAGAACTGGGATACTGACACACTGTTGGAAAACTCCTGTGAAGTACCCCTAGTGGAGTGTGCTGCCTGGCTCAAGTGGCCCTCGATGAGAATCAAAGCTCCTGCCGTGTCTGCCATGTGGATGTGTGTAAAGCCTGCCCCCTGCTGGAGCTTCAGTGGTAGTATAGCTAACAGGGTCAAATCATCAGTATGTTGATTTTTGTTTTATCTCAATTCCATGTCATGCTCCTGTGAGGGTTTCTTTTTTTTTTAACTCAAAAGATGAACAGGTAGTTACCAGCTGCCAGGCAATTACAAATATCAGAAAATCTAATGCTCACAAAAAGAAATAAGTCTGTCATTTGTGAACTGCTCTGATCATGTTTCTTGAAACAGACTTTCCTGTTTTTAAGTGTATAATACTTCAGTGGATATGTTCACTCATCAAGTGGTGGTAGGAAGGACCTGAGGACTCTTCATGATTGCGAAGGACAAGGACGTAGCTGGACCAGTAATGAAAAACCCTTTTTTGCTGTTCTTTATCAGTGACACTTCTCTACATAGTCTGAGTGTTTGCTCAGAGCAGTTACAAAGAGGCATTGACACTTATCAGACTGGGGATTTTAAGCCAAACCAGTGGGCACTTTTATTGTAATGTAATTCTTTTTTTTTTTTTTTGTTTCCCCCCAAGATCTGCATATTCAGGCAGCCTTCGTAATATTCATGTTTTAACTTGGACATTTGAGAGAAAAACATACTTAACTGGTGGAACACTGCACATTACCATAAAAAGCAAATGAAAAAGAAACTGATGTAAACAGTAATAAGACTTTACATATAGATAAGTGTTTTAACAAGAGAAATGGCACACAGCTAAAGGACCATACTATTCATAGGATTTCAATAGTTCTTCTGAAACTGCTGCTGCTTTTATGTGCTATGTAAAGAAATAATCATGTGATTACGATTCTCACCATAGCCATGCTCTGTCCCTAGTTTATAAAGTGTTGCATTAAGGAGTATCTACAGGTGGCCCTGGGCGAGTTTCTTAAACATAGACTTATCTGTAACTGTGGAGCGCTCATGTACATGGTGAAATCATGAGAGCTACAGGCATGGCTGTCATATCCATTTTCACACTAGCGTGCCTTCAGTGCCATTTTGTGTTACAGCAACACGTTGTCCACTAAAGCATTTCAGTTGTTTTTAACCAGACAGGCTAATGGTGATGTTTTATTATTTGTGTTCCCCCTCCTCCTCCCTGAAACACTGTATGAAACTTGCACATGAACATGTTTTAGTCCAAGGAAATTTCTTTTGATTTGTGTTGATGGTTTTTCTTTCCTGTTCCTATCCACTCCCCCCCCCCTTTCCCCTCCAACTGACTTTTCAGCTTCTTTAAAAAAAAAAAAATGGGACTTTATCCTCAAAACACTACTGCTTTTACTTCAGAAGAATACAAATCACACGTTGAAATCTTTGTAATTATTGAATTGTTAGCCTCATAAATTTGAACAAACAATAAAAAGAGTATCTGTTGTGCTTTTGTTGTCAAGACAGTGTGTGATATGGAAGTGCTGAATATGGAAGGGGTTTGGTCTGCAGCTGGTCATTCAGATTCAAGAGTTTGTTGTCATATGTACAGAGAAACAAGCAGTTCCACTGTACAATGACATTCTTACTCTGCACAAGCTCCCGGACTACAAGCCCTATCAATTACAATATAAAAGGAGAAGGAAAAAAAGAAATATGTATGTATGCATATAAATTAAGAAAATGTACATTATGCTGCTTACTATACAGTCTATTTGCATCTGCATCTAATGCAAGTCTAAAAGGCTTAAGAGCAGAACATTTGTACAGTGTACAATTAATGCAAATGACAGTACTGTGCAATAGCAGCCAATCACAGATGTAGTGTACATAATGCAGTATAATAATAATAATAATGGTTCTTATATAGATGTGATGTATTGAATCACCAGGGTATGTGCAAAATGTGCAGTCGGTGAAATTAAGCAGCTCATAAATGTTTTAGTGGTTATCTCGTTGGAGATGCTGAACGTGAACTCCATTACTGGTCAGATGCTTGTGGCAGAGGAACATGAAGTGGAATGGTGGTTGGAGGAGAGGTGTTCAGAGCCCCACTTGTGGGTAGAAACTGTTTCGTAATCTGGTGGTCCTTGATTTCACACTCCTGTATCGTCTGTCAGATGGGAGAAGTGTGAAAAGGTTGTGTTGAGGATGAATTTTGTCACTGATGATTTTGTGGCCCCTACTGAGAACAGTGGAGAGGTAAATGCCATCTAGTGGTGAAAGGGCCGTTACTGAGCTTGAAATAGGGCAACCAGTACCCAAAGCAGTGAGCTTGTGAAGTTAGTTATGGTCAGATATTGTCAATTACAGTCAGCTCCATTAGTATCTGGACAGTGACAATTTTTTGTTTCTAATTTTGCCTCTGTACACCATTACAATAGATTTAATAGAATAAATGAAATATTGGATTAGAATTGTAGAATTTTAATTTACAGGCTTTAAGAAAAACATTGCAAAAAAATGGTACATTCTTAAAAAGAAGAAATGAACTGTTGAGCTTTGCAACACCAAAGGCCAGGGAGACCATGAAATACAACTTGGGTGAACGATCACAGAATTCTTTCTTTGGTGAAGATAAAGGCCCCAGAAAGAGGAGATTGTTTGGACAGATGAAACCAAAATTAGATGGTACTGCAATGATGGGAAGAAAGGGCTCATGATCTAAAGCATCCCACATCATCCGTTAAACAGGGTGAAGACAGCATTATGGCATGGGCATATATGGCTCACTGGTGTTGGTTGATAACGTTAGCAGGGTGAATTCTGAAATGTGTGGAGTCGTACTTTCTGTTCAGATTGAGTCCAATGCTGCAAGATTAGGAATGTTCTTAAGGACTGAATCAGTCACTTGAACCGAACACAAGTGAGCATGCAGGCAAAAGAACCACAAACAAGCAGGAACTGAAGACACTGCAGTAAATGTCTGGCAAAACATCTGAGGGGAGGAAACTCAGCATTTTGTGATGTCCATGGATCCCAGGCTTCAAGCAGTCATTGCAAAAGATTACAAATAATCCTCATATATAATTAATTTAGATTGTCCAATTTCATTTTGAGCCTGTGAAAATGGAAGGACTGCAAAAATGGCTTTAATTTTTAACAGTGCAATATTTTTGTTAAATCACTTGAATTAAATTTGAAAGTCTTCAATCATATCTTGACTGCTGCATTTCAAATCCACTCTGGTGGTGTGCAGAGGTGAAAGTACAGAAATGGTCACTGTCCAAATAATTATGGACCTAATGGTTTTTGCAATGTGTCATGGTTGTGTGACTCTTTTTATAATCAGAGGCATGTGGGCTGTAGTTCTTTATATCTAATTTTATATATGTTCATCAATGTTTGTGATATCTGCCATAAGAGCATCAGTTCAGGGGCAGAAGTTGGTTGAGTGGATCACAAACATATTTAGTAGTGATCAGTTCAGGCTACAGAAAGCCGCGTATATTGGGTTCGGAATGCTGGTATGCTGGTCAGCAGCAATGGAAGTTAATATGCCAGTCATCAGCAAAACTAACATTGTGTGTTTTGGATGTTTGCTTGCTGGTCAGTGGCCTTCATGGAATTCATGCTGGTCTGTGCTGGATTAGTCAGCAGGGAACGCAGTTCTACTGCTCCTCAGTCCAGTGCTTAGGGGGATTACACCTCCCTAGCCCATATATGGCACTGGACCAGGTTTTTTTTCTATGACTGAATAATATATACAATTGAATGTATTGTGCTGGGTTTCAGGAACAGCACAAAATCTAAAGCTTATGAGGCAAACTTTGCCAACAAACACTAGAGCCCAGCTGTCACCCAAATAACCCAAATTGTTTCTGTAAAATAAATGAATCCACAAAGCAACTGTCAACCTGCTTAAAACAGCATCCAGGTCTTCGTTGAGGTCATGCAGACTTAGCATGAGCAAAGTGCGAGCATAGCGTGATTTAATGTGAGAAACGAACAAAACACCACCACACTATGGGCAGTTACTTCAGATACCACCAGGGCTGGTGTTCACAAAGGAGGACTAATCTTGGGTCAGATTCCTTTGACTGTCGTTGTCACAAATGCTGATCAGTGCTCGTAATCATGAACTGGTTTGTGAACACAAAGCATTGTCTAAAGTGTCTGCCTGCAGTATTGCTGTGTCCTATTCACACTGAGAACTCTGCATGATCTTGATAAAGACGTGAATATAGTTTGAGTGGAGGGAAAGAAGTTTAACTGATGTATTTTTACAAGGATATGGCTAGTGTTCTGGTTCAAATGTTAGTGATGCTGCCTCACTTCTAAACTAAAGTTAAATTTGGATCCCAAACATGGAAACATTCTAGACTAGATTAATCCATATTAAGAAAACTGACCCATTTGTTCTATATTTTGTACTACACTATTAAAGGCAGCTGCCATGGTGCTCACTGCCCCTCGGAGAACTTGTTGTTTGGATTCACGCCTGTTGGTAGAAAGATGTGTGTAACTTGTGTTATTCTGTGTTGGGCTGTGGGTTTAGTCAGTTGGATTAGGTGTTTACCATATTAAGGAGTCCTGTGGCTAAAAATGACCTCCCTGCTATTTTGCCGGGTTCTCAATTAGCCTTCCTACCATGCTCAAAATGAAAGAGCACATTTTGAGCAGAAATGATGGTCTCTCCTGCCTATTTTTCTGCCTAATGCCACATTTGGTGTCAGAAGTGGGATAGTGCCCCCAGTGGCTTGGAGAGGAATGGTGCTACAAAGAACTTGAAAGCAGATGGCAAAGAAGAATAGAGCTGGCCACGGAGCACCCAACAGTTGGAAGATGGCAAAGGAAGTGGTGTGACAGCTGGTGAAAAAAAGGTGAGAAGAATGTGCAGCATCCTGAGTTCCTTTCCCACCACCGAGGCTGTACCTGTGGCCAAGGACTATTTTACTAAACGGCCCGAGACATATGTGGTCCTGGACCAGAGTGCATCCATGACAGCAGAGCAGCTGGTAGAGGAGTTCTTCTGCAGGTTCAGCATGACAGAGGAGCTCCACAGTGGCCAGGTTTGCAACTGACTGCATCTAAAAGACTTGGACTACGCCGCCGCTCCACCCTCGCGGTGATGGCGTCATGGAGGGTTTTAACTGACCAACACTAACACACCTGGGACAGACAATTGCCCCTGGTCCTCCTGGCTAGCTGTTTTGCTGTGCACAAGTCGATTGGGTTCACTCCAGCCCTATATATGTTCAGCTTATGTTCCTTATAAAGCCTTCAGGAGCCTGTAAGGGCTGGAGGAAGACAATGTCACCAGAGTAGAGTACACCAAGGGGCTCCGCCATCGTCCATCTCCATGTTGCACTCCAGCTTGCTAGAGACCATCAGTGTGAGGCCAGTGCCGCCAGAAACATGAACATGACTCAGGCTGTGAAAGACAACCCCTGTCGCCCAGAGCATGGGTGTGGCTGTACAACCCACACCACAGAAAGGGCTGCTGCCATAAGCTACAGGGATCCTGGTAGAGCCCCTGTATGGTAAAAGAGCACCTGGGTGAGGCGGCATACTGTTACTGTTCATAGGGAAAGACTTACCCCATACTGGACCCATAAACAAGAGACCACGCTGGCCCACCCTGAGGAGGATTTGGAAGCAGCTAGGTCAAGGGGCACTTCTCCACCAGGCTTGGTGAAAACAACAGTGGATGTGACTCAAGGAACTGTTTTGCCCATCATACAAGCATACCAGCTGTTTTGACCAGCATACCAACGTCATAATGGAACACATGCTGGTTTTGCTGGTGACTAGCCATGCTGGTCTGTGCTGGCTTTTCTAGCAAGGTTCGGTTAAGGGCCTACCATAGCAAAGATTAATATAAGGTAAACCACGATGGAACGTCCCAATTCTTATGAATGGGGCGAAAAGGGGTTCAATTTACGTCTGCTTAAGTTTCAAAATGGTCACAACTTCGTTATACTCTTAAAGGAGTGGACAATGATTGGCATATTTTAGTAAATTTGGCCGATTTTCCCACTTGTGTGCGGTGCTCGAGGCGATGTTGTCTGCTTAACCCCCGCGCCAAAATCACGTGACCGCGTTCCCGGAAATATTTTGTCATGATGGCTCTCTGCTTCATGTATCCTTTCTGGTTTCATGTATCCTCGCTGGCTTGTCTGTCACTCCTGTGGCAAAAAGTGACTTCCCTGCTATTTCGCCTGGATTTTAAGTATTCAAAATAAAAGAGCATGCTTCGAGCAGAAATTATGTCCTTTCCTGACTGTTTATCTTCACGACGGCACAATATATTTGCAAACTTATTGTACATTACAGAAAAATGTCCAGGATAGAAATTGAAAGATTTCAGATTCACGAGTTCAATATGGGCACGAAAGCATAAACGTAATAAATGAATATTGTGGAGCGTTTCGAACTTTTATTTTGACAGGCGGTGGGGGGAAAGTATTCCCGGAAGTTAGTAACTGACGTTTCATGGTTCTGATTTCCCTTCAGTATTTCGAAGGTAAGTCAGATTTATGATTTGTATGTGGTAATATGTTGTTGTCCAGGTTGCACTCAGGATGCACGTTTATTATATCGTATTGTGTCTTTGGAGAGCTGTAAAATAGTAATTCTATATCGTTTGAAAATCGTGAAATAAAGGATTGTTGACGAAGATGACAGCTCGAAGCAGCCAGCCCTGATCTGCAAAAGCCTCTTTGGCATTCGAGTAAAGAGTTAAAGACAGACAGATATTAATAAATGCATAAGAACATTATGAACATTATTTTGTGATTAAACAGTTTTCAGCTGGTTTAACCAGCCATGGTTAACAACAAGGGGGAGCCAGGTGAGCTACTCCGCCGAGGTAAACAGCAAGTGTTACTATGTAATGTATTGCCATGTTGTACAAATATGTCACTGGTGTAGATGACAAGAGCCAAACCAGAAGATGATGAATACTGGAACAGCTCCAAATTCAGTGCCTTCACGTTTGATGACGAAGATGAGGATTTTACTAAGGTAAGTTGAGGTATAGTGTTATGAGGTATGCTTCAGACAGTCTAGGCAGGTAAGGGCTCCTAGTGTCTGTCACAATGATCAAATGTTATTGCAAGAATATATGTTAAATTAAAGCATGAAGTGGTAGAAGAAAATGTCTTTTTGAATTCAAATTATTTAGCTGAAAGAATCAAAACGTGCAGTGAATAGCATCCTTGTTGATGATGAAGACGATGATGACGATGTTGAGAAGGTCAGCTGGAGTGGGGAGCCTGTTGGAAGTAAGTTATTCTTCTGTGTTTATCACAGTACACACTATATATCCAAAAGTATTGAGACTCCACTTTGACTTAATTAATGAAACAATTCATCACATCAGTGTTCCATTATCTAAAGCCTTCCCAAAAGAACAGAGGCTGTCACTGTAGCAAAGGGGACAACAAAATCCCTACTGATTTCATTGAATTTTGAAGAAACATTAGATTAACATGTGCCTACAATATTTTGGACACTCAAGGCCGTTTTTTCAGAAATTCATGAAGCCTAGTCTAAATTGCATTGCCAACGAATTATCACCATAAATATTTTTTAATGTAGGTTTTGGCTTAATGGGTTTTGGAAACTGGCATTGGAAACTATTGTGTCTTTCAGGGTATTGGCCCCTATACCACTGAGGGTTGTTTGTTGGATTTCAGGTATCTCCTGGTCTGTCAAAGAGACAGCTTCCAGCATTCGTTCGGGTGGGGAACCAAGCTTTCCAAAAATTGACACCACCCCTTCATTGCCTAAACAGGGTTCCAGTTACTCCTTAAGTTCCTTGTTCAAAGGTAATCAGCAGGTCATATGTTGTAGGTATAGGTGTGTGTCTGTGTTTAAGTGTAAATTCTGTTCTTCTTGTATGTTTCCTAACCCTCTTTTTTTTATCTCATTAGCAAGGGGCAAGCCGTTCCAGTCTTTTTCCGAATGTGAGTAAATACAAGCCTCTGTTATCAAGCCTAAGTTATAATATTCTGTTATACTGATGTTTGCCTCTGTTTTTCAGCTTTTACTGAAACATCTTCCAGAGCATATGCACCGGAACTGCGCAAGCCAAAGTCAGAGTGTAAGGTATGTACCTACCGTTTGAACATTTATGTATGTTATGTACATTTATGTACTAGTCCCAATTTCTGTGCTGGAACCCTATTCAACTGGTTTTAATGAACTGTGTTACAGGACTATATGAGTGACTGGAGCCCTGAGGAGACTGTACGGAGAATGCGGAAAGGAAAGGTATAGGGTTAATATAGAAGTAATATGGCCAAAAATCTTATCGAAATATATTCTTGCAAATCATACAATATTGAGAATTAAGCCTTTTACAGCCTTTTATTATCTCACATGGGGAAATTTGCGTCATTACAGCAGAATACCGAGCAAGAGGTACACTAAAATGCAAGTTATACAAAATAAATAAATCTCTGATGTTAGGTAAAAATAAAATACTGTAAGAAACTATACAAATTTCCATGTGTACATTTGTGTAGTTGTTAATGATTATTATATTAAGTTTGTATAATTGTTCATGATTATTATATGCTTTTGAAAACCCTCTCAACATCTGGTTCTTCTTGTTCCAAAATGTTTTCCTCTACCTATGAGTCTTTTTTACGGTGTGTTATTTGAGCAATGGAAATAATTAGTAAAACTGTCCCACTGATGTGTGCTGTTTTGAGCGAACATCTATACTTCTTAGTCCTGACCTAGCTATTGCATCACCTTGTGTTCTGAAGTGATTCATTTCAACAAAAATGATTCTGATGGTTCTTTGGTTGCCTCAGACATTGTCAGGATCCATCTGCTTGTGTAAAAGCCACAGTAAAAGTGGAACTAACAAAAACATTATTCACTGAAAGTTGCTTTGATCGCTTTATTGCTTGCATAGTTCTTTAACATGATCCAAATTTTATGTTTTCACTGTTCTTAGCGTTTTTGAAGAACATGCATGTTTTTGTGCAGGTGTTTTCCCTGGAGAGGTTCCGCTCTCTGCAGGAAAAGTTGCTGCTCTTGGATGAGGCAGTCAGTGAAAATGATGGCAATGTCATTACTGCAGTAAGCATTTCATCTCATGTATCACTTACACCTTGCACTAATGTTAGCACACTGATAACAGAAATGCTTGCAGTCAGCCTAGTCATTCAAACCTACTACTGAGCATTGTTTAAATGTGAATTACCTTTTTTCCTCATAGGTGTTAATATATTTAAAGAAATCACTAAGTAAAGGTGAGTAGGCATTATGTATGTGCTTTTTTTGGACTAACTCAAAATAACAGAAACATTTTATTTTGATGGTCCGCTGTCGACATTTTGTAGATGCTCAAATTGTTTAACTAACATTCAACTAAATAGCCAATACATGTAACTGAATGTTAAGTGAACTTTAAGTAAAGTGATAGATTTTATTAAAGGGCCCATATAAACAGTGCTTTTTAAAACCTAAACAGTGTTTATCAAACTCATATTTCAAAAAGGCAAGACAGAACTGATTTTCCAAAGCAGGCCCTTTAAATCCAACCCTAAACATAACAGTGAACCTCACCCTAATGCTGTCGTGTTGTAGTGAAGAATATGAAATTAATGTGATGATAATGATGCTTTTGCAGAAATCCTCTTCCGAGAGTTAATGTTGAGGGAAATTGCTTTGCGCCATTATGTTCACTATCTAAAGGAGATGGGAGAGCAGAAGCTTTTGGTGGAGCTAATGAAGTAAGCCTATACTTTAGTTCTCTTTCTTTCCTTGTTGATTAAGAACTAGGTTCATTGTAAGACCTGTCAACGTTTTTACCTTATTTGCCTGTGTTAGGTTTAATTTGAATAACTGCCAATCTTTCCATTGAACTACTGTAATCAGCTCTCATCAAATGACTTTATTGTAGGGCTCTTGGCAGAACAGAGGATATGGCGGTAAGTGCCAAATACTATGTAGCTCTCATTTACTACCAACCGGCATAAGAAAGCGAGATATACTGGTGGTGTTCTAATGGCTTCAGCTTAAGCTTTTCCTTGTGGTAGTGTGGTATTTAAACATATATGTATGGCATGCTGAAATCACTTATAATTACAGAAACTTAATACTAATAAGTGTTTTTATATACTTGTATAGTTATTGCAGTACAAGGAACATTTGAATATTAAGGATGAAGGCCGAAGGCTGGACTTCCTTAAAAACTGTCTGAGGTATAAAAAAATTGTAATGTAAAATAATGTATGACAAACTACTGAATAATTAAATATAATATAGGGGCTTACCATTGTTCTGTATCTCTTTATCAGTTTTCCTTTCTCACAAGATGATGCCACTCATGTGCAAGATCACTACACGCTTCTGGAAAGGCAGATTATCATAGAGGTGAGAGCTGGTAGAAACCATGCCAGAAACCAAGCAAGACCAAAACACATGCTCGGGGTACTGTGAGGTTTTGCTCTGTGAAATCACACATTCTTTTCACACCACCATCTGAAACATATAAAATATGATCTGATATGGTCACCATTCTCAATCATTTTCAGATTTCCTTTTCACTCTTCTGTGTGTCATGCTTTCCTTCCTGTTTTCTTTCTCTCCAGTGAGTGTAGTGGGGGTGTGGGTGGGTACATTTTACTTCATTACCTGGAAATGTGCTGTCAAGCTCTCCCTGAGAATGGAGAAGGAAATGAAAAGGGATTGACACATATGACTTTTCAAGAAATGTTGAATTTTGTCACAACCATAGCTGTAGTACGCTAAAAGATACCTAAAATGAAACGGAATTCAAATGCCTTTAACTCATGTTTGTGTGAAAATTGTCTTTGAAGGTGAAATAGATTTTAAACTCCAAATATGAATTCTGTCTTCAGATGCTATTTCCGTAGACACAGGTGTCAGATCAGAAATTTCACCTGATGAGAACTTTATATTTTGCAGTTCCATCTAATATGAAAACCTGTGTTCAGTCACAGTAGTGCTTTCTTTCCTAGGCTAATGACAAGAGGGGAGAAGGAGAGGTTTTTAAGAAGTTCCCGAGAAAGGCTTCTATCTTGAACATGCCAATCATCACCACTCTGTACTACTCCTGCTTCTACCACTACGGAGAGCCTGATGTAAGCACTCTCACTGCATTTCCCACATTTCTGCTTTAAATTATTAAGATCAGTCATGGTGTTGGAAGTGGACTAAATATGTATATTAGTATATTTGAAGTGTATTAAATGTCTTAAAGTTTCTGGACACCTTTTTATCCAGCGTTTATTCTGAGGTCAAGCATATTGATGGGGAGTATGCGCCTGCTAACCTCTGCTTTCTTACAAGGCTTTAGACTAGATGTTGGAACATTGCTGTGAGAATTTGATTGCATTCAGCCACAGTAGAGTTAGTGAGGTCAGGTACTGATGTTAGATGAATGTTCAATGCAATGCTCTGCTGCTAAATATCCCTTTATATCCTTCTAGCTGACACTTGGCTTTGGGCATGGTGACATTAGACTCTTGTACAACCTCATCAAAGCATCACATTTCAACGGCAGTCATTTTCAATGGAAATTATACAGACTGTGTGCACAAATAAATGCTTGTTTCAGCAACGGGTGAACCTTAAAAACTGAATTCACTAATTAGAGAGTTGTGTCTGGATACTTTTGGACAATATGCTGCATATACCACGTATACGTTCATGTATCCTCAGCCATAACCTACAGAACCTTATACAGAAACACTAAATCAAGTTGTGATATGTGTTTACATGCAGGGTACTTTCAGCAGTCCAGCGAACATCAGGAAAACTTTCAGGGTACGTCGTATTGCTCTAGTCCTATCAGCTTTCTTCTTCTAATCTAAGGTGTCCTTGCTTTCACATTAGTGAACTGTGTTGGTTTTGCTGGGAAACTATTGACACAAAGCTCACAAAATGTTTTCTTTGGCAGATTTCAGAAAAGCAGTACATCCTCACAGCTCTTGGAGCCAGGGCAAAGTTGAAATCCTGGTTTGATGTGGATAGTTTATTCAATACCAAGAACTGGCTGGGTTACACCAAGAAGAGATCCCCCATCGGCTTTCACAGAGTGGTGGATATCCTGCAGAAGAACAACGCCCCTGTACAGGCCAGTCTCTTTCAGTACCAAGCTTCTTTCACCAGGGGGAGCTGAATGATGTTTAGTTTGCCATTTGCTCTCATTGGGCTTCATTCCCCAACTGGTCTTCAGAACAGATTCCGTTCTAAAACCCACCTGTGCAGTTTTCACAAAGATTCTGACATTCACCAGTGTTGTCTTGTTCGCGAGGTAAGAATAGAATCTGTGAATACTAAAAAAAGACAAAGGTGTAAAGAAATTCTGCGTTTTAAGAACATGTCATGAATCTGACATAGGATCTTTCTCAGGAACAATTTTAAGAAAAAAAATCCTCTTTCTATTTAAGTGAGATGTTAAGTAAACAAGATGTGATGTAGATTCAAAATTATTTTATTTTATTTTATTATTCTTGGTTTTGTTTGTCCACCAACTTTCTTAAACAGGATCTTAAATGTTTCTTGGAATATATATATATATATATATATGGAACATTTAAAAACGTCCTTTGCACTCACACATCTCATTTACAAGAACGATTATTTGAAGAACCATCTCCTGAAAGTAGAGAGAGTTTTTGAAGAGTATTTAAGTATATAAAAATTCAGTTTTTGTTTCATGTTAACGTATTCATTTGTTCTCTTTTTGTTATATATATATTTGAGTGTCAGTGCTATAACCTCTTTGTCTTTTCATCAGGTGTTGCAAGAATACATGAATCTGATTGATGACCCAGAACTGAAGCTCAGCCTGGCTCAGAAATATAAATGTCATGACGTTGTCATTGATGTGAGTTTATCAAAATAAATACATTTATACTCACAGTTTATATCATTAAATGTACTGAATTCGTTTTGAACGCTTTCCTTGTTTTCTGTAAGCATGTCCCAGCTGTTTTTTGTTGTTCCAATTAGACATACAGAGACCTAAAAGACCGGCAGCAGCTGATTGTGTATCGGGGGAAGGTTGAGCGTGGCTCAAAAGAAGACAAGAAGATTGAGGATCTCCTCAGTAACATGGTGAGAGGAACTCTGGTCACTTGAGCAACACATTCCGATTGAACTCCCTTTCACTTGTAGTAAATCTGCGTACAGACGTATGATTGAATTGACCTTAGAGTGACACGCTTCAAACTTCCCCCATAATACTTTAGAACAGCAGCAAAATTGGGATTAATCCATTCTTGTTATGCTAGCATTAGTTCCCTTTATTTTGGTTTCTACAATATGGTCACTCCTATCTATGGTAATATCTAGTTTATGCTGTGTGTCTGAAATATATTGAGACTCTTATTAATGATTAGTGGTGGAACGCCACAAAATACCTTTGGGACGAGTTGGAGTGATACAGAACTAAATCAAATCCTCACAGCAATGGTTCAACATGTAGATTAAAGGCTTTCCAGAAGAGTAGAGGATATTACTGTACTAAAGAGGCAGAGCAAACTCCCTATTAATACTCTTGATTTAGGAAAAAAGATTGAATGAGCAGATGTCTATATGCTTTTAGTCGAATAGTATTTTCCACTTTGCATTCCTGTGAACTACTGAACTGACCGTGGTCAAATTCATGTTCCTGAAATTAGCACAATATGCTGACACACGTTTCTCTCCTACAGCAAATCCGATGGAAGAATTGACCCTTGTGTACCTTGCAAAACAGAGGACGACATTTCGAAAACAGACATTTTGAAATGAGGTTTCTGCTGAAACGTGTCCACAGTTCCTAAAAGGACGTCAAAAAAAGGCTTGCAGTATATGGACTTGACCACCTGAGTCCTGCCTCTGTAGCTTTGCTGTGGCAGTTAAACATTGAAAGGACGACAACTGGGTCATGGATACACAGATATTTTATACTTCCTTTATTGGCTTTGTCCTTATAAAATTTCCATCTTCATCTTTGAATATATCAGCTTGTTATGACCATAGAGCTGCCAAGTGTCCTTTTGCCAACAACAGCTGAACACTAAGATGCATTTTAAGTAAAAAGTGCAATACCGGGAACTGCTCAGCACTGCACGGACACCACTGTATGTTGTCTCATTTACAATGCCATGTGTCTATGTATTGAACATTCCTGATCAATGGATTTTTGTATCAAAAAAGTGAAAAATTATTTAATAAAAA
>CM067481.1:20864605-20925819 GCA_034552555.1 Semaprochilodus insignis | reverse complement strand
ATATATATATATATATATATATATATATATATATATACACACACATCTCATTTACAAGAACGATTATTTGAAGAACCATCTCCTGAAAGCAGAGAGAGTTTTTGAAGAGTATTTAAGTATATAATATATTAAGTATATAAAAATATAAAAAGTTTTTGTTTCATGTTAACGTATTCATTTGTTCTCTCTTTGTTATATATATATTTGAGTGTCAGTGCTATAACCTCTTTGTCTTTTCATCAGGTGTTGCAAGAATACATGAATCTGATTGATGACCCAGAACTGAAGCTCAGCCTGGCTCAGAAATATAAATGTCATGACGTTGTCATTGATGTGAGTTTATCAAAATAAATACATTTATACTCACAGTTTATATCATTAAATGTACTGAATTCGTTTTGAACGCTTTCCTTGTTTTCTGTAAGCATGTCCCAGCTGTTTTTTGTTGTTCCAATTAGACATACAGAGACCTAAAAGACCGGCAGCAGCTGATTGTGTATCGGGGGAAGGTTGAGCGTGGCTCAAAAGAAGACAAGAAGATTGAGGATCTCCTCAGTAACATGGTGAGAGGAACTCTGGTCACTTGAGCAGCACATTCCGATTGAACTCCCTTTCACTTTTAGTAAATCTGCGTACAGACGTATGATTGAATTGACCTTAGAGTGACACGCTTCAAACTTCCCCCATAATACTTTAGAACAGCAGCAAAATTGGGATGAATCCATTCTTGTTATGCTAGCATTAGTTCCCTTTATTTTGGTTTCTACAATATGGTCACTCCTATCTATAGTAATATCTAGTCACAAAATACCTTTGGGACGAGTTGGAGTGATCCAGAACTAAATCAAATCCTCACAGCAATGGTTCAACATGTAGATTAAAGGCTTTCCAGAAGAGTAGAGGATATTACTGTACTAAAGAGGCAGAGCAAACTCCCTATTAATACTCTTGATTTAGGAAAAAAGATTGAATGAGCAGATGTCTATATGCTTTTAGTCGAATAGTATTTTCCACTTTGCATTCCTGTGAACTACTGAACTGACCGTGGTCAAATTCATGTTCCTGAAATTAGCACAATATGCTGACACACGTTTCTCTCCTACAGCAAATCCGATGGAAGAATTGACCCTTGTGTACCTTGCAAAACAGAGGACGACATTTCGAAAACAGACATTTTGAAATGAGGTTTCTGCTGAAACGTGTCCACAGTTCCTAAAAGGACGTCAAAAAAAGTATAAAGGCTTGCAGTATATGGACTTGACCACCTGAGTCCTGCCTCTGTAGCTTTGCTGTGGCAGTGAAACATTGAAAGGACGACAACTGGGTCATGGATACACAGATATTTTATACTTCCTTTATTGGCTTTGTCCTTATAAAATTTCCATCTTCATCTTTGAATATATCAGCTTGTTATGACCGTAGAGCTGCCAAGTGTCCTTTTGCCAACAACAGCTGAACACTAACATGCATTTTAAGTAAAAAGTGCAATACCGGGAACTGCTCAGCACTGCACGGACACCACTGTATGTTGTCTCATTTACAATGCCATGTGTCTATGTATTGAACATTCCTGATCAATGGATTTTTGTATCAAAAAAGTGAAAAATTATTTAATAAAAATGTATTTAAACTGTCACGTCCCTGATAATCCAATAGCTCAGACATTTTTCATGTGTATTCTTAAATGTGAACGAGGAGGGAAAGTGTATAGCTTGTATACAGTTTGCAGCTCTTAATTCATGTTGATACTGGAAAGCTTTGTACACTATTCCACTATTCCCAAAGTATCCTGCAACCTCTATCTGAATTCATTGTCTGCCCATTGCAGGCACACATTAAAATATGGTGTATAGCTTGTATAATATTCTTGATTTCAGAAGAAATGTTGGATAAGCAAGTCCGAGCATGTTCTAGACCCAGATGAACCCTAAGGTGACACTCCAGGTTAGAACAAGACATTTTACCAAAGAGAGTTTTATATAATAACAAGGGTTGAATGAATTAATAGTAATAATATAATGAATAATATAATGTATATAATAATAATTTCAAATGTATGAAATTATTCTATTGTTGTGCTTGCACTCTACAAGTTTACGATTTCAAAAGTAAAAAAAAATCCTTAAAGGATAATTATGATGATGCAATCAATATGAAAGATTTGTAGTTTAAAACAATAAAAAATAAATAGAAATGATCTGCGTAATGTGAAGAAATAACCATTTTGATGGTATGTCAAATACATTTATGTATCATGTTGCAGAGATCTACTAAAGTTAGCATGCTAACCCAAGCCTGTGCTGTCTGTAATACCACTTTGCACCTGAAGAGGCAACTGTGGCATCGAGTCAGCCACGTGAAGAAGCACAGTTTGCTTTCAGCAAAAAAACAACAACAAACAAAACCCCACATTTTAAGAAAACAAATGACAACAAAGCAGCAACACAAATTAGCATTTGTGTTGTTTCGAGTACTAGAGATGCTCTTGATCAGTAAAGGGATGAAGTCTGCTGTACTCGCAACAGTTCTTCGGACTGGTACTAAACGGGAGTGAGAAATAAAGAAGGATAGCTGTGTGGAGTATAAATTTGACAGATTTTGTCATTTTACATATTGCTCCTTTAATGACTAGGAAAGTTGTTTAACATTAACACACAAAACTAAAATACTCAACTTTTAAAACATTCCTGTGTTTCCTATATATTTATTTTCCTGCCGTCATTGTGGAATGTGTGACTGTTGATGACCTGCCTGCTATCCCGGTTATTCAGTATCACTGGGTGGAGGTCTCCACTGGTGCCATGTTCAGTACAATGCTAGTTTCATGTGTCGTCTTAACTCTTAATTGCCAGTGCTACAATATTATGAAGATAACATAAAAAATATTGTGATATACTGATTATTATGAGCTTTAATACTTCACATAATAATGTTATAAATCATAATTTAATAAATAAATATTTCATTATTTAATACATTTTTTATTTTATTTTTTTACAATCGCAAATGTTGTCCCTAAAAGAAAACTCTGTCAACATCTGTGTTATGTAATGTAAGTTTTTAGTCTCACTTTAAATATTTTTATCCCAGCAAAATGACTCTGTTATAAAAACCTTACTTTACATTTATATAATAATAAATCCACACTTGGCTGTACAGTTTTCCACGCACCCCTAGTGTAGAACAATTGGCTTTATTACAGAACCATTAAATAGGGTTACTCCGTGTCCTGGAGATCGGTCCAGAGTGTGCCAAACAGCAGGACAGCTGACTGATGAAGGCTCTCTGGAGAACCCCCGGTTAGCAGCTACCCATTCTGTGTTTTGATGAGCCTGGTTGTGAACACGTGACCAGACTAAGTGTGCCTGAAGTGAACAGCGAGGACTCACTGTCTCCTCAGCCTGCAGGCGCGCTGGCACCGATGAAGCCTCACTGCTTTGAGCAGAAGGTTGGATAGTAGCGTTTTCTTCAGCACTTACAGGTCAGTTTCTTATTCGTCCCATACAGTGGTACAAAATTTACTGGGGCTTTTTTTTTTCTTTAGTTCAGTTTTCATTCCCACTGAGAAGTCATTGACTGAAGTTAGTACTGAGTGTTATTCGTACCGAGTTATTCTGAGCCTCATGGACGGAATCTATTCGCGATAAGGTTTGGACTTCATCTTTAATTTACTGGTAACGTTTCTTCACAATGCGGGTTAACTACTAATATAACGTAGCCTTCTGCTTTTCTATTGTTAGCATCAGAATTAGTCACATGTTTGGCGGTTTATGCGTATTTGTGCACACTCTACAATGTTAAGACTACTCAGTGTTTCGCTGTCCCAGCAGGAACGTTCCCACAACTCTGGCTTACATTTCCGACACGTTCAATTAACGTTTAAATGATTGTTTTACGCATGTTTATCATTCCAGATCATTTTCCTACAGGGTTAAAGACATCATGTTTAAACTGCAGCATGCAGAGGATGATTTGAGGATGTTCTCAGGGTCACAACTTATGTTAAATCATGCTGTTTTACCAAGACGAGCATTCTGGGAACAGAACAACTTCCAGCTGAAAGCATTAATAGAACAATAGTTATATTTATAGGAGCTTATACAGACTCTGTTTCAAGACAAACACTTCAAATAAACTTCTGTCTTGGCTGAAATTAAGGACGAGCAGCCCTTATCTATATCTTTGCTAGATCCAGAATGAAAAATAAATTATGATATTTGAGGTAAACAAAAGATGCTTTAATGTTTAATGAAGGCATGTAGCCCATTCCGTCGTGTGCAGTGCCACCCGCTTGCATTTGCTTTATATGTACATACATGTCCTCATATGGGATAAAAACAGGGCTCTCTGAGCCGCTGCGGGGTTTTTTTTTTACCTCAGGCTGTGTCGTGCGCCCGGAAGGTTCTCGTGCACTTGACCGCTTCCCGCCACTCATACAGACCCTAATGAGAGCAGACGGAGTGAATAGAAGCTCTTTTCTTGGCCCGAAATGTATCGTGTCGATCTTAACACTGCTGACGTGTTGTGCTGATGGCCATGGAAAACAATGAGGGCAGAGTAGGGTTTTCAGCCCTTCTATGTGGCGTCATCTCCAGCGATTACTCAGATGCTTCAGAGGTGATGATAAGGTCATGTCAGCTCTGCGCTATAATGTTGTACATGGAAGAAGCAGCGGCTGTACTGGAAACGACACGCTGCTATACTGCATACTGCATACTACAGTAGTATGTACTGCATACTAGGGATGGGCAGATCGATATCTAAATATTGATACTTCTGATCCTGGTGTTTAGTTTTAAGAACAGCTTCTGGCACAAAAATATGATTATCATTTGTTTATTTAGTAGGATGGATGTGTCTCTCAATAAAAATATATTTTTTTAAAAGCTGCTGTAAATGATGGTGTGGTATAGGAAGTACTTTTCCTTCAGTCCCTGTGTGATCCCAACTGCGTACTACATGCTGCCCCCTGTGTGTAGTATGCAGTACAGTAACAAGTTTTGACATGTAGTGTGGCATACTAATACAGTCACATGACCAGTTACCTCAGATTTACCTCAGAGCTGTTATTACTGTATCCACTGTTTAGAGCTAGCTGCTGCTAACGCTGCTCAGTTCACTTGAAATACCTTTAGCCTAGCTGTTAGCTACCCTCGGCTATTTCACTCTAAAACTGGACCTCTAGAGCGAGTTCATCTTTTATTAAAGTTCAGACCTGTATATTTTCTGAGGATCATTCTGATGAAAACATAGCCCCCTACAATCACTACACCCACATTTATACTCGGAGCTGGCTGCATTTTGCTTTCTAGTGTTACCCGCCACCATTTTCTTTGAAGCAGGCTGAGAGCTGATGAGGCAGCGATGCATGATGGGATGCAGTACACCACGAAGATACTTCCCCCTGTATGCTAGAAACTTTAACTCAAGTAGTACACCATCCGGGTATCTTCAGTGCACTACAGATATTCAATTTAATCGCATACTACATACTACATACTACATACTACATTTGGGCAGATTTAGTACATGAGAAGTATGTATTATGCCATTTCAAATACAGCCAGTGAATGATGTCAGCAAAGCAGCATTACTGATGTACATTTAGGGCGCATTCACACTTACCTTTGGACATTTCAGTTTGGTCCGAACCAAACTGCAGATGTGAAATGTGCCTCGGATCAAAGAACCAAAATTTGATCTGACCAAAATAGGTGGCCTCTGTCCAGATCAAATGGAACCATGATTCGGTTTGTGTGCAATGTGAAAACATTTTTTTTGGATGGTTCGGACTTTCGGACCAAAACAGGAAGCTGAATTGTCAATGAATTGTCACCCATTAAACAACAGAAGAGAAAAGAATAGAGGAGACGAAAAAATGGGCCACCATAGTAGAGGAGAGCAGGAGATGGAATATTTTACTTTACTGTAATTTGGTCTGACAAAAAAGTCAAAAATCAGCTTGATAAAACGCATAAAAATACCAAATGTTATAGCTTATTTTCTGAGAGGATGAGTGAGAGAGAATATGACAGGACGGGACAGAAATGGGGTATCCCACAAAGCAAGATTTCTCAGTTCGCCAGATAATTGAAGTCTAAAGATGAGGATTGTCTAATCAGTATGTCCCTCAGCTCTTTTCCTATCAGACAGGCTTGACTTTGGGCTTAAGATGTCTGTCTAACTGACAGATCAAATGTATACAATGTAACAAAAACACGAACCTTGGTTTGCATATTCAGGTGTGAAAATACTCTTACTGTGGCTTTGGTGGTCACGTTTTACCAGATCTTTATTTTTAAGGCAACAAGCAGGAGCTGCTTCTCAGTGGCTGCAGGATGCTTGGGTGGGCCCTTGTGGCTTTTGGTATCTCTAACCCCTGTTGCAAAAAACAACACAGACTAGCATTCATTCTAATCAGGTTTAATCTGGTTTCTACTGGTTTAAGCTAGTATAGGGATGGTTTAGATGGTCTCCCAGCTTGGTCATGCTGGTTGGCTGGCATACCAGCATCAGAACACAACATGTCACTGTTATGGGAACAAATCCTCATATCAGCATGTTCTTGCTGTAATTTGAAAGTACCTGCTGTTCTTTACATTGTGTATGAATTTCATGACAAATAGACCAAAAAATGACCAAATGTCTTGGACTGACCTCTGTTTACAGTGACTTATGTTAAAAGTAAAGTGACTAGCATACCAGCATCTAAAACACCACACATGTTGGTTTTGCCAGTGACCAGCCTTGTTGATCTATGCTGGTTTTTCTAGCAAGGAACTGCTTTAGAAAGCTGTCTGATTGTGTTCAGATTAACACTTATTTAACATCTTATTCCCCTCAGTATTGCTCCACTCTGTATGTAGACCCCTGCTCATCCAGCGTTAATTATCAAATTAGGGGAATTAATAGGGAGTTTGTCTCCCTTTGTTGCAATAACAGCCTCTAATATTCTGATAAGGTTTTGCACTAAATGTAACATTACTGTGAAAATCTGATGGCATTCAGCCACATGAGCATTAGTGAGGTGCTGATGTTGGAATATTAGTTGTGGATCACAAACCCCATTCCAATTCATCCCAGTGGTACTGGATGGACCTCCATCAGCCCAGAGAACTCAAATGCATCTTTGCTAAGGAGCTTATATACCCCTTATACCATATGTGAACTGTTTATTCTAACAAGTGCTTCACCTGTCTAATCAATCATGGTTCATTTTGTTTCATTTCCTTTAGTCTATTGACTATCACTTCCACTTTTCAGTGGGAGATGCGCTGACAATGCTCGGAATTAGGTCTACACACTGTTTTTCCAACTGAGCCACACCTTTGCCACACTAATTTATTCATTTGTAGTGCAAAACAGCTCAGCTTGAACAGTGTGATCAATTCAGACATGCTCCAATTGCAGTTTCCTCCAGTGGAGCTTTAGCTCCATCGTGGCACCTGTCACTCACTCATCTCGGAGCTATGGGTAAATTGGGCCGCCTGTTTTCCTTTTTTCCTGCTGCTCTCCTCCTCTCCGTAGAGACCAGATGAATATTTTAACAGCTGTCTCGTTAAGTTGGGGGCAAAGATGCGGACAAGAGGAAGCTCCTCTGGCTTGAGTGGGGGGTTGTTTTCAGCTGTATCTCTGAAAGTGGGATGGTGCGCAAGGATGCCTTACAGTTGGTAGGACATTTCTGCGAGCCTGTGACCAGCTTGAGCTGTTTAAGTGTAAACGCTTCTGCTTCATTATACTGTTCCACAGGCAAGAACATAAATTATCTGTCCTGTTCCTCTTTTTGAAGACACAGTGTAATGTAGTAAAAGAGACCCCACCTATTCATCTGTGTCCTCTGTAGTGGGCACTACTACTGCACTACTACCACTACTGTAATGTTTTTGTCTCTGTCATTTTACTTGTTTGAGTTTCAATACTAATGCCTGCTGTGCCCTAAAAAGGACATTCTGGACTGAACAGTGATACCAAGTGTTACGGTGGGAAGCTGAGAAATTCCACTTCCTCTTTCCAGAAAACGACCTCTATATAAAAGTACATGTATTCCACAAAGTTCTTTAATTATTACTACAAAATGAAAATATTTTATTTCTGAGTTTGTTGGGAATTATTTAATGAAATCTGAGGGCAGTTAAACTATTTTTAACTGAATAAAAACCCTTTTATGAATGTCCACTACTTTGAATTTAATCTAATGTTAGTGTTGTTCTGTGAGAGACACATATTGCCCAAACATTGCCTACGACTTAGGGAGTGCAAAAACAAACAAGTACAGCAATTAGTAATGTAGATGTGCTAACAGTTCACTTAATAAGATCAAATAAGATCACCTTTTCTCCCTTAATTTTTTTTAAATCCTCTTTTCTTCTTTCCTTGCTTCTGTTCTTGGCTATAGGGACCATGCATGAGCCGACTGTGACTCAGACCTCTGTGACAGTGATGAATGGAAACGTGACTTCGAGCTGTACCACCCCATACGATAAGGACCGTATTCCTCTGATGGTGCTCTACTGTGTAGTGCTGGTTATTGGCCTGCCTGCCAACTTGGCCACCATGTACCTCACATATCTCCAGGTGAGGCGTAAGAATGTGCTTGGTATCTATTTGCTGAGCCTGTCTGTCTGTGACTTCACATATCTACTGACGCTCCCTACATGGGCTATCTACGTCAATGGGGGGCACCGCTGGCCCTGGAGCTCACTGGCGTGTCAGGTGACGGGCTACGTCTTCTTTACCAACATGTACATCAGCATCTTCCTGCTATGCTGTGTCTCCATTGACCGTTACGTGGCAGTGGTCTATGCTGTGGAGTCGCGGGGGCTGCGGCGCCAGAGGCTTGCCACTTTGGTTACTTTGACAATCTGTACAGTGGTGGGCCTTGGCCATGCTCCAGTTTTTAAGATGCCTGAGGGCAATGCTGCTACGGGAGAGAATCACTGTTTTGAGCCAAGCCAAAGCACACCCATCATCACAGCCTTCAACTATGCCCGCTTCTGCCTAGGCTTCTTTGCACCACTTGCTGTGCTGATCTTCACTAACCGGGCCATCTTCGCCAATGTGCAGGCCAGCACTGGTCTACGACCCTGCCAGAAGGATAAGGTGCGCCTGCTTGCTGTAGCCGTGGTGTTGCTGTTCCTGATCTGCTTTGGTCCGTACCACATCATCCTGTTGATGCGTGCTGTTACTTACCACTTCCCCCAGCTGCAGGAGGACTGCCACTTTGAGCAACGTGTCTACACTCCCTACACCATCTCGCTGGGCCTGTCCACTATAAACAGCGCCATTAACCCCATCTTGTATGTGCTATCCAGCGACAATATCCATAAGGATATCCGGAGCTGCCTGGCTGGGCTTTGGGACCGTACTGCACTCCGTCCTCGCTCCACGGACAGTAGCCAGCATAAGATGCAAAACTCCAAAAACTCTTCAGAGGCGCTTCCCACACGGGAGCAGGACAAGATGAGAACTCCTACACCATGCTAGTTTCACAAGCATTAATGACAGTAGCCTTTGGTATGTCAAAATGTGTCAGTGTTTTGAGCTTACGGGAAAGATGACTAAAATGGAAAAATACCCAAGTGTCAAAATTTAATTTAGAAACAACTGTTCCCCTGGAAGTGAGCCAGAAGATGAGTGGACTGTGTTAGTGTAATATATGGACAATATGAGGCCTAATATGCTTTTTGCTTGAAGAACACAGACCAACTGCATGTTTAATTAAAAACAGCTTTTAGACATAAGTGGATATGTTCTGTTACCAGGAGACTCCAAGCTCATCTTTTTAATTGCTTTTTATTTTAATATGGCTCTGTTGTTTTGCTGACGCATGTTCTGTTCCAGTTCATCAAAACATACGTTATCATGAAAATCTAGTATCACAGTATGCAAAGCTGTACTTATCACTGATTGGTAGCATACTTACAGTTACAAGCACTCCTTGCAGTTTGTTATGGTATGTTAACAGCACTAGATTGTGACTACGCAATACAGTAGTCTACAGTTCTGTACTTTTGTTTCAGAGGAGGCGTTCACTGATTGTCAGAAATAGTTGATGTTGAATTGCATGCTCTCAATATCAGTGTATCAGTTTTAGTGGTGGTTTTTATGCCTGAATATTCTCAAAGATTTATTTTATATATCTGTGTTGTTATTAAGCGTATTGCTTATGCGGTAAGCAACAGCTTTGAGACTGAATTGTTTTCTCTATTTCTGGGTCTTATGGATGTATTTTTTATGCATTTGTAATCTTTTGTATACATGTTTTTGTACATAAAACACAATTCTAAACAAAAAATGGCGTGAAAGTCGTTCCCTATTTCCAGTAAACCAGAATGTGTTAAAACAGGAAAACAGTAGGCTTTTATTGTGATCATGGATTTATTAATGTATAAAAAACTGTATCCCAATCTCGAAGATTCACTGAGCTGAAAAAGACCATTGTGGGTTTTGTATATCTGGGTAATATGCTGAAGCTGGCCAAGGGAGTGGCACCCTAAAGTAGAAGCATCGGGCCATGTTGGGTTGAAGTTCCTGCAGTGGAGCCTGACTGGATTAATAGAAAAATGCTTATCATTTCAGAGCTGGTGCAGGGACTCAAGGCAGAAGATAAAACCTTCAAGGGTAGTAAAATGTGAGTTGCTCAGAAAAGTTGCTTAAAAAAGAAAACAATTTAAGCTATTTAATAAACCGACAAACCTGACTGATGAAATATGAAGTGACTGAATCTGAACCATGCTATCTGAGAACTTTCTCTGGGGATTGTTTTTGTAATCTAAGAGAACACAAAGACTTGGGTATTAAAATACATAAAAAACATCTCTCTACTGTCACCACTGCATTAATGTGACCTATCATGCATACAAAATGAGACTTTTTGTGTTCATTTAGACATGTGCTTTGGCGATAAGACCATGGATCCTGAATAAATCATTGCAAATCAATGAAAAGAAAAAAAAGTCAGTTTTTTCAGTTTTATCTTTGCTGATGCATGTCACATATGACCACTTCAGATTCAGCGTTCATTGCTCGTGGTTAGTATACAGAGTTAATTAACCTAGCTACAATGTTAGTTTACAGTAAACATATGCTACAGTCCCAGGTATTATTGGGAAATGCATTTTGTGACTGTTTTTTTAACAAATGAAAGCAATTTATCCCCATCAGCTAAAATGTACCTCCTTTGTTTACAGTCTACATATAAACTAAGCATTACAAATTTTTACTGGTAGTTTATATATTCAGTGCTATGAATTTTAGCAGGCCAATAGGCGTTACATTTGTGGAAGTCATAGCAGGACTGTCACTTTATTGTTCTAAACCCCTGCTTGAGAAAGCTTTTCACAGTCTTGGAATTTTTAGTTGATGACTTATTGCCATTTATATAATTAAAATTAATTATTTGTATTTTTTTTGTTTGTTCTATGTAACTATAGTACGGGCCTAAAGTAGTCATGTTGCCTGATGTGCTACTGTCAAATGCAAAAGTTCAGGCCTACTGCTTACTGATGAGCCCAGTGTGCTCTGATTGGTCAGCTTCCCACACTGTTTTGATTGATCAACCACCAGACCAGTTGAAAGTGGTAGCATCTTGTGCTTGAGCCAAGCTTGCTGGTTGGTAGGCAAAAAGGACTGTGTTACGAGATGGCATCACCCTGTAATAGAAGAAAAGGATGGGAATTCCAATGAGGCGTTTTTGGCAGCTGAAGTGAAAAGTGGTTTCTGAGTTTCTGCCTCTGATGGGATTTGGACACTGTTTACATGCATAAACGAGCTACATAACACACCAAAGCAAAAGGAAAAAACAGAATAGGTCTTCTTTAACACATACAAAGAACACACTTCTGCACATTTTAATATACAATTACTGTTTATTTTCTGATTTTAATATATTGGAAAAAATATAAGAACTGTGGCCAATATGTTAAAAAGTGGCAGAAAGAGGGTGTGTTAACTTATTTTCACTTATTAATTTACCATGTAATTTAATAGGTGCTAAAACCTCTGCATACATATACTGCATATATTGTTTCCTAGCTGTAAATACTTAGCAGCTTCAAACTGATGACATAAACAGTTTAAACTCAAATAAACAAACTTCTGCCTCCTTTCATTTATATGTCTTCATCTCAAGCCTACAGATGACAACACACCCAGTTCACACCCTGTTTGATGCAATGTAAAGATACAGGTGTAAAATGCAAACAGCTGTCTAAAATAATTGAGGTACTTAATTTTAGTGATCAGCTCAGATAACTGTGACCAGGTGAGAATGTAATAACTGTGACAGGCCTATGAAGGGCAGACAAATGATCTGTTGAAAAATCTCAGTGTAGCCCATTGTATCATTGTTTTTATCATGAAAAGTTTATTTTCCTTTTGTGTATTCAGACCCTCTGTTATACATTCATCATTTGCAAACACACTCTTACAGTAAAACATTTTCACACCTCATTCACACCTCATTTATTAGTACATATCTTAAAATAAATGGAAGCTAACCACAAACAGCTGCTCACATCCTAACATGACATTCAGGTCTTTAATTGACTTTTACAGTCATTATTTTTTAATCTATTCAAAAATGAATGTCATTTTATCACCAACCGAATCCTAAAAACCTGTTTTGTCTGTAAATAAAAACAACACAAAGATAAAAAATCCCCTTGATAAGATCAGAATTTAAGGAAGTGGAATAAGAATAAGGTCAGTCCCACGTGAACCACTGTTGACACTCTGAGAATCTCTCAAGCAGAACTTTATAGACTGAACTGACGCATAGTCATCTGCTATGTCTGCCCTGCTCTTCTACTGTAAACCTCCTGAATAATTAACCAAGCAAAGCTCTGCCCTGCAACTAATCATTCAGAGAATAGCAACTGTCTACAGCCAATAGGAAGCTTTCCCTGCATGTGCCCGACCCTGTCGTAGAGGTGCAGGCAGACGGACACTGTCTGGACATTCTAATGGCAGCCCTGTCTGACACCTGACAGTTGACCAGAGCCTTTGCTCAGTTGGTGGCTGTTAGCGCATTATACACCTGACTTCACCCGCCCTGTCTCTAGGCAGGACAGTAGGGGTGGGGAGGTGGAGGGAGTAGACGAGACAGCGGGGGGCTATGGATGCCTGTACACTGTTTTTGTGAATGATGTCTGGCAGAAGAATGCAAAAATCTTTCTTAGAGCTTTTAAAAAGAGGATTTAACACAATCTGTACTGTTGAATTCAATCAGATTACAGGTACACTATGTTAACATGGTGATCTAAGGCTTGCATGCAGCTGCTCAGCCATGGAAACCCATTTTATGAAGCTCCCGGTGCAAAGTTTCTGTGCTGATGCTAATACCAGAGGAGGTTGGGAACTCTGCAGTTATTGAGTCAGCAGAGTGTTGGCAACTTTATGCACTGTGCACCTCAACACTTGGTGACCACACTCCGTAACTTTATGTGGTTTACCACTTACTGTGGTTCCTAAACACTTCTACTTTTCAGAAATAGCACTGTTGACCATGGAATGGGATTCTATTACAGTACCACAATCATATTCAGTGAGTTCTTTAGACCCATTCTTTCACAAATATTTGTAAAGACAACATGTATGGCTAGGTGCTTGATTTTACACCTGTGGCAATAGGATTGAATGAAACACTGGATTAAGTCCAGTGTCCCAATACTTTTGTCCATATAGTGCATTAACAGTATATATTCATAAGCATAAAAAGATATGTTTAGATGAAACACAAGTTCATACCATTAATACTTTGTGGCAAAGATGTGTTTGCCAGTTACAGCAGATGTCCACAGCAAGAAGTAAACAATTTTTTTGCCATACTGGTTCTTCTTGGCAAACCTTGTCTTAAATTATAACATATTCAATTACTGCTGTGACACTGATGTGGTGGTTGGTATGTTAGTAAGTGTTGCGCTGGTTTGAGTAGATCTGATACAGCAGTTCTGCTGAAGTTTCATTCAGTGTCAGTGCATGTCACATTGTGACAGAGAAATATCTAGCCAACAGGGTCCTGTGGGCAGCATTCTGTGACCTCTGATGAAGGACTAGAGGATGACCAACACAAACTTTACATAAACGAGATGGACCAACAAGGTGGGTGTGTCTAACAGAGTGGACAGCATTGTATCCACAAGAATCTAGGAATCTATGGTGTAAGAGACCATGCCAAGAACTGAAGATGAATAGTGCACTGATTCAGAAAAGAATGGGAAGTTCAGAGGGATGTTTGTTTTGCCACTGGACACTAAAGCAGCAGGCCTAATCTTACAAGCATGTTTAGATTTTAAGAAAGGACATGCTCTCAGGCTCTCAGGAACCTACATTGGGTTGCAGGTGTGTAGGTCTAAACACACACAGTACACAGGTATGGAGGACCTGAGCCCTATAAAGTCTGGCATGTGAGAACCGGTGCTTTTTGTCTGATTCCTACTACACTGGAGAACATCAAGAGGTTATGGACCAGCGCTCTGTAGAAGAAAAATGGCCTTTGATAAAGTCTTCCAAAAAGGGAACTGTAATTGTCAAGTCTGGAGATGACAAGAGCTTAAACAAGAAGTAGATGTGGCCTCTACAGAAAGGATCGTATTCTCCTGATGTTCTGAAGCTGGAATCTGAAGGGTATAGGTTGACCATATACAGACCAGTTGTGCCTTGTCCAAATTTAATGTCAGGGTCTCTGTCCTTTGAGAGCTTACAGGAAGACAGTCAGATATCTTCTGTGACAGTGGTTGGTGGTATCGAGCAGCAGTGATAAGAGAAACTATGCAAGATTATTGCTGATTCAAGTGACTATATACAGTATATATAGGAAAAAGAACTAGACCTAGAACTGACCCCTGGGGAACTCAGTAGTGAAGTTGGACAGGGCTTAAAGAGAGCCATTTCAGTTTACCTGGTAGAATCAATTCAGAAGATAGGATGAAATCTGAACAAGAGCAGTGCCATTGGCACTCATATGCAGGAGTATATTTGGTGGTTCACAGTGTCAAGGGCAGCTGAGGATCAAAGATGTAATTGTGTAGAGCTCATTAGTCCTGTTTCACAATTTAAGTATCAGAATGTTCAATCAGTGATAATGTGCCTTAGAGTTATTACAACCAAACTGGTTCTGCAAACCTAATCCTTTTCAGAAAATGCATTTTGTAGTCAGAATATATTTTGGTTTATTTAAAGAGTTTTATAGATAATGTCACACAAATAGTCAATAATTTAGATTTTTTATTATTACATATTACGTATTATTACAAATTACGTATTATTAAATTTTTCCAAATTGTAGTGAAAAGCCTTTCCAGAAGAGTGGAGGTTGTTTTAGAATGAAATGTTCAACAAGCACAAATATATATAATGTTCAGGCGTCTGTATACTTCTGTAGTCTATATTAAAAACACAATTCTAAATTGGGGTACTGCATAAAATGCAAAAAAAAAAAAAAACAGAAGGCAATGATTTGTAGGCAGGGATTTGGCTTGTACAGGTATTTAATTGAAAACAGCACAAAGAAGTGATATTTAATATTAAGCCTTTTTAATATTATTTTTGTATACACCAATTTGAAACAGAAGTGATATAAGACTGAGAAGTTTGTAGAATGATCCAAAACATAACAATAAATGAACAGCTAGCAGGTGATGCTTCTTTATTGGATATAAAAGGAGCATTTGCAAAAGGCCCATTCTCCACTGAGCATCAAGTTCAACAATGTTTACAAGAAACCGAGTGATTTCACCATCTACAGTCCATACATTGTTAGAAAATTTGAGACAATAGGGCAAAACAAGCCTGAAAGCCAGTGTTGAATGCCTGTGACCTTCCATCCCTGAGACGGCATTGTTTTAAACACCAACACATTTCTGTAATAAATATAACCACATGGGCTTTTAATACTTTGGAAAACCCTCGTCAGTAAAGCAAAGCAGAAGCCACATATCAACATCTAGAAATGCCACTGACATCTCTGGGCTAACGATTGTCAAAGCTGGACTGATGGAAAGTAGAAGCATGTGCTTTCAAGTTGGTTTTGAAACTAACACATGTTGTGCTCTCTGGTCCAAAGAGCCGATATCTGTCATGGTATGGAGGTGTGTTAGCGCCAATGGCTTGGGTATCTTGCACATCTCTGAAGGTGCCATTAATGCTAATGAGTAACGCATGCTGCCGTCTAGAAATGTTTTTTTTTTAAGGACTGTCCTTATTTGTTTCTGCATGCCATTCTGCATGTGTTACAAAGCACAGCTTGGAAGTAACAGAGTGCAGGTGCTAAAGTGCCCTGCCTGATGTTCTCACCTGTCTGCTGTTGAAAGGTGTGGCACATTGTAAAGTGCAATATATAACAACGGTGGCTCTGGGCTATTAGGCAGCTGGAGAGTTGACACACAAAAAACACACTTTCACAACTACAACAATTACTGAACCAGTACTGAATGAGAGGTAGTGTAACACAGGGGCATAGATGCTCCTGTACCAACTTTTTTAGAACATGTTGCAGACACCAAGTTTAGAATAAGCATATATTAAAAATAATAATAAATTAAAAACTAAACATTAAATAGTCTTTGTACTGGTTTCAAATCTTGTACATTTTTGTAGATTAAACTTTTCATCACTTGTAAATAATGAAGTCAAACCCAGCACTTTGGCTCACTGTAAACAAATAGTTATGCATAAAATATAAAACAATAATATACCTTATATACCTTAAACTATTTGCTTGATCTATCTCTGAAAATGTCCAAAAAGCTTACAACTCTTCATGTATGTTTCTTCCCTTATAAATACTTATATTTGTGACCACTCTCATCCATAAATCACTTTTGGTTTCATCTGAGCTAAAACTAAAGTTTGCATGCTGACCTATAGCTCCATAACTGAGGATTGTCTTTCAACGAAGCTGTCTGTATTTCCTTTTGTCTCTTTTTTGGATTAATGAATGCAACCTCACACTGGTTATAGCTTCAGGAAGCCCCCTTCTCTCGCTTTCCCCCTCCCCCACTAAAAGGGATCATCTTCCAAATGTTGTGGTCATGGAACGCTCATGTAAAATGAATTGCTGCATATGTTGCATTTGAATGCCGCGCTAAAATCTGGGTCAGTTTATCTATACAATGTACATTCTCGTTCAGGATTATCTACGCACGGAATGTTAATCGCTGACGGTGCTTCATCTTGCTTGCCTAATGCTTCACAAATCTAATAATAGCAACTTTAAATGACATAGAAAGAGGGAGAGGTATTGCTTGACAAGCCTTAAATGCAAATATTATTTTATGGTTGAAAGATTTGATGGATACTGACTGTGTTGCATTTTGAAGTGTTTGAATTATTGTGATTATTAAGGTATTGTGTTGTACGTGCTGCTGTATCTGCCTGGCTCCGTTTATATCTGTACCTCCCCAGTTCCTTCCGTTTACTCTGATGTTGTCTAATTTAGGTGTCTTTAACACCATCTACTGGGCATATGATAGTATTGCCTGTAGAGGTATTCAGCTGAGAATTATAACTAATGATTGCTGATAGGATTAAGGACTCTATGTCTGTAGTTGCATTTCCATCATTACATTAATTAATTACATTCATTAATTGCATTTGTTTTCCTGGTTAAAAAATAAATAAATTTAAAAAAAGTATTTTTTTATTCTTGCACACAAAGTGATATAACATTATAAACCGAGTGGTGCTTGTAGAATGTTCAAAACCAGCCCCGCTTAATTTGTCTGGAAGGAAAAAAATTTAACTCTATATTTGGAGTGGTCTTTCGTAGATGATAAATAAACAGAGCATCAGTAACACATCAACAACATCAGTGAAGTAGCAGTAGTGAAGCATTTAAGTACATTAATGTAAAAAAATCTTGAAGGTGTACTGTTGATACATTACTTAGATGTTAAATTAAATAGTATTAATGTTACTTTCATTAAGCAAAACCTAACCTTCACCCTAACCTCTACCCAAAACCCATCTCTAATCCTAACCTCAACACAAAACCTAATCCCAACCCTATCCTTAATCCATAACCCAACCCTAATCTTAACATCAACCCAGAACCTAATCCTAACCCTATCCTCAACCCAAAACCTAGCCCTAACCCTAACCTCAACCCATAACCCAAACCTAATCTTAACATCAACCCAGAACCTAATCCTAACCTCAACCCAAAACCCAACCCTAATCCTAACCCTATCCTCAACCCAAAACCCAACCCTAATTCTAACCCTGTCCTCAACCCAAAACCCAACCCTAACGCAAACCTCAATCCAGACCCAACCCTAATCCTAACCTCAACCCAAAACCTAATCCTAACCCTACCCTCAACCCAAAACCCAAACCTAATCCTAACCTCAACCCAAAACATAATCCTAACCCTATCCTCGACCCAAAACCTAGCCCTAACCTGTTACATGTTAAGTGACTTCCCAGTTTAACGTCTACAGATACTGTATGAACCTGGACCCTCCAAATAAAGAGAAAAACAGATGAACAGATTATCATATTATTAATAAATATTATTTACGCAGTACTTAAAAGTCTCTTAATAATTTGCAGAAGTGTCACCAACAACAAACAGCAAAACTTATTTACCAAAATAAAGAGTGTAATATCTTCAGTATTACCTCACGGGTTTAAAAAAAAAAAGATTAACACACACATCAAATGCATATTGACATAACTGTTTATTTGTTGTATGTATAAACACATCAGTTTGTATCACATCAGCATTTGTATCAGTGAAATACAAAACACATCAACATATCATATTTACATGTAATTGAACTATAAAACACACAACAAAATATCACTTGTACATGAAATACTGCTTATCTCTGTAACTAATATAGTGTCCAGTGTGCAGGCCTTAGTTTTGCAACAATAGTTCTGAAACGAAATAGGTCAATAATAATTAATTATTAATTACTGTATATGACCTTGGAGTAGTAGCATCACACTGGTATTGTGTAGAACATAAACTAAAGATATATGAGGAACTAGAATTTACTGTGTCATCTGAGATTACTTGCCACCCACTGACTGTTCTTACAATACTAATGTGCATAAAAAGGCACATAAGGTCATTACATTACACTTCAATGCATGAGTTTAGCTTGCAGGTTTATACAGCCCTTAACTTTACTCTAAAATCCAGCCCTCAAGTCAGTTTTCCCCCTTTCTGTGTTTGGTATTGCCTTTAATCAAACTTACTTTTCTTAAATGGTTGTAGCGCAAGACTGTAAAATATTTTTACATTAGACTAGTTATGTGCCTAAAACACTCTCTTTAACAAAAAGTCAATAAAAAGTTGACCAACATTTTCTTAAATGTATATAGCCAGAAATTCACAGCTGAATATAAACGGGACAAACAGATTTTCTGCAATTGTTTAGTTGGCCCCCCACTGGAGAAGGCCACCTGGCATGTAGATCCTTGGTAATGTAAGCCTGTGACCCCTGGTCTAGAGAAACAAGTACAGAAGACCAGGCTTAAAAATACACCGATCAGCCATAACATTAAAACCACCTCAATGCATCTACACTCACTTTCAATTTTATCAGCTCCACTTACACTTACAAGGTGCACCTTGTAGTTCTACAATTACAGACTGTAGTCCATTTGTTTCCGTTGGCCCCCTCACCCTTTCCTGGAATTTTTAAACACCTCAGTATCACTGCAGGACTGAGAACAGTCCACCAACCAAAACTATCCAGCTAACAGTGTCCTGTGACCACTGATGAAGCTGTAGCGGTGGTATACCAGACACAGAGATTGGATCCATTGGGTTTATTCACCAACACAAAGTGTAAAAAACGTATCAACACAAAAGGGTCCAAAAGAAAGAAACGCCCAGAAGTTCTCTAAAAAATAAAGCAAAAGGCCTCAAAAATACAAAAGCTCAGAAGGTGTCCAAACGTCACAAAGGGAATAACAAAGAAACCAAGGGCAAGAGGCATCCAGAGCTCAAGAGTCCAGGGCAGAGGGAGTACTCTGAAAAACAAAACAGAGATTACTGAAAGGACACAGAATCTGAGGATTGTTCCAGCCGCCAGTGCAAAAGGTATAGTGGGTAATGCTCCACAAACACCTAGGGAGGGGAAGGCCATTTAAAGGGAGGGATAATTATTTGGGATGGGGAGCAGGTGAGAGAGGGCAGGTGCGGGAGGGGCTAGGTGAGAGGGAGCAGGCGTGACAATCCTCAGAATTCTGGCGAGTTAGATCTCTGGTGGCCGGCGTGAGAAGCGTCCCAGGAGTGTCTATCCTGGGACGACCTGACAGAAGCACTAGAGGATGACCAGCACAATCTGTGCAGCAGCAGACGAGCTATCATCTCCGACTTTACTACAAGGTGGAACAGCAGAATAGTGGTGTCTAATAGAGTGGACAGTGAGTAAATACAGTGTTTAAAAACTCTGTCAGCACCATGTCTGTGTTACTGCAGTGCTGAGAATGATCCATCACCCACTTAATACCTGCTCTGTGGTGGTCCTGACAATTAAAGAACAGGGTGAAAGGGGGGCACAGTATACAGAGAATCAGATGGACTACAGTCTGTAATTGTAGAACTGAGAGTGCTCCTACACAGTGGAGCTGATAAAATGGACAGTGAGTGTAGATACAAGGAGGTGGTTTTAATGTTATGGCTGATGGGTGTAAATTGCACAGTTAGGTTGAAACATTATGGTATTGTGGAAGAAATTGGTTACTAATTGGTTACAGATGGATGGAGGGATGGATGGATATTGTAGGACACAGAATCCTATGTTGCTCCTTAATCAAGTTTAACCATACCAGAGCCCAAACATGATGCTGTGTAAGATGCTGATTACTTTTGTAAATATGTAGATTATATCTTGCATTGTTTAACTATTTTTTCCTATTTCTGTTCACATAGATTCATAACTCCTGATTTTACCTTCTTTGGAATAGTTGGGCTTGTGGTGCTCGATAGTAGAATTGAAGGAAGACTCGACGGTTGGAAAATGTCAATGCTGTGATCCAGTGGAGGGACTGGAGCTTGTTCCCTGCAACAGTAAACCAGGTCAACAGCACACTTCCCATGTCTTTGTAAAATGAAGAACAAGACATCAGATCTAAGAAATCTCACCTCTGAATTCATGCCGGCTTTACGTTTGATATCACAAATTTTCTCAGACAGAAAACGGCGCACCAAACGCAGCTGCCCGTCAACTGCTTCTTTCTGATAGCCACGCTGTTGAAGTCGCTCCTTCAGGCAGTCTTGTTTTAGGAAACAATTACAAATATTAATCATCAAAATATTATATACTGAAGACATGATGATTTACAGCTGAAATACTGCCGAAATTTCACAGACAAAGCACATAACAGCAAATAATGAAAAAAGTTCCCAGTATTTATTAACAGGTGAATACCTCTGATGACGCCAACTTTCTCTGGAGATAATGGCGGTTTTGCCACAGACCCTTTGACAGCATTGGATTTGGAGCCAGTCACAGTCCTCTCCTTTAGCGTCTCAATGCCCCAGATTGCTACAGCCAAGGACTTACAGAATTTAGAATGGGAATCCATTCTTTGGATGAGGTTCCACTTCTGTTTGTCCAGAAGAACGCCATATCCAAGGCTGACCTTTAAAAAACATAAACAGACAATGAACCTACATGAACCAGGAAAAACATGTTGATCCCTTTAAATATATGAGACAGTGTTACAGGGAAAAACATGCAGCTGATTGCAAGTACCTTGCCATAGTCATTTTCTTCTAGAGTCACAGCTGAGGATTCTCTTTGGGTTTCCATATCAGAAACCACTGGAATTCCTAAGGGGCCACAAGAGGATTCAGTGGTCTCTGTAGGGATTGCTTGTTTCCTAATGGATCCTGTGACAATAGTGTATACATATTTATAACATACATTCCTATCTTTATCATGAATCACCAATGAATATTAAATACCACAAAAATATGATGTGTATATGCTCAAAACTTTATAATGTATTGTATGTATTTATTTAAACTGTCACACTTCTCTATTTTTTCATATATCAAAAATAAATAACCTGTTTCTTTTAAAAGCAGTTGTTCTTGAAGGCATATATTCAGCTTTCTAATTTTCTCCAGCTCCACTGACATCCTTTTACACTTCTGCCTCGTCTTCCTAATAGAGGCATCCTTTCCTGCGATTATCATGTCCTTCTCTCTGAGACGCTTTTTCAGCATTACGTAGCTGTCCTGAAGTTCCTGGTAAAGTTTGTAGGGCACAACAGATTCCTCGTCACTGTCTGAGAAATCCCTTTTTTCAGCAATTTGCTTCTTCATGATTTCCAGAAAAGATGTCCTCTGTGATTCTTTCTATTGGGGTGGAAAAAGAACAGTAAACTTCCGATTTAATTTCCGAAACTTCTGATTTGATTTGAGTAGAGTGATTCATCAACACTGCATATTCAGTAATTCCATTATATTTTGAGTGTAAGACATTAATTTATACATTAAAATGCATGATCACCAGCAAATAAAATAATAAACAATAAACAGTTATCTAGCATGCAAAGACATATTATAGTTATGACCATTATCCTGCATTGTATTATGAAGTCAAAAAGTCTTACCAATGAGATTCCACTTTGAGGCATGCATTCTCCCTGGAGTGACACTTCTTTCTCTTCACTTTCCATGTAAGAATAAGGAATTCTTGATTTCTCAAAGCCCAACTCAAAACCTTTCAAACAAACAGACCAACAAATCGTATGCCGGTTAATACAAAACCCCTGTGTAGCAGACATAAGAGGTTGAGAGCACTGTCATCCTGTAAGAGCCATCAGCCTATCCTAATGGGAAGACTCTCTAATGGAAAACTAGGCTAATGGAAAACAACAGTGGGTGAACCCAGCCATCAGCCATGCTGTTAAGCACCATATCCTTGATGGCTAGCCTCTAATGGAACACCGTAGGAACCATTAGTCCACATCCTGATGGAAACACCGTAATGGAAACCATTAGGGTAGTTTTCATTAGCAGATGGAAACCATTAGAGGGTTTCCTGCTCTTTAATCTGCAGTCCATTAGTCATATTATTACAATGATCTTTGAGCAGCAATTGGGACAAGCAACATGCTGGAGAGATGCAAAGTTGACATTACACTGAATAAAACATCCATCTCATTGAATGTGCTGCACATAACATTAACACATTCAGTCAGCCATAGCACTGGTTATGCTTTTGCTCAAAGGAACTTAAGAATAAAGCTCTAAGCAACTGTAGGACGTACTATATGGGAGCAGTCTTGTAATATTGTGATTAGAGAAAAGGCCGAACGATGGTCCTCTTTAGGATGTGGTATAAATCATCAAGCTAAACTATTGTAGTTTAGTTTGTAAATAGGATGTTGCTGTTGGTCAAGATGTGCTGTTGTGCATATTGTGCTAGGCTGTAGGATAGTTGTTGAGAGTTGAGTGTTGAGTGTCCACCATTTATGGACAACATTTGGCTGCCTGCTTCCTGGCTGTTTTAGCAGGAATCAACTCGTTTACACATATCCACCTATTCAGCCTTTCAGCCTATAGCAGTTTAGCTCCATCCACTCATATTGAAGCTCTAAGGAAGGTTTCAGCCTGAGTGTTTTTCTGACAGCCAATCAGAAAAGAGCTCATTTATCTGAGATCAGTCTTAAAGACACAGTAACAAAAGCAGCCTGTTTCATTCTAAAGAGTAAACGTAGTAAATGTAAGTTAAACTCAAAAAAAAATAAATAAATAAAAAAATGAAATGTAGGATGTGTGTCATTTTTCCTGCATGTTCACATCACAGTATCAACAAGCCACTTATATCCAAGCTACAAACATTGACATTAGCTATTGCATGGGCAATATGGCAAAAATATACATCACTAAAAACTGCACAGCATGATTTTTCTGAGATTTAAAAAGTTGGAACTGAAAAAAATAACATGTCGTGCCATCTGTAGAAATCACTACAAGGATAATAATAATAATAATAATAATAATAATAATAATCCTGCAGTGTTTTTATTCAGTGCTTTACAAACTTGATTTGCCCCAAATCTAATTACAAACTGGCCTAAATATGCTACTTTGACTAAACATGGATGTAGTCAGTGCTGATGATATCCAGGATATGCCCAGAAAACGTTGTGAGATAATTCATCACGAGAACAGTAAACACTGGCACATTGCCCACTCACAGTATCAGGCAGTAATAGGTATGAAGCCAAGTGCCATGAGACCTGGCTACTGGGTTGACCTCTGTGAGTTTCAGGCATCCCCTCAGAAGCAGCCAGTGCTGGCTGAACAAAGGAAGACCCCCAAAACTTTCCAGCGTTAAACTCCTCGTGTAACGGGGGCTTAGGCAAACACGCACCGATCATTCCACATACAGACATAAATCTTATCCTACATGTTTTGCAGGGGTTCAGTGCGGAAGACGGACACCGCATTACTAGTAGGAATCCGCGCGATTTCCATTCCCAACCTGAACCGCGAGTGTCCTGCTGTCCTACCTTCCAGAGCTTCCAGAGGGTTTGGCTTTGTCTGCTTCCGACGAGACATCTTTAGAGCAGATGAAGCCCGGTGGTCTCGGATTAGATTTCAGGTGGTCTTCAGTGCTGTATCTTGTGGGTCAGAAGATCAAGGGAGCAGAAGATCAAAAAGTGCTTTATGTCCCTCATACAAACGTGTCCGCTCTCTATGGTCCGTCTGCAGCCGAGGATGTGAACCTAACCAGCAACCCCCAAACCGCAAACCACACCACCCCCACTCACTCACACGGCTCAGAATCCCCTACGGGCTTTCTAATGCAATCTGATGTTTTCCAGACGGTCCGTAATGGTACACTAATGGTATTTAATGGTTCCTGTCGGTTCCTAATGGCTAGTCGCCTTAAATCCTCATGGTGCGGTGGGCGGTCTCTCATACTGGTTCGGTGGAGACAAACGCCCCCTTAAGGGAGGAAATATTTCTTGCAAATAAATAAATAAATAATCCACCAATAAACACATTAAAGGACATAAGAGCTTCAAAAGTCTTTACTGACTTCTTTAAACAGAGTTACAACACAACATAAATAAATAAATACATAAATAAATAAATATAGTACTGAATATCTTTTGCATTTTCTATCTGGTAGATTTGTGTGGATTTTAGGGAGTAAGGCAGAAATATTAAAATGACTTTTTCCAGGATGTAATAAGTAATAGTTTGAGAGTAATAGTAATAATAGTAAAAGTAGCAGAAAATAGTTATTATCTCAACATTGTTTTAAGTGCTTAAAATATACTGCCTGGCCAAAAAAAAGGTCACCACCTGGATTTAACTAAGCAAATAGGTAAAAGCCTTCCTTTGGATAATTACTGCATGGGTGATTATGATTCAGCTGGTAACAAGTTATTTAACTCTAACTGATGCAGTAAGTAGCTTCTCATTTGTTAAACAACCATGTGGAAAGACACATCCTGTGGTCATGGAAAAAATGTTAATCTGTTTCAGAAGGGTCAAATTACTGGCATGCATCAAGCAGAGAAAACATCTAAGGAGATACTGAAACTACTAAAATCGGATTAAGAACTGTACAACACATTATTAAAAAGTGGAAGGACAGTGGGGAAACATCATCTTAGAGGAAGGAATCTTGAACGATCGTGATTGGCAATCACTTAAACGTTTGTGTTTAGTGCTATGATCTGGGGTTGCTGCAGTTGGTCAGGTCTAGGTTCAGCAATGTTCCCAAAGAATGAGGTCAGCTGACTACCTGAATATACTGAACGACCTGGTTATTCCATCAATGGATTTTTTTCTTCCCTGATGGCACGGGCATATTCCAAGACAACAATGCCAGGATTCATTGTGCTCAAATTGTGAAATAGTGACTCAGGGAGCATGAGACGTCATTTTCACACATGGATTGGCCACCACAGAGTCCAGATCTGAACCTAATTGAGAATTTTTGGGATGTGCTGGAGAAGTTTTTGCGCAGTGGTTCAAAACATCAGTACAAGATCTTGGGGAAAAATTAATGCAACTCTGGACAGAAATAAATGTTGTGACATTGCAGTAGCTTGTGGAAACGATGCCACAGTGAATGTGTGCCGTGATCAAAGCTAAACGCAGTCCAACTAAATATTGGAGTGTATGACCTTTTTTTTGGCCAGGCAGTGTAGCTTTAATCTTTACATTTCTTTTTTTTTGTATTTAACAGTTTGAACTATTGAGATATTTCTCTCCTTTTAGATGTTTATATTTAGAACGATTAGTCAAAAAGCCCCAATTAAAGTTTATAAAATGTAGATTTTTATTTTGTATTTTTTCATTTATAGTCACAGGCAAAAAATAAACCAAGAACAAAATAGCAGTTCAGTGGTCTTAACAACAAATCATTAAACAAACAAATAAAATGACTAAGGAAAGCTCTTCACTTCAATTTCTTGATATAGTGTGGTTTTGTGGGTAAACTTGCATATAATCATAAAGAAAGAAGAGTCAGTGTTGTTTCACTCAGCACAGACAGCTTCAAACAGCTGAAAAACACTGACCAGCTTGGTTTGTCATTATTCTCTATATTGTTTAAATTTGAACTTTGACCTGCACAAAACCGTCAGTAAAAGGCACTGTGCTTTCAGCTTGGTCCATTTTTTATCAGGAAGTGTACTTGTGAATTTACATACTTGTGAATATGTTATTTTTAATTAACATATGGAAAAAAACAAGTAAAGCAAAATTTCAGTTTGATAAAATCAGTTTAAAACAGCAAAGGTTTATTTGATTGCTTTTTTAATCCTAATCAGTGTTAGAGGGCATGTAGAGGCTGGTAATAAAGTGGACGGTGAAGCAGTATTTATGTACTTACTATCTTTGGCTGTAATTTGTAAATGCATTAAACATTTAACACATTAAACACATTCACACCTGATCAGTGGGGTAAACACAGTCAGTCAGTCCTCCTTTTATTTTTTTGTCACAGTGAGATAGGACATTATATATATATATATATATATATATACATATATACACACCATTTATATATATATATAAAAAGATTCATCATAAAATGAAAATCATAATCATAAAATACCAAGAAACGGTCAGTCTGAGGTGTACTTATACAGCAGTAAACCTATAAACGGGACTTTCTGGATTTCAACATGTTCTATTGATGTGCCACTTCATGCTTCGCTCCTATTACCGATCCCGGTTTACATTCGAACAGCGGGTTCATATGGTGAGCGAGGTTCGATCAGTGTTCTTAAGAACTGGAACAGAAGTCGGAGTCTCAGTTGTTCATCGACACCTCTTGTGTGAAGCTGCAACAACCTTGAGCTCTTACATTGCTTCTTTCTCGAGTCACGAAGCTAATCCGGATGAGTGTTGCCCCGTCTCGGTGTGACTGGCGCCCCCTGCTGTACACGGCTGGAGCCTCGGTCGCCACCGTAGGAGCCTTTTTTCTCCTTCGCAGGTGCAGAAATCGACGGAGGAAGAGGGCAACAGTGGACGCGGAGGTCCAGACCGTCCCTGACGGTAGTTTACACCCAAACACGACACGGACGATTTTTAAACCTATAAAGGTTTAAAGACCTATAAAGCCAAATGATAAATTATCATAAATAACGTTATCAAGTTCACATCCAATTTTACCAGCTAGCTAACAAGGTAATATGCTTGAGTAGCTACACAGTTTGAAAATAAACAACTCAAAACACTGTATATTTTAGCAAATCCGGTGCCGCTAATCGTTTGCTAAATGTATGCTGATCGTATTCTGCTGATTTTAGCTAATCCTAGGCTAATCGTATGATGTGTTCAGCTAGAAGTTGGTCTGGCAAAATATTTCGGGTGGTCACGTGATTTTCGCGAGTCGCAGCAGGAAATATTTCGCTTTCCAATAACCTTTAGCGATTAGTCGCCGCTTTAGGATTACAGCGGATTTGTAGATATTAATTTTGTGATTTTTTAGGGTTTGCTGACTGTTTCAGCCTAAAAACGCATTTTTCAAAGAGCTGGTTTTAAACAAAAACATGTTTTTGTTGTTGCCCCGGGAGACGGAGGCGGGGCAGAGTGGATGACGCAATAATTAAGCGGACGTGAACTGCACTCCTTTTCGCCCCATTGACTTGAATAGACACGCGCCATCTTGTGTTACCTATATTTAATTTCTGGCAAAGTTAGAGTGGCGCAATCAGGCTGCAGGTTGATTTGGATGATTATTAAGTTGTTATCAGAATTTCCTGATGTCCGGAAGGACTTTGTTATTTATTTATTTATTTATTTATTTAAGTTTAGTTTTTTTCCAGACCTGCTCCAGGTGCAAGATTCCCCTTCAAAGTCAAAGTTTATTTATAAAGCACTTTTTACATCAGGCATGGACAAAAATCAGCTTTACATATATAAAATCTGGGTCCAAGCCCAAATGAGCAAATCAGGATCGACAGTGGCAGGGAATACATAGTGGGTGTGTCCCAGTTGCACTCTTAATACTAATATCAACTTGTTTTGAAAATGTAGTATATAGTACTGTTACGAATGTCAAAATATACTCAAAAATCCACAATGCACACAATGGCTGTATTCAAAATAGCACTATACTATACTGCACACTGCATACTACAGTAGTATGTACTGCATACTGCCCCCTGTGTGTAGTACCCAGTACAGTAACAAGTTCTGACCTACAGTGTAGTATACTAATACAGTCACATGACCAGTTACCTCACATTTAACTCAGAGCTGTTATTACTGTATCCACTTTCTAGAGCTAGCTGCTGCTCAGTTCGCCTGAAATACATTTAGCCTAGCTGTTAGCTACCCTCGGCTATTTGATTCTAAAGCTGAAACTGAACCTCTAAAACTGAAACTGAACCTTAATCTTTTATTAAACTTCAGACCTGTATGTTTCAACTTTCTGAGGCTCATTCTGATGAAAACATACCCATACTACACCCCCATTATACTCAGAGCTGGCTGTGTTTTGCTCCCCACTGTTACCCGCTGCCATTTTCTCTGGCTGAAGCAGGCTGAGAGCCGTGGTGCATGATGGGATACAGTTCACCAAAAAGATAGCTCCCCCTGTATACTAGAAATTCTGACTGGAGTAGTACACCATCCGGGTATCTTCAGTGCACTACAGATCTTCGATTTAGTCGCATACTGCATACGACATACTACTTTTAGGTAGATTTAGTATGCGAGTAGTATGTAGCAGGCCATTTCGAATACAGCCTTAGAACCAGTCTTAGAATGAGTGTGGTAAAGATGGACACTATTATCCCACAATGCAACTGGAAATGGAAAGGGAGGGGATTCTCACATCTGGAAAGTTTCTGATAAAAGTGGTGGATGGTGATGCAACAGTGACCAGAAATGGTGTAACCCAAATCTGCCACAACAGCCTATAAAAATAAATATATTCTACTAAATTATGCACTTATTTATTTGCAGTTTCTAAAATAAATAAATAAATAAAATAAAATAAAATAAAATTTCCACTGAAGCCACCCTCAGGGTCCAGCTTGGTATGATGATGGCTTCATCACTTCTGGTTAGTAAGAAACAATGTAGAATGCAAATGATTTGGGTACTGGCCTGCTGAACTCACACCATTAAGATTAGTATATGGCATATACTGTGTAGTGTTGCTGTGTAGCACACAATTGAGACGCAGCCAGCAAGAGCCAGAAGAAGAGCAATACGGATACAGAATAGATTTTTACGACTCATATATAATATGGAATATAGAAAAAGTCAAAAGAAAGCAGCTTGTTATTGCACTTAAGTATTTAGATTAAGCAGTTATAACCAATGACTACTAGTGCTGTGTATTGGCAAGAACCTGCCATTATGATATACATCATGAGACTGGGGTTACGATTCAATATGTTGCAATATATTGATATATATATATTTCTAAATATAATTTTAGGAAAACTGTCATAGTTTTTTTTTTTTTTTTTTTTTTTTTTTTTTTTTTTTTTTTTTTGCTTATACTTACAGGGGATTAACACAGCACCAATATACCACTGTCTGCCACATCTTTCCATGTAAACTAATCAATATTATGCTTTTGAGAATCAATACATAATGTCTCACCAAACACGTAATTGTGATATTCAAACGTAATCATATTTTCTTACACCTTGAATAACTTCTGTAGGGTGCATCAGATTATCAATGAGAAGTAGATCTATGAATCGGGTATCAGTCACTGAATATAAATGAAAACTGTTTGGTGACTACTGTTTGGAGACCTGGTTATCAACTTTCAAGTTATTTCAGCTTGTGAGGAAATGATCAAGCCTTTATGAACCCTTTATGATATGACTCTATCACTACACTATACAGTGTATGGATACCAAAATATAAAATAGTAACTGAAACAATTTAACTGCAGTTTGTTGACTTAAGGTATGTCCTCTCTATTTGGTTTTCAGACCCTGTCCAGACCATTTTGGACACCTTTGATTCTGTGGAAATGAGCGTGCTGCATGCCACTTACAGGGATTACATGCAGGAAATTGGCTGGGCCACTCCTGAGGTACTTATAAAGACCCAGAGACATGAAGTGAGACTTGCGCATATGAAGACTGAAACACTAAGCTCTGTGTTACTCTGTCTCTATGTTACTCCCCAGGCTTCACCCGCAACATCTCCTCAGGACCCAGCATCTCCTCAGACCCAACTGATACCACTTCCTCAGGTTCCACTCACCCCTCCTCCACAGCCTTCTCCTCCTCTGGCTCCACCAACACCTCCCCTGCAGCCTTCTTCTCCTCGGGCTCCACCAACACCTCCTCCACAGCCTTCTCCTCCTTTGGCTCCACCAACACCTCCCCTACAGCCTTCTCCTCCTCAGGCTCCACCAACACCTCCCCTGCAGCCTTCTTCTCCTGGGGCTCCACCAACACCTCCTCCACAGCCTTCTCCTCCTCAGGCTCCAGCTACACCTCTTCCACAGCCTTCTTCTCCTGGGGCTCCACCAACACCTCCTCCACAGCCTTCTCCTCCTCAGGCTCCAGCAACACCTCCCCTGCAGCCTTCTCCTCTTCGGGCTGCACCAACACCTCCTACACAGCCTACTCCTCCTCAGGCTCCACCAACACCTCCTCCACAGCCTTTTCCTAATCAGGCTCCACCAACGCCTCCTCCACAGGTGTCACCCACACCACTGCCTCAGGCCCCAGCTGTGCCTCCACCACAAACTCTACTCGCATCTCCTCAGTCTCATTCAGTGCCCGAGCCTCAGCCGAACCCAACTCCACCCAGTCACAGTGCTCCTAAGGTACAACTAAACACGCCTGTTATCATATCATTTGTTACAGCTGAAAATAAATGGAAGTAATAAGGAGTGCATGTTTTTACTTCCAGGCAGCTGAATGTACTTTCCCTCTTGAGGCTGGGCAGGTGCCTGCTTTATAGTAAGTATGCTGAATATTTCTAGTTTATTTAAACATGATTTTGAAAGAGTTATATGGATTGTGTTCTCATATGTTAAATTTGTTCTGTTGACACAGTCACTACTGTACCATCAAGAGGATCTCTAGCATTCCTCTTAAACTGAATGCCCTGCGGCAGGCTTTTGCTGTAAGCTAAAGTTTGATTTTTTACTTCTCAATGTCTATTCATACAATACTGCCACTACCGTTGCTCCCTTTTTTGACTTCCTTTTCTCTGTTTTGTAGATCATTCTGAGTGACAACCAGCACTGCACTTATATCAGTGAGGCAGGCAGGATGATTCTTGGTGAACTAGCCCATCTGAATGCCAGGGTAAAACAAATTACTCACATACCCCTGGAGGGTCAGTTTCCAGTACAGATTAGTGATTATTACTCTGCTGAAAAATCACCAGAATTTGCTGTATTCCAAGACTAGAAGTGAAGAGCTGTTATAAAATTTATGCAGTATGCTTTATAAATATGAATTGCCAAACAAAATCTACATGACCCAAGCTGAACTGTGTTGGGAATTAGTAAAGAACATACATCTTTCTTTTCCAGGATCAGACCATGTTCCAGCAGGCCTATGACGGACTACTGGCATTCACTCAGGATCCATCACTTCGTGGAGTCGTTTTTTCAGAGCTGGCACAGATTGGAGTGAGTTCACAATGTCTTGGTCTTTTAGCTTGGCAACCTTTCTACCAAAATGAGCCTGGACACTAACATTTCCCATGTTTACAGATTACTTACTTCAACTTCATCGATGTTGTATTTGAGGTGGTTGTGCTGGGCATTCTAGGAGGAGCGAGGCCTCAGCTCTTTCCAGTAAGAGACTGCATCTTAAAATGAAATGAGGATTTATGTTGAATATTACAGACCTAGACAGTATGAAGCACCTCAGAGTGTTTGTGTAGAATCATAACTGATTCAGTAAGATGTTCTCTCTAGCTGTCTACTTCCACATTAGATGTGGAATCCTACTCCTGCTCTGAGAAGTTTTATACACTTTCATTTGAATTATGAAGCATTTTCTCATTTGCTGTTTCAGAGTCCTGGAGGGTTTCTTGGCCACTTGATGGCCATGCTCTTCTCCTTCACCCACACCAGCAAATTCAGGAATCCCAGGGCTGTGGACTGCCTCTACCAGCTCCAGGTGAAATGCACATGAACAACATCCACACCAGCAATTTCTTCTAATCATTCTGAGATAAGCAGATTTGAACTCCACTCTGTCATTTTCTCTCAGACTCAGGCACTGCTGTTGCTGGGAGATCTCTTTGCTGGAGACGAGGATGTTTATGCGGCTCCAGAGTCTCTGGCCTCTGCTGTGTGGGACTGCATGATGTTTCACATCCAGGCAGTTCTGGAGAAGTTTCAGGCTGTTTAGCAGGCCAGCTGCCCTCCATCCCTTATTCCTTATTTTTTTTCCCTTTAGCCTTTAGCCCCCCCCCCTTCCTGATTAGCCACACCCCTTTTTAATCATTCCTCATAACCTCCCCCAACTTTATTATATTATTATTAATAATATTATCATTATATTATTATATATTATTAATATTTGTTTCAATGTAGAATTTTTGTAGGCTGTATATAAAGTGTAAGGTCATTAGATATTAGGTAGTGTAGAATATGTTATATTGTCTGTGTAGCATAATAGTTTTCTTTCTGTGAGATAAGATTTTTAGTTTAGATTTAGTTTTGTGTTTCTAAATACTTTGTAAATACTTTTATGATACAAAAGCTGTTCATGTTTTTTAAGGTGTTTTGCAGTCTCTCCTTCTCCCTTTCTTTCTTTTTACAGGACGTCCGGTTGCATCTCTCCATATTATGTGCATGGTGTTACATCACTTGAAACGAACGGAAATGGGAAAACTATCGCAGATCCTTTGTTCCTTTTATTTGCATGCTGAACGAGTGGAAAAACACAAGGTGAGGGCTTGAAGAGTTTGTACTCAACTCAACAGATGACCCCAGCAGATGCTATACTTGCTTAAACGATTTTATGTGTTTTTTTAAGCTTTACATGTTTAAGCTGTCCTGGTTTGTGGTGTTTACGCGTTAGTGCTGTGAGTATAAGTGTGCAGTTTAAATCTGACAGTATTACGATGTTTATTAGCATGATTTGTTTTAGCTTTCTTTTTCTACTCTTCATATCCTCCTAGTCAAACTCTACTACCTCTGTACTGCAGGCAATATTGTATCTTTAAAACATAAAGACTGCATGACTTAAATGTGAACAGAATAACTTGATAAAATTGTCAGTGGATTGGAACAATCTCTCCATGGTTCTATTCTGTCTATGATTTGAGATATTAGTTAAAATAAGGCTTGCTTGAATGTAGTTTGTACTTTATGGATGTTAATGAAAAAGTGTAGATTTTTTATGTGGAGTCTATTTCTCTGTTTATTTTTAAATCCATGTCTGGGTGAAAGTGATCTTGCTGAAAGTCGCATGCTGTACAGGACCCTTTTGATTGATGTCATCCATCTCATCATGCCAGTTATTACTGTATGCCAATCAGTTCAGTGGGGCTTCCATTTGCTGGACTGACTAGCCTCCACCGCAATCTTCTTGTAAGTTCATAAACCAATACCTACATATTTTGCATCTTTGTAAAAGGAACTAACTGTCCCACTAACCACATATTTCTGACTACCATTTTTGTCTAGATGCATTCATCTGTATTATGGAGTACCAGCACTGCATTGTGACCTGCAGGAGGACCCTTCGACAACCATCCACACAGGCCGGAAACTCAAAGCCTCACGACAGAACATTATATGGTTAGTTTGGTGAATGTTGATGATGTTGTACTGTGTGTAGGTAATATACATTAGGTGGAGAAACTACATAATGTTTTCCTACATATTTCCTATTTAATGAAATTGTATCTTCCAATGATGGATTCAAAATATTTACATTCTTTTTATTATTAATACTATCTTTTACCTCTTTCTATCTACATACATCTGTTTAAGCAAATAAATTCTGTAGGAACTGTATATTCACTGTATATGTAGGCTTATGTCACATCTTTAACTTTGTGTATAATTATTTATTTCTGTTTACATTAAATAGTCTGGAACTGAGTGCAGCAGAGCATACTGGACAGCACCTGTCTTTTGTCTGATGGATTCCTTTTACATCAGTGAGATGTTGAGATGTAAGTTTGTTACTATTAAGTAATATTTACTTTTAATATTTAAGTACTTTTAGTTGGATTTATGTTGAATTCATATTGTGGATTTTGTATCACTTTTTTAGTCAAATTCTTATGTCTAACAGGACTGACTGATTGTTTCCTGCTTTAATTAAACCAACTTTGTCATCAATGTTATCATGCCTTGCTTTGCATTTATATTGTCTTTTGTCTGTTTTTTTTTAGATGCCACCTCATCACCTCATGGACCTGGCTACTTTGCTAGAAAACTCAGCATACCATGATTTTGTCATGTGTGAAATGCTAATTCTTTGTCAAATATGACTATAGCTAAAAACAGTGTCTTGTGGTTTGTCACTATCACTATGGTATGTCAAATATCACTCACTGTGATAAATATATGACATGGAAAATTCACATTATGTCATGGAAAAGTCATGTAATTACACTGTTTAAAAAGTGTATGAACTCTGGCAAAGTGATTCTCCACAAGGGTGCTCTGAGAAAAATAGTCATCCCAGAAGTGATGATGGACAAATGTGGGACAGGTTCCATTTACTTAGTGTACTTGATCATGATAATGAATGAAATTTGACATTGCAATAGGAAGCCTGTAGATGGCAGCAAAACCTGATTCCTGAGTTTCAGAAATAGTACTAAGAAGGTTTTTCAACACCTTATAATCCTTAAAAGCAATATGAATGAAAGTTATCCATAAGTTGCCATTAGTGCAGAGAGTGTCCTTCTTCCTGGTAATTCATGTTCACTGTTATGCTACACACCTTAGCAAAGTATTAAAAATGTGACATCCTGCGCTCCCCTAACATTTGACAAAGTAAATCTGCTACAGAGCAGGTTACATTCAATCAAGTTATTGTAGTAGCTAATCTCTACCAGTAAGGTTACTTTTAGGGAGAACTGTGAAAAGTGGAGAGCTCACATAGGAAGTATTTTTTTAGGTTAAAAACCTAAAAAAAAATCTTAATCCTTCAAGTATTCTAAATTGAAAAAAAAAAAATTTTATTCATTCATTCATTCAATCACCTTCTGCTTGTATATGCTTTTATTTATTTATTTTTTTATTATATTTTACTATTATCTTCTAATTAATGGGTTCTGCTAGGGCTGCCACAGTGAACTGTAAGTACTGTTACAGCAAAGTAGAAACATCCAAGGAGCAACAACAGCTCAGCAACAAAGCAGTAGCCACAGAACAGAACCACAATGTTTAAGCACATAGAATGTAAAAATCATCTGTCCTCAATTGCAACACTACAGACTTACAAACTGCCTCTAGAAGCAACATAAGTACAGCACAGTCTGACATCTGGCAGTCTGATAGATTCATTTGATTTGACGGATGCCAGGAGAACAGCAGAGGATGCCGAAAAATTTTAAAAAGAACTTACTTAAAAATGTGCATCCTGGGGGCCCCATTTCATCTCTGCCTAGGTTCCCAGGATCACTAAATTTGCCCCTTATAAGGAACTGTTTTTGCTTATGTGAAAGTATACTGGTGAAATTTTTTTGGTTTTAATGCATAATTGGGAAAAAGCAAAACATGTTTTTTTCCCAACAGGTAAAATACATAACAGATTAAAATGTAAAGAAGTGTGTTCTCTGTACAGGGTGTATACTTATTGTCACTTAAACTTTTGCATATGACTGTATAATTGTGTTAACCTTCAAAATTCAGTGACTGCCAAGTGATGTTTATTGTAAATTGTTTTGGAGCTGATAGATCCTCTACAAAGAACGACAAAAACATCAATATTACTGTCCGTGACAGTCAATTATTATTAGGAACATATTTCTAAGTTGATAAGTTTAAGATGAAAACCGTATAAGACAGGAAGAAGACTTGACCTGCTTTACCACACCATGCCGATGCGTCACTACTACTGATATTTTATACAGTCAGAAAAATAAAAGCTAGTTTTTCACTGCAGGCTACATTTGATATTAGAGTGTTATTGGCCAGTGTATTGTTATAGAAGACTGTTAGTGGGCTAATTGGACCACTAGTGGTCTGCAGAAAAATAACACTGAGGTCTGCAGGAAGAGGCTGGACATGGATCAGGAGTTTGTGTTTCTTCTTGATTAGAATAATTCATAGTACCTGGAAGACAATATACAAACCTACTGCAACAGCTCGCTGCCTCTGCTCAGAGATGAAGACCTTCAGAAGAGCAGCACAATGCACAGTGAGATTTTACGAGAGTAACCTTCACTTTTCAAGTATAAAGGTCAATTCAAATGCATATCTGAATTGGATCTTATCTGCTCATCACTCATTAGCGAGCATACTCAGAGCTGGGCAGGCTCAGCACGACTAAATATATAGCCAGTGTAGTGTGTTTAATCTGAAACCCCTCATGCTCTGCATCCTGCTTCTGCCAGCTATTTGTGGACTGGAGAAAATACAGAAATGAGAGAGGGTGAACTAGTATGTGTTGTGGATGGGAAATGAAGTGGGTATGCACACTGTCCACCTTCACAGCCAGACCTTAATTTACAGTAAGCTTCATTAAGGTGACAGCACTGCATGTCTTAGCAAATTCTTTTCTGTGTCCATAAAACAGATATACAAACGATTTGCACCAGAACAAAAGCTATTTTGCCCTAACGCAAGCAGACTTTTAGAGCCCACGACAAGATGTTGCTGATCTTTGGCACTCCTGCCTAATTGCATAAGCATTACTGGGAGGAGATTTGAAGGGACTTTGTATGCTTTTCTGGCTTTCCTCTTTCCTTTAGTGTGTTTTGTAACTTTTTGTGCATGTAAACATCTGCAAAGTTATAAAGCCCAAAGTACACGCCACAGGACCCCGCACGCACCGAAAGCACTTTTCTCATTTTTACAGAGGTAGGTGCAGGCAGCGTTGGGAGTCTTGCCCAAGGACTCTTGTTTATAGAGTGTAGGGCATTTGCTCAGGTGGGGAATTGAAACCCCACCTGCAGCATCTAGGGAAGAGGTGTTACCCACCACACTATAGTATGAATGAAATAAATATAGACATTTTGGATATACAATCCTTTAAACAGCTATTTTGGAATATGTGTTTAGTGTAGGTTTATTTTACACTTGTAGAGTATAAAAGTATAAAAGTTTTGCCTAAATAATAACAGTTAAAAGTGCATATTGTGGACATGAAAAGTCTCTATTACTGAAGCCGTTAGCCTCTTTGTGTGCACTGTAGCAGAAATGTCAGTCTTTTATGTCGCGCCCACATGAAGTTCATATCCATATAACACCCAAGGAGGTATGCAGTAAAAAGAGATTCATCAGAATGTCAGAGGTTTTCCATATGCCCTCAACTCAAATTTCCAGCAGAAAATAAACCTCTCAAATCAGAAAGCCTAAATAATAATTTATTTTCATACATTTCTCCCATCTGTCCTCTGTCAGTGTGTAAGAGAGGTGCACTGAGGTCCAGTAATGCACAGGTATTGTGTTTACTTGTGTATATGTGAATAACTGCTGTAAGTATTTAGATGTGTTCTTTTGTACACATACAATGTGTTTGGGCAGCTCTGGTCAAAGTACATGTTTTGTTGATAAAGTAAGTAAACGCAGCAAGAACAAACTTAAGTATGGCATTTTTGTCACATTTTAATGTATTATTTCTATTTAACATATTGGGGAAAAAAAACTAAATATTGAGGAAAACATTAAATGAATCTCTTAAATAACTAATTATTTAAGCCTAAATAATTATTTATTTTCTTACATTTCTGACTTACGTTGAAATAAAATTCTTTATTGAAGAATTATTCTTTTTTTACTTTATTTACTAAGTCACTATCTACAGCCAAACAGAGATTTACATTGTACAGGTCTCATGTTAATTATGAAGTTGCACCTCTTTCATTTGCATGGAGATCTTTGCACACAAATTCACTGCCACTTGATAGTCTGTCAGTAATTAGCACCTCTGTCAGTAAATCCAAAAGCAGGTCTTTGAAACTATGGAGTGGAATAGGAACATTGAGACTGAAAGCTTCTCTGCTTGCTTTTTCCTCTTTGGAGCAGACTGACCTGTCCCACTGGGCTGATGTGCTTGACCTGTTTCCGGGCATGTTTCAGACGCTACAGAGACTGAGGGCACATGGCCTAGAGACAGCGGCTTCAGAATACAATGGTAAAATTACTTGTTGGACAATGCATTGTCTATGTTTACATGTTCTTAATATTCCCTATATGTCAGTGTTTCCTAACCCTGGTCCTGGAGGCACCCTGCCCTGCACATTTTGGTGGACTCTCTGTTTTAACACACAACCTCCAACTCTGCAAGGGCTTGTTAATGAACTGATGTGTTGAATCAGGTGTGTTGGGAGCAGGGAAAGCATTGAAATGTGCAAGGCAGGATGCCTCCAGGACCAGGGTTGAGAAACACTGCTCTATGTCATCTACATACAGAGCTTATGGCTGTGAAAGTGTTTTAGGTGCCAGTGCTACCCAACATCTTGCCATTTCACCCTCAGACTGACATGATTTAGAACCACTTACACATTTGTGTTATAGTGGCTGTGCTGTAGCTATACTACGTCATGTGGCGACATTTCTGTGTCTTTTAGGCTTTTTAAAACAAATATGTGATCTATCTACTGTGAGTGGAAACTCTCTTTTTCTTGTGTTGAAGACTTGATGCAAGATTCTTGAACAAGATAAATAAATGCAAACAGTTATTCGTTCTCTTGCCTAACACATGCAGTAGCCTTAATTCCTCACAGGTTGGCACTACTGTGCAGTAGCTATTTGGAGTTTGAGGTGTCTTGTGAAATGTTAAAGTACAGTTCTGTTTTACACAATAGTACAGTACTGGTTAATAATGTGTTTTATACAGTACTGTGTAAACTTTTCTTTCTTTAATTTCCTGTTAAGATGCACATTGAGTACACATCTTTCTATCGAATTATATTTAACAAGAAATGACACAATGACAAAACCTCAAACTACAACATCAAATATATCAGTATTTAATTTGTCTGCTCTTCACTTTGGTAATGAGTGCTGACACTTTAACTCTTACATCCTTTCAGGCTTAAAACCAACAAGGTACACCTGAGTCCTCTTAATAAAAGATTTGTTGCCTTCCAAAGTTCTTTCCCATGTAAAATGGCTAGAGGATATAATAACATAAATACTATAATTTCATATACCTGTGTTAGCAAGGTCTACCTTCTACCTCACCTGCAGCCTAGGAGTGTAAGGCATATAATATCTCTACTTATGCTGAAATTGTTTGCAGAACATACTGAGCCTTTTTCATGCAGAGCCATGTGAACTTTATGAATACACGTATCATGCAAAAAGAAATATTGCTAGTGATGCTGACTAACACTGAATCATGGCCTCTCTAGACTTTCCTATGAAAGACCTGGAAAGCCTTTTTGCTGTTGCACTCTGCACTACTGGAGGACGTTGTCGGACCCTCAGCAGTGAACAATTTGTGTGCTGATGTGCAGCAGGCCTCTGTAATATTAAGATAATCTGTGTTTTTAACGTGGGCAGGTGATAACACTATGAATGTTAAAAGTCATAGGCTAATCTCATTTATAATGCTTGAAACTCTTTAATGTACTTTCACAGAGATGCAGATTCTATGAATACATTACGTGTGGTAGCCTATGGAAAGTCAATGAGACTCTCTTTGTTCTTTGTAAGCTGTTAAGCATTCCAGCAGTCTTTTCAGTTAATTAGCATTTTATCCCTGAATTTCTTACACTTTGTGATAGAGCAGATATTAATTCAGCATGTGGGCTGGTTTCCAAGTTAAAGCCAACTTTTGCTTTAAAACTTCACAGATTTTCCAAATGTCTAAACAGTTCCGTTTTGAGATGTAAACAGAGTCATTCAGAGCATGTAGTAACTTTCTGTGAGGGAGCCGTGTTAAACTTTTCAGACGTCTGGTTCCTATCACCACCACTGAGAACAATTCTGACTCTGCAAGTTTCCTCAGAATGGGGCATTTCACACCAAACCACTCTGAATGGCTTTGTTTGTAGGTTAATCATTTAATGATGCAGATTTTAAGTGGAGTTTCCCTTTCAGTGGAGTTTCCCTTTTACTTCTAGGTAATATGCATGACTGAGGGTCTGATGCTAATGCTATAGCTATTAAACTCATTTACTCTTAAAGACATTTAAAGCAAAATCCAGAAGACATAGTGAAAATACATGTGTGCATGATTTCTGTTAGACTTCATCGCCACAGTTATTACTGAAAGTAGTAACCAAAGACCAAAGGGGAAGACAAAACTGTGCTAATGTTTTTTTTTCATGTGTAAATCATGCATGTTAATCTGCGCAGGCCATCTGAGAGAGGAGGAGCTCCAGACCTGCGAGTCCTGCGTGTGGATAACGTATCACTCCTCTGCTCTTACAGGCTGCTGGAGAGAGCAGAAAGAACCAGCACAGTTGTATGCAGATATACTAGGGAAGCGTAAAAAGCTGAAATATACAGTAACCTGTAGTAGTTTCCTCCCTGACTTCCTAAAACGTTCACTTCCAGATGGGATTGTGTGACAGATGTGCAAGAATCCTGGAGGATTTGAAATGTTTTGTGAAAGCGAAGGCCGAGAACTTTGTGCACAAACTCAGAGGTGTTGCTAGACAGATTTCGGAGTGCTGCTGTTTGAAGAAACCCCTGGCGTCTCAAGGCAAACTGCATGAGCTTCTCCGTCAACACCACCTGAAGAATGAACCAGGACGGACTTCCCACTTGACCACAGGTCAGCACTCACAACCTCAAATGTAACTTTATGAAGAGAATCTACAGGACAACTGCATACAGTACGCAGGTAGTCTAGGGGCAGATTTTGTCTGACAAGTGGTGTGTCTTGGGGGGGGGGCTTCAAGAGGCTGTAGCCATTACCTAAACAATGCCAACAATTACACTTATCATAATGATATGCTTTATATGGCAATATTAAAGCACACAAACTGATCTTATCAATAAGAATAATAGTATATATTCTCTAATATATTTAATACATAAATTAAAATGCAATTTTTCTGTCCATTGTGTCTGTGTTAATCTGCATGTTGCTATAAATATTTTTGCAAAATGGCCCAATAAATATGATGATAATTTGGAAGAAAAAGGAGAAACTGACTGGCAAAAGTCTGCCAAAATTTATTGTACAGTGGACAAGTGTATTTGCAGGACAAATTAGAGTGTCTTTCTCATTGCCGTTACTGATTTTACCTGAATGAAACAACAATCTACTTTGGGTAGATTTTAATTTGAGTGTGTACATGTGATTTGCAGCTGTTTTATAATTGATACCTGGCAGCTATTTTGTGAATTAGCAATGCACTTTTTATTCTTCAACCACTCCCTGACCCTCAAAGTTATCTTGCATAATTCCAGAAAGTGGATGTGATCAGTCCCCCGATCCCCCACCTGCACCCCCACCCCCTGCATTTTCTCCAGCATATACAATTATAAAAACATCATACATTATTTCAGATGTGCTATAATTTCTTGCAGTATTACTGCAGATCTTTTAACCTCATTGGAAATGACTGTTGTTGTCATCAGAACAGATATGCTTGTTTCTTTTTAATTGTTCTTACTGGTTCCTAAATGTGGTCAAACAATGTTTTCTGTGCCCTTCTTTAAGTTGATCACTGTTTGGAAAGCTATTTATTTCTTTAGTTACAGTGATTGGTCAGGTTACAGTTAACAGTTAAGACCAGTAATATGAAAATGTCTCATTTGCATAAACTCAAAAGACTCTGGTTATTTATAATCTGTGTCTACTGTGTGGAAGCACCTTTCAGCATATGGTTCAGCAGTTAGCTACAGTAACATATCAGACCAGTTGTTGCCAATATCATCAAAGGTAATGTTCTGGATCTTCACACTGTGTTCTTTTCACAGCACAGAGTTGTGTCCCCACTGGATTTCTAGAGACATGCTGCTCTCTCCTGCAGTCAGAGGACATGGAGATTCAGAGGACAGTCTCTCTGTCCATGCTCAGTCTTCTCACAGATGGCAAAAGTAAGTGAGCTCTAATGAGATAAAGCATGCCAGCACCCAAAACAACCCAAATCACAGTAGCATTCTAAGAGTCAGCGCTATAAAACTCAAGCTTATTACTACAATATCATGTAGTAGATTTGGATCTGATTGGTCTATGGATTTTGTAACAGGAATGAATAGTGTCACATGTCCAGATATGTTTATTTAATTTTCTTTGTCATTTATTTTTCTCAGTAAAAGAAGAGCATGTCATTGAGATGGGCGTTTTGGAGTCTTTTGTTGATCTGCTGCAGTCAGGAGATTGTACAGTTCAGTGTAATTCCAGCGCCTGTATTGCTTTGCTAGCCTCTTCAGGTATGGATTTTCTCATGCATTTTTCAGTTTCCTCCAAAGGTTATTTAGTGAAGATGTTGGTTCCATATAAAAGCATTAACCTTCAAATAACAATCTGGATGTATAAATGTTTTTGCATGGTCAAATGGTTCATCTCTGTGATGAAAAAACAGTGGTATATGGTTCTTTAAAGGAGCAATGTGTAAAATGATGCCATCTACCAAATTCATACTCCACACAGTTCCTGCTCCTCCCTCTTTACTCCTCCTGAAGAATTGTTGTCAGTATCGAACTTCATCCCTTTACTAGCCAAGACTGTCTCCAGCTGTGGAAAGCAACACCAGTGTTTACTGTTTTGCTACTATTTCAGTCACTTGTTTTCTTAATTTTTTAAATGTGTTTTTTTGCTGAGAACTGCATGATTCTTCTTACGATCATGTGGGAATGAAGGCAGATTCACCACTACAATGACTCACCTTTTACAAAGTATAAGACAGAAAGAGCTGGTGCTAGCTGGTTAGCATGCTAACTTTAGTACATATCTCTGTAACACAAGACATACTGTCAAACCTGTTATGTCTTCGCATTTAGTTGATAATTTGGAATATTTTACATACGAAATCTTACAAATTGATTGTGTCATCTTACATAGTTCTCCTTTAAAGAATGCTTTTATCTAGGGTTAGCAAGTCAGAAAAATCTTTTTCCCTTTTGTTCATTCAGATTCAAACCGAGAGGCTATTTTGTCTTCTGATGCCATACTACCACTGCTTGTCTTGGCAAGGGCCTTTGATCCAAAAGTTCAACAAAATGCTGTGAGAGCCCTTTATAATCTCACCAAATCAGGTAAGGTTTTAAAGGCCAACTGAATTTGCTGTGGTTGCATGTCACTGAATTGTTTGAGAGAACCAAATCAATAATGTACTGATCTCATTGGTTTCTGTCACATGAAGAGTCTTAGAACTGACTGTGCTGTTATTCCTCTCTAGAGAGAACAATGTGTGTGCTGTGTGAGGAGGGTGTTATACCTGTCCTGGCTCTTCTCTTACAGTCAGCTGATTCTGACGTTCAGGTACTGGCCTCATGCATCAGTCTGTAATTCTCATGTTGGTACATACCTGCTTGTCCAGTGTTTCTTCTGAAATCAGGAGCATTCGTATGGAGTTTAACCTCCTTTCACTTAGTTACAGACACTTCTGGGAAGGCTTTACACAAGATGTTGTAAAAGTGCTGTGATGATATGATTGCATTCAGCCACAAAAGCATTAGTCAGGTCAGGTACTGATGTTGGATGATTAGTTTTGGAATACAAACAAGACTCCAACTCTGCCCGAAGATATTTCATCATGCTCCATCATTCCCGAGAACGCAGTGCTGGGGAGTTTCACAACCCTCTAGCCGATGCTTGGCATGTCGCCCAGTGATCTTGTGTCGCTGCTTCAGGGCGTCCTATTCTTTTGGTAGTGCTGTTTCTTAGAAATGATACAAGCCGTGAGGGCTGTGTCAGTAACTAAATTCACAAATTAGAATGGCTGCTTGGATACTTTTGCACACGTAGAGCCAGATTTCCAGGCCCAGATCAAGACTAAACCTGGAGTAAAAAGAATATCCAATGATGCTATAGTTAATCCATGTCTAGAAATGATAGTCCAGGTGATGGTGTATATTTTTTAGGACTTGTTCATGCTGGTTGATTAATGCACTGAAATAAAAATCAAGCTCCACATGTAACCTTACATTAAGCTTTTGTTTCAGTTCTACAGTTGTTGTGCTTTGAGTAATATTGCCGCAGCTCCGGAGCATCACACAAAACTGCTCCAAATTGGTGACCGCTTCCTGCTGAAGTCCCTGGTTTCACTCATGGGTTCATCTGTACTCAGTGTAAGAAGAAACTGGTCTTCTGTGATTGGTCTTCCATGTGTTGTCTTTTGTCTCCAAGATTGTCCAATAAGTGTTAATAATGTTTTCATGCTCCATCAGAATTCCACCCAGGCTTGCAGGTGTCTCAGGAGCCTCGCTGGGAATGGTAATTTGTGTGCAATTATTTTAAAACAATACATATTTGCTTAAGCCAGATCAGCTTATTGGAATGGTTGTGAAATTGTGTAAAAATATCTATGTGGTTTAGTGGCAGTGAAGCAGTCTACAGCTCACAGCATGTGACATATGCTATATTAATTAAAGCTGATTGTAATGACAGCTTATAGATGAGCCCTCTCCTAGAACTTCAACAACCGTTTGGTTAGTCTGAGATCTATTGAACAGTCCAGTGGTTAAGGCCACTCCCCAAAACAAATTGTCTGACCATCTTGACTCCTCATCTGCTGATCCTCTACTGTTCACTGTTTAACTATTGATTCATTGTTGCCTTCAAGTAAAGGTTTCACTACACAGTGCACAGATCTGGGTTTTCTCAGCCAGTGTTTGATGATTGATGACTTGTTAACTGTGTGTATTTGTATGAAGTGTATTTGTATGAAAGCCCCTTGCTTTATTGTATACCTTTGTTGCAGGTGAGACACAGCAGCAACTGGTTGGACTGGATTGGGTGTGTCCCTTGCTGTCCCTGCTGAGGGCCCCAGAGCTCAGCTCCTCTGAGGCTGCTCTAAAGCTACTCTCTATGCTATCTACTCATCCACCCAACAAAGTAAGAGCACTTTCGCTCAGCTCTATGCCAGTGCTGGGGTTGTGTGTATTTTAATTTATTCAGTTCATGAACCTGTAACTCAGTTTACTCCCTGAAACTCCCTGTAAAGTTTCATGGGGTTCTAAATAAAAAAAAATTCTTGGCAAATGTCTGTGCACAATTTCTATTTCTCAATACATTAATTAATACATCAAATATATATTAATACATTAATAATATCTTAACAAATTAATCAAACATATAAATACATCAAATAAACAGTGATTGTGCATTAAAGTGTGCAGAAGTAGACCTCACTTTCTCAATCAGTTTATTGCTTTGCAGGAGTCTCTGGTGAATCAAGGTGTGATGCACATGTTAGGAGAGTTACTTCTGATGTATCTGTGTAACCCTACTGTAGTAACTCACTGTGTCATCACCCTCACAAACCTCTGGGACATCATGGAGAGCCAGCAGGTATAAATATTTACACAATCTCTCAGTCACACCAGAGTTTTACAACAAGCTTTGAAACACTTGAAATGCTACTGTGGTACAACATTTAGTCTGATTTCAAAATGTCTACTTAATAATTAAATTATTATGAAGTAAACTCATTCAGAGTCATTCAGAGTGACCAGAAATCTGAAGTTTAATATCTTTCAGTGCCCACACAAATTGTAATATTAGAAATGGTTATGAGTACATTCCCTGACATCTGGAATTTTGTTTTATGATAGTTCTCAGGTCAGCCTGTGGCTTAAAACCTTCTTTTAAATACATTGTGGTTAAATACATGGTTGTGAGATACATACTTTTATAAGTAATGTTGCAATAATTTTAGAAGTGTATGAAAAAAATTCTGTACAGTGAAATTTAAAATTGCATCGCAGATACACACTTTGGTCTCCTTTTAAGGGTCTACCATCTGCTCTGTTTCATGCAAACCACTGTCAAATCAAGGCATCTGGTACATCCAATGTAAGTAAAATGGGAGGGCGTGTGTCATTCACCCATCCAAGTTTAAATGATCGTTGATCTGTATACATATATATATATATATATATATATATATATATATATATATATATATATATAATTAGAGCTTTGTAGAATCAAGACATTGCTAGCACATGAAATACTGAATGTCGTGTAGTATAAGTATCAGTGCACTGAAATGTGCAGAGGTGTGTTCTCTGTAGAAAATGTGTAAATCGTGTCATTTACCCAGGGATGCCCAAACCTTTACATTCGATTGTGTCATTACTTCTTTATTTACGTGACCATATCTATATGGCTCAGTGACAGTTTATTGGTCTATATATATTCTAACTACAGAATGTGACTAATGCTAGGTTATTTGTCATTGCTCAGGCCATACTGGAGACCGAGTGCCTGACTGGGCTTCTTCTGGCTCTCAGGTTTGACTGGAATGAGGATAACACTCTTTTAAGTGTACTAGGCTGCCTCCATTCACTGGCTTCCTTTGGTAAGAAAAATATCTCACCATTACAAGAATCATTTACAGCTACATACTAAATAATATGGATGTATTTAACTGCTTTCCTAAAAGAGAGTTCGTGCCATTGACAGTCAATAATCTTTAATACCACTTGTTTGATTTTAAAGATATGAATCCTTTTTTTACTTATTCATTATCTGACTATCACTTTTTGCCATGTTATTTTCAGACTCCCTAAGATCACGTCTTGTTGAGAAAATCACTGCATCCCATGTTGCTATTCTTGTGAGCATCTCCAGTGAAAGTGAAAACTCTGACTTGTCTTTTGCTGCTGGTTCTGTAATCAGTAAATTAGACATGAACGGTAAATGTTCCACTTTATTTGTATCGCTTTATTGGATTATGGTTTTCTGCTGCACTCCTCATATTGTGATATTTTATGCAGACAAACTGCTTAAACCGCACCACAGAGTCATTGTAGGATACTTGATGAGATTCCTTCGCAGTCAAGAAGTGAGATTTCAACAGCTTGCGATTGCCAGTGTGTGTAATCTTAAAACAGGTGAGTCACCAGTTTTCCAAATGACCGTATGTTTTTCACAACACTTCAAGTACAAAAAAGTACAAAAAGACTATCATTCTCAGTCAAATGACTAGCAAAAAATAACACCAGGTGAAAGCCAGGTGAAAGCCAGGTGAAGCCTTTTGAATGTCGGTTGGCAGCTGAGTGATAAGATTGTGGCTGTGCAGGTGGCAGGCTGGATGGAATGACGTGTGGGTTGGAACTGGAGCGGGAGCTAAACAGAGTTCAGCAGCAGACTGAACACACCAGACAGCTGCTCCAGATGCTCCAGCAGGACACATGTGCCAAGGACAAGTCCTGAGGCACCAGTTTAGGAAGCAGTAATGTGTCCACCAAAAACCACAAACATCTTTATAACATGTGTCATTACTGCTTTCTGTAGTATTTTGGTTTACCTCACTGCTTTTCTTATTTAGATTTGTTTATGTAATGTGTGCATGTGTGTATATTTTCAGAACTTTGACAATACATTAATTTATATTCTTATAAATGTGTACTGATGTTCTCTGAAGATCAAAATCCTGGATGACTTGACAATACCAAATGTATGTGATGCAAAATTCCTTAAAGAGCAATAAAAACCACTGAGAAAACACAGTGTATACCTGAGTGGGTTGTTGACGATCTGGTACGTAAATAACCTTACACTCCATATTCCTATCAGTACTGCATAAGCTTAACCCATTTAGACATGGTCTAAATGACAGCAAAACAGACCAAGACAAAATATGGTACAAATGAATTCTTGATTCAGGTGGAGGAAACCTGACTGTATTGTAAAGTGCTACACGTGTTAACACACATTTCAAACAAAAACATATTCTAATAAAATGGTTTTCTATTTTCAAGTGTGCAACGAAGTAATATATGGCATATTCATATATATCGTATATACAGTAATAAATAATTAGATTCACTAGACGGTAGTGTTTTTTCCGCTCAACAAGCCTAAACACTACAATTCCCAGAATGCATTTGTTACACATCTTCACGCATGCGTACTGAGATCCTCGCATTGGAAAAGCTGGTGGAAGTTGGTACCCTCTGTTTAGCTACCGTATATGTTCGTTTCGGGTCTAGTTTGGAAAGATGGCTGCTAGATATGATAGAGCTATAACTGTTTTCTCTCCTGATGGTCATCTGTTTCAAGTAGAATATGCTCAAGAAGCAGTGAAGAAGGGTTCTACAGCTGTAAGTATTTTTGCCGTACAGTTAGCTGTGTTGTCAGTAGCTTTGGCTACTGAGACAAGAAGGCTAACTGCTAACTTGCTAGTTACTCCGGTTAGAATGATAGGAAACTGGAGTGACTGAAATGTCACTATATATATATAACTATAAAATACCGAAATTTTTCTGGAAATGGTCGAAAATTAAGATATTTAATCACCAAGTTGACTAACGCATCTCCACTGGGTGTGCTAACTGTTAGCTTAGCATTAGCACCAGCGCCTTATGAATGAGAAGACCGCTAAGCGTGACTTGCATGTTGTGGAGCCTGTGCTAGCTTAGACGTTAGCTAGCAGGCTACCGTAGGTAGCTGTAGTATACGGTTTATTGTTTATATAGATAGCGTAATAAGCTAAATATAGGATGATTAAGTTAGCATAACCAGTTATGTACTGTTCTGATATCTATAGTATTACTAGTATTAATTTGTGACTAACGTTAGCTGAATTAGGTGTGATATAGCCATTTACCTGTGGAGGGCAATGTAGGATTATGTCTGGATTATAGGTTTGGGATGTTTCCTGTCACTTTAGCAACATCTGGACTGAATGTACAAGATCCCTTTGTTTGCTAGTCTACGATGAGTTTTGCAGGTTTTGTGTAAGTGAGACTCGTACGTTGATTGTCAATAGAACACACTTTGAGGAGCTACTGAGAATATGTCCTGATGTTTTCCTATATTTTGTTTGTTTTTTTTCCCCTTAAGGTTGGAATCCGGGGGAAAGACATTGTTGTGCTAGGTGTGGAGAAGAAGTCTGTGGCAAAGCTGCAGGAAGAGAGAACTGTTAGGAAGATCTGTGCCCTTGATGAGCATGTTTGTATGGCCTTTGCAGGTAAACTTTGACTTTCTCAAAATCCAAGCAAAGCTTCTTCATGGTCACTCTCTTTGTCACATTGAGTCATTTGAGCCAATTTGTGTAACTGATATGATGCTTTTAGTAGATTGAGCTCTGAGAGGGAAACCAAGACAAATACTTTTTTAAATCAGTATAAACATTAAAACTTTAACTGGAATGTAATGTTTGTAGGAACAAAGTGTCTATCTTCTTCTTTTACAGGTCTTACAGCTGATGCAAGGATTGTCATTAACAGAGCAAGGGTGGAGTGCCAGAGCCACAGACTTACAGTGGAGGACCCTGTTACTGTAGAATACATCACTCGATACATTGCAACCCTTAAACAGGTACATTTTGCACATTACTTAATGCAGGGAACTTCATCATTATTCATAATAACTTGTTATGCAGATTTTTTTTCTGTTAAATATAAAAGTGATTTTAATAGTGGTGCAACAGTTATATCTATCTGTAAAGGGTAACCAAATTTCTTTATTTCTCTTTAAACATACAAACGTTTAAACAAATCTAAATGATCAAATAAAATTATTTAAGATTGGAATTATTTTAGATGAAAATAAAAATAATAGGCCAAACATTTTAATTAAATGTACAGCATTGTCCACTTTGAAATAACTTCTCGTCTTTGTCTGGCTTATTAGGCTTCTGCATTTGTCTTTAAACTAGGGTTACGGTTAAAATGCTAAGTGAGTAAATGAATAAACAATTGGGATTTAAAATAAGAACAGATCAGTTGTTTGTATGTTCCTGGCTTAAAATGAACTTGCAGTACATCTGCCCTTGTAATTATAGAATGGCTGACCCTATTTGAAAGTTTGAAATGCTGCCGTACTTTAGAATTTTTCTGAGACCTGGTTGTAGCTTGCCTAGCTTACCAACTACTCCATTTGTGGACCGTCTACTTGCACTACTCTTACAGTTCAACATTCATTTGTTGCTGCTCTCACACATACTTATATATGCATATAGATATACTTATATTATGTGTATATATTTATTACTACTGCACTTTATGTAAATAATACTGTATTTGCACTTCTGGTTAGATGCTAACTGCATTTCATTGGCTCTGTACCTGTACTCTGCACAATGACAATAAAGTTGAATCTAATCTAATCTAATCTAATCCTAGGCTTCTGCTTCTCTCATTAGTTAACCACCAGTGTCATGTGGACATTTATAAAGAAAGTGTGCCAGATAGATCTGCCAGAATATTAAAATATATATATGATTTCCTTGAAATGTTATCCCATTTATTTTTTTACACTTCTGCCTGTTTTACTATTCAGTTATAATAACAAAAAATACCACTTCTTGACTGCTGAACATGCAGATTCATCTAATTTCAAGTTTGATACAATCAGCTGTCCTGAAGTCAAAATTCAGTTAGATTTTCTCTTGGGTTAGATTTCTCGATTTATATTCTACACAGACTTTTGTGTTTTTTAATCCTGTAATTTCAGCTCTCTAACAAAATAAGCACCAAAAATCACAGTCAACAACTTCAGAAGGTAGCACAGTCATTTGTAGGTGTGCAGATAGCATAAGCCCCTCCCCACTCCCCTTCTACTTTAATGTTAGTAAGGTTATGTTGTTCTTATTTATTCATGATGCTATTTAAATTCTCTTTATAGCGTTATACACAGAGCAATGGACGTCGTCCCTTTGGCATCTCTGCTTTGATTGTGGGTTTTGACTATGATGGGACCCCACGGCTGTATCAAACAGACCCCTCAGGAACATACCATGCATGGAAGGTAAGTAAGAGCAGGTCTACAAGCAGAACTGTATCATTAATGCACCACTTATGAATTTGTATAATTATCTCTATTATGATTGTTAACTCTCATTCCATCTTTCCCCCATTTGCTGCTAGGCAAATGCAATTGGGCGGAGTGCTAAGACTGTGAGGGAGTTTCTGGAGAAGAACTACACAGATGAAGCCATTGCTAGTGACAATGATGCCATCAAACTGGCTATTAAAGCCCTGCTGGAGGTACAATGTTAAATCTCAAATATCAACCGGTCTATAAACAGACATGCTCAAAATGCATTGAAATTATTTTTAATCAGGGTCTTTAATACTGTTTGAATTCTCTTATTCAGGTTGTCCAGTCTGGTGGTAAGAACATTGAACTGGCTGTGATCAGGAGAAACCAGCCTCTCAAGGTAAATAGCCTGTCCATTCTCTAATTGTGTAGTGCTGGTTGTTTTATTGTTTATATCTAGAGGTACCATGTGTTTTTTAATTTTGCTTATTAGTTAACACATTTTACACAAATGTGTACATCTGGTTCACCAGAAGTTTGTTTACACAAGAAAAGAAGTAGCATTTAATGAAAAGAACACAGTTCAAACATTGAGTGGATATATTATGCTTTGTGGTTTTGTGGGAGCCAGTGGCCTAGGAAGCAAGGGATTCTATTACATATCAGCAAATTCTAGAAGGAAATGTGACATTCAAGAAATTGAGGCTGAAGAGGTGCTGAATTCTACAACAGGCCAATAATCCTTAAGAACCATTACCAATATCAAGTAATACAAGCTGTAACTTTTGGAACACTTCTCATAGTCCCTGACCTGGAATGTCACTCTTGATCTGTGCATGCAAGACAGCCCAAAAATATTAAAGAACTGGAACTGCAAGGAAGAATTGGTGAAAATTCCTAAAATAGGATGCAAAAAATATTTGCAAGATAAACCTGCAGGGGTGTTACTGGGTGCTAAGTTAGTAGGTGTCTAAATTTTGCACAATCCAGAATTAATTTTTGACTCTGTTTAATAATTTAAATAGAAGAAAACTGTAATAGTGTGCAGAGAGCTGTATTTACTGATGCGTTTTTATGGACAAAATGTGTGAATGTGTAAGTAAAAACTGCTTAGGAATGTAGGCGTAATAATGTTCATTTCTAAATCAGTTTTGAATTCAACTAATTTTAGATGAAGGGATTTTAACGCGTGATGTTTCAGTAAGGCGGTGGTCATCAACCCTTTTCTTGGAAATCTGCCTCTCCAGACTTCAGCTTGCAAGGGGCTGGTGTGGCTGTAGGTGTTCAGTCCTCAGTCTTCAAACAGTTGATCAAGTGTGCTCCTGCTTCGTTGGAATGAATACACACCAGCACTTTGCTCCTCCCTGCTTTATGGCCAACTCTAATCACCATGCTTGGAATATCGAATTACTGTCCAAGTATTGGATTAGCTGAATGGTGTGTTAGATGTGAGTTGCTGGAGAAACCTACAGGAAAGTAGATCATCATGAAAAGGGTTGGTGACCACTGCAGTAAAGCAATACTGGGTTAAATAGTAATTAATATACCTTATTAATGTAACACCTGGTGCATTTCTCCTTTTATTTCATATATCACTTGCCATCGTTGTCTTACTGGCTTACCCATTTCCAAGGGACATGCAACCCAACTGGCTGTGAAATAGCAGATTTGAGCAGTTAGTGTTCTCTGAAATGGTGCCAGAGAACTTAAAAGTTACAGTTGTAGGAAATGTATAAAAATAAGTGTGCATAAATTTGTATGATGTGCGTTGAATTCAGGTATACTGTACCAAGTTAATACTGTTGTTTGTTAAGTACATACTATCTCAACTCTTTCAGTTACATTCTTAGTGAAAGTGACATCTCTTCTCCCTGCTCATCAGATTCTAGAGTCCAAGGAGATCGAGACATTGGTTGCTGAAATTGAGAAAGAGAAAGAGGAGGAAGCTGAGAAGAAGAAGCAGAAGAAATCCTCATAGGTTATAGGCACGCTCACACTAAGTCCTTTATGCCGTTAAGTTTTGTTTATATGGGCAGAAGCACTTGGCTCAGACCCAGACCTCCTCTCCCCTCCCCTGTTAGTTAAGAGCACATTTCTATTTCATACGAGCTTCACTGCGAGTATAGCATCCAGTTCAATATTTATCACTGAATTTTTGACAGGCCCATTTTTTTTGAAAGTCTTCCCTCAGAGGTTTACTGTATATTCGTTGCATGTGTTGGAGAACTTCACAGTGGAATTGGAAATAATGCAGTGACTACAATATGGAACACCCCTGCCCTTTCCTTTACAATCTAGAACCTGGGTTAGATGCACTGTTTGTCTTTACTGCAGTTGAGGATTTTGTGAGAATGTGCTCAAACTGACAAGCGCAAATAAAGTATTGTTGTTTGTATTAACTGGCTGGATCATACTTGCTTGTTGTCTAGAAAACATCTGTGTGAATTTCGGTAACGTTATTCTCATGGCTTGCCTCCTTCACCATGATTGTCGCAGGCTTTGTAAAATGCTTGTCTGTGTGAGCGAAAATAGAATGGGCCACTGACAGTGTTAAAAGTTTCTGGCTTTGTATTTGTGATCACACTGATGAATATTTATATGGGATAAATTGCCTTTGTCTTCCTCCATTTGACGTCTCGTCAGTGGGCCGGAAACCTAGAGCGCTCTCATTCTCTGCCTTTGATCTGTGCAGGGAACAGAAACGCACAGCCGACGAGAAACTCTCAAGCCAGGCTGAAGATGGTATCAATAATTCATTAATTTAAGCGTTCCAGTCCAAAACAATTTTGACACTCCCTCATTGAGTAAAATTTTCATTGGGTGTTTATGCAGTAGTCAACATGAAGTACGAGTAGGAGGGTTCTGGGAAGAAGAGGACCAGTTTAGTAGATGGGAATAAAAAATGATTTAACATTTCTTAGAACCTTGAGAGATAGATTTTGTTTATACAGATAATTTTAATAATATACCATAGATTTCTATGTAAATTCAACTATTTAAATTTGTGTTTTGTTTTTTCACTAGTAGCAGTTTGAGAGAGGTTTACGTGGACACTAAAGGACTTTTCCTCTTTTTAGCTTTTTTACAGTATCAGTATGGTATATTATATTTCAGAATTATTGCTGATTGCTGTCGTCATTGTCGTCGTTTGATATGAAATGCTTAATTGTAGAGACACTAAATTTCCTTACAGTTGATTAGAACCAGGGGTCACAATGTCTACAGCACAAATATAACCATTTTATTGACAGTCCACAACCACCACAGAACCCACATGTGTCACATTTTTATATTTAATATTGATGATGGTAAAACTGATAAATCAGGGAAAATAGGAGTCCATTGTGTTATATGACACTCTGCATGTACCTCTGTGCTATGAAGGGATTTTACATTTAATATGTTTAGGCCAAAACCCTCTCAAAACTATCGCTAGTGTAATTAGGTGGGTTTTTTTCCCTAGAACCAAGCATCAAACCACTCTAAAAGAGTTGGTTCACATTCTAATGATTTTAAGCTGCATTACGTAAGATTTAGGGATTTGGAGATCTCTTTGGTGGGAGTTTGTAAATCCATGCACTACATGGAAGAACATTTGTAAATGGGTTGTGCTTTGGACCCCCTCCCTGAGTGGATCAATCTAATCTCGCAAGCTTGTTAAAAGTGAGAGCTCTGTCAAATTGAATTTCTAGCGAGAAAGCATGAAGGGTAAGATATTACACTAGTCAGTCAAAGTTTGTCCCTTTAGACCTCCACTTGAGTAAAAGTGCAAAAGTATTTGCCTTCAAATGTACTTAAGTATGGAAAGTAAAGGTAGCATGATTTATTATGTATCTAATCTCCTATTATCATTTCTAGAACATGACTCTTAATCAACTCATTGTAGGTGAAGAGATTCTAGTATCACTTTTGGTCCAACAATCTTTTAATAGAAGGTCATTAATTAGTGTGACACTGATGTTTATTCAAAAGATCATAGACACAAACACTGAAGGCAAGCAGTTCCATTAGGTAGAACCAAGCTCTGTCCAACAGGTCAAAGCAAAGTGATTACTGTACCCTTGGTGATTGGTGGGCTCGCTTCACACTTCTGTCTTTTGGGCTTGTTATGTTTTCATGCACACATAATCCAAAAAGAATGACAGATTTTGCATAATGTAGTGGAGTAAAAACGAAATGTGAAACGAAATGTAGTGGAGTTAACGTAAAAAGTCCAAAATGGAAATAATTCAGTAAAGATACACAAAAACTACTTACATTTACTTAATTACTGTCCGCTACTCCACACTAGGACCCCCTATGCTAACCAAACCTCAAGGTTTATCAGTTGCACCAGTAACTTGACATGGTAAACAGAGCTTGTGCACAAATGTCAATAATGGGCCTAAGTGCTGATGAACTACTTCAGCATGCTGTTTGAATGATTAAAATGTGTTCATTAGTGAAAGAATGTGTTTGTTTACAAGCTAGAAGCCAAACCTTTACAGAAGTTATGGCTTAGCTGTGTGCCATTCTCTACACACACACTGTAGGTGGAGCTGGAGCTGGAGATGCTGCAGGCATTTACTGTACATAGCTTCCAGCAACTCATTTCTGCTTATTCAGAGCTAATAGAATATTTTAGAATCCTGTGCCTCAGGCAGGGCGCATTGAGAATTGAAGCTTCTGCAGCTAAGGCCAGGCAAACAGAGAAGCATTTCTATCAAATAGTTTCTAATGCAATGAAGTTGAATATAGTCACAGGAAAATATAGATGGACTCAACAAAATGCAGTGTGGCCTGCAATCTTAAAGCACATTATGATCATTGTCAAGGAGAACAGGCTGCACTAGAGGTGGCAATGATCTGATATTCAGTACTGGTATCAGGCCTGTACCAGTAGAAAGAGCTGAGTCAGATATTAGAGGAGGATAATAACAAGTATGTTTGTCATGTATAAGTATTATTTAAGAATTCAGTTCTTATACACTCATCATCAAAAGAATAGGTGCCCCCAGAATGAAGTGTCGGATTGCAATGCTATTGGGAAGGAAGATAAACCATGAACAATAAATGTTTATAAATTTAGACTGATATGGGTAATATTTATTGAGCTGTGGAGGTTCCTAATGGTGTCCTGTGGTAATCCATCCCATGCAGCTTGAAAATTCACACAGTTCCTGCAGATTTTGCATTAGGAGTGGAGGTAGAGTGACACTAGGCCTTGGACACGTGACAAACTGTTCATCTCGGTGCTGACCACAGTGCCTCCACACACGGATTCGTTGGTCGTCTCCACCAAAACAAAAGCGGGACTCATCACTGAAGATCACCCACTCCCATTCCGAGTCACTCTGGCACGACACCACTGCAGTCTTTGAGTGCATGTAGTCTTGCATCATGCAGCCGTCTGGCAATGGTGCTGGCATTAACAGGATGACACATGGAGGGCATCACTGCTTGCTAGATATCTGCAGTCATGGCTGATGGGTGAGTGAGGTACAGTGATTAGGCCCGTCCTTGCTGACGTCACGTGCACGGACAAGTGTAAAACTTAAATCATTCACATGCCTCGCAACGTCAAATCTACCCACCAGCTTTCATTCCTGTCAGTTGATTCCTTCTGGTTGCAAGTATTTATTTATTTGATGATGAGTGTAATTTAAATAGTCTAATTTTGCATACACTGTCATGGTGATATTTCAGTTGTGTTTCTCTTGGTTCTTTTTTCTCTTGGTTCTTTTTTTGTTAAAAGCTGCAATGTTAACAGTCATTAAATGTGTGTTATTGTTAAGGAAAATATTTTTAAGATATAGTCCACTTGAATAGGGAAGCAAAAATTCAGGTGCTCCAAGCTGGAGTTATTATTAATAGATACAGAGAACACGGGACTCCTCAGTACCGTGCAAGGCCCAGTAGACCAACAATACAAGCACGGTCAAATAAACAACGCCTGAAGCTTTCGTCTTTGACTGATAGGAGAAAAGATCCACTTTTTCTTGTAGCTCTCAGAAGCCTGTTACTTGAAGAGAACAGGATGTGAATTACCTAGTTTTAATGAATGTTTTAATTGGAAATTAAATAAAGGGTGGAGCTTGCAAGGTAGTGGAGTGAGCATTTTAGTTTTGTATGGTACTTTTACATGGTCAGCTTAAGTCAAGTGCTTCAATCAAAGACAAAAAACATAGGATCGTATCATTATTTGCCAATACCGAAGGTTTCACTATCGTAGTAGAGTTGTGACATGTCTAGGACACACAATCTCCTTACATTAGAGGTTCCCAAAACAGACAGGGACAGCCTTATGTTAGCTCATGCTGATTACAGACTTGGTTGTGGTCTCGCAGGTGATTTGGTCCCTTGACCCACATCTGCTTGATTTTGCCCTACGGATGATTTTATCTTGATGGCAGTTGCTTAACTCCCTCAGGCCATGTTGCCCTGATTGCCCCTCTCTGGACCCTGTGGCTGCATGCAGTTCTGAATGGTCAGCTCTAATCCCTGAAGCAACACCCTGCTCTGATTGGTTGTTCCCCGTGCCCCAGGGAGTTTTTGGCCCTGATTGGTCAACCCTCTTGCCTGCAGCAGTGGCCTACTCTGATTGGGTGGTCCAAGCCCCTGAGGCAGTTTCTTGTTCTGGACAGTCAGGCTTGGACCCTAAGGGCATGCACTGCCCTTCAGGCTTGTTTTAAAACTCCAGTACTCCTCACCTATTTAAGAAATTTAGTTATCATAAATAATGTAACTAAAGGACTTTTTTTTTTTAAATTAGCATGTTTGTATAACTAGAAAGAAGTGAATGTTATTTTAGGAAAATAAGGAAATTGAGGATAACTAGGTTGAAGTTATTTTCCTCAAACAGGTCCTGCCCCAGGCAACTTTCAATAGAAACAATATACATGTTTGCTGCAGCAGTGTTTTAATCATGTCATAATTACAGTGTTTTATTACAAATACAGAAACGTATTGTTTCAGTAGTCAAAGAATACATTTAAAGGCCAAAATAAGGATTCTGAAATGATGTCTTCACAACTGCAAAAACGGAAGACAAAAAAAAAAAAAAAAATTCTCATAATAGTACAAAACATAATTTATCCTCTTTTCAGAACATCTAATAGAATTAGTAGACATGGTGTTTATGTGTGTGTCTATCGTAGGAAAGCATTATAGAGGATATGGGAGTGTCTGAGTGTCGGATCCTGTTCCATGCAGAAGATCAAGTCTCTGAAATTCACACGTGTTGGAACCCTCTGACCAGTTCTCTGTGTGTATAAACCCAGAACCTGAAAGAGAGAGAGTGGAGACTACTGAATTTAACTAGTACCATCCAGATGTCTTGGACTAAAGAAATGGTTCTGCACTTGCTGCTGGGTTATGCTGCTAGCTCTATAGAGGGAGATGCATTTTCCACTCAAGATAAAGAAGTAAAAGCTCCTAAAGGCAGAAACGATTCAAGGCCATTTGGGTAATCTTGTTCAAAGGCTTATGGGCATTATCCGCAACACACACGCACACGCACACCCCTTTACCTGAGGGAAGCAAAATTAAACAAACCACAAATTAAAAACAAATTAAACTGAACTAAATACACAATCCTTTACCATTTTGTCCACTTCTTCATTACATTGTTCTTTTACTGAAAGAGATAATGATGTGTGGAAAAATAAAAATCTACTTCCCCGCCTTCAGATATACAATTAATTCATACTCAGGATACGTTTCTGAGGAGTAAGAAATCCACTTGCATAACAAAAAGGTAAGTCAGACAAGGCAGGAGCAGAGAAAATGGTACTGCAAACAACCATGCCACAGTATAAATAATATATCCCCATAATATAAATATTCAACATTGATGAGTGTGTTTAGATCATAGCAGAAAATGCAACCAACTTCAAGGACTGAACCTTGGAGGTATGGAAAATACCCATGTAGATTTCAGGAAAAAAAAATAAATAAATAAAAACAAACACACGCTTTTCCTAGAAAGGAATGGAAACTATAATAAAGGCAAATAAGGGACACCAAGAGTTTCATCATGTGATCTTACATCAATTCTTTCAACCGACACCAGATTTGTTGACGTAAAACAAACATTTTAGGTGAGGAGACCAGTTTGTTGTATTACCCGAGTGTACTGATTCACACACACACTTTCTTTGCAAACAGCAAAGCTCTCGTCTGCCTGTCAGTATTATTTCAAAAACAAAAATGTTTCTGCTTCCATGTTTTGTTAATAATGAGACAGTTTTCTTGGCTGGTACTGCTTGGATGACTGGTAGATAGCAACTGCATTGTTAGATGTTTTAATGTGAACCCAAGCAAGTTTATTTAAGCAATAAATGGACAATACAGATGTTTGTATTGCATGAAATTTCTAATTCAATGTCGCCTTGCAGTGTGCTTGTGTCACAATGTGCTTTGCCTTATGCTGCATTAAATCTGACATAAATCTGACATGACATCTGTAGGAGTGCACAGACAGGAATCATGCGTATAATGTTGGAATGGGATGAAAATAAACACGGACCGAGAACTGCACCAAGCGCTGTGTATAGACACTTTTGTACGGCATAAAATGATCCTTGATTGTCTATGAGTCCATGGGCATTGTGGGTAAATTACAGCAAACAATCAATCTACAGACTACAGAACTTCATTATTCTCTATATACAGAGCAGTACAATATTTTGTGGACACGTGGAGCTTCTGACTAGTTACCCTGCAGACATACAAACCATGCCCTGAAAGCAATCCTGCTATTCAAATAGTGTTTGCATGGTGACCAAATAGGTGGAAGTTTTTAGATGTAGTGAGAAACCTGAACATTTCTGAACCTGTACCCAACAAACTAAACACCCTCTTGTGTCCCTCTCTCTCTTGCACACAAACACACTTTTCCCAAAGCTGTAGAGAGGTAGTTGTGTAAACACATCAGTACCTGGTTAGCCCCAGGGCCAGAAGCCTCCAGAGGTTTCCTCTTACGGGGCCCCAGAGCCGCTAGTGCTGCCAAGTTAGCTTCTCTGTGCTGCATCTGAGCCAGCTCCAGCTGCTGCATCTGAACAAGAAAAACAGAAAGAGAGAAATATTGCCTAATTATAACAAACAGAATACTTTAATAAAACGCAGTCCATAAGTGCCAAGTGATACACTGGAACTAAAACTATGACCACTGAGCTGAGGACAGAATCAAGCTACGATAAGTAAATCATTTATGCAGTCATATCAGAATATGTCTACCTAAATAATAGTGGGAATAACCACTTGGTCTGGATGACACTAGCAAGACGTTGTGGCATCAACTGTATTAGGTGACTGAATGTAACTGGAGGCACTTGTGCCTATTCCAACTAAAAATGACCAAAATCACTCATGCCCTTCTGAAATCACTCATGCACCACCCTTGTGCAGTGAGGTGGGGCATTATCTTGTCTCGGAGGCAGTTCTCATGTGTATGGTGACGTATACACCACCATCCACTATATACAGCATGAACCTGGAATTACCCAAGAAGGTTTTTCCAATCTCCAGTGTCCAATAGCAGTACTCTTGTGAAAACTGGAGGCAATGCTGACAATGAACCTTGGTTAACATTGCTGCCTTAAACATGCATTTGCTTCGCAGGCCCAGATGGGAGAGTGTTCACTCAATGATGATGCCGGACACTTTCCTCAGTGCTCCTGTGGTCATTAGAGAGGTTAACTGGTCCACTGTAGTGTGCTCTGTACCATTCGCCAAAGTTGTTGTTCCTCTCTGGCATCAATGGCCTGTGGAGCACCACTGTTATGCCGTTGCCATTGGAAGGCACTCAATCCAGCTTA
>CM067481.1:20818805-20864512 GCA_034552555.1 Semaprochilodus insignis | reverse complement strand
GAACACACCGGGGGGTGGGGGGGTGGGGGGTGGGTGGAGAAGTACACTGCATTGGTCTAAACGGCTGTTTGCTATTATCATCAATGTGTTCTTGTTATTCATCACAAATGTACACAATTGTTTTGACAATTTTCTTTGGTTGATTTGTTTTCACATTTCAGCATTACTGGCAAAAAAAACCATTACATTACTATATTATGAAAGAATGTACAAATGAGCCATCTAGAAATTTTCTAGAATGCGTAGAGAGTTCCACGGAATGGGTTTTCATGGCAGGGCAGCTGCATGTTTCAGGAGTTGGGCTCGGCCCCTTAGTTCCAGTGAAAGGAACCCTTCATGCCTCAGCATACCACGGGACTTTGGTCAATTTCATGCTCCTAACTTTTGAACAGTTTGGGGATGGCCCCTTCCTGTACCAACATGACTGGGCACCAGTGACAAATCAAGGTCCGTAAAGACATGGAGGAGCAAGTTTGGTGTGGAAGAGCTTGACTGGCCTGCACAGAGTCCTGACCTCAACCTGAACACCTCTGGGATGAATTAGAGCGGAGACTGCGAGCCAGGCCTTCTCGTCCAACATCAGTGTCTGACCTCACAAATGCGTTTCTGGAAGAATGGTCAAAAATTCCCATAAACACGTTCCTAAACCTTATGGAAAACCTTCCCAGGAGAGTAAAAGCTGTTATATCTGCAAAGGGTGGGCTGACATCATATTAAACCCTATGGATTAAGAATAGGATATCACTCAAGTTCATATGTGTCTGAAGGTGAGCAACCACTTTTGGCAATATAGTGTACATCTGCCCTTAACACTGTCAGTGCTCACATTGACCTCTTTATCCTGGTTTTATTCGAATGTGCTGGAGTTTAGAGCTAAAACAACAAAAGACTTTCATGGTCAAAGTATTTATGGACCACACAGTAATATTGTTCTTCATTGGTGGGAACTCAAATTTATGAATCATGGAACCCATAAAACATTGTGACTTTGCATTTTGTCCTCCAAGAGCAGAGCAAACCAAATAGCAACTACTGATCCACACACACACACACACACACACACACACACACACACACACACACACACACACACACAGGTCTAGAGGCCTTTCATTACTTTCTGCTCCCTGTACTGCCTCAGGCCTCAATTTCTGCTCCAATTAAACTCAATTAAAATTAGCCCCAATCAGGAAAAAAAAAACTTGTCTCTAGGGTTTGTGGTGTGTGTCGTGTGTCTGTGTGGCACACATATGGTTAGACATGTTACAACTCTCCTGGGGGGGGCGTGCCCAACAGCTCAAACACAGGTAGAAAAAGAACATTAACATACAGAGAGAGATACAAACCTAACTAACCTCTTTTGCTCTCTGTTTAAGCCTTAGCTGCTCAGGGTCTTCACTGCTGGAGCGAGTCTAAAGGCCAAAAGAAAGACGTCACAAAGGATGACTCGTTTGCTCGCCATTTCATATCACATACAAAAACACTTGTCACCTTAGCGATGCGCAGAAGTGTCTCTCTCTCCTCTTCTTCTCTCCTTCGCTTCTCCACTTTCTCCAGCTGCTCCAGAAACTTCAGTTGAGAGCGCGCATCACTGGTTTGAATGTGCCGCCAGTCATCCTAACCTCCCACAGTAATGAATAAAACAACAATGAGCCCAATAATAATTACCAGCTACAGACACTTGCACTTGCCTGCTGCCGTGGCTTGTGCATGTTAGAATGTACCTTATATGATATACTGCGATGCTGTGCTATGGCGGTGAGCTTCTCCAGCAGATCTCGGAGTCTCTCCTGTGTGGCATGAGAAAGCAACCCAAGCACATCTGGACTCGCCTCTACGACACCAAGGGAGCTACCTACATAAACATGCAGAGTTAGTTTGTTAGTTTCCCACCTATGACACTCATGAGTCTTAAAAATCACATCAGTCAGCTTTTTTTGTGGAACTGGCACGAAAAGAGACAGCAACACAACTTTTAGCAATGCAGCAAAACAACATTCTCTTATATGATCTCACATAGAACATAATGCATCATACAGTGAAGAAAGACAGGAAACTGAAACTGCTAAGAACAACAGTAATAAATATCTAGCTAATAAGCAAATACAGTAATTTCACATACATTGTAAGGGTAAGTCATGCCAATGTTTTCAGTTGTGCAAGAAAACTCAAAGATTGCACAGCTGAAAGAATTCTGCATGGAGTAATGGGCAAAAAAAATACTCCCATACAAAAGTGGGGCAGTACCAGTTATGAAAGTCAAGCGTAACCCAGGTTATAAAAGCCTGAATAAAGTACGTTTTATTGATAGGAGCCAAGGAGGACTAAAGTGTAAGGTACAGAAGATTAAAACTAAGAATAACAAAAATGTAATGGTAGAGATTTAAGTATGGTGACAATGAACAGATCAGTTCATGAGCGATACTGAAACTAGAGGCAAGCTATAAATAAACAGGAAGCTGAGGAAATAATGTAAATAAATATAGACACAAATATTTGAGAAGAAGAAGCTTTATTTAGTTCAGAAATAATTAATTTACTGTTGTTTGAGGATATTTCACAATTTTTTGCATCATGTGACACATTTCGGCCAAAAAGGTGGGTTTTGTGGCTACGTGCGCGGGAAAATTGCACCCAGAAGCCTTTTCGGTTGAGCCGCCGCCATGAGGAGTGAGGTCTCTGGAGCAAAATAAGCAAAAAGTTAGATTTATGTGATAAAAACTGCAGAAATATCAAGCAAAGCCCTTGTGTACTTAACCGCTAAGCTGTGGGAGCTGAGAGGCGCTTTGTTGGCTGATAAGGAGCGTTATTAGCCGTGATGCACTTGAATTTTCGCATTGGTGAGTTCGTTGGATAGCTTTAGCCACCTATGCTAAGCTAACTACGTATTTTCTATTGATTTACTGCTGGTGATGTTTGTGTTTGAATGTCTCCTTCTGACTTTTTGAAATGATTCCCGACACGAATAACTGAGTAAGCTTAATGGTGAGACCTGTCGGTGTTATATTTTCATGCTTATTTGAGTTTTCACTGCGTGTGTAGCCGCTGGCTAGGCAGCGTGTAGCCAGTATAGACGCAGTGCAGCCGTTATAGACACAGCGCGGCCGGTAGAGACGCGCGCTGCAGGGAGAATTAACCCTTTTAGCGCCAAACGGTGCATTTTACTTTATTTTTCTGTATAAAACTTGGAAAATGTTGTAAATAAGTTGTTAAAGAAACTGTAAATACTGAGTGCAAGTTCAGATAATTGTGAGTTATTGTGGTTAGAGCTGCTATTGTGTTCATAATGAGTTGAAACTTGAATTTAACTGAGATTTATGACCTATTATAGGTCAGGTTTTTTTGCTTGGTGTTCAAATTGGACCGTTCTACACTGGATGGCGAGCCTCCCTGAACTCGGACCCGGAAAGCTGTTCATAAGCACTGTGGACATCACGGATAATGTGAACCCTTCTTTTCACTCTCTCGTGTTGAACTTTTAGCTTTGAGAACACTTACTTTTCACAGACTGGAACTTGTGTGTGTTCACACATCCTGATTGAAACCTGTGAAACAAAAAGGACATTGATTAAGCTGAGAGTACTTTTGAATTAAATGTATTTTATTTGGTAACTCTGTCAGTTAAGAAAAAAAGGGTGATTGTGTATTACTACAGATTGGAACATATACATATTGATATAGCTATCTCTCTACCCGGGTAGTAGCCTTACAGTATATATTGGTAATATCATTACAGTCATTATTATTCATATTGACTTGCTTTTACTGCCTTGTATTTTATTTTCTATTTTTAAATAATATTTCTACTTACCTGGTGCTTTATTAAAAAGAGGTGTTCCCAATCCTCAAAATCAGAGTCGTACAGTGTTGTCTCTTGGGTGATGTTCGGCCTGGCTCTGTAGGCGATCCTGGGGTTTTCTGATTGGCCCACTGTGACCTCCCCTTGTGTGACATCCCCTACTAAAAACCAGTTAGCACACTACGGTGCCCTAGGGGGCGCTACACAAGGGTGTACATACTTTTACTGAAAATTATCTGTTATTTTTTTAATAAATCATTGCAAAATTAAACTTCCATTTTTTCCCCTTATATTACATAACATTGATCTAAACATCTTGTTTAACTGAAGATCAAAAACATGTCAAAAAAAAGGAAAATTTTATCCAATGTACTTACATCTTCTCATGATTTCATAAGATGACCTAACTGACTATCCAAGTTGGACCTCGTAACTCCATTTCATCAAAAAAAAATAAAAAAAAAGGTCTGGAAATACAACGAAACTAGTCATTTATCTCTTACTTTTTTTTACAGTTATATTTGCATGTGTTTGCTGTGCTCATTTTTTCCACAGGGCCAGACGTTAAGTGTTGCTGTTGCTTTTTGTTATGCTTGCTGAGTAGACAGACATCTGCAAACACTCTGTGATCATCTCGTTTGGCCTTTTCTGCTGATGCAGGCTGAGTTCCTGCGAGGCCAAGCCTGTCTCTTTCATTTCCACATTCTCTCGTTCTGTCTCCTCCGCCTCCTCCTCCTCACGGCTCCTCTACCTCCCGGCTACCTCACTCTGTCTCCCCCCTCCCCTCCATCTTTCGCACTTTCTCTCCCTTGTTCTGATGCTTATTTTGATCAGCGCAGCAGAGTGGATTCCTGCCACTCTGGCAACTTTGTGCTGCTCCACAGTCATTAGCATACTGATTAAGCAGAACAGCCTCGTCAGAGATACTGCTGATCAAAGAGAGAGCCTCTCCTCTCTGTCTCTCAGAACAGCTCCTCAACATGTGCCCAAAAAAAAGAAAAAAAAAAAAAAACAAAACGATGGGAGAGAGAAGAGAGAGAGAGAGGTGGGGAAGAAGGATACCTAGAGGATATCAATGATGGGGAGGCAAGGCTTACTGATACACTGATAGGATTTTCTGGTGGTCTTCATGTGTGTTTGAGTATGACTAAATGTGATGGCACAATTACCAATATGTTGCACCCTTTTATGCAGTGCTGGGGTCTGCAGGAAGGGCTCATCCCTGCATGAATGGACCACTGAGCCCACCAGCTCTGCGCTGGAGGCCAGAATACGAGCATTTTCCTCATTCACGTTCACCCCTGCCATAGAGGCCACGTCGTTAATGTCGTCATCATCCCTAATCAACAAAAACATTGATGCAAACAGGAAAAACAGAATTAGAAATACTATTCAAGCATTTGTAAATTAACTCTAGGCTTAATGAGCCATTAAGAGGTAGACTTGCGCTCAATGATAAAGTGGGGAAAAAAAATCCAAAGAGCATTTTTCTGTCATACTGAAAGCTACCCAAATGCTTTGATTTTATGGACCCCGCTGTGCCCGCTAAAAATCTGCATCATCTATCCCACTCCCGCCCGCAATATAGATGTTTTTGCTGCCTGCGTATGAGATTAAATGACATCTGATTTTTGACATACTCTATTCACAAATTATTTTACTCTAATCACGAAATTTTTTTCATCCTGAAAATGACTGCCATACGTCAGACTACTAGGTATACTTGACATATTTTAAAGTGGCATAAGGGTAAGGGAAATGTATAGCATACGTCCACAGCAAAAACTATACGCTTATAGTTCTATAAATTGGATACAAATGGTCTCCTGGGTTCGGAGCAAGGAGGTGCAGGACTCAGAATGTAAAAACGTAACAGTCTGGAAAACTGTGAAAACAAGGCATGTAGTTTTATTTGTATTTACTTTTGTAGGGGGGAAATTTAAACCCAATTTTCTCCCCATTAAGTTCCGGCCAAATCCACCTGGCTAGTTCTTGATCTCATGATGCTACAAAGCTGGGAGTGTGAAGGCTTGCATTTGCTTCCTCTGAGTCACGTGAAGCATAACCTCATCTTATCAAACTGCAACGTCACTGCACAGTTCAACATGCTGGGAGGAGAATGCTACCTGCCAATTCTATTACATTAGCTAACAGCCACCCACATTGGCTAGCAGTGTGCTAAGCGATGTGGGAATATGGAGGGCCATTCTACCCACCCAGAAAGAGTGAGGTGAATTATGCTTTCTTCATCATTCAACTCAGTCAAATCATAACTTGGTAAACGACTGTAAAACTAAGTATACTCATCTTGACCTAAACAGGGACACATGAGAACCCTCAGTGGAGCCAAGGAGAGCAGTGTGTTAGAGTCATTACCGGAAAGAGCCCGGGGCGCTGTCCTTGAAGCTGTGTGTGCACGTCGCTGGAGGTGGCACAGAAGAGGGGGCTTTAGATGCCTGGAGGGAGTACTGCATCCCAAAAGCCCCTGTGAGGAACACACATACACGGTGCAGTGGAGAGGTCAGCGTGTTCTTTTAGTTCCTCTCAATAAAATCTGAGAGACTGAACAGCTAGGACTGCAAATGGGTTGGCACTGAATACCACCACACAGGCACCTGGACAGGTAATGTGTAGAGGAAATGGAGACAGTCTTTACCTGCAGGTTGTGTGCTGGTCTGAATGATCAACTGCTTGGACTTCTGCACAGACATTTCAGCACAAGTTGAGGTTGTCACAGGGTGTTTGACAGTCATTCCTTTAGCTTGCTGGATCACCTAAGTAGAAAAACTCAAACCTATAATACCAATTACAACATGCCCAGAAAACACAGAATGACACAGCTGAAGAAGATATCAAAGACAGACATACTTCATTACATATTCAGGGAGTCTAGAGGGAAAGGCCCTAATGCGCATGTTGACTCTGAAGCAACCTAAAACTTTTGAGTGATTCTCAGGTGTAAGAAAAATGAGCTGCGACATTCCTGCGGATATCCTTCAATACATTCAAATGCGCCAAACACAATTTGAATATTAGGTTATGTGAAAACAAATGACATTATGTAAAAATTACACATGAAGTGTGCAGGAAAAAGGGAGCTGATGGGATACCGGTGCACTTTAAGTGAATTAGAGTGAAGCATGGATGGCAGCGACTTAACCAGACAATGAAGACAAATTGAAGAGAAAATGTCATAAAAATGAGTCACACTTCAGGAAAGGGGCTTTCATTCTGTCTCTTTTTCATACACACAGTGGGAAAAAGTAACTGGTGTATCTAGTTGGTACACAGCAATACTCACAATCCTGTGAGCATCTGTTAATCCCTAATGTTTTATTTAGCCCTGATATCTGGATACATATTGTACCACTGTACATCTTTAAAAAAGGTTCTTTAATAAAGGCCAAGGTTAGACATAAAACCATGAGAACTCTGAACCACTGCATGTTACTTTGCACAGTTAAAACGGTTCTTTATTTTTTGCTAAAGGTGTACTAGAAATCAACCTCGTCATTTAGGGCTGTGTATTGCCAGAAAAGTGGCAATATGGTATGTGGCACGATACAGTATATATGGTGACGTTGTAAACAAGGTCATAGTTTTATAAAATCTAATTTTAAGAAACTGTTATAGTATAAAAATGTTAATCAGTCAGCTAGGTTTGGTAATGCTGACTGCACCCTTAAGCTGCTTGTATACACAAAGAGTCTAAAGGCTGAAGCAGTCATTAGTTTAAACACAACACAAAATGAACCATTATCTGACACCAATCTTTGCATGTAAACTATTACAATTAATATTTACTATTACTACTTAAATCAACTTATTTCCAAAGTGTACACAATATACACTGTTTTAAAACAGCTTTACAGAAGTCTGCACTAGGCCACTACCGACCAAGCCAGGAGCAAAACAAATCTCCATAAAAAGAGGGAAGGGAATTAAGTCAAAGTTGTCACAAAGTGGCTTTACAAAAAAATTCAAGCCCAAGCCCCTAATGAGCACCCCAGGGGTGACAATGGCAAGGAAGCCCCCAAAGCAAGAGGAAAAAACTTTGAGAGGAACCAAGACTACTAGGGGAACCTATTATCCTGGTTAACATCTGAATAGCAAGACAAAACACAACACCAATATAAAATGCACAAAACTTTCTAATGTGAGATCTGCTTGGTAGAGGAGTATGCCTTATACCTCCTGATCCTGGCCTTACCGGCTGAGGGGGCCTTACTGGCAGACTTCCTCTTAGAGGCTGCGAGATGGTAGAAGGCAGCAGGCTGTGTTTCTGGCTTGTGCTGCTGATTCCGGAAGAAGAGGATGGAGGTTTAGGCTGGTCACACTGCTGGATGAAGAGCTGCGAGTTTGGTGTGAGCTGGCGCACAGCAGGTAGACTCCTCTAAGGAACACAAGAAGTATTTTCTGTCCATTTACCTCCCAATATCACATTCATTCTAATGTCAGGCAAACAGGCCTTACCTTAAGAAAAGGCACCAGGTATGGCTGAGGGGATGATTTCAGCTCCATGTAGAGTTTTTCTGTGAACTCCTCTGCTTCTAGTTGCCCGTCCTTATAAGAAGAGAGAAAACAGGGAATACATATTACTCTTAATCATGTTCAACGGTGCTGTTATTCATATTTGTAACGATTGGGCAGTTATTGCTAATAAAATTGCTGCATTCTGTGCATGTTCTATAGGATGTACATGACTGTGAGAACATGATGTAATGTCACACCAGAAGGTCCTTGACAAGAGCTCGAACATTCTGCGCCATGTTGGCTGAACGTGTACCACTGGACGCTAGCTTCATCAGCGTGACCAGGAAGTTCTTGCATTTCTTTACATTCTCCAGGGTCTCCTTTGGTGAATACAAAACATTCTTGCATAAACACGTTTAAGCAAAACAAATTAAGCAATCAATATGAGCAATAGTATAATGTGATTCTCCATGTAGGTCATCACTCACAGCAGTGACAGTAATGGGGGCAGAAGATTTGGTGGTGCTGTGTTTGATAGGAATGTTCGGAGAGATATTTCGAGGTGCACTGCCACCTGGCCGGATGATTTGAGTCACTGATGGGGAAAGGCATGCCTTGCCGATAGACTATAAACAAAGAAACAAAGGATTTTAAACCAATATTTAATAGTATTATTGACTATTGTGATTTGTGCAGAACCAATCCTACCTTTACTACTGTTGTACTGGTAACAGTGGTTCCACTCATGGTCCTCTGATTTATGCTCCCTGTGGAGGTGCTGCTTGGAAGCTTCTGAGTTGCAGCGGCTTTAATGACGGTGGTCCCTGTGGTGGAGCTTGGCTTAAGACCAGCAGTGCCCAAGACAGTGGCTGGTTTTATTATGGTGCTCCCTGACATGGACGTGGGTTGGATAATCGTAGTCCCTGGGGTGGAGGTGGGTTTCAGAATAGCTGTTCCTGTGGTGGGGGCAGGTTTTATTATGGTGGCCACATTTGCAGATGAAGGTGGGATAGAGACTCTAATGATCGATGTGGCTGTCGCAGTTGCCTGTGAATAAGAGCATGTGTACTTATGTAATATATGATTTCAGAATTCAGTATATCTGATAAAGAGTGTGCTTCTGAGGCAAGAAGCTTTACCTTAAAACGTGACAATGATTGTATGTTCACAATGAAAACTAACGAAACAAAATTACTATACAAATATCTCTTTTCCAGTATAGTTTCTCCTTGAATATTTAGTTCTGGAATAATCATCATTAATTCTGAAGGTGCTGCATGTACACACAAACACACCTGGGAGGCCTGTGGTCTTACAGTTGTTGTGACACCAGGAGGTTTGGGCACTAATCCCTGAGCCTGCGCTTGAGCCAAAGCCTGCTGGGAAACCAACATCAACTGCCCACTGTCACTGCGAATTAACACCATACCTAGACAAAGTCATATTTGGACATTTGTAAAAGGGCAAGACAAAACATTTGGAAAAAAACGAGACGCTTCTAGGAGAAACAGATTAAAGACTCTGCTAAAAGACAGACAGTACAGTTTACATGTGTGCAATGGCAAGAACACAAACCTTGTGGGATGTGGAAATTGGCAGGCAGTTGGATAGAGGTGGTCTGAGGCCCGCGTGCCACTGCTACAGTCTGCTGTGGAGTAGATGCCTTTGGTAATGCCATTATTGCCCCTTGAACTGGAGCCATGCTTGGGCCTCCGGTCTGGTTTGCAACTCCTCCAGGATGTGCAGCCGGTGCCCCCAACCCCTGCACACTGGTCGCGACTGGTTGGGTAGCTGCTGGCAAGACTCTTGCCCCCACAATCAGCGGCGCGCTGGATCTGACAGCTGTGGTGCTCACTATGATCTTTGGAGTAGAAGGCACAGAGGCAGAGGACACAGTGTAGCTCGCAGGAGCCACAGCTACGGCAGACTTGGAGAGCATACTGGAGGGCATGGAGGGTAAAGGAGCTTTGGCAGGTTCCTCTTTAAGAGCCTCGCGTGGCTCTGGTGATGCATTATTGTTTTCATCTGGAGGTGCGGACGCTTTGGTTGAAGTACGAGACGCGCTAGGGACACTAGCCGTGCACTCTGACCCAACACTGCGTTCACCTGATACCTGAGATGTTTGTGACTCTGCTGCTTTCGCTCCTGGAGCGGCGGCTTCGTTACTGGACCCTTCAGACTCACCCTGCACTTTACTAGCATCGTTTGCGGTTTCGTTTTCAGACATGGTAGAACTGTGTCCTGCGCTGAGAGTAGGCTATAAACTGTACGGGTTAGCAATCCACTACATGCTGACACATACGTCTCATATGCAGTGCAGGCTGATTTAACGTGATTAACGCCTCTTATCGACTCAGACATGTCGTTTCGGACAGGCACCCACCTCTTCAAATGTCAGCTGTTCTCCAAACCACGCACAACAGGTGCAAGATGAGTTCCCACCTGCTGGCAGTTATTCTGGCCCACAGGCCGACCAGGATATGAACCCAGTAAACAATGGTCGTCCGTGGGCGTCAAAATGTGTTTAAATATAGTCAGATACGTGATTTCAACGGTTTAAATGTTTACTGGGAAGGACCCAGAAATGAACTCAAACTCAACCCAGGTTTTCACATAAACTCCGCTTTTTCCTGTTAATACGGGTCTAAGTACAACAAAGCGGTTATATTCACTTCTTTTCATTGTCCTAATCATTATCTTCCCTTTAGTCTTTTAAAGGGATGAACGAGGCAGAGCAGTACCGTGTTAGCGTTCATGGCTAGCTGTTTATTGGATGCTACTATACCTTTACTGGACTAGGCCAGTTGTTTAGTTTAAACATGGTAATGCTTATTCTTCCCGGAAAGTTTCACTCCTGAAGTTATTACCTCTCCATTGTAGCCGACAACAGACCGCCACATACAGGAACTTTGGCTGGAAACCCGTCCCCGCCCCCTTTTTGGGGGGAACAAACCACACTTAACATCGACTGTAATGTACGCTAGCAGTGCTGAACAAAACCAACAGATAACCAAAATTACTGAGTTAGTGTCTTTGGGTTATATATAAACTATATCAGGTGAATATGTGTCCACTCACAGCCTTTCACAGAACACAAACGACACCCTGAAAAGATGATTTTACTACATCTTGAGGTGCTTCTATCTCCCAGCGTCAGGCTGGCCCACCTGAGTGTTCAGAGGTGTCCAACCCTCACCTACCTGCTGTTTCTCTTACTGAGTCTCCAGGTAAGCAAATTACCAGCGAAATATTCTACTTTCAAAAGTAACATTATTTTACTTGAAGTATTTCGTAATATTACGAAATGTAAAAATAAATAAATAAATACAATAAAAATTACTTTTCGGTCCTGCTTTACAAAAAGTGCGCTAGCTATTACCGCTGTGCTCTGAAATTGACCTGGATAGCGACGTTAGTCCAGTCCACTTAGACTAAGCCCCAGTTGGGATCTGGCAGGAGAACAAATCTAAGTGTTTTAATGTGTTGTTAGTACAAGCAACCACACAACTAATCATACCATTGTTAATGTATACCGTTTAGTTTTATAACTTTGGAAATACGTTTCACCTTCACAGGACCGAGAAGTGAGAGCGTCCCCAGGATGGTCTTGTTCAGAACAATGCCAGTTTCTAAACAATAGTTTAAGTTTAGGTTTAATAGTTTAGGATTTAGCCAATCAAATGTTTGTTGCTAGTGAAAATTAACACATTTGTTTAACACGATTGGCCACGTTAAAAGCGTCTGGCACTTCTAATCGTCTGAAGTTAAGATGACAATGTTAATGTATTAGTAGGTTTTGGTAGGCATATCCAAGGTTGTTTTATTATTGTATGACTTGGTGATAGCATGTTAGTTTGTGTAGAGCTGGTACGAATGGATCAGAGTTTTAGAACACTGTGTCCACTCTATTAGACACTCCTACTTGTTGGTCTACCTTGTAGATGTAAAGTCAGTGATGGTAGTTCATCTGTTGCAGGACGGTTTGTATTAATCATCCTCTGGCCACAGGATGCTGCCCACAGGAAACTGCTGGTGCAGTGTTTTTAGTTCCAGCAGAACACACATTAACAAGCCACCACCATGTCATTATCAGATTTCATATATTCAGTGGTATTAATTAAGAGTTGTGCTGCTTGTGATTTTAATCCTACTGGTTGTGATGGGGTTCAGTTGATCTTGCACTGTTTATCTGTGTTTTGATGTAGATACTTCATGCTAATAATGTTGGCCAGCTGTTTTGTCATCATGTTTTCAGCTTTCAAAAAGGAGGATTGGGCCCCTTTGACAGGCTGAGCTGTGTAGATGTCAAAGTTTTAACTTGCTGGACAGACTGCACAGGCTGGCACATTCATTATACGAAGAGAAGTACTTGCTGTGCAGTTATATTTTATATGCAAGTTATTGCACACTACCACAGTTAAACTGGTGACTGAGATAACAGAAATGGAGTAGGGCTGGCACTCACACTAATACATTAGCATTAGCTGCTTAGTTAGCTAACTTTATTTTAGTAAGCTCTTTACAAAGTGGTACCTCTAAAAACAGCAATAGACTCAGCATCATTTACATCATTCTAGCATACTCATACTTGGATATTCTTACCAGGAGGACTAAGAAATTTACTAAATTGTGTCTGTAAGTGTGATAGTTTCTAACCTGTGTAGGCTACGTCTACAAGCATTATTGAAGCAATAAACCCATCACTTGTTAACTTAAACATATGTAACTGAATGATGATTTTTATTAATGATGTCATATAACATTGCTCTGCAGAAATGATTATCAGGAAATGAGAACATACAGACATAGTTTCCAGCTTTATTTTTAAGACTGACATGTATAAAAATCATGACTGTCTTTTTTTTTTTCTTTTTTTTTTTACTTTGAAGTAGAAATATATCCTGGGCTTATTTTATATTCATTTCTAGTTCAGTGACATATTCAAATCCAGTATGCAAATGACTTTGACTTATCATCTGATGTGAAAACTAACATTTTGGTTTTTCATTTACATGTTAGAATGCAATTCAAGTTACAAAAAAGAGCTGTCATGTTCATACAGACTGTTGTACAGTCCATACAGTACATTTAGATTCACATTTCATTTTATGAGGGGAAATAAAAAAATGCACCTGTGTATCTTAATCAGTTTTGTTTAGTGTGGGCTAGATCTCGCAGAGAACCATTTGTAATTGAACCTTAATTTAACCTCTGGGCGCATATCTATGTGTGCATGTGTGTGAGAGAAAGCGAGAGAAACATAGAAAAGAGACAGTATAGAGAGAAAGGATGGGAGGTAAAGAGACAGTATAATAGTATCTCTAGTTAAATTCCCCTGTTTTTATTTGGCAGATTGTTTGTGCCTGCAATCCTCATGTTCATGAATGGTCAGTATTATGTTAATGCTCATCATCATTCATCATGATTGTATACAGGATACAGGGCCCTTGATCGGATCACTCTGCAGTTGTTGTTTTTTTCTATTGATATCACTAACAAAGATGAGCTCAAGTCAAAAAGTTTTAAAACAAACCTTTGCCTTGTTGTAGTAAACTGATGAATGAAGGGCTGTGTTAGTAAGAATACGGCCATCCAAAATATCAGAAAAAAATGTTTTCTAATATCTTTCTTTTTTTTTTTTATGTGAAATGTTGCTTGTTGTATATACCTGTTGTGTATATACTTGAAGGGCTATAGCAGAAATGTCCCACTGTCATGCCTATCCTGTTTAAAATCTGTTGTTTTTTTCTGCATCCTGTTGGCCTCTAGTCCAGTGGCTCCTGTTTTATTCGGATGACAGAGGTTGTGACTCCACGCTGAGCTCGCTTGACCTCCCTCCGCAGAACGTATTCACTGAACTGAGATGAGTCCACACCCCCTCCACATGAGCCAGCAATCTCGAAACCCCTCTGCTGGAGCCTCTCCAGTACCTGACACAAACACATGCACACACATAGAGTTAAATTGCATATCAAGAGTATGGATTATTCCATCCAAAGTTATTTTTTATAAAAATATTTTAGAACTTTAAAATGCTTGCCAATGTAGGCTGTGGAAGTGGACATTTGCCCCTTATTATTGAGAGTTGTAGCATAGAGCACAGATTCAGATGTCCCGAATAATGTACAGACTACTCTGTGGGACAACTGTAAGGGCCCTTGTCAAATGTTTTATGAATGTTGACAGACCTTTTTTTAATCAACTTAAGCAGATACATTTTAGTGAAACATTTTTTGTAAAAAATACCACATTTACACATACATTTAGTGTCATGTGACAGATTTCTCTCATGTTCCTTCTACAGCAAACACAAACAAACAGCATGATAGGGAGGTATAATTAGACTGAGGTGAAAAAAAGTAGTTTTTTTTTAGCTGGGATGCTGCCACTTTTCAGCTCTTATAGAGTGATATGTCCACAAATGGCTACAGGATATCTAAAAGGAAAGTGCTTAAACATCTCTATATGGCATCGAAATGAGATGTCTCACATAGCGGTCCCAAGGGGAAAAAAAGATAAATAAAAAAATATAAATTAATACAATTTCTTTCTTTCAGAGGGTTACAGATAAATCAGGAAAGTCAGTGGTATACAGATTGTGACACTGATGAAATTGGTGTCAAAAATGTAATAATAATTATTATTGTTATATTAATACATCAAAACTTAAGCAGCAATAGTTTTTTGTAATAGCTGACATAATTGCATAAGGCGTTTTATTTTTTCATCACTTGCAGTTTGTGCAGAGAGGTGATGAAAACATTGCTAGCGATGTCAACCATCCATCTGTGAATAAGAGACACACTGCTGTACGTACGCACACATGGTGGAAGTAATAAAGTGTGTCTGAGCAGATTGTACTGACCCAATAAATCTGAAACCCTTTTTCTCACGCAAACGCACACCGTGCTTCTCAGTCCTCCAGATATTTGCTCCACAGGGCTGTGAGATCGTATTCCATTAGAGTGCCCCTAGGCTCCCTCTGTTCCTCTCTCTCTCCCTCTCCTCTTACTTCTTTCTACAGCTCTTTTTCTGTATCTTCCTTACAACTCCCTATACTTCTGAGGGACTTATCCTTTTTCCTCCTTGTCTTTTCTCTTCTGTCTGTTTCTGTCCATTTATCTTATAACCTCTTGTCTCTCCACTCGTCTCTTTTTTTCCATTCTGTCCTCTTCCCTCCCTCAGTATTCCATTAGTGTGACCTCAGGTGCCAGGGGCCAAAAGATTTAATAACCGAATGGGATTAGACACCCTCTGCAAACACGCACATACTGTGGCTGCACTTAGTAACTGCTTTTTATCCAGCAAAGCAAATGAAATAATTAGTAAACAAAAACTAAATTAAAAAAAAGACAAAAATGAAATAAATTTACAGTGAAAATAATTTCAGTTCATGAAGAATGGTCTTAAAGTGGATTTGCATTGTCACTTAAGTGATGGATGCAAACGTTCTCAAAATTCTTTCGCAAAANACTAAATAAAAAAAAAGACAAAAATGAAATAAATTTACAGTGAAAATAATTTCAGTTCATGAAGAATGGTCTTAAAGTGGATTTGCATTGTCACTTAAGTGATGGATGCAAACGTTCTCAAAATTCTTTCGCAAAATTCTCAAAGTGTGTTTAGGTTACTTGAGTATGACTTTATTTCTGACGTAGGCAGTACTGAAAGGTACCTGAAACTATATGAAAACTAAACCAAAAGCAGGACTGTCACTTCCATATGCAAAAAAACTAAACGAAAACTTCTTATGGACTCATAAAATAACCGAAACTAAATGGGAATTAAAAACCAATTTAAAGAGAAAATGAAAATTTCTAAACTGTAATAGCCCTATGGCAAACACTCAAATTGCACTTGTATTGAGTAAGCCTGGTTTCTATTTACTTTTATCATTTCGCCATTTGCTGAGAGTCTCTCTTGGTAAGTGGCTCTGCTAAATGCAGGTGAGTAGCAAGCAGTTACATTTATTCAGATGTAGATGTACTCAGGAAAAACTATGATGGTCTGCTTATTTTCAAGTGACAATATGTGTACTTATCAGAAAAGGAATCTGTTTTTTACTCAGTTACATTTGGTCAATGACAGTTAGTCACTAATTTCAATATGTTTTTTTATGTTTGGCGATAGTGAACTAATGTTACATCTGTAATGGCTCACAGCTTTGATTTTTGAGGTACATCATTTTATTTTAGACTAAGAGTGCATCAAACAGAGAAGTATAACTACTAACAAACTTTCTCCTCCTAACTGCAGTCTCTATGCTGAACGATGTTGGGGGTACTAAAAACATCTGTTACAGTTCTGAGAGTTATTCTGTATCTAAGCTGAAAGGGCACAGCAGTTTATTTTAGAGCAGTGGTCCCCAGTCCTCCTCCTGGAGATCTACTTTCCTACAGTTTAGCTAGAACCAGTGACTAACATGCTGCACCCTCCTGACGTGACATTTGATTTATGTTCAGACTGCTAGCCCAAATCAGATTTTTGGCATATCCACATTGATGTTTGATAGTCTGGATGGCAAAAACCACACAAAATCAAATTTTTGCAAATTCTCAGTCTGGACACTCAAATCAGCTTGCCAATACAGAAGTTCTAGAATATAAAAAGAGAACCACAGATTTGTGAACCATGACAGAGTGGTTGACTGGAGATCGAAATGAAACACCTTCATCTCTCCTGCATCCACGTAGCCTGCGTCACCAGTGTGGCTACGTAGTTACTGACGCCTATGTCATTACCACAGCAAGTCTTATCTGATCTGATCACAAATGTGGACAGTCATCTCAAAAGATCTGATTTGAGAAACAAATCCAGTTGAATCACCCATTGAAGAACTTCTGAAGAGGTAAATGAGTTCTGGAGCAGGTGTGATGAGTTCTGGTTGAAACTAGTTGAGACTGTAGGACGGTAGATCTGGATCTGGATTGGAGACCACCAATTTAGTGTTTGTTAGCATTATCAAGGATAGTCATACAAGAAGCCACTTTATGCCTCAAATGGTTAGCTTCAGTACCTGCATGGAAGGTTGATGCAATTGACGTCCATTACATACTGCATTACATCTGCTTGAAGATGGTTCATCCAAAGCATTACTTTACCAGGTCCACTGAGCCATAAAGATTTATGTATTTGATTCATTGCATGAAGTTGGCCATTCAAACATCCCAATGCTTAATACATGTTGTGTTTACATACTTGTCCAGGAGGAACATAGACATAGAATTCTGAATCTAACTTAATTAACAATCCTCTCCATCTTGGAAAACCACTTCCAATATTGATTCTTGTTTTAGCATGTTTCTTGTAGCTAGTTCTGGCAGTACAGCATGTTTTTTCTGCCACAATACTAGAACCTGGCAGAGCAGTGACCTACCTGCACAGAGTTGAGATGGCAGTACCCGTTTAGAGGAAAGCGGATGACGTGAGTGGAGTCATGGTTCCATCCTGCGTTCACTGAATTGCACATGACATCTCCGATTTCAGGGAAGATATCCTCAATAAGAGCTTTATCCCCGCTCAGTGTGATCCGTTCACCCAACTCTGGGGCCACTCGAACCACCACACACTCACACAGCCGTGACACACAGCCCGAGTCTCGTTCTGAACGCCAGCGCTCCAGCTCAGTCTGCAGCGGCTGCAGCTGGAAATATCTTGCCTCCTCATACAGCAGAGAATAGTCCTGCACACATACGGACACATAGGACACATAGAAAGTGTGGCTGATGTTTGTGTGTTGTTGCCATTGTGTGAGGGTGTGTGTGGAATAATGCTTAGTGTGTTTTGCATACTTAAAACGCTAAGATGTGTCCAAGGTTAAAGTTTTAGAAGAACTTACACAGTGGTGATGATAGGAAACAGACACTGTTGTCCAAACCATCCTGCATGCCATTACAAATATTATCACAAATGTCCTTTATTCTTAGGTGTGCTTATGTTGATTCTAACACATTATTTTACATTTTGTTTGAAATGATTGAAAGTATTATTGGTTATACACTAAAGTATGTCACATAGCTAAAAGGAGCCATCAGCAACAGTCTCAATTTTAAATCAGAAAGTTTTAAATTAGTATATTACAGTATGGATTCAATTAATTTGGTCTGAAATACATGGCTGTACATATGTGAACTGCATTATGTGCTCCTGTTTTTGTGTGTACTGTGGAGGTGCAGTGTAGGGGGATATGGGAATAGTGTCAGACTCACCTTAAAATCATCCGGTATGAGCAGCTTGGAAGTCCTGAGGAAGTTGAGGATATAGCGGAACATGTGACCATCACGGTCGATGAAATAGTGCTGTTTCAGACTGTCCAGCACAATGGGCTCTGTGCCGTCAAACAAGCGACCAATCCTGCGTGTGAAATAGAGAAAGTCTTGGTTCCTCTCAAGGTTTCTACCTCATGCTGTTTTTTTGATTGCCACACTGGGCTTAGGATTTCGAAGTAGGAGCTTTGCAACAATGACTGTTGTTAGAAACACTATGAAAATGAACTGAGATGAGCACAGAGTGAGAGAAAGGAGGGATTCAGCATGCTGAGAAGTTCTGTTGTGTGTATTTGTGTAACATTAGACTTGTCCAGAGATGGAGGGACACAGGAACACGCCACATGAGGGAGCTGCTCAATACGCAGGGGTGTAAATGTGTGTCCTTGTGTGTGTCGCATATGTCTTTAAACTACATGCCAGTTTGATGGTGATTCCAGTTCACCACATGGACACACACACATATGCACCAGCATCATTATCAGAGATCAACATCAGAGCAGGCATAACTGGAGGCAACTTTTGCGTCTGCTGATGCAGATGTCACAGTTATGTACCATGCTGTAATGATGCCGTCATATCTAAGATGTGGCCGTATCCAGAGGGAAATGGAACACAGCTGCATGTGTCACTCATTACCTCTAACCACGCCCCTGTAGACCACACCCATCAAGACATGGAGTGTGAATATAAAGACAGAATGCAGATAGATAGCCAATAAAGGGGGGGAAACACTTTGATTTAAGGGTTTGGGAAAGGTGAAGATTATTTTGCAGGATTGGGGATTCTTGTTGGATGCTATCGTATGATTATAATCTGGCAGATTATGAGAGTTTCACAATTTTTTTTTAATTGAACCTAAATCTGAGACACTAAATAATGAGTGGATGAGTTATGTGAAAGTTCTTAAGACTTCTCTCTATTCAGACTGGAGGTGTATATTTAAGATTATCAGACTATCTGAAAGACTTTATGAGACTGGGACTATAAACCTACCAAACTATACAAGGCTTAAACTGTATAAAACTGTTTATGGGCCCCTGTGAGGATATTTACAAGGAGGGGGGCCCAAGGGGTAGGAAAAAACAAAACAAATAAATAAATAAAATGAAATATAATGAATACATGAATGTTAAATTATATTAGTAAAAATGATTAAGAACATAACATGTATAAAGGTATAACCTTGCTGTCCAAAGAAAAACAGGTATCTCCATTGTTGTTGATTTTTACTTTTATGGATCATTTGAACACAGCAGCTGCTGTTTACATTGTGTGAAGATGGAACTGATGAATGGACCAAAAGAAATGGTCCAAAATTGCTTGGAAAAAAAGTCTGGTTCCACTGACTTCCTTTAAAATGAAGTGAGGTTTTTTGCCCTCTCCTCAAAAGTTAGCATTTTGGAGATACTTGTTTTTCTTTGGACAGCAGCGACATATTAGTATGTAATACGTAATATGTATTCTGTGTAAATTCTTAGATCATCACCAACACTGTATTGTATTGTAGCAACATTGTAAGATTATGTAAATACTGTAATGTAACATCATGAGTCTCTAGGAGCCAGTATGAGATGTGTGTGGAACTGCAAGTTTATATGAGATTATGCAGGCCTGTGTGAGATTGTGCAAGATTGTGTGAGAGTGTGTGAGATTATGAGACTGTGAGATTATATGAGAGCGTTTGAGACTGAGTGAGACTGTATGAAGGAGAGACTGAGTAAATGGCAGTAAGACTGTGCTTGCCGGAGACTCTGCTGCAGGCTCTTCCCTGCCTCTCCTCTGATGTTTGACTCAGTCAGCAGCCACAAGACATTAATGCTCCCTGGCACGGCAGAAATGTACCGGTCAGCGAGCTAATGAGCATAGACAAGACAGACAGACACACACTACCACCCTCAGACATATAAGCAATGTAAAGGACAAACGACTCATACATGAAGCACACATACGAACCCAGACAGCATGACTTAGAAAAGCAAGGCTAATAAGCAATTATGGATGACAGGGGTGTCGCGATGAAGAAAGAGTGGGAAAAAAAACAGCTAAATGGGATCTGGGATCTGGAGTTGAGTCACAAAGAAAAGAGCAAGGGAACAGACATACTCTCACTTAAAACCCAAAATACACGGCTCACAGCACACTGGCCTAGAGCTTGCCATCTAAAATCATGGTTCTGTTCTATTGTTAATAGTGTGTATGTGTGCTGTGTTGTGTTTTACCTGGATTCAGGGTATTTAGTGAGTGTGGCGAGGCTGCTGGTGTACATGTGTCCACCCACATCGATGTGCACTGGTGCATTGGCCTTGGTAAGCTGGGCGGGTGTGGGGATGCCAGCCGTGCCCAGAGGGGAGGCCGGTGAGCGAGCCAACAGTGGCCGAGTCGACATTGCCACACTGCTGCTGCGATGCTCCTGTCAGACATACAGCAAGACCGTTTGTATCAGTACAGTACACAAGTCATCATTTGGGGTTATTTGACAAACATTCTGAAATTATGAAGAACCTTCTCATCTCTCTCTTTGGTTCTGCTCTCAGTGTCCTACCGAATAGAATTAAACAGACAGAGCAAAAAACAGGAAAAGAAGATGATGCGATAGTTGAGTAGGGGGGGCACACACCTTCTTGCACACACTGATAGCCTGAGCTTGAGCACATGCGTTACGTGTCTGTGTGACAGGGAGAGCGAGCGAAAGAGAGGAGACAAGCAGAGAGAGCAGAACAGTTGGACAGACACCCTGGAGGCAGCAAATGTGTCCCTGTGGGACTGCAGTGAATGTCCAGTCCCCTTAATGGCTCATGTGACCATGTGACGAGAGGACAGTGCTGAATTTAGGCCATGGCACTGATGAACAAGAGAGGTGAAAATGATTGAAAAAAAGCACAACAGAATAAATCAGCAACACAAACCATATACAGAGCCCAACAATAGCACAGTCATACATCCCAGTACAGCTGCGACCACACCAATGGTCAATAAATCTGCTGTCACTGATTTTGCTGTCAGCAGGTAATTACAGTCATTACTGTGCTTGTGCTATAATTGTTCTCATTAGCATCTGCGAGACTGCTCTGGCATTCTCACAGATCATATCATCTGCTTGTGCTGTGAAAAAAGCTGCTCGCCCAATCTCAGCGGTCAGCATTTAGCGAAGCGCAATGCAACAGCCACCGGCAAACTCACGCTCTTTTAAAGATGAAGAAAGCAAACAAAAAACAAAGCATAAGTGTTGTTAGTGCGAGCCCGTCTCGGTGCCCATTTAGCCGAGAGCGCAGCGCTCTTATCTGAGGCGGACTGTCTTGGAGGATGAGCCGTGCAGAGAAGATGAATTCTATGGGCTGGCTTATATACTGACCTGGAAAAAACAAGCATTAACCCTCTGTAATCATGCACACTGTGTGCTGGAGTCAGGCTGCCACAGTGCGGCACTGATAAGTGAACTACAAAACAGGGTGTAAGGCTTTTGGTGAAGGCATCTCAGGCCAGGAATCTGTTTTCAAGGCTTTTTTCCATACTTAAGCAGCTCACTGTGTTCACTCTGCTGGTTTTTGGTGCATCATATTTGAAATTGCATCCCAGCATATGCTTATCAAACAAATCAAACAAAACTTAGGACAGAAGCATCATGTTCTTTTGACATTTTATGCTCATTTTTGTATATATATATATATCTCCGTGTTTATGGGGGTGGGAAAATGGTTGCTCTTCCCTGTTTCTGATATAATAGCAATAAGCCACCTGTCTGAGTGGGTGAAAGTCAGCATCCACCTACTTTCTCACACACAAAGCCTTTTTATCCATGCCTTTAACTATGTAGCACTGTCCACAGTCGCAGCAGGCTTGGTTGTGCCACACGATTGTGCAAAAGTCAGACTAGCTTGTACAGTGCTGGCCCTGCAAAGTTTAGTGTTTTTCCTGCTATAATAGGCACTTAAGATGAATGGATTCCTAGATTCCAGGGTTTGGGAATCAAGAGTCATCCTCAAAGCTGTAGGCTCCACACAGGAATGTTCAAGTTTCCCTTCTCCCGAGTTATATTAGACAGTCTACCAAAAGGCTTCCACATTACACATCAAAAGTCCAACTGTATAATAACCTTGCAATCAAATAAGAATTGCTAGACTCACCTGAAGGAGAGGAGAAACGGGTACAAACAGGTTAACAGCCACCATTAGTCAAGTTAATTTAGTTAGTGTTAGCTTTTCCAGTTTCCCTGATATTTCAAATATTATTAATATGGTACTGTTTATTTTTAACAGATGCCCATCTCTGTGGAATCTACTTCATCGATTCCTGTCACTTGGAATCAGAATTGGAGTTGACTTAAGGCAAAACTGCACAGGCCTAACTGGCACTCAACTCTGGAATGGCCTGTTAATTGTCCTATATAGGCTCCACCCACACAGGCTTTCAGAGCTACTTCTTTGTGGTTGGAGAAGCTTTATTTGACAGGGACAAAAATATCAGCACAGACATTTTAGCACACTTTGTTTTGAGTCAGGTTTCCAGTTTAAAATGTTGGCACAAAAACTGTACAACAAAAACTCATGCAAAATAAATAACAACAAATTTTATGTTTTTTGTGTAATGGAATCATGTGCTGCCCTGCACTGTGCCTCATTCATACAGTCCAGGCCAAAACATTCTTCCAAACTTTAGCGTGAGTGAACGGCTAAGCCGCTGTAGACAGAATAGAGGACAGAAAATGTAAATATTTTGTTTTTTGTGACATCACCAAAACTTTCAAAATTCCTGTTTCCACAGATTTACTGTATGCAGTGGAGAGGCTAATTCACACTTTAAAACTCTACATATTAACTTTCTTAAAAAGTCAAGAAAAACTTTTTCCTTGTAATATGGACCCTTTAAATTTGCAGCGTTCCCTACCTCTCGGCAGTTGCTACAAAGGAAAGCATTTGTGGACAGAACATGAATAAGTTATTAGCTTAGTCAAGACTGATGGAGCAGGGAAACCCTAGATACACAAATACACAGAGGACAGGAAGAGGTAAGGAGCATCACTGAGAGCCACTAAACTATCGCTGTGCAGAAGTCAGAGACCACCCATCATTTATCTATTCATAAGTTATTCATGTTTAGGATGGGCCTGTATTAATGTGGAGGCTGGATATAAAATCCACACACAAACCAAAACTGTCACCATTAGATAAACAGTACTTACAGCCTTCACCTTTGAGACACAGAAGAAAATCTCCACTCTTACTTTAGATCAGAGCAAATCTATAGGTGTTTCTGCCTATCCTTCCACTGAAGACAACTGAACACTGTGGGTCTGCAAGGATGTGTATCTGTCAGGAAGCTACTCACAGAGTCCAGACACCAACATTACTGAATATGTTTAATGTAAATTTTGAGTCGCTCTGGACAAGGGTGTTTGTAGGCCAAGTGCCATAAATCAAAATGTAAAATGTTTGGGATTACTTAAATTGTGAGAAGCATTAAATACAACCAACGTGGATGTGTGAGAAAATATCTCCTGCGAAGAAGGGAAGCTTTAGTAAAGGAAAAGAGTGGACTAAACTTATATTTAGTTAGTTTAACTGGAAATTAAATGGAGGGGGGTCTCTGATTTTGGCACAGTGGGTAGGGAGGGGTAGGGGATGGTGAGTCTGTTTTGATAAGAACTGAACTCTAAATGGAACAAGCATGATATGGCAACATGCTGATGGAGGGATGCGTGCTGCTAGGGGTAGCCCCAGGAGGCTCACTTCTGTGGTGATGACTATGATTAAAACATATTGGAAAGGGTGCATGTACATGAGTTTGACCATTACAGAGTGGGCAAGCCGTGACACACATGCTGAGTTGAGCCAGCAATCAGTGTGTGTGTGTGTGTGTGTGTGTGTTGTGGGGGGAGTCTATTACATTCCTCAAATCACTGCAGTGCTGCTGTAATAGGTGCTGGGACATTTGTTACCACACACTTCTCCTGACAAACATTCAGTCCTGGTCCCATTCCAGAACAACCCGTTAGTTCTGTTAGAACAGGCTGTTCTGAGTGCAGTTTCAGGTCTGCATGATGATGCTCCTGTCCCTACCTCACAAAGCTCCCTCATTTCAGGAGGATACAAGCAACTATGCTGGAGGCCATACCTTATATCTTAACCTGTCACTTTAGACTACAGAGACAGTTCTGACCTGTGGGTCGTTAACCTCTGAGCTGGACTAGGCCTGACCGAATGGAGGCTTGAAAATATTTGCCAGACACCTGCAGACAAATATTTGTAATGATGTGCAGAGATGAGTCAAACATGACACAGCGGCAGAAGGGTTTGCTTTATTGAGTTGAGCGTGAGAAAGTGGGTTTATGATGAGTCGACTGGTGTCACAGAGTTTGATGGAGAGAGCAAGGCCACGCTGAGAAACTGCTGATGAACGTGGGCACGAGGGACCCGTGACAGAGACGTGACGTCAGGTTAAATGAGCTTTCGTTTTTTGTTTTCTTGTTTGTTTGTTTGTTTGTTTTACCTGCGCTTGTAGCACGTGCGTGGCCTCTTCGTTGTGCTCACGCGCGTTGACCGCGACGATCGCCGGAGGCTCGGCGCAGAGTCTTTTGGCGGGAGCGCCGGGCTCCGAGCCTTGGACGTTTAGGTTTGTTACGGGTGCGCGCGGCGGCCGTTTTCCCACCTTCCGCGCCTCGAGCTGCGCGAGCGGCGGTTGTTGCTGCGAAGGGGCTTTGGACCCGAAGCCCGCGACGCTGTGCAGCGTCGCTATGGAGACGGCGCCGATGCAGTGGTTGGTGTAGGTTTTGGAGAGCTGCGCGGCGCGCGACAGCATCTGCATGCGCGTGCCCAGCAGGTTCTTGCCCACGGCCTTGTTCTCGTACCACGTGGCGTCCGCCTCGCCGCAGTGCTCGCGCGGGCGCTGGAAGAAGGCTCGGCACGCCGGGTTGCGCTTGGCCAGGTACTTGACGAAGCTCGCGTACGGGCACAGCGCCGTGCCCGTCTCGTACATTCGCGGTGCGCTCTCCTCATCGTCGGCGTCCGCGCGCCTCTTACCCCACGCGGTGCCACCCCCGCCGCTGGTGCCACGAGACCGGTGGTAGGGGCCGCCGAGCGCCTTGAAGTAGACGAACCTTCTGCCGTCCTCGTCCGCCGCCAGCCCGAACGAATCCTCCTCGAGCTCGCGCTGGTTCTCGCGGCCGCGCGTGCAGAAGTACATGCACGTCTCGAACCACACTTTGTTGAGCAGGCCGAACGGGGAACTCGCGCTCAGCGCCGCCGACGCGTACAGACGCCGCAGGTCGGCGCGGGCGATCGCCTGCTTCTGAACCACGGGCCCGGCGCCCTGCTCCTCGAGGCGGCGCAGCGCGGCCGCGAGCGCCAGGTTGGCGGCGCGCAGCTCCGGGTCCTTGGTGAGGTCGAGCGCGCGGGAGAAAGGCGGCTCGTTCAGGTAGCGGTTGAGCGAGCTGCGGATGCTGATGAGGGACGACTTGCTGTACAGCTGGCCGCTCTTGGAGCGCGCCTCGGCGTAGAAGGAGCGCAGTGCGCGGCACAGCGCGTGCTTGTCCATACTCTCGAAGTCCGTGCTCTGCGCCCGCTCGCTCAGGTACTCGCGGAAGATGCGCACGGCGTAGCGCGTGGCCAGGCGCGTGTTCTCGCTCAGCCTGCTGCGCGCGGACGGGGAGCGCGAGCGCGCCTCCCCCTCGGGATCTGAATCCGGCTCGGGCTCCAGCTCGGGCTCCAGCTCGGTCCGCGCGTCCCGCGGCTCCGCGCGCTGCCCCCACGCGAGCTCGTCGGCTTCCTCCTCTTCCTCGCACTCTCCCGCCGCTGTGATGCGGATGGCCCGGATCTCCCCCTTCTCTCCCTCCTCCTCCTCTTCCTCCTCTCCGTCCCTCTCTCTCTCCCCGTCGCTCGAGCAGCGCTCCCCGCTGCCAGGCATTCTCGCCATATTGCAGTCTGAGACTGTATGAGTCCCGGGGCACTGCGCATGCGCTATATTGGACCGCAGAGCTGAGAGCTTTTGTGTGTGTGTGTGTGTGTGTGTTTTAGTGACCTTCAGCTACGAGCTCAGGCACGCGCTCTTAAAGGTGCAGAAAGAAGTGAGTGAGCATTCCCAAAATCAAAGCCACCCCACCTTCCCCACACACGCGCACACTTGCATACACAATGCCAGAGAGAGGAAGACATGAGATGCAGATATTGGACCACTTTATATTTAGGCAGCAAACACACACTGACTGATAACCTACACAAACGTGGACACAAGCACGCTGTGTATTACTAAAGTACTCTCATGTTGTATGACTGAGTTGATCAGAAGTTTCTAGCAGCAATAGAGCTCATGTCTAATGCTTTGGCCATACTCTCCAACATACTCTCCATAGTCTCCCATCCATATATTTATAATACTCTGAGCATAACAACATCTAGCGTCCCCTGGAAACAAATGTCCAGCTTTTACTGGAAACAAACGTCCAGCTTTCTCTGGAAATAAACATCCAGCTTCCACTGGAAACAAACAGCCAGCTTCCACTTGAAACAAACATCCAGCTTCCACTGGAAACAAACGTTCATCCTTCCCCGGAAACAAACATCCAGCTTCCACTTGAAACAAACATCCAGCTTCCACTGGAAACAAATGTTCAGCTTCCCCTGGAAAGAAAACTGTCTCTCTTCCAAAACCTCTTCCGCTATTTTCCACTTTGGCTGTGTTTATGTCAGGTAGCACTAACATATCACAAGACTGCATTAAAAGTCTTGTGACATGTTGGGTCTACTTAAGATCATCACATTGCCCTATAGAAGAGTGCATTGGGACTGAATTGTCCTGGCATGACCTGATGGACATTTACGTGTTTGAGCCAGTGAGAGGCTTTGCCTTCTGTTATAGGGGATTTATTTTCCAGATTTCTGTATAACTCCATCATTATCGTTATCACAGAATCGCTCACAGTGGTGGTGATAAGAACCAGACGTCTGAAGAGTTTAATGCCTCAGGTTTTTAGGCTGGCCTAAATTCATGCATGGTGGATAAATCCATGCAAGGCCTTGTAGTGCAAAATAGCACCACCCTCAAAAATTAGAATTTAAGTAAGAATTATTTATCACTATTTTACCATTACCACCACTACATACAAAAACCATTGATGATAAGTTGCTAAGTTTCTCTAGTATGGCATACTTCACTACTTAACCACTCTGAATTGCACTCATTCATCTTCAAAAAAAAAACCAAAATGTTGCACCCAGAAGGAATCAACTGACGGGAATGAAACTTGGTGGGCAGGTTTGACATTGTGAACATGTGAACAATTTCAAGTTTGACGTTTGGACGTGCATGTGATGTAAGCAAGGACAGGCCTTATTGCTCTACTTGACTGACCATATAAGGTTATCCTGTTGTGCTTGCTTTCCATTTTGACTCATGGTTCTGTGTTGGTAGCATCCTTTGCAAGCAAAGTATGCCTTAGAGAATAGTTTGAAAGCAATTTGAGCAGTTTGAATTTGGTCTTATCGACACATTGCATGCCATACTGGTCATGCGGATATTACCATAGCCCACTGTTGGCAGCAGTGGATAGAAGAAGTCACGCACCAGCGACATGAAGAATCTGGGAGACTTACACAAACCACAAAGAGGGAGAACTGACAGTATGTCCAACATGCCCAGAGTGACCTAACAGCCATGATTACAGACATTCTACAAGCAGCGATGCCCTCCATGAGTCACCCTGTTAGTGCCAGCACCATTGGCAGATGGCTGCACAACGCAGACAGTTACAATGACTGCCCTTAACACCACGTCAACTTTGCCAAAGACTGTAATGGTGATGCAGTTACTCAGAATGGCAGCGGGTCATCTTCAGAGACAAGTCACGCTTTTGTCTTGGTGGAGATGACCAACAAACATGTGTGGAGGCACCGTGGTCAGTGCCAAATGTGTGGGATACTATTGTACACGTACCTCTACTGCAAAATTTGCAGGAACTGTGTGAGAATATTCAAGCTGCACGGGGTGGATTATCGCAGGACACCATTAGGAACCTCTACAACTCCATGCTGTCTGGCATGTAGTGTTACATGGTGTCCCGACGCCATACTGAGAGACACTACTTCTGTTCCTCGTAACCTTTATTTCCCTTCTCATAACATTGCAATCTGACATTTCCTTCTGGGTGCAACTATTCTTTTGACGATGATTGTACTAACGCTAAAGGCTATTCACAGAAAACTCAGTGAAAACTTGGTTGGTGAAGAATGTGTGTTCTGATGACGTATGTGAATTATCTACTATTGTCTTCAAATCTTCACCAGTATATTTGTTTTTGTATATAGGACCTAAACATCAGGCCAACCCTTTCTAAGCTTCTGCATGTGATGTCAATACATAACACATTATATACATAACACATGTTATTCTGCCTACTCCATACATTTCTACTCTGTATTCTTACAAGCTAGTTTGTAGTTTTAATTATTATTTATTAATACATGTAGTACTATTTTATTAGCATTCAAATCAGATCTGTAAAACATCTAATGTAAAGGTACCTTTCAGTGTATTGACTAAAGGTCTGAGTACATTTTCTCTTTCAAGCCTCGTTCAAAATAAAAGTCATGTGGTTACCAAAATATGGTTACGCATATTGGCCTGCACTTTCTTTCATATTCTTCTCACACACCCCAACCCTCCAACAGAGCGGTCTAGAACCACGGCTGGATAAACCCGATGTCTCATAATGTATTTTAAATGATTATGATATTAAGCCCACCTATAGTGCATGGGCAGACCAACAGAATTAATCAACAGCACTATTTTGCATCAGTTTCCCTACTTTTATATTTGATTTTGTATAAAGGACCTAAACATCAGGTCAGTTCTTTCTGCTTCTGCATGTGATGTCAATACATAAATGTATGATGGACTCTTGCGAAGATGGGCTCCTTTTTTATTTTAGGCTTTACAGGGTGACTCGCTGCAGTGTACAAACACCATATTTTAGCATGTATAGCTATTTCTTTACATTTTTACAAGCGTCCTACATGCACTGCCTTTTCTATTTGCACCTACACTTATTGGTCATTTTATCAGGTACACCAACTACATAGGTGAACCAGTTTACAATTACTGGTTGTAACCCATCTGCTTGCTGCATAGTTTATCAACCACCTTCTGCAATATACTTTAGAGGAAGGCCTCTTCTGAGCAGGTATTATTTGGGTGGTGGCCATTCTCAGCGCTGCAGTGACACTGGTTGGTATATATGATATGACTGTACCAGGTGTATCAGGCATTTATGTTACACGGTGGACACTTAACTAGCCACTTTATTAGATAAACATAACTTGGAAGTGTACTGTTAAAGACTTTAGCCCATGCACAGTATGTGTTTTCCATTTTGTATGCAATATGCCATTTTGTAGCCCCTCAGCAGGAGTCAGTTTCTGACCACAGGACCACTTTTATCTGAATATTTTTACTTGGTTCTCAGGGTAGCAGTGACACAGATGACTGCATTATGCTGTGAACCAGGCAAAGTGATCTGCCAATATAATAAGACAATTTTGCTAGATAAAAAGACTTAAAACAAGGTCTAGAAAAAAGTTGAATAATTTTATATTAACTCAAAATGAGACCTATTTGATATATTGAATTGATGTTTTTTTTTTTCAAATATATAAATTGTCAGAATCTTATTTGCTGCAATGCACAAAGTCAAACATATTTTGGCTTCAGTATTAGATCACATAAGTTCACAATCATATACCAATTCTTGTACAAGGACATGTGAGGTCCATGTATATGTCTACCTCCCTCGCTCTCCCCTTCTCTTGCACCTTGAGCACAGTAGCAGTAGACTCTCATTTGACTCCTCTGTAGCACAGAGATCTTCCTGTGTGGATGAGCTTCCATTTTAAAACGAGAAGCCTCTTTTCTTTTGTCTCGTTCTGTCATTTCTGCCCGCAGGCATGTCACCAGAAACAGCTATGACATCTCTCAAAGGAAAGAGAAGACAGAGAGGCAGAGGGAAAAGAGAAAAAAAAAAGAACTCCTTCTCCTCTCCTTCACATTTGAAATTCTCGTTAGTGGAGCCCATTTCACACCTAGATACCCAATTAGCAATTAGCCGAGCTTTAAAGTGCAGTCCTGAGCTGGGGCCCTGATCCGGGCCTGATTTGTATGCGCTTTGTGCAGATGGTGATAAGGGAGAGAGGCAGAATACATGTATAGTTTTAAATTTAATTTCATAATCATTTGCATGGCAGGGTGGCCCACGGGCACGAGGGAAAATAACATGCCCGCTCTTCAAAAGGCACATCAGGCTCGTTACATGGCTGTGTGGAGGATTGGAGGAGGCTTTTTTTTATGCGCAGGCAGGTAATGTGTTCCCTGACTAATCTGCAGTGATAGAGAAGTTCAGAAGAAGCACTTTAAAAAAAAAAGCACATAGCAGAGCGCAGCGTCACAAATCGCCTCTCCCTCCGAGGCCCCGCGCCGCGCACTGCGGAAATGAACACCAAGGTGCGATAGAGCTGCAGCCACTGCCAGAGCCCTGGGCTATCACGAAAGGGTAACACTTAAGTGTGCATGTGTACGTGTATGTGTGTGAAAAGGCACCAGGGAGACTGTAGAGGACGCGCTTTAGAGACAGGAGACATACACAGGCCTGCACGACCTGCCGAAAGTTTAGGGACACCCAGCTATCTTTTGAGATTTGTCACTGTTAATTTTCAGTTAAGTAAGTCAAAATCAGATGCACAGCGTTTGTTAGTGAAACATATTTCCAGATTCTTTATGCAGCATTAATTATGTTTTCAGACTGAGAATTTAAACTCTTTCATTTTCAAGCCAGCTGGCAAACGATGGGTTCTACTAGGTTCGTTGCAAATAGAATGATTTTCATTCAGGCAGTAGATTCATTCTAATACGACAGGTTCCACCATTCCTCGCAACATTTAATCTCCACAAAAATAATTTCCTAAAACATGCAAAACAGATGCACAGCATGAAGCAGCTCACCAGTGCACATATAATGGCACCATACAGGACAAGCAATCAGTAAAACACTGGTGAGTTAAAAACATGATATATGGTGTTCTTCATATAGCCTACTCCTTACATTTCAATATTCTTCTCTATTCTTACAAGCTAGTTTGTAGTTTGAACTAATTATTATTTATTAGTACATGTAATACTACCACTGTATTGCTATTTTATTAACATTCAAATCAGATCTGTAAAACATCTAATGTAAAGGTACCTTTCAGTGTATTGACCTAAGGTCCGAATACAGTTTCTCTTTCAAGCCTCGTTCAAAATAAAAGCCATTTGGTTACCAAAATATGGGTACACATATTGGCCTGCACTTGCTTTCACATTCTTCTCACACAGCCCAACCCTCCCTCAGAGCGGTCTAGAACCACGGCTGAATAAACTGATGTCTCATAATGTATTTTAAATAATTATGGTATTAAGCCCACCTATAGTGCATGGGCAGACCAACAGAATTAATCAGCAGCACTACTTTTGCCTTTCAAACACAGTCAGCTGATGATTTTGTGACCATTTTCTGACTTTACAATTTTAGAATCTCAAAGTTTCTTGAATATGGTATAAATCATAAATGGACAGTTTATCCTTTCACAAGCTATTAAAATCACACATTTAAAATATTTTGGCCTACATGTGGTTTAAACACTTCAGTCAACAAGAGACTCAAGGTAGCACTCTCAAACACTGACAAACATTGTCAAAACATGTAGACGTGATATTGCTGTCCTCAGAATGAACTTGATCTATTTCATTAATGCTAACCAACAAAAAGCATTTGTAAAATGAAAACCACTTCAAACCAGACTACTGACACAGAGTAGGTGTCCCAGAGTTGTGTAAACCTTTGCATGTAGATAGAAGAGGTCAGAATATGTTATGATGAATGATAGAAAATGCTCCCAAGCTAGTTACATGCATAACTGTGCAAAGGTCGAAGGCCATTTAAGTCAAAAGGGTCACTAAACAAATGTTATTACATTTTCAGTAGATGTTTTTGAGATGGTTAGATATGAAATAAGCATAGGGAAAGTCAAAGGGACAAAATAAATAAATTCAACTGAACTGGGAATGTGGAAAAATATCCCTGCTGATTTCAATTTAGTAAAATTAAGTGGGCACACTGAATACAGAGCACTTGATATCATGTTAACCCATGTTAACTTAAATGTATCTGTAATTTTCTGCTAATTATAAACTAAATGAACACATAATTGTCTTTTGACTTGGAATTGTGTGGTTCCTGATAACGTTACCATTATGGAGACAACAGTGACATTATAATGAATGAAAGAAGTTAATTTCAACATCTTGCCTCTGCAATATCACTGTCCATTGTAACTGCCCGCAGCTCATGATCCCATCCCATTACTTCCAGAGCCAGGCCTTCTCAGGCTTTTCAGTGCTATTTACCAACTTCACAGGTCTTTGCTTAACGCAACACACACTGCCACAGCTCTCCTGCACTTCATTTGGCTTCACTCGACATGAATATCTGACCTGCTTTTTGAAACCTGCCATACCTACGCACATCCCACTTATAGGCCATAAAGAGTTAAAGGAAGACAGGAACATGGAAAGGCACTCTTGACATCTTACGCTTTCTAAAACTTAATCTTATACATATTCATATGGATGCATATGCATGAGAACTAGTGTGAAAAGGAGGCAGAAAGAGAGGGAGAGAGATTAGTAACCTGGGTTTGAGATGTTTCCAAGCTCACATCAACACGTTGAATATTCTAGATGTGTGAGTCAGAAAACTCTGCAACTAAAGCCCAGACTGTGGGCAGCACTTCAACAACTACTCCTCACTGAACGATACTTAAATCAGAGTGTGTACGGATGATGAGAAGCGAGCTGTATGTGTGCGCATGTGGGTGGGTGGTTTTTTAATTAGGCAGGTAAGTTTTTGTCCTCTGCAAGAAGAATCATAGCATATGGTTCAGTTAAAGGAATTATGTAGTTCAGTGGACTACTTCAGCATTCATCATATCTGTAGCACATGGGCTACCAAAGGCAATGGTTTTGATACAGAGCAGAAAAGGACAGAAACCCACTGTCTCAGAATCCACATATAATAACAGTCAGTGGACTGAAGATGCTTAATTGTCCTGACTGTCTGTTCTTTTACTAAATAGAGGGAAACACATCAAAGTTGAGTTGCAGCAAATATGGCAGTAGCAGCAAATGAGTCCAACAAATGAGCACACTATGATCATTTGCATGGTGGTAATGTTTTAACTGACTGCTTAAGGTAAAAAAAAAGAGTTTTGGATCAAACTAAACCCTGAACAGCCACTTCATTAAATATGCCTCTTAAATATGTATCTGCACTTCACTTAGTGTATAGACACTGTAGTTCTATAATTACAGACTGTAGTCCATCTGTTTGTCTGCATGCTTTGTTTGCGCCTTTCACCTTGTTCTTCAGTGGTCAGGACCCCCACAGAGCAGGTATTATTTGAGTGGTGGCTCATTCTTAGCACTGGAGTGACACTTAAGTGTGTGTTGTACTGGATCAGAGACAGCAGTGCTGTTGGACTGAGAATAGTCCACCAACCAAAACTATCCAGCTAACAATGTCTAGACAGATGACTAAGCAAAACTGTGCGGCAACAGATGAACTATCATGTCTGGCTTTACATTTACAAGGTGGATCAACAAGGTAGGTGTGTCTCAAAGAGTGGACAGTACATGTGCAGAGGAACAATGAGTGTATAAGGTAGGAAGGTGTGGAAGACCTTAATAACAGCTTAATGTCAAAAGGTAAACTAAACTAAATAAATCTAGGTCACCATAGGTTGCTAACAATAATTTTAATATGATGTCTAATGATAATTAATGTTACAGAACAAGATCAGTTAGACCGCTAAGCTGAATTTTCTTTCCTTAGCTGCTAAAAATTAGCTTGATAGATTAGTCTTTTAGAATATTACTATATATAATCTGTAAAACACTCTGTGTAAAGATAAATATTGCAGTGTCTGCCATGGGCCACACTATATGTCCAGGAGCTTGGGTGGCATTACCATGCAAAGAGGGTCATGGGAGGCGCATGCTCCTCTGTTGAAAAAGGAACATTTAGTATTCTGTGTTCATGTTATTTGTGTTTTTCTGTGTTAATGGGAATGTTTAGTAGGCGTGAGCAGGTTGGGCCACTGGGAAGAAAAAGTCTACTATTCGGGGCTGGTTGAAAGTGTTCTGTTCTAAATAAAAATAGCAGTTTTCAAGTTAAAATTATGACTTTACCTTTACTCTTTTTTTGGCATGTTGCCGCAGTATTAATGCACTTGTATGTGTCATAATTTGAAATTTGCTTTAAAAAACAAAACAAAAAAACGTACATATGAGTTGCATCAGCTATTTCTGGGATTAGCTTTAGTGTTAGCATTAGCTATGTGAAGGGGTAGCTTCCAGTGGTTTTATTTAATTCATGTTATTTTAAAAAAGGGGAGCCATTAAAGAGCAATTGCTGTTGGTTATATTGCTAGTTTGGCTGATTATTGGCTGAGGTACTGGAAATGTGCATACATTTAAGTCATCTGCCAGTCGATTTTACTCTAAAAAATTCCAAATTACCCATAAATATCTATGTAGCAGCAATAACTAAGGGAGACGTGACTGAGAAGACTAAGTATTTTGCGAATGGTCAATTATAGTTGGTTACTGACAGCACTACAGATGCAGCAGATTGAAATTATGCTGAATGTGCTGCTGGTTTCTTTTGTAGTTCAGTAAAAAGATTTCTCTGCCAACAGACAGAAAAAGTAAACTGAGTTGATACCTTGTCACATCCTCCCTTGCCACACACACACACACACACAGACTTTGAAACAGGATACAGATTGATACCATCTCAATAGAAGTTAGTTTCCTCAGGTAAGGAACAGTCTGTCACTCTTTCCTTAATTAGTGTATGATACAATATTAATAGCACATCAAACAAATGGATCATGAGCCACAGGCTGCTGTCACAAACACAGACCCCCCTCCACCCCTACAGAGAAGACACTTCTGCACATTGAAATACACAATTACAGTTCATCTGTTACATGCAACATACTGTAAAAAAAATCTGAAATGATGTGTAAACATTATTGCATATTTTATGTTTTGTTTTCAAATTTGCCAAAAAACATGCCATTTTTCTGTATATTCTGTGGATATGTTAACTTACTTTCTCTCAGAAAATCAACGAAACATGATGGAGAGTGTTCATACATAATCATAAACACGTATGACACATCAGGCAGTAAACAAGACTTTACTGTACCCATGTTCTGCCCTAACATGAAGAGTAGGCAGTATGTGAGGTTTAGCTTACACTCCATCATCCTCTTCCACACAGCCACTAACCCATGCATGTCAGTCAGTCAGGTCACTGCCCCACCGGCCGCTCTGGAGGGCTTTGAGCAGTGACTAACACTTGTATTGCAATGGTAGTGTTACAGTATGACAGTATGATAAGCACAGCAAAAAAATGAACTGATGCAGTGTTTTCTAAACCTGCAGCAGCCCTGCCTCCCTATACCTAATCCAACCAACCTGCACTGCAGCAGGGGTTACAGCAGGAAGACGTTCATGGCAGTGTGCCTACAGGACCTGTTGGGGAACCACTGAACTAGGTGCCTAAATTTTATCCATCTCAAAATGTCTTCTCATATCCTTTCATGGCCATGGATTAACGGTCGGTTGTATTAAAGAGTGAGTGCTGCTCTTTGAGAGGTTTTTATCACCTTTAAAATCTTGCCAAGATTTTTATCACCTTTAAAATCTTTTTTAGAACGTTTCCCTACAAAAACAACCTTTGGTTGTCTAAAAGAAGCTCATGAAGTTCTTTAAAGAGACACTAATGTAAATCAGATGTGGGTGTGATGAAGACAATGCATATACAGATAATCGGATAACTGCAGACAATCAGATTCTGTCAGTAATTTGTTCAACCGGTTTACTGCTGCCATCTCGCAGTTGCTGTGTTAAATGCTGCTTGCTTTTTTCCAGTGTCATGTCTGTTCTGCTCATGGGCAGACTGAGAAACGTGAAAGAAATCAGAGTAAGGGTGTGCATTTGCTGAAACTGGATTATTGAGTTAAAATCCAGCTCTCTTTGTCAGCTTTCTCTTTGTCAGATTTCCTAGTCAGATTTCTAGACCTTCATCCGATCTAATACATGACGTTTAAATGACCACTTGAAAAATCAGGTAACTGCCGATATCCGGTAATGATCAGATTATTAATGCATTAATGCAACATAAAGTTTCTGCACCTATTTTTTTCTGCTAGAACCACGCATTCAAGCCAAAAACTAAAAACCTTTGTGATTGAAGAGTGTTGTAAAAAGCCTAAGAAATGATGTGGAAGGTAATTAATCTTTAAAAAGGTAATTTACAAAAATAACCATGCCTTTAGTGGCTCTTTGTGGAACCAAAATTGGTTCTTTCATGGCATCCCTCCAAAGAACCCATTTAGGCATGTTTATTTTTTAGAGTGTAAAGCTGTTAAACACAGCCTGAGTCTGATGCACAGGCTAGATAACAGTCCCCATCAGGCTGAGCCCAGTGCCAGAGAACAATATGCCACAACATGAGTGCTATTCACAGACCCGGAAAAGCAGCCTCTGGTGAACCCTCCACTTCACTACAGTGGCTCGAACCTCAGCCAGCTGGCATGGCGACCAGAGCATCGGTCACAGCTGCCACTTGCATGACCCATCCACACTAGCGTGTCACCAGTGCACAGTGTAAAAATGTGCATCCTTTGAATTTAGAACCTGAGAATTGAGATTTGATGCGCAATAACAATAACAGCCCATCCATCTCAAAAAACACAGACATTAGCACAGCCTTGTTCAAGCTGTTCTGCAGTAGAAACCACAATTCCTCAGCCTGGTTTAGGTGCTGAATCTGGCTCAAGATAGAGCTTTGCAAGTAGATTTAGACTAATGTTGACTTAAATAAAATGGGTAGGCTTAGTAGGTGCGCGTTACACCACTCCTGACAAAAACAGTTAATTAGTTAATTAGCATAAAATAAATAATAATAATAAATTACCATAACATATATAAAAACACCCCGTGTGAAAACACTAACAGGCTAAATAATAAGGCAATAATCTAACATGAGCTAATCTTGCCTATCATTGGTGCTGAAATGCTGGGACATTGGCACATTAACCGGACACCAGGCATAAAGAATGCAGTTTACACCACGAGGAAAGCGCCACAGTATATGACGAAATGCTGGTTTATCTCGGGAATAAAAAGCCCCACCGGCGACCCAGAAGCTAACAGCGAGACTATCACAGCAGTTCCAGCAGAGCAGTCCGCTCAGCCGGCCAGCTCATTGACCGTGTTTCTGTTCTGCTCTTCAGTCTCGAGGTCGACTGCTGGAGTGCCTCTACTTTTAGAAGAGATGTCTTAACGGACTACAGTGACATAGTGTTCTCTCTCTCTCTCTCTCTCGCCTGGTTGTGTCCTGCAAGCACATGAAAACACACGCCAGCTCGGACCGAACCGATGTTTGTTCCCCAAAACCCACCCGGTTTCCGGCACATGCGTAAACGCAGCTGTCCAAGTCACTGCCTGCTTGGTGAGGGTTTGGGGGTGGGGGGATAAACACATACACATACACACACGCACACACAGCCTCAGACGCGCGCGCGCCCAAATCTCGCACCCCCTTTACCTGGACCACGCGCCCCCACTCTCCTCTCTCCTCTTTCTTCTTCTCCTCGCTCCGCTCCAGCGCTGAGTGCTTCAGCTCCGGGGTGTATATGTATGTGTGTATGTGTATCTGTGCGGGCCGCCGGGTATCCGCGCGCCCTGCCGCCCCCGTCGTGCTCGGCTCTCAGCACACGCGCCCCGGAACGAAGCGATGAGAGCGGCGAAGCTGCGGCTGCTGCTCGTGCGGCCAACCTGCGCGCGCGCTCTGTTTCCGCTGAGGCTCCGCTGGCTGTGAGCTGCTGTGGAGCCGCTGATGATCGCTGTGATTTTAGCGCGCGAATGGAGCGCTGCCCCGGGCGCTTCCTGCAAATGGATGGACCGGGGGCGCGCGGGAGGGAGCGCGCACAGCGAAAGGGAAGCATCGAGAGGGAGGCTTTTATTCACACACACGCACACACACACACACACACACACACATCACATCACACACTCTGCATGTCGTTGTGGTTGGAGCTTGGTGTGATTTATGTTGATTATTAGCCGAGAAAATAAATGAATTAACCGGGATGGTTGATTGTATGTGGTGATGCGCAAGGATATTACAGTACACACACTCACACTCGCACTCATGTTTGTATTCCTGCCTTTGTGGGGTGTTTCAACTGACGTGTATATGAACGTTTACTACGTGGTCAATAGTATGTGGACAGCACATCTACATGCTCCTTCGACCATCTCTATTGACCATGGGTGTTAACCTTGGACTTGGTCCTCCCATTGCTGCTAGAGCAGCCTTCTTATCTGTGAAGGCTTTGCATTAGATTATGGCACATGGCTGCAGGGATTCACTTGTATTCAGCCATGAGAGCATTAGTGAGGACAGCATTGATGTTGGGTGATAAGGCCTGTCTCGCAGTCTGTGTTCCAATTTATCTCAAATGTGTTTGATGGGGTTGAGGGTCAGGGCTCTGTGTCAAGTTCTTCCACACCAAAATCAGCTAAGCATTTCTTTATGGAGCTTGTTTTGTTGTTGAAACAGGAAAGGGCCTTTTTTTGGCTCTCTAAAATGTGACTGTGTAAACAGCATTCACATTTCCCTGCAATCCCAGGCACTTATTCCTCCTCCACCTAACATCACAATTGGCACTATGCATAAAGGTAGGTTGCATTCTTCTGGCATTTCCACTCATCCGGAGTCCAATGCTGATGTTTTACACTACTCCAGCTGACCCTTGGTGTTGCACATGGTGATCTTAGGCTTTATTGGACCACAGAAACCCAATTAATGAAGCTCCAAATAAACAAATCTCATACTAATTCTACTTTAACAGGCTGCTTGGAATTCTGGACGTATGCAAGCCTTTCTCCATCCGCAATGCTGAGAAACCTGTGTAGTGGTCTAAAGCAAATTGTCATTAGAACACGCTGGTAGATGCCAGGATAATGCGTCCAAACATTTCCCCATCATCCTGGGAAACAGTACCCAGAAGGTAGACTGGTGTGCCAAACTGTACAAGCATTCCAGCCTCTTTTGTAAACGATACCTGGATCATTCCAGCACTGTAGTGGAGAGAAGCATACAAACGTTCATATAAAATCACAGTTTGTGAATAACACACAGATACAGTCTTTTTCTGACACGTGAAGCTGTCAATACTGTAGCCAAAGTTATCATGTACATATAACTGAACATTCTTCCTTTGAAATATTTATACAATATGTACTTATAAAGACCTTTCTGTTTTGTTTTGTTTATGACATTTCTTGTTAATTCTCTAACAGCACTGACAATTGGATAGAATATAGCAGAATTTTAATAATACTTTAGTGAAGGCACTGCTGTGACATGCTGTTTGCACAAAATGACTAAATTCCACTAAAATTAGAAATCAAACAGAAGGAGTGATGATAGTCTTTTCATTGGTTAATGTTTTGTTAGGAGTACAACCTCAACATCCCATAGTTTATTCTTATTTTGAGCTCATTTTTTAATGACTTCAAAGTTGTTGGACACCATTTACCACAGCAATGATAGAACGATCCATTTTCATTGCTTTACTGGCATTTAAACAAGTCAAAAAGCTTTTCTTATCTTTCTTACTGCTCTCTTTCTCTCTTTCTTTCTCTGACATTAGAAGAAATGATTGAGGGCATTAATCACAGTCAGTCTGTATTCTGAGTGTTGTCACTCCAACAGATTTAAAACATTCTTCAGTAATGAGACGCATCACCTCCACCTGTGTTTGATGCATCAAGTGTTGCTTTGAGTGTTTGTGCATGTTTTCAACTGTCATCTTACAGTATATGTGTTTTGGCACGTGTAACAGACAGAAAGTGGTAGAAGAGGTGAATTTGCATGCTCGTGCGTGAACGTAAATCATGAGTGTCTGCTGTAAGTGTGTGTGTGTCTGGGTGTGTGTGTGCACGTGTGTTTGTGTCACCTTCTCGACTCACTCAAGGCACTCCGAGAATCAAACAATTTCATGCAGCGAGTGGAGGAGGAAATGAACTGAGCCGTGAGCCATAATAAAATTATCCAAATGTTATTACGGCACCGGCTGCTTCTGTCCTACTTTAATACACATTTCAGCTCCATGGGGCTGCCTGCCGGCCCTAGCCCTCCTGAATAAATCAACATTAGCTTACATCTAAATTATTAAGGAAGTGACTTAGGCTCCTGTTTATTGTATAAATTATTGGAGGGGGTAAAAGTGTTAAATGCTCACGTTCCTCTTTAGAAATACACAATTCCCTAAATAATAACCACTTCTGGGGGGGGGGGGGTATTTGCATGAATGAATATGTGCAGGTGATAAAAACTGAACTGATGAAAAAAAAAATGCATTGCAATGAACTGTCTTGATTTAAATGTCATTTCCACAATAGTAAAACATATTACATGAACACAATCACTGCTAAAAGGTAAGTGTACTGAAAAACTAATCTGAGTTGATGTAATACACTCCATGATAGACGTTTCAATGCCATTCTAGCACTGAACACTGTAATAATTAAATATTCGTACATGCCTGTATGAGCTGATTGCTTAGAAGCTATCAAGTGAAGAAGTTTAGTATAATGAGATCAAAGTAATTTTATGTGAGAAGAATCACTGAGGTGCTGATGAGACATCCGCTATCCTCAGTACACCACAACACCTTGATTCACTCTGTGGTCATTCAAACCCATTTGTCTTACCTACCAGCTATATATGAAAACTATTGTATTACTACCCTATTTCCGAGAAAGTTGGGGAAGTTGGGTAGGTGAAAACAGAATACAATGATGTGTACAAACCCTTTAAACTATATATTTATTCGCAAATACAAAGACAACATATCAAAGAAAAATTATTGTTTCTGAATTTGATGCCAGCAACACATTTCAAAAAAGTTGGAATAGAGGCATTTAGAGACATTAAACTCTTCAGATATGATTCCATAAAGCACTTTATTTTAAATGTGCAGTATGTCGTACACATAGCTAAAAATCTAAAAATCAACTGCCATTCAGCTAGAAAAAGATGTTACTCTAAGCAGCTGAGCATTTAATCTGCACTACATACTCTCTGTTTCCGTGACAGAAAGTGCTTTCACCGCAAAAGAGAGGATGACCTTAAGAAGTAAGATCTGCATGTTATGTAGGACTGTTTATCAAAAAATCATATCTCTTGGATTAATGATGAATCATGTCAGGCTTAAGATCAAGCTTTTAATATCAGGGTTGTGTACTTCTTGTATAGCTAAAAAATACAGAAACCTAGTAAAGAATACACATAACTGTAAATATAACACATTATAGTAATCGCTGTAAAAGTCAGTGTACTCAACCACAGGTCACATTTAGTCATCAGTGGAAAAGCCACGATGCATCAGGTTAAGCCTGTATAGCTTTAACCTTTGCAGGGCTATGCTTTACAGTTTACACTGTCTACACTATACAGATATCCACTATCTACAGATGCTGAAATACTAGCACAACCCAAAACAGAAACCTACTTCACTGACTCTTATTTACTGACCATTAAAACTAAACAAATCTACTTCAAGGTTAGCTTCTCACTTACCTGTTGTATTAACATCAATCACACTTACTTGTACATCGTTTTTTATTGCATTCTTTGTGTTCATGTTGTACAAGCCCATTTCCAAAAACACAAAATGTGAATAAAACAGAATGCAATGAAATATTACAAACATGTTGAAACTACAGAAAAATATATGTAAAAATAGAATGACTCATTACGAAAGGGAGAATATGGTAAAAGAGACTGAGCAGAAGAGGAGACTGAGCAGCTGAACTCCTATATCCAAGAAGAATGGGAAAGCATTTCACTTTCAAAACTACAGCAACTGGCCTCCTCAGTTGCTAAACACTTTTAGAGTGCTGTTACAAGAAGAGGTGATGAACACAGTGGTAAACATAAACCTGTCCCAACTTTTTTGAAATATATTCCTAGAATCAAATTAAGAATGCAATATTTTGTTTTTGTACTATTTTCAATTAGTACAGGGTTTTAAAGGATCCACATCATTATATTCTGTTTTTAATTGCATTTTGCGCAGCAACACAACATTTTGGAAATAGGGTTCTAGATTTTGAGAGAGTTCAGAGAATTCTGTAACAGTTGGATTTAACAGGGGCATGTTGTAAACTGACAGATTTACTTGTTCATATTTATTGACAATTTTCAATTGTATTGTATTGTTAAGCTTGGCTACATTGCAAATTAGAGTCCCCTGAGTGTAACATTTATTTACATTACATGTATTTACAATGTACAATAAATAAAGGTTGATTGATGGACAGCATATAGTATACTGATGTATAGTTTGAAGCACCCATTCATAATTTCTGTGATGCAATATACTCCAAAAGCTTAAAAGAAAAGACTCTTCTTTCAAAAGTAAAATAATATAAAACTCAATCAGGAAAGTATGTTTTCAGAATGACATGAACGTGAAAAAGTAAACATAAAGCAGTTATACCTTTATGCAAATTTTGAAATAGATTCTACATATAAAACAGCTGATTCATCGTTACAAATCAGCTATATTACTATAATGCATACTTAGAAGGACTCAGAAACTAAACTAAACACAGTGTAATTTGTGAGATTCCATTAACAAAGATAGTGACTATCTTAATGACATCAGCAAGAGTTGCTCTCAGTTCTCTAAAAACCTTGAGGGCTCCCAAATGGGAAAGAACTAAAAAAAAAAGATGATTTTTAAGTGTAAAAAATATGTTCTTCAACCAAAATATTCCACATTTCATTTCAGGAAGTAATCTACCTCCCCTCCAACAACACAATTCAGTTTAACAACATTTTTATGTTACTATGTGAACTGCCTTTTTTATAGCTCATCACCACAGAACAAAGATGTCAGACCAGGCTTAGCTTTTTAATTAGCTGTTTTATTAACTCTACTGAGTCTACTGGCTCCACTGAAGGTGATTAGCTTGGTCAAGTAGGCTGGAGTCTGAAATAACTGTGGAATTTTCAAGAGTCCTTAAGGACTGTGTTATGAATACACATTTGCAAACATGTAGATACAGCCTTCTCCATCCTGCTCCTTTTGATTTGTCACAGCGAATATTCATTCAGCTGCTTAATATTAAAGAAAACCAAATGAATGAATATTCATGTCACCTGAATGAGACTGTTCATAGTAGCTTTGCTCAGAGGCTTTGCTCCAGGCTTTGCCTCCAGCTACCAGTCCACCAAACTCCACTACTTTTATATATACATGCCATATACATGCCTTTAATGCCCATTAACACAAGTGACATATTAGAATAGACATACAGACAATCATATATACATCATAACTGTCTGTATATCGGTTCTAATTTGTTATTTATGTAACAATATCAAAACACTGTTCTGTCAGCAGTTTGGACAGCTTCCTTTGTGCACTGCGATGAAGAATCTCATCAGTAGTCACGTGAGAAAATGAATATTTCATCAGACTAACTGCAGACTTTTCTCTCCAATTAATTTAAATGGAGCAATTAAGATTTAAATTTTAATAAATAGCTGAAGGAGAGAGAATAAAGAGTGGAGGCCCTCGCCATGACTGAAGAAGGCCTTGGGACTAAACACACATATACACCAGCGAGCAGTCAAGCCTAAAAGGTGAAAATGACATGCAGACAAATTTTAGCAAAAAACAAACAAAATAAAATGAAACTGAAATAAAAGTGATCACACTGTATTTGCATTCCTTCTCTGTGAGTCACATTATGGCACAATAATGCACATGAGTTAGTGATGTCTGCCCTCTGCTGGTCAACGTGGTAAATTGCAACAGCAATCCTGAGATGAGTGCACTGGATCAGTACTGAGTAATTGGAATTATGCATATACAGGTTTCATACAGTTTCATATAACTGTAAGGTTTCATAGTTGTATTAATCTTTACCAAGAAATATAGATTGTGATGTACATTAATATCAACAGCTTATGCACAAAAAAGAAAAAAGAAAAGAAAAGAAAAAGAATTCGATAACATGCCTTATCTCTGAACTGCACACACTGCAAAACAATTTAAGGTTACACAGTTATTTCATTTGTAAATAATAAATAATAATTTCAAGGGGAATTATCCTAATGAATAGTACAATGAACCATTGTTTATAGTGTAATTTCAAAATAATAAAGTAAAAAAATATGTAATCTTTCTTACACTTTACATTTTGGTCCAAATGGAGCTGTTGATGTTCAGTTAGACTGCTGTAATGTATATATCTGTACAGCTGTCCTGACCTTCACCTGCTTTTAGTTACCAGCCATCAGTCACTAACTGTCAGTGCGAACCACAGAAAGAATGATCCTGAGTTTTGTGAACTCTCCTATCAACACTACATACAATATTAACATAAATTAAAATCTGTACCAGCGACGGGGGGGTGTTGTGATGGGTAGTCAGAAAGAGATAAAGAGGGAAGGAGAGGTGAGAAGTGTTTCAGAGATGGTGCACTGAGGAAGAAACTCGAGTGTGAATTTACTACCAGAACTGTCATTACTACCAGTACTAACCTTTTGACCCTTTGAGCCCATGACCAAAACATTCACCAATGAAGGCTGAACACATTTTGTTCCAACTGAACACCGAGTTCAAAATGTGCAGATATATGTATATATACACACTCACCAAGCATTTTATTAGGAACTCCAGCAGCACTGCAGTGTCTGATCCTCTCATACACTACCACCAGGTCAGTGTTACTGCAGTGCTGAGAATGATCTACTACCCAAATAATACATTCTCTGCGGTCTTGTGAGTGTTCTGACCATTGAACAGAGTGAAATGGGCCTAAATAAGTATGCAGAATATCATATGGACTGCAGTCTGTAATTGTAGAACTACAAAGTGCTACAATATGCAAAGTGGAGCTGAAAAAGTACAATGATTGTAGATGCAAGGAATCGTTTCTAATAAAGAGTTTGGTGAGTGTATATTATATATATATATATATATATATATATA
>CM067481.1:20688607-20818725 GCA_034552555.1 Semaprochilodus insignis | reverse complement strand
TATATATATATATATATATATATATATATATATATATATATATATATATATATATATATATATATATGTAGAAAACATCTGGATTAACAATGCATCACACTGGTGGACATCTGTTATGTTAAAGAGGTGCTGTTTAATAGGGGCTCTCTATGGGCAGATACTGGTAGAAAGGTCTGTGTTATTTTACAGACCACTTGGTGTGTGTGTGTGTGTGTGTGTGTGTGTGGGTGATTTCTGTTTGTTAGGCAGTCTACTCGGCAAACCTGTCTCAGCCTATAACATTAAACATCAGTCTGCCTCTCATAGTGCTGACTCCAAGGTGAATCTAAATCTGAAAGGAAGACTAACAGCATGACATTGTCACTGTCAGGACAAAACCTTGCATCTCCATTTTTGTTGTGTTTCATTTTTTTGGCAAAATGTCTGATGAATGGGTCAATAGAAATGGCCCAAAATTAACTGGAAAAAAGTCATGTTACATTAACTCCTACTGAAAACATGTTTCCTTGTCTTTCTTGTACAGTTATTTTTGTAGATAATGGGTAGATAAAGGTTTTGTTCTGACACACACACACACACACATATACACACTCATCTTCAAAAGAATAGTTGCACAAATACTTGCACCCAGAAGGAATCACCCGTCAGGAACGAAACTTAGTGCGTAGGTTTAACATTGTGAGGTTTAACATTTGAATGATTCAAGTTTCAAACTCATCCGCGCATGTTATGTAAGCAAGGTTGGGTCTTATCGCTGTACCCGACTGACACAACAGCCAGGGTGGCGGACATTCAACGAGCAGTGATGTAACATTTTTCTTCTTTCCCAATAGCATTGCTTACTGCTCACTTCCTTCTGGGTGCACAAATTCTTTTGATGATGTGTATATATATAGAAATGTTTTTTCAGTTCTTTCCGTTGAAACAGAATACCATGCTGAAACAGAATGCTAATGAAATGTAAATGTCATTCACCAAGTAATTATGTATGTAGTTACAAAAAAGCAGTAATTCTCAACTTCTAAGAGTTAACACATTGTCCCAACCGGGAAACTTATGTCCGTACACACACACAAACACACAATCTACACCTCTAAATCAGGTCAGTCTCTTTAAGATGGGCTCTGATGTAGTGTCCAGTTCTTTGTTCTTCCTCCTCAGTGCTCCTCACTAGTCATACAGAGGACAGCACCTCACCAGCCGCCTCCCTCTCCTTCCTCTCTGCCCGTTCTACGTCCAGCACGGTGAAGGCCGGCTGCTTGACCACCAGCTGAGCTTGCTCACTGGGGAAAGCGGCCGGCTCCATGCCCTTGTACTGGCCTCGGGGGAAGGAGCCTTTGGACAGAACGCTGGTGTAGCGTCTCTTCAACTCAGGGTCAGGACAGAACAGGTATTCATACAGAGCTGCAGCTAGAACAGCACCTATTAGTGGACCCACCCAGTACACCTGAGAGAGAGAGAGGTAAAGAGACAGAGACAGAGACTTTTTTATGGAGAATTTGAGTTTCGTGTTAAGTGGTGACCTGTTATTGCTCTGTAATGGTAAGTAGTGTCCACAAAGTGAACCTGACAAACAGGAAAGATTTTGCAGTAAAATTTGTCCCACCTTCAAACACTCACACACACACAGATCATTTTTTATATAAGGTTAGCAATTCTAAAGCTAGCCCCAGGTGTGTAGAGGCAGATACATTCATGTGAAAAAGCAAGTGTGAAAATGTTTAGTATTAAACAGTATTAAACTTAAACAGTGTTAATAGATGAAGATGGTATACTTATCAGCAATGCAATTTGCTAATGTGACAAATGTAAGTACATCCTACATGTATCACCACTTGAAACCTGCCAAATGGAAATCAAATGAACGAAATCAGGTGCTAATAAAAATATTTGTTTTGTTTGCTCTTTTTTTATTGGAGAGTGGAGTATCATCATGCCTACATCAAATGATCTCTTCAGGGGTTTGCAGATGAAAGATGTAGATGCTTAAGAGTCTGGGAAGGGGTTTAAGAAGATATCCAGTTTTTTGGAAATCAATCCCTCCATTGTCTGGAAGATCATTTACAAGTGGATATAATTTAAAGCCACTGCCATCTTAGAGAGGCCTGGCCACCCCAGTAAAGTCAACCCCAGACAGACTGTAAGAAGTCTCTAAGAACCCCAAGTTTTATCACAGGATCTGCAAGTACCTCTTGCCACTGGTAGGCAGTTATAGGAGATGCCTACATTTTGCCAAAGGAGGCAGTACCAAGCAATCAAACAAGCTAGTTGTATATGCAGCTTTAGTTGCCAGCTGTAATCTACCAGGTTTAGTAGGTGACCCCTACTCTATTTGCTTTGTAACGAATTCTTTCAAATCAGCCATTATTCATGAATTCTTCCGTATAATGATCTTCAGCATCAAGCAATCAAGTCATGAAAGACTAACGTTATGGCAGACATCCCTACATCATAATGGAATAAGGCCAAAAGGTTCTTCTTTAAACACTCAAGGCCTCAGTGCCACTGCCACTGTAAGCATATATAAATACCTCTGAGCACGAGAGCTATAAACTCAATTCTTGTACTCAAGGTTTGCATGTCTGTTTAACCCCACATTCTTTTTATGACTCCCTGATGTAAATTACCTCATGCTGACAGAAAAAAGAAAAGCAAATATTTGACAGACCCAGTGATTTTCCCAGTGTCCCATGATGATGGCGGGACCGAATGAGCGAGCAGGATTCATACTGGCGCCAGTGTATGGGATCTGTTAGAATACATACAACAAGAGAACAAGAGAACTTACACGCATAAACAAAATTGTGGTGGAATGAGAAGAGAAGAGAAGAGAAGAGAAGAGAAGAGAAGAGAAGAGAAGAGAAGAGAAGAGAAGAGAAGAGAAGAGAAGAGAAGAGAAGAGAAGAGAAGACTCGTTCCCCTGTGCTCTGGAAAGTCTAAATGGAATGGGCTGAAATGATATGGCAGCTAATCCACCTGACATGCTTTAATCAAATCATTTGTTCACACAAAAGTTTTACATAACAAATCTTTCTAAAGCGATTCAATTAAGAAATACGACCATGTTCTGCAGAGCTGGCTACATCTGGAGTTGCTGGTCCTGTAATTCATTAGATGATTCATTGTTATTCTCTCTGTCTCTGCTGATCCTATTGACTGAGGTGGAAACTAAAAGGGAAAGCGCCTCACCGCAAACAGATGACCAATGCACACAGACAAGCCGATAGCCAGCGCTGCTGAACCCTTCAGGTCACTGCGCTTAGGGTCACAGGTGGCAAAGACAGTGAAGACCAGCTCAAAAGTGATGAGGAGTTCAATCACCAGGGCATGGCCAGTGGAGATACCAGCATTTACCTACAGGGGGGAGTAGAGAGATTGGAAAGTAAAAAGAGAACAGAGTTCCATGTATACTGCAATACTAACACACAAGTTTATAGAACATTTAGTGGTCATTTTTCAGAATACACAAAGAAATCACCTGAGAGATTACCTCTGCAGGTATGATCATTGCATATCAGCATGCAGTATAAAAACAGATTATGTTTTTTAGGTTACATTCACATGACAGGTGCAGATCTCTTAATTTTATTGACCTAATTACAACAAACATCTCTTTTTACCAGAGCACATTGAACACAAAAATCAGATCTTTTCATATAAAGCTAGAGCTACTTTGGCTACATTTACAAGCCTTATTGCTATTCAGATTTTTTTTTCCTTAGATAAATTTGATGGTTGGGATATGTGTAGGTATGTGACTCAGATCTCTCATAAGTGTCAACAAACTGGTATCCTGAGATGTGCCGCACGTGCACATCCTATTCCAAAATATCACATAAATAAGTGTGCATCATGAATAACAAACAAACTAACCAGCAAAACAAGCATCTGTCATAAAGACAATTTGCTATAAACAACTCTCAGTTATTATTTGAGCAAGAAGATTTTGAGCATTTACTGGCTATAAACCTCAGGATCGGTGCTACTGCCATGTTAACGCTGAATGATGGCACATATCTAGGACCAGATCCAGGTCGTATTTGCAAAGATCACGTTTGTGTGTCCACGCAGCTCTGAACTCAGATCATTAGATCATAATGTGAACACAGCCTTTTATATGTGGGTCTGTAATCAGATAAATACTTATATAATAATACTTATATATGGCCTCGCACCCACAATGGGAATGGTCAGATCAATACAGATGTTTTTTCGCTATACGTTTAAAAGTTTGGAGACCAGCTCATCCTACGTTTCTTCTGATATCAAGGGTATTAATAGACGGTTTGACCCCCGCTTTCTGCAGTAACAGCCTCTATTCTTCTGGGAAGATTTTACACTAGTTGATAGAACATTGCTGTGAGGTTTTCATTGTATTCAGTCACAAGAACATTAGTGAGGTCAGGTACTCTCCAATACAGATTTTTCTGCTCTGGATCACCAACCTAACCTGGTAATGGCTGATGAGTTGATCAGGTGTGCTTGAGCAAGAAAATCACTGTGCAGTGTAGTGCAGGAATCCGGTCCTCCAGGAGTTCCACACCACTGCCATGGACTTGTGTTACTGCTCCACAGCATCCTGTTCTATTGGCAACATTGTACTATGGAGATTTCACAGGCTTTGCGTAGGGTGGGCAATATTGCAATATCTCGTCGGTATTGTGCATTATGTGCATTATGTTCGCTTTTTTAAGCATGTCGTGGCTATCATCCGTACTTAAAGGAAACTACACTGCCTACAGGTTTCATTACAAAGTGAATATAATTAGGCCTGTTTAATCTGGTTTGGTGGGATTTAGTATTTTGTATCACGCCAGGTTCTGCTTTATCAGTTACAATTTATTAGATCTTAAACTAAATATCTCAGTGCATATTGTGTATTGTAAAAATGTCTTAGATATGCCTTATATCAAGTATATTGATCTAATATTTTTGGCATATTGTCCCACTCTACCTCTAAGTAGCTGAATTCACTAATTGGAAGGGGTATCTGAATACTTTTGGATGTATAGTGTAACACCAAACCTCACTTGCTGGAAGTGCAATAGTGGTGGCAGTGATAGAGCATCTGTAAAACCGAATGATATTGAATTGTATCCAACACGTGATTTTGAAATCAATTGCAGGCTTTTTTCAGGACACCGCTGTGGTCACATTAATGACAAATATGGCTCACTTGCGAAGGCCGACGGCAGAAAGAACACAAAAAGTCTGATCTAAGCGATACGGCTTGTGATGTGAGTGCAGCCTTAGGTACCACATTGCTATCCAACTGACCGAGGTGACCCCCAGGCTCCCTCTCACAGTGTGTGGGGTCACACCGTACAAGATGGCAGCCCCTACTATTGCCCCCAGGCACTGCGCCCCCAGGTAGAACATGCCCTTCGCCAGGCTCAGCTTCCGTGTGGCCACCATTGCAACGGTGACGGCAGGGTTGATGTGGGCTCCGCTGATGTGCCCGAAGCACTGGACCAGCGTAGCTATGGACAGGCCGAAGCAGAGGGAAATGAGGACTAGGTCAGGGGGAGGGGGGCTGTCCTGTGTTGCCGACCAGTTGATGGTGGAACCCAGGCCGAGCAGCACGAAGATCAGCATGGCCAGGAACTCTCCGCAGACTGCACGCCAGAAATCCTGCGTCCACACACCCTTGAAGGCAGCCATGGCACACTCACAACGGCAGGAGCACGAAGGAGAACACCTCCTGATAGAGAGAAAGAGAGAGAGAGAGAGAGAGAGAGAAGAAGGAGAGACTGTCTTCATGAATCAATTCATAAAGTCAGAACGTCACATTCATAAAGCTTTATTTTGTATATATTTGTGTATATTTATAATTGAACAAAATGTGTTTTAGAGGTCTGAGAACCTTAAAACTACTTTCCCAGTGTCTTTCTATGCAGAATAGGAAAAATATGAGAGTGTGCATCTGTTGTTTACAAGCAACTGAAGTGTAAACAAACCAATTAGAACTTCAAAACATGTTTCTTTTTCATGTTTCTATTGACAGCTGGTTCTTGCCTAAAGTTCTGCATTTGAAAGGGGATCATACCCTTCTTTTAGCTTCATAGCGACTTTGGTCAGGAATTTAATATTTTAAGCTTCTTTAACAAAACAAATGACCAACTAAAGACTTTTACACTGGTAAAGAAGTTCACAGTGATGGATAGCTTGGACATAAAATATGCTGTTACTGGTACAGAGACGGGTACAGTGTCTACACTGATACGTTATGGCACTATGCTTTCTGGGCAATCATCTAACACCCACACAGACACTGTGGACTATGATAAAACAGACACTTTGTGACATAGTTTGAACTATACTAACACAGATACTGTGAACTATCCTAATGCAGATACTCTGAACTATACTAATACAGATGCTATAAAGTATACTAATGTGGATACTCTGAACTATACTAACATAGATACTGTGAACTATCCTAATGCAGATACTGTGAACTATACTAACACAGATACTGTGAACTATACTAATGCAGATACTCTGAAATATACTAACACAGATGCTGTAAAATATACTAATGTGTATACTCTGAACTATAATAAAAAAAACTCTGTCACATACACTGAACTACACTAATGTAGATACTCTGGACTATAATAATGCAGACACTGCGAACTATAATAAAACACTTTGTCACATACTCTGAACCATACTACCACAAATACTCTGAACTATAATAATGCAGATAGTCTGAACTATACTAACACAGATACTACCCATGTCTATTCAGAGATTGATGCATATGAACTTACCGAAGGCAACCACAAAATTTATTTCGGCCAGAAAACTCTTCTCTCATCACTTTGTGAGCATCCTCTCGCTAACATGTGAAAGTAAAACTTGTCGACTCTAATCAGTTCCGGAGAGCAGAAGTTTGGGATTCAGTGGCTCCTACAGCGATGCGCTCAGTCTCGAGGGTAGTCTGGCAGTAGCTTGAGCTCTCTGACAGCATTATTTTTTTCCCACCCTATTTCAGACAAGCCCAGCCCTCCTGTTGATGACTGCCTTTGTGTGTGTATGTGTGTGTGTGTGTGTGTGTGTGTGTGTGTGTGTGTGTGCGTGTGTATGTGTGTGTGTGTTAGTGTGTTTGGGGTAGGGGTTGGGGGATTAATGCAAACCAATACTCAGGCCTGGTGCAGGAGTTGTGATAGTAGATGCCAATTATATATAAACAGGAGATGGGACATGTTGGGATACAAGTGGGGAAAAAAAAACATTAACACCATCCATCTCTGCCAAAGTAGCATAGTGCTGTGTTTATAAGCCATTCTAAACAATCTCTAAACAACTATTATTTATTTCCAGGCATATCCTGAATGCACCCATGGATCTACCCCCCTTTGCAGGTTTGTGTTGGACAAAGTACATTGTACAGATACCCTTTCTAAAATACTACGCAAGTTAAAGCAGAAGTATTTATTTATTGTATATATATATATATATATAATAAATATATATANATGTGTGTGTGTGTTAGTGTGTTTGGGGTAGGGGTTGGGGGATTAATGCAAACCAATACTCAGGCCTGGTGCAGGAGTTGTGATAGTAGATGCCAATTATATATAAACAGGAGATGGGACATGTTGGGATACAAGTGGGGAAAAAAAAACATTAACACCATCCATCTCTGCCAAAGTAGCATAGTGCTGTGTTTATAAGCCATTCTAAACAATCTCTAAACAACTATTATTTATTTCCAGGCATATCCTGAATGCACCCATGGATCTACCCCCCTTTGCAGGTTTGTGTTGGACAAAGTACATTGTACAGATACCCTTTCTAAAATACTACGCAAGTTAAAGCAGAAGTATTTATTTATTGTATATATATATATATATATATAATAAATATATATAAGAAATATATATATATTATTATTATATATATATATAATAAGAAATATATATATATATCATGGCTGCACATGTAATGAATAAATAACGATGGCAAACTGCCCAGATATTTATGAACTACCAAGATATTTATGAATATATATGAATATATTAGATATATTAATATATTAGAGCATATTGTAGTGTACATACATATCGCAGCTGTTGGGTCAAAACCTCATATCTGACGTGTTTGACAGAATTTGAAAATGCCTGTTGCCCTTCACAGTGTGTGTACATGTTATGATGAATAGTTCACAAAAAATAGCCCAAATTACTTGGGGAAAACATATAAGGTGCCACGGTTACATTACATTAAAAGTAAAGTATGTTTTTTCCTTCTCCTGTGAAGTTATCAGTTTTGTTCAGACTGCAGTCATACAAAATGCACTCTTTAAAACGTGTGATATCAAAGCCTCTGTACAGCTCTGCTTAAATCATTGCATTAATTATACAATTATTCACACATTTCTGCCTGTTCGCAAGGATTGGCAACAAGCTCAGATAACTGGATCTACCTGTCAACCCTGCAGCTAAGCAATGATAGTATAGACTTTATTTTAATCTCATATATTGTTCACAGAGAAACATTAATATAGCCTAACATAAAATGCCATTAATACAGAATAGACAACCTATAAATCTGAGAGAGATTAACACATAGGTTTAGCTTTTATTTCTCCCTATTATAGTTACATCTCTTAAAACCTCTTTCTAACCGATTTTACTGTGAATAGATTTAGTGATAATGACACATCTCCCAGTACGTTTTAACATAATATTCCCCTTTTAGCTCACCTTAGTCAGTACAGCTCCCCACAACTCAACAGGTGGCAGCATTTCATGGCTGTTCTGTTTTCCACAGAATTCTTCCACAGCTGGAGCTACAGAAAACCAGATGATAGAGCAAACAGTACAGACAGGTTGTAATATCAGATGACACATTAAATGTTCCAAGATCCAAGAACACTGTCATTACACAGTAACACACAAAAGATATATGTGTCATGACAGACAGCATTACTGAAATATATGTAGAGACTGTGTTCTAGCTAATGTTGGCACTGGGTTGAAGGCCAAGGCTATTTATTTTTGTCATAGCTGTAAGTTAGAGACATGGTTCATGCGCATTGTACAGTATTTGTGTTTGGTGTTTACTAAAATTATAAATGATATAATTTTTGTTTGATGATAGGTGTGGGTGGTGGGATGGGGAGGTGCAACGTGGTATTATTGGTTAAAATGATTTTTCCCTATCCACTGCAGTATGGTGTCATAATCAAAAAATCATACTATGTTTTAGAGGTGAACAAAAGTCATTACAGATTATGAAGATACACAAACTTTGAACAAGGTTCAATTTTCAGGTTGACTGGATGCTGCTGTAGTCTTTATATCATGCCAACACCCTTTCCAAAATGCATATTGTTTACCTTTTGACCTCTTAATGCAAACAAAATAAACACAAATGTTGGTGAATTAGTTGCTGAAAGATATTCCTTAGCTTCAAGGTTGGAGCCAGAAAAAAAAATGCAAATCCACACCTATATGATTAGTCTGAACTCGGTGCAAGGCAACAAATGGTGGGAAAAAGTAAAAGAGGACAAAATGGAGGTAGAAGGTTTTTGCATGACAGCAGTGACATGGAGGCAGATTAGCTGGAAGTGATTTTTATTTAACATCAATTTGCAAGATTACACAACCTGTTGAATGCATACTCCAAACAATAAGGGGCAACATATCACCAGAAAGCGCATAGTCCTTCAACCTCCCTTTTCAGTTCTTACCAGTTAGAACTGCATTTGTGAGTTCTGTAGTAAACTTCATTCCTTTACTTACCATGAGTGGTGAAAATTAATGCCAATGTGAACTCTTGTTTTACTTGTATTCACTTCTATCCACTATTTACTTCTTTTGTTTGCTGCCCAATGTGGTTTGTTGCCAAAAGCAGGCAGTGGTGGTTGTTATAATGGTTGCTCACTAATAGCATTTGCTTCTGTAATAGTTTATTCTTCCTTTCATTGGCTACCTGTCCTAAATAGCCGGGAGCAGGGCCTTCAGCATTATTCAGGAAAGGTTAGAATATGCCATCGGGGCAGTGCTATTTCTTCATCGCCTCATGTTGGACTGATGGAAGACTCAACACAGTGTCTCACTTTCTCCTCCCGAGGTACAACTTCACTGGTAAGACTAACTGGTTAGCATGGTGACCTCAGTAGATACCCCTTCAAAATGATACATAGACATCTTTGCCGTGCCTCCATAGCCGTTATTTCTTCAAATTCTGTTGATAATTTTCGTTCATTTTGCTCTCAACTAAAAATCATTTTTGTGTATGTTGGCAGTTTAGATACTGGTGGATAGATGAATCAACACATGCTGGGCTTTCATTTAAGCGGCAATTAGGTGATGCAATCCTTACACGTAGTGGAGTGTAGTGTTGGCTGTTGGCTGTGATGAAACTCTCCAGCATGCCAGCATGTTGTAAAACACACTTTTGTTTGTTTTAAGAGTGTGAAAGTGTGAGATTTACATTCACGGCTGCGAGACCAAAGCAAAGGCGCAAAACTGTGAGTTTCACAGTTAATAAACCATAAGACTTGACAGCGATGCCTCTAACCTTATAGAAGCAAACCCTAAAAACTTCTCCTGGGGAATAAACAACATAACTTCAATGGAGAGAACTAGAGCTCAACCATACATGAACACTCTCAGTCACGAAGCAGACACGGGGAGATAGGAGATGCAAAGTTCTCTCCATAAGAGACAGACAGACATAACTTTACAAATCAGGCTGTGTTCGCCACAAAGACGGGGGAATATAAAGCTAGAGTTTCTGCTTGGCAGCTCTAAACTCTGCTCAGATCTCCGAGTGTGATTGCAGGCTGTTCTTAGACACAGAAGGGAGAGCTCAGATAAAAATCCTTCAGAGAAACTCCACTGCGGCACATAACAACGCGGCTGTGAAATGTGCTTGTGTGCGGCGGACTATACTTTATAAGTTTTATTCACTCCTCTAACGTGCTCCGGTCCGAGGTATCACCATGTAATGCTTGCTGTCTAATCTTGTATGTGCAGACTGTAGTGTTGCTTCAGCCAATGCTATTTGGTCCATCAATCACAGGCACAGCGAAAACGTAAACGCTAACCGGTTTGGACGCACACAGGTCTCACTGCTAACGTGTGTGTGGGTGTGCGTGCTGGGGTGTTAGTCACAGATAGGGAAAAGGAGGAATGTGGAGGTTGTGCATTTTGAAGTTACACATTTTTGTGACAGTCTCCCAGCATCCCTGCTGTCATGCATAGTCCGTTCTCTGTGTATGTGTCTCTTTATGTGTGTGTGTGTGTGTGTGTTGTGTGTGTGTGTGTGTGTGTGCCAGCATGTCTGCCGCGGCCCTGTGCTTTGATGTTCTCATTAGCAGGAGGCTCACGAACAAATCTGTCTTTGTGTGTGTTGTGTGTGCTGACAAATCCGAATCTTCATGCAAGCTTAGTCAATCTGAATATTTGTTCTGTCCTAATGATGAACTCCTTAACCAACAATGCTGACAGTGTTCTCCCACCCGCCCCCCTTCCTTCTCTCTCTCTTCAATAACTAAAGAAAAAAAACCAAAAAAACACCAACTATCCTCTGACACTCCTGTTCAACTCCAAATACTCACAACATCCCCCCTCATCACAATGCAGTGTCCTCTCCTGGAAGGCAGGAGAGTTATGTAATCATTATATAAAACTTCATGTCCTCAAAAGCAATGACAGTGCATCCGTATTGATGAGAGAAACAGCCATGAAAAGAGACAAACAAATGTTTATGTTATGTCATGTTTGTTTATAATTTGTTATATATCGCCGCTGTCCAAGGTAAAACAAGTATCTCCAAAATGGCAACTTTACAGGAGAGGGCTAAAACCTAAATTTGAATGTAAGTCAATAGAACCAGACCTTTTTAAAATAAATTTTGGGCCATTTCTGATGATCCATTCATCATGAAATGTCCACACAGTGTGAATGGCAGCTGCTGTGTTCAAGTGATGCATAAAAATAAAAATTGACAAAAATGGAGATACATGTTTTTCTTTGCACAGTGATGGTATGAGTACATATACCTGTGTGTAAACTGCACAATATTGACAATTTGATGTTATTTAGAGGTCCTAAAAATGCTCTCTCTCTCTTTTAAAGGTGCCACTGAATGTATTTATTCAGCATTTATATTTGTTCTTCCATGTCTACAGAAAATGTATGTAATTTGGGTTGAGGTTCTCTAGATTTGGTTTTACATGCCCATTTATAATCTTATGATTTGGCCCTAGAATAAAATGAGCTGTTTTCCCTTTTTTGGCAAGCTCACGTAACCAAGTAAATAAGCTAGGTCGTTATATATTTATGCTAATGTTACTTACTTGAGGCTAGTCGCTAATGTTACCTATACTAGATACTTGCTTTTAATCTCAACAGCAGCACAAAGTAAATTAAAGCTGTTACTCACTTTGAATTGAATTTATTATTTGCTTCAACCATCAAAAAGCATGGCTGTTACTTACAGGTTGCGACTGGGGTAGTGATGTTAAGGTGGAAACTGCTCCTCTCTTCAGTCTCTTCAGTGTCAAACGCTGAGTAAAGCCCCAATATTGTCCAGCATGAAGATGTGGGAGATGAAGTTGGATTTTTAGAAAAATGCATCTTCAAACATCCAGAGAAAAAAAATCCAGACAATCTGACTAAACTGATTAAATTGTATTTTAGCTGTCCCATTATATTCACCATTTATAAACAGATTTAGGACACCTAAGAACATTTTCTGTTCACTGGGGGAAGTCTTATTTACTAGCTGCTAGGGAAAAAAGTCTTAATAAACAAAATTCTGATAGATGTGGCAAGAATAGCATACAATAAATATTAGATGGTGAATGTAACTCTGTGACTGGAGCATTTGAAGCTGACACTACCAATGGCCAGGCTCCTTTTGGGTTACATGAAGTCTAAACCAACTTCCCAAACTCTTTGACACTACAGATCCCTGGCTTATATGGCATCCTTCCAACCCAATACGTGCAATACGAGTCAATTGTACTGTCATAGACCTCTGGCCCAAGATAGCGAATGACACCACTGGGACTTGAACTTGGGTCCCAATGCTAACAGCACCATTTCATTTCTGCACTGTAGAAGCAGTGCGTTAGCTACTGCCAGGGGCAAAGTAACTCATTTTTGTGCCTGTCAATCCAGTCACAAACTTTTTAGTACACTTTTGCAAATCTCTTGTTAGCCCCCGACTCCTACATGCAGCTGAAGAATAGTTCGGATAACACAGTGTTCCAGCGCCAGATCTACCGCTGTTCTAAAAGAACAGGATGTGGGAGTGTGTGTATGGCTACACATAGTGAGGATTTCAGCAGATAGTGTGGCAGTGGGTACATCTGAAATGTTTGACAGACTTGAACCAAAAACATCATTTCTGTAAAGACACTTTGGTGCATGGTAATGCGTTCTTTTGTTATGTCCCAAGAACACAAACCGTGTCAGCACCTCCCTGATATCTGATGTCTCCCGCCTGCTTCTACGTAGCTTCATCTGATAAAGAATATAGAATGAAAGCAGAACTATACATCCACTTAGTCACAGCATGGTAAAATACATCTACTCCACAGAAAGAGGAGGAAAAAGAAAAAGTCAAGGATAGAATTAGGACACTCCTTGCCAATAAGTTGAACTTTACCTTCACCCAATCAGTCCCCAAGACTGAGACCATCATTCTAATCAGGAGATACAACCTGGCTCTACGTTGATTATAGCTTATTGTACAACTGTAATGAAGGCGCAGCCTTGAGCAAGTCCATATTTATAGTGATTGAGGGAGCATAGTACAGGCCTGCATATGCAATTAAAGTTTTTTTGTTCTTTCCAGTTGATGTTGAAATAATAATGAAAATTTAGTTTCTTCTCTCCTCCCGTGGTTCAAAAATGAGATGGGAGGATTCTGTGGTCTGGTGCAGGTTCCAGAATATATCTGCCCTTGCGAATGAATGACTTTACAACACTTTATTCTTGGAGCGTGAAAGACATGTTTGGCTTAAGCTGTCCTCAGTGTCCTCTGAGCTCTCACATAATTGTGACGATATGAAATACAGTGTGCCTTAATGGAGGAGACTAAGTGTAAACTAAGCATGAAATTCAAGCGTCATGGAGATTATTGCATTTGAGGTGGATTGTGGGTAATGGTTTATGTATGGCATGAAAGTCTTAAGAGTAACAAGTTTTAGGGGCAAAACGCTTACCACAGGTCGTCAGTCATGAGGCTACAATGAGTGTGCAGGACTGAATTGCATTAGATATTCATGTTATGTGTTCTCACAAAACAGCCTTAAACCATGTCCATGAATATTTGAGTGCTATAATCATCATGCGCATAAACAAGGTCCATATTATTTAGGACAGCAACTGGAGCTCTTGATGCAAAAGAGTAAATAAATATATATATACTGATCAGCCATAACATTAAAACCACCTCAGTGTATTAACAGTTTTTATCCATTTTATCAGCTCCACTTACCACATAGGTGCATTTTGTAGTTTTACAATTACAGACTGTAGTCCATCTGTTTCTCTGTGTACTTTGTTATCCCCCTATCACCTTTTCTTTTTAATGGTCAGGACCCCCACAAGACCACCACAGAGCAAATATTTTGTGGGTGGTGGATCATTCTCAGCTCTGCAGTGACACTGACGTGGTTGTGGTGTTTTAGTGTGTGTTGTGCTGGTGTGAGTGGATCAGACACAGCAGTGCTGCTGGAGTTTAAACACCTCAGTGTCACTGCTAGACTGAGAATAGTCCACCAACCAAAACTATCCAGCCAACAGCGTCCTGTGGGCAGCATCCTGTGACCACTGATGAAGGACTAGAGGATGACCAACACAAACTGTACAGCAACAGATGATCGTCTCAGACTTTACATCTACAAGGTGGACCAGCAAAGCAGTAGTGTCTAATAGACTGGACAGTGAGTGGACAGAGTGTTCATAAACTCCAGCAGCACTGCTGTGTCTGATCCACACACACTAACACACCATCACCACGTCAGTGTCACTGCAGTGCTAAGTATGATCCACCACTCGCATAATACCTGCTCTGTGGTGGTCCTGTGGGGGTCCTGTTAAAGAACAGGGTAAAAGGGGGATAATGAAATATACACAGAATCAGATGGACTATGTTCTGTAATTGTAGAACTACAAAGTGCTCCCATATAGTAAGTGGAGCTGATAAAATGGACAGTGAGTGTAGATACACTGCCCGGCCAAAAAAAAGGTCACCACCTGGATTTAACTAGGCAAATAGGTAGGGGCTTCCCACTGGATAGTTACTGCATGGGTGATATTTCAGCTGGCAACAAGTTATTTAACCCTAACTGATGCAGTGAGTAGCTTCTCATTTGTTAAGCAACCATGTGGAAAGACACATCCTGTGGTCATGGAAAAGATGTTAATCTATTTCAGAAGGGTCAAATTACTGGCATGCATCAAGCAGAGAAAACTTCCAAGGAGATTGATGAAACTCCTAAAATCGGGTTAAGCACTGTCCAACACATTAAAAAGTGGAAGGACAGTGGGGAAATATCATCTTAGAGGAAGGAATGTGGTCAGAAAAAAGTCTTGAATGATCGTGATCGGCGATCACTTAAACGTTCGCTGAAATCAAATGGTAGAAAAACAACAGTAGAACTCAGGGATATGTTTAATAGTGAAAGTAAGAGCATTTCCACATGCACAATGCGAAGGGAACTCAAGGGATTGGGACTAAACAGCTGTGTAGCCTTAAGAAAACCACTTGTCAGTGAGGCCAACCGGCAAAAACGGCTTCAATTTGCTAGGGAACATAAAGATTGGACTCTGGAGCAAAGGAAGAAGGTCATGTGGTCTGATGAGTCCAGAGTGATGAGTCCAGTGATGGGCGCATCAGGGTAAGAAGAGAGGCGGCTGAAGTGATGCACCCATCATGCCTAGTGCTTACTGTACAAGCCTGTGGGGGCTGTGCTATGATCTTTGGTTGCTGCAGTTGGTCAGGTCTAGGTTCAGCAACGTTATGTGCCCAAAGAATGAGGTCAGCTGACTACCTGAATATACTGAACGACCTGGTTATTCCATCAATGGATTTTTCTTCCCTGATGGCACGGGCATATTCCAAGATGACAATGCCAGGATTCATCGGGCTGAAATTGTGAAAGAGTGGCTCAGGGAGCATGAGACATCATTTTCACACATGGATTGGCCACCACAGAGTCCAGACCTGAACCCCTTGAGAATCTTTGTGATGTGTTGGAGAAGACTTTGCTCAGTGGTCCAAATCTCCCATCATCAATACAAGATCTTGGGGAAAAATTAATGCAACTCTGGACAGAAATAAATGTCGTGACATTGCAGAAGCTCGTGGAAGCAATGCCACAGTGAATGTGATCAAAGCTGAAGGCGGTCCAACAAAATATTAGAGTGTGTGACCTTTTTTTGGCCAGTGTATAAGGAGGTGGTCTTAATGTTATGGATGATGGGTGTAAATACATTTATTTACTTTTTTTGCATTCAGAGCTCCAGTTGCTGTCCTAAATAATATGGACCTTGTTTATGTGCATTGGGACTTGTTAGCCCCCTTTTATCCTGTTCTTCAATAGTCAGGACCACCACAGAGCAGATATGATTGCAGTGACACTGACATGATGATAACATGTTACTGTGTGTTGTGCTGGTACGTGTGGTTCATGTGGGGTTTTTAAACACTGTGTCCACTCTATTAGACACTTCTACCTTGTGTCTGGTACGTATGGGAAAAGTACTGATTCATTAGAATTAATTAGTAGATCGGCTTAAACTCTCTGCATTGCCACTGAGATGTACTATGCATTGTGTGTAATCTATATACAGTACATCTGTAATCTATCAGAAGAGGCAAATGCACAGCTTCTGTATCACCCACACATACCCAGACACTTCAGAGCAGCTAAAAGGGGTCAGTGGAAGGCTACTGAGTTGTCATTCATCATGAAAAGCTATGTCCGTCTGTCTTCCAAAGACAAATATAAAGTGGTGACTGCTAGTTCATCAGGTTTCAACTTTGCCAAGTGAGAGCAAAGATTCTGTTTGTGTGTCAATATCAGGGTGTTAAAGGCAGCACTTTAAAATATGAGGATGTTTAAAAGGTTATCCGAATAGAGGAACAGCTGTCAGTCAACATGGCGATAGTAATCTATTCTGCAGTAGCTGCCATTTGCTTTGTGTTACAATGGTGGCTTTTTGGGGCATGGCATGCAAAGTTATCCTCCGTCCTCCCCCCTTTCATTTGACATTTGTTGTTATTTTGTCATTGTATGTTATTTATGCGTTCGACTGTGTTTTATTGTGTAGGGCTGTGGATTTCTACCTGAGGTGAAATAAAGGCATTTTCTGGCCCTGCTCCATTAGAACATTTTATCCATAGGGGACTGCAGGAAAGATGTGATTAAGGAATAGACCTCTGAAAACATAACATTGTTTTGCAGTTTTCCATTAACATCCAACTGTACTCTGGGTCTAAGCTGAAAAAGTTAATGCCATAATTAAAAAATCATCCAATATTGTGCTCTGTAGTAGGTATTTAACGCATCCCAAAGCCTATGCTTTGTCCTGCATTACACACACACACACGCACACACACACACACACACGCACACATACACATTTTTGAAAACACCATTCTTTTATTATTAATGTATTTGAGCATGTCACCAACGACGCACAATATCAAAGGCCTATGGGAAAGAAAGAACTGCAGATGATCAGTCCACTCATTGCAAAGCATCTTTGCAGCCAAGCATGGAGTTAAGCTGTAAACCCAAACTCATCCTTAAGAACGATGAAGTATAGTATGCGTACCTTAATATTTCTACAGTGGCCTCTAGTGGTAATTGTGTAAAATAAACCAGTCAAATTAATGTACAAGTGAAAACACTAAGCTTGTTATGCTAACACAGATTGAACTAAACCTAGACTAAACCTAGACCAAAAGCTTTTTCAATTCAATTTTTTGGTTGTGACGACTCTTTCTTAAACAAGCAGTAAGAAGCTGAAGCTGTTATCTGTTAATCACTAGCAGCCGTGCTCAGTATTCAGGACACTGGTTACATAGTAGCAGAAAGCATCTGATGATTTTGATGCATTTGTGAGGTAAAAAGTCCTACAGTGAGAAATCTACAGATTCAAGAGTGAGAGTTACAGCATTAATTCTGACTGCCTTGCTCTGACAGTGCAGTTATACAGGCACACCTGCAGGGGACAGCAATACACTTTACCAGAGAGAGAGAGCGGGAGAGGGAGAGAGAGAGAGAGAAAGAGAGAAAGAGAGAGAAAGAGAGAGAGAACATTCTCTACACACTCCTAATGTTCTCCAGTTGACCTTTAGAACTAGAGGGACCTTTCCTGGGAGAGGCTAAAACACTTTCTGAATGATCCTGGAAGGAAGCCCAAACTTTGAATAATTAAAAAATGCCATCATAAATTATAGAGTATATCTGAGTGGGAAATCAGTGCAGTTTGTTAAAAGAATACAAATACGAGATATTTCCTCTGGGCAGGAGAAACACGAGTTTAGTCTGAAAAGACAACGTTTATATGAAGCTATTAATGAAAGATCAGGAGAAAGATATTCCTGCCATCCGCTGTACTGCACTATACACACAACTAAAGCAATTAAAGCAACTAAACCTATCATTTCTATACTCATTACAAATAAATACATGCACATTGGTGGAATTGATTTAAACCAGTGGTCACCAACTCTCCTCCTGGAAATCTATTTTCCTGATGAGCTTTGTTCCAACCCTGCACCTAAACAGGCTACTGCCATCTTTACCTAATGCTAATTTATCTGACGCAGCCAATTAAAAACTTCAGAAGAAGCTCATTACCTGCAGTAGCAGATTGTGGTTGGAACTCGAATCTGCAAGAGGGTAGATCTCCTGGACCAGCGTTGTTGACTGCTGATATAAACCAAGACTTATTAACAGTTACAGTTAATGGAGTATAATCATGTTCATAAGGCCATGTAATAATTACATAAGCCTTTCATGACAACTGACAAAAACCTTTATAAAGGCTTATTCCCATTAGCTCCAATTGTCATAAAAGCTGCTTTTGTCACCTTCAATGTCAGGTTAACATAACACATTTACATTTACATTGTATGGCATTTAGCAGCTGCTGCAATTCAGAGCGACTTACAAAAGTTCAAAAGTGCTTAGTGTTCAGTCAGAGAATGTATCCTAGCTAATACAAATAGGTTAGAGTCCAAACTCCCTCTGAGCTCAGACGCTGCCCAAACATGGGCCAGTGCAGATACCTAGAAAGAAGAAAACAGAAGAAAAGTTAAATATGACAGAAATGCACTACCTAGTAACCCCGTGCCAGTACTTGTACTTAGCGAGAAATGAAGTTAAGCTCATCTTAAGTGCAATACGATGCATTTCAATACTTACATTAGTGCTCACTAAAGTGTTTCACAAAGAGATGGGTCATCAATCTACGCTTGAAGACTGTGAGAGAGTCTGCTGTCCGGACAGCCAGTGGAAGTTCATTCCACCATCTAGGTGCCAGAACAGAGAAGAGTCTGGACGCTTGTATTCCATGCATCTTTGAAGGATGGTGGGTCAAGCCGAGCTGTACTTGAAGCTTGAAGGGCTCGAGGTACAGATCAACTCTTGACTGTTGCCATAGGGTAGGGAGGGGCTGGTCCATTCTTGGCTTCGTAAGCAAGCATGAGAGTTTTAAATCTGATATGGGAAGTTCCTGGAAGTCAGTAAAGGGAGTGCAGCAGTGGAGTTGAGTGACAGTCGAGTGAGGTTTTTGATTACATGAGGTTCTGTCATAACTTTAGAGCAAATGACATATATCACTTAAGACAATAGACTACTAATGAAAATGAAAACTTTTGTTTGGCATTCCTTCCTACCTCAATACAAAGATTCACCAAAGATTTCTGAACATGTGCTTTAATGTAAGTAATATGACTAAAAGATTCTGCTTGTTTTGTAAAAAGACTAACATGGGCACCAAAATTTTGCATCCATTTGAATGAAACTTATGTCTGTATGTGTGCCCTGCGATGGATTGGTGACGTGTTAAGGGTGTTTCCTGCCTTCCGCCTATTGAACGCTGTGATAGGCTCCAGCACCCCTGCAGCCCAGAAGGATTTACAGGTTTAAATAAAAAAATCCCAGATGTTTCATTGTGGACTGACACTTTTGGACCCCACTGTAACTCAGTGTATTTTTGATATGCAGCAAGAGCTTCACTATGATTGACAAGAGATTACAAAACGCTGTTAGAGCAGTCGTACATCATCTCCCATGTTGGCCTGATGGCTCAACACTACAGTAACTACAGTAACTATCACCTCTTAAGGTACAAACTGGTATTATGAGACAGGGTGAACTGTGGCTAGCATTGTGACTTTGTAGGTATCTCTGCAACATGATACCCTGACATCTTCAACCTACTGACAAAATATTCTGTTGATCATTTTAGTTAATGCTGGACTGCTTTAAAAATCTTATATATTGCTCCCTAAAAGACACAGTTAGTGATTCTGGAGAACTACTATTGATATTTAAACTAACTGATGTAACTTCTAAACAACTAATGGCCTTACTCACATAGGCTAATGCTAATATGCATGAGTCCACTATCAGGAGCACACTGAACAACTATAGTATGCATAGCAAGGTTGTAAGAAGAAAGCCCCCCCAAAAAGAACTTTGCAGCCCATCTGCAGTTTGCCAAAGATCACATGGACAAGCCAGAAGGCTATTGGAACAATGTTTTGTGAACAATGTTTTTGTGGTCATGTTTGGAGAAATGAAAACACTGCATTCCAGCATAAAATGCCACCTGTGAAACACAGTGGTGGTAGTATCATGGTTTCGGTCTGTTTTGTTGCCTCTGAGCTACGATGGCTTGCCATCATTGATGGAACAATGCATTCTGAATTATATCAGCAAACTCTGAAGGAAATTGTTAGGACATATGTCTGTGAGCTGAATCTCAAGAGAATGTGTGCCATGCAGCAAGACAACAATCCCAAGCACACGAGATTCTACCATAGAATGGTTTAAGAAGAACGAAGTCAATGTGCCAAGTTAAAGGCCGGACCTTATCCCAATAGAAATATTGTGGTAGGACCTGAAACAAGTAGTTCATAGTAGGAAACCTACCAACACAACAGAGTTCAAGCTGTTTTGTGTGGAGACACGTGTTAATATTCCTCCAAGCCAATGTGCAGGACTAATCAACAAATTTTAAAGGGTTCACAAACTTTCAAGCACCACTGTAACAATTTTTCCTAGCCAAGAGCAATGCTCAGCCTGATGGTAGGATCTGGATTTCTGAGAGATTAGGATAAATTGTATCACTATTATTGTTAATAACTGCATAATTTGACTTATATATTTCTTAAAATAACAATAATATATAAGCTAGATATTAGATCATTTTACTTGAAAGATACAATATCTGGGTTTACAATCCACAGGAAAATACTGGATCATCTGCAAACTTAATAACTTGATCACTGCTGTTGCAATACACCGAATTTGTATGTTTAGAGAACAACAAAGGAGATAAACCACAGCTCTGACTCTCTGGGGCTATTTAATCAGGAACTCCCTGATCCAATAGACCAAATTACTGCTGACATTCAAGTTACGCAGGCGCTACCAAAGAAGCTGCAGCAGAACTGTGGAGAAGTAAAAGTTCACATCTGTACATGTAAATTTACTTTACCAAAATGTTGGTAAAGTTCTTTTCAAACATTTCAGACAAAAATTTAAACCTTACAAAAGAGCACTCAGAGAGGAATACTTATATTTTATGCTTATGGAGGAATACTTGCACTCAATACTTACCGAGGAATACTTACACTTCGTCTTACAGTGGAAAACTTCTTAGAATTTATTAGTCATACTTACTATAGAACTTATTATTATTATTTAGAAATACTTAAGCTTAATACCTACAGAGGAATACTTCTGTTTAAAAGTGCCTTTACAATGGAAAACAAACTAACATCATCATACAGCTAACTAAATAGTATAACAACCTGACTCATTCACAAGGAGGTTCATTTTATTTTCCTGCCTGTGTCTATTTTGACATGTTGCTTCTGTGTGATCATTGCAGTGTCTCACTGTAAACCAGCAAATCATCAAATTATTCATGAGCTCACCAAAAACAGGAAAACCAGCTCATTTAGTACTAAATCACTGGGTTGTAAATGGACGTGTAATACAGCTTCTGGGCATTTTTCGCCCCACACTAAACTAACACATCTTCTATGTAGACATCAGAGAAAGATTTACAATACTGAATAAATGCATTCTTTGGCACCTTTACTACTTACGGAGAAATGCTTAAACTGAATTAGTTCATTTGTACAGTGTAAACCAATGTACACATCGGTACTTAATACTTACACAAGAATATTTACAATATTTTCATTTTTACAGTCATCTCACGATTCTCTCATTCTACTGTAATACATCACTAACACTGAGGACTGCTTAAAGCGAAGAACAGCTTAACCAAATCCCAATCACACAACAGGCTGGAAAAATGAGAGGGAGAGAGAGAGAGAAAGAGACAGAGAGAGAGACTGAACACAGTCTGATGTTTCTTTGGCCTAGATTTGTGCAGTGAAGTGCAGAGAGCTTGGTGAAGATGATAGACGTGGTGAGAGAAGAGGAAAAATAAAGAAATACCATGTAACCTCAATTAAATGATAACCACTTATGCCCTCTCCTCTTCAGTCCTCTCAGACAGAAAGGCTGAGAGAGAGAGAGAGAGAGAGAGAGAGAGAGAGAGAGAGGGAGAGAAAGGGAGAAACACTAATTGAAGAAACAGGTATAATTGAAGGTAATATGTGCAGATGATTATTTTTGTGGAAGATCATGTAGTAACATGCTTGCATCATGGAGAGGTAGCCCTGCAACCATGCGAGCTTGTCTTCTTGCAAGTGTGTGTCTGTCTAGTTATGAAGAAGGACCTTTCTAACCAGTCCCTGATTGATTTTCGGCTTTTTCAGGGAAGCGATTTGATACATGCTGTTATGTGCTGTTGATGTATAATATAGGATATATAATATATACATTCACACCAAACGCATTAATCAAACCTTGCCCTCTGTCCAAAGCAGCAAATCATCTCACTACATCATACAAACTTTGTTTAACTTTGCTTACCAGTTTCTGTTTCCTCTCCAACTTTCCTGCTGCCTGCTAACCCCCCTCTGTCTCTTGCTGGACTTGTGCAGTTTGACGCAAGTCATAATCAAAAAGATCCAGCTCTGTCAGAACTCATTGCTTTACCATAAGGCTGGGAGGGTGACTGTGAGTGAGGCTGATGCCCTACTATCCCTGCCCCATCATCGCTCAATCTGTTTGCTGATTAGTTAGCCTGTCTGTTGCTAGGCTACAGAGCGACACTAATAAGAGAGGAAGAGGAAGTCTGTAGGAGGCCCAGAGATCCAGAGATAACGAGGGAGACAGAGGGAGGGAAAGAGACAGAGAGGGAGAGAGAGGGAGAGAGAGAAAGGGAGTGAGAGATTCGACTGAACTATAGTAAGCTTAAGTTAAAGGCAGTAGAAAAGTGAGAGGAATGAAGATAAAAGCGAAGGAGGGAGCGCATGTGTGTGCGAAGGGTGTGAACCCCCAGCTTGCTTCAGAGACATAAATGAAACATATGCCACGCATAATGAGACAGACTGAGATTTAGTGAGACATTAAGAGACGTAATGAGAAGCAGTGAGTCTAACTAATCTCGGTGGGACCAGCGTGGGGTCTTACATAAGCCTTAACAAAAGGGGACCATTACCCAGCACGCTCCCTGTGTAATGGCATCATTAAATATGATTAAATTAGAAGAAGCAAGGAGTCTTCCGGACTGAAGGCAGGGCTAGGGTTGTCCTGTGTCATTCCTTCATTCAGACTGCGACTGTGAGTAATTTGCCTCCAATGCTTTCCAATTCCAGTCTGAAATAGGACAATACACACATACACACATACACACACACACACAGCACGCACACGCAACATGGCCAACAGCTGAAACTAGTCCAGAAATATTTCTTGAAGAACAGGTAATAAAAACTTTGCTACTTTGATTATTCCATAGTGTTCATTTATCACTGACTGTTGATTATGGAAAAGGTGCATCATTTATTTAAACACAAAGACTTTTATAAAGGTTTATGGCTTTGTAATGTTCAAATGTGTAAAATCATTCTGACAGATTGCAGCTACATCATATGATGCATGAGGTGTGATATAGCTTCGGCACCAGTTTTTGAACAGCAAATTCAACTTAGACAGACTTTGTGGATAAACTGCAGTTTCTGCAAGTCTAACACATGCAAAAGCAGTTAATAACTTTCTCTGTTGATTCAGGTCTAGATAATCAGGCTGTGATTAGTACTTTTACACATGCATAATACAGCATGGCGTTTATGACGAACAGCTAATGGCTAAACGAGTGCTGAAGTGAAAGTTAAGGAGTTGAAATCATGCTGCCTAAATATGTGGCCTATATGCCCAAGTAAGCATATATAAAATTAAAAACACAACTCTGCAACACAATACATAGATGTCTTTGACATACCATCACAACTGTTATTTCTTCACATTCTGTTTGGAGTTTTAGTTCATTTTGGAATGTTTTAAACTAAAAGTTGCACCTTTAAGAGGCAGATCATTCTGCCATATCAGAGCATTTCACGTTAAACCAGACTCAATACTTTTAATTTTAGCTCTTTAATTAAACACAAGGATTTTAAAGATTTTGAAGGCAGTCAGGTTACCTATTATATTAAATTGTACAGCAGAGATGTTTTTTCAACAGTATGAAACCGTGATGACCTCTGTGTGGCCCTGCAGTTTCATTACTACATATTTTATGCAAACAAAAAGAAATGAAATTTGCGTTTGGAAAAAAAAGCAATAATAAAAGAAGGTCAACTTAAACGCATGGGAAGCTTTTTGGCAGTACTCACTACTGCTAGATTCTGCTAGATTGATACCGTTTGTCCAATAGGCCTAGTTAAGCTCACATGGTCAGCCAAACCCTGCCCCTTTGACTCTACCCTTTCTGAATGTGTGTTGCTGTCTAGTACTGAGGCCTCTGCTGAAGGTTGATAACTAACTAACAAACGTCTTCAGAAACAGCAACTCAAGAAAACTGAACACTCCAATCAAAGCCAAAGCCTTACTCTCCTTCCTGTGATCCATCTTAAAGCCTGTCCAATTCACTTCTGTTCCTTTTATCATGTTCCTTTTTACAGAAACATATGAGAAGAAGTAGACCTGGTCTGCAAATCTAACCCCCCATGTCTCTCTCACACACTCTCTCTTTCTCTGTCTCTCTCTCACTCTCATTCTCTCTCACACACACACATAGGTGAGACACACACTCACTCTGCTTGCATTTCTTGCTTGCTCTGACAGGGAAGACAAGCTGTTGACGGCTAACAGGCGCACCTGCCACCGACTTCATTGCACTCTCACCTCACATTCTCTCACTTTCTCTGTCTCTCTCTCTCTTTTCCCTCTCTCTCTCTCTCTCTCATTTCACCTTTCTCCCTCTCCCGTATTCTCTGCTTGCTTTCCCCCCTCTCCTTCCATCACCTGCCTCTCTTCCATCTCCCTCGTCTCCCTCGCTCTGTCTCTGCTTTTGAAAGGCAGACAGCTTCGCCGCATCTATAAACAGAGCTGCATATCTGACAGTATTCTATTCAAATCTGACAACTTTGAGTGAGACCCTGTCACACGCTTTTACAGGGAATGACCTTTAAGCAACACAATCTTCACTGACTGTTTTGACACTCAAAAGCACCTTCTAGGACTGACTACAAACAACTGCTGACTGAGTCCTGCTGTAAACTGTACTTTAACAGTAGTCTTATATGTTTATTGTATGTCATACTCCACCACATGATGTAATTAAAATCTTCAAATTCAGACACTGCAACATTTGTATGCTTGCGTGTGCTGCAATTCAGGTAATACGGCACATCTTCTTTAATGATGGGATATATGATAATGTTCTGACAGGGTTATCCATAAGAAACTTCTGTTTGCTTTCACCAAAAAATTAGATTGTGCAAGCAAGCCCCTTGTATATACGTGGCAAATACAAAAATGCAACTACAAAGAAAGCTTGATTTGCATTTCACTCGCTACTGGCATCTCAAACATCTCAAACCAAGAAAAAATTCTTTAGTCTGGAATGAATGCAACATTATGCAATAATTTTATCTTAAAATAACAGCTTGTACCTCAAGAGGTGCTAGTGAATCACTTTAGTGTCACATTGAATCAGTCCAACATGAGAGGATGAAGAAGTAGCACTGCTTCAGTGGTGTATTCTAACCCCTTGTCAATCATGTTAAAGGTCCTGCTCCCAGTTAGATCGTTTAAGGACAGGTAGCCAGTGAAAGGAATACTAAACACAACGATGGCTGAAGCTCTTGAAGAGAGCTTTATAACATTATAACAGGCACTGCTGCTTGCTTGCATCAAGGATCCATGTTCAGCAGCAAACAAAACAAGTCAAGCAAAACAAGAGTTAACACTGGCGTTTTCATCGCTGGAGATGCTCTAGGGGAGTTAATGGAAGTTTGATGCTGAACTTGGAAGGTTTCTTCTAGACTCGTAGGAAACTGAAGCAGGAGGAGGATAGACTTTGCATTTTCTAGTGAAATGTTGCTCCCTATTGTTTGGAGTTTGAATACATTTGGTTTAGCATCTTACAAACTGCAGAATCATTTCTTTAGACTGAATGGAGAAACCATTTTTTACAGTCTACATTGCCTTTACTTCACTGTAGACTTGCTTTGGCCTTCCCTTTAGCAATAAATCAGCTGCTGAGGAATATGTCCCTTTGAGCATTTTAAGACCACCAAAGAATTATTTCGAGAGCTTTGTCTGCTACAGCGCTATCAAGGCAAAGATCACAGAGAGTAAGCCTTAGCATATTCATCTATATCAGAGCCAGAGTCAATGCCGTCTGTCCAAATGCTCCTTAGCTGCACGAATGCGTGACTGTGACTTTTAGCACCGCTCAATTTGCTAGCCTGATATTTAAAGCCCATGAAATCAGAGAGATGGCGCCATGCTGGCATACCGTTAAGGGATTAAATCACTGTAAATGTTCTGGGTACAATTGGATAATCCAATTTGGAAATAAGAACCCTAATCTCCAGCATTAAGTAATTATTTATTCATAACAAATGGCAGATTTAGAGCAATAATTAAATTCTAGTCACCTATGCCCTTTCATGTGTACCAAACCCAGCACACAAACAAACACGCAATAAAGCTCTGTAGAACTCAGTTGTTTTTGAAGTTCCTGGTTTGTCACTTTTTGGGGTCCAAAACCAGCCATCACAAAGACAGATCAAAAAGCTGCTCATAACAGGCAGCTATACACACTGGGTCCATTAGAAGGGATCATTGGCTGAATGCAGCCACGGCTAGAGGCCAATAGACAAACACACACACACACACATACCCTGCAGCCCTGCTCTTGCCTCCTACCTGCCTATGTAGTCCTGCTCTGCTGGAGGACTCCAGTCTGTGATCTCTTCTTTATCCACATAACACATCTCTGATCTGCTCCCATCTAAAAGTTTGGAGTCTTTTCTTATATGCTACAATTGCTATCACTATATTATATATTATAATACCATTATAGATAATACCATGTATGTAATATGCATAATATACACGTTGAGAACAACCAGAAGTTAAATAATGCATAATATCTCTAATTATCTATTTACATTTTTTGTAATTTAACTTTAGCAGATAACGTTTTTGTCAAGTTAATCTGCTTTAGCACACTCTCTGAATATTCATTCAGTAATCATCTACAACTCCATAGAACCAAATAGAGTGTACATTGTTGAAGTAGATTATATGTTGTTATACACTGAATATTGAATGGTAGCATATCGTCCACTTGTTTAGGGCTGTCACTACTGATTATATTAGCAACTATTAGTAATCTATTGATTATTTGATTATTTTGACGAGTAATGGGGCATACTGGCATTTTATTTTGCAGTGTAGCACTGCATCTTTCTGCATGACCAGTTTCACAGAATTCATATACTATTTTGATTTATCTCTCTTTATTTATCTGTCTCTCTTACTGCAATACACCGCATACATTATGCAAATATATCACACAACTATAGTAAGAACTCCTATGGTGCTTAACCAATCCTTACTGTAGGCTAATTACAGCCATGTTTTTAGTACTAGTATAGCTCTTACCTTAGTCAGCTCTTTTCTTTAACAAATATGCAAATTAATAGTTGTATATGCATTACTGGGGGACTGCAGTTTGAACTAATTTGGCAGAAGGTTTTATTTATTTATCATTTACTTTTAAATAAAAAAGAGATTTGGTTCAGAGATGGAGCATCCAAACAAGTGTGGACGGAAGATAAAAATACACATTAGAATCATCATCATATCATGTATATTAAAACAACATCACACTATTTGAGTTTAAACGAGTACACATGGTTAAACCCACACTCTTGCCTTCCCATCTCCCTGAGTGGTACACAGGTGTGTACATGTGTGTGTGTGTGTGTGTGTGTTTCAGCTCAGACACTGTTTATCTCTGTAGCAGTGGGATGTGTCTCAGTATGAGAATGAGAACATTAGCATCTGTAAATGACCAAACCAAATGTCCTCACACATATTTACATCTTTGACTCGTTATCTGCGTATACACACACAACAAATGCAAACAAATACACCCAAGCAAATCATCACGCTTTGCGACCAGTCCCCAAAACACTAACTCCCAAAGCACACACATAAACATCTGCCGTGTTCCTTCAAATTCACTGATCGGTGCAATTGTTTACGTGTGTGTGTGTGTGATTTCTCTTCTTTATCCAGGCCTGATATACACTGTGTTCTGGAAAAAGGTGCTGATTTTGTGCTGATAGCTTTTGATGAGGCGGGGAGGCTGTGAGCAGAAGGAGGCATGAATATATTTATGGTGCTGATGCTGATTGGGCTGCGGCTGTGCTAACACTGCCTTGCTGGGTGTTAGATTAGACCTGGCCGGCGCTGTATCAAAGTTCAATACTCCATTAGTTTTGTTTATGCGGACTGGCTTGTGCCATTATTGAGGTCAGCCTGGGCTTTGCAAAAGCCACTCGAGCCAATCGCAAAACAGCATGATTTATGGTGAACTGCAGACCCACCAGAGCGAGACGCAGGTGAATATTCCACCCACTGCATCAGGGACATACACACACACACCCACACACAGACACACATCTGCATACACATTCATACTTGCTTGCATGAGTGTGTGTTCACACACACACACACACACACACACACACATTCTTTAAATGTCATGGAGTGTTTGGGAGATGAGAGTGTAGATAGGGGAAAAGGGAACGGATTCCGTGAGAGAGCTTTGGAATAATGATGGTTTTTAATGTCATATTATCACTTCACTGATAAATGCCCTGGACACTGGCTCTAAAAACCTAGTGGCCATTGTGAACTGTTCACAAACAGTTGCATGTATACTTAAATTCAATAGCCATAACTGTAATGAAAAACAATACTCCTGTTTTGGTGTTTGTGGAAATTTCCTCTACACTGTGTAAAAAATCACAACCCACTATGTGTTGGCCCTATGATTGGAATCGTAAGTTCAGGCCCCAGTGATGTGTGGCTGGATGTTTAAAAGAGTATAATGGGCCTCACTCTCCCTGGGTGGGTAGGACAGGCATCTCTTACTCAGTGCAATGCGAGCCAAGGGCTGTTAGTGTTCTCCTCCCAGTGTGTTGAGCTGTCCAAATACATTCCATTGGTGGCAGTTCAGTAAAATGCAGTGGCTAGCACATGCTTGTGATGTGTGATGGGTGGGGAGTTATCAGAAAACTATAATGTCAAAGTATGTTATATGAATGGATTGTTCTATATATGTGGATAATTAGGTGGGAACTGAAAAAACGGGGTAACTAATGAGGAAGAGAAACTATTTAGCACAGATAATACTGCTTCGAGTTAATGCACCTTTTTTACCTTTATTGAACACTGAAATATAAGTCATTTTACCAAATTTAAAGGGCCCACATTTTGTCTTTTTGTATTTTTTTCCATCCTCTCTTTAACCCTTAGAGTGAAACAAGCTCATTTTGTTACTGGGCCTTTAAGATTGATATAAGGTAAATGAGCCCTGTTCAGATTGGGTGTCCTGTGAGACTCATTCAGAGAAGCACTTTTAGCTAAAACATTTCTCAAATATTACATATTCACATATTACTTCAGATTCCTTTATTTAAAAACTGTTTTTAAACTTTACCTAAAATGCAGTACTAAACAATCAAGAGTTTTTAAAATAAGAACTTTAAAACTAAAGAAGTATTTCTAACCCTGGTCCTGGACTGTCGCTACATGGCATGTTTTAGTTTTCCCTGCTCTTACCTGCTAATTTCTCTCTAAAGGGCTGGTTAATTAGTGGATTTTAGCCAAGTGTGTCAAAGAAGCAAACTCTCAAATACACTCATCAAAAGAAAATAAGTCTAAATGTTTCAGCATTTATTGTTCCTGGTAACTTTTATCTTTCTTCTGAATAGCATTGCAATCCCACACTTTCATATATATATATCCGCATGACTGGACCTGAAATAGGACATGTACAAGCTTCCCAGATGAGGAGTAATGAGGAGTAATTTCGTTATCACGGTCATATTAAATAAGCGAGAAATCTGATCCTAGATCAGCACTCGTGGTTTGAGAAGTTTTATGAATGTGGGCGCTGATCATTGTCTTAATCATAATAACAAATAAAGACTTGAACAGCACACACAATATAGTGCCTCTTATACACCATATGTTATTCAAAGAGCATATGGTTTAAACAAACAACTTATTGGCAATCACTTCAACCAAATGCTTTCTGTAACTACTGATCAACCCTGTGCAGTGCCTAAAATATACAAAACTGTTCTAGTTCATATATATTTTGAGAAATCTTTAAAGCTTAAACTGTCTACTTCTGATCATGCTACAGCATTTAAATGAGTCAGCACTAAAATGCAGATTTTATTCAGCTTCATCCTTCTGCTTCAGTCATTGCCATATTGCTTGACACAACTTCATTTTCACTTAGATTTCAGACACACCCAAATTGTAGAAGTTCCTATCACACATAGGAATCCACTGGTCTCTCAGTATTTGCAAGCCAAATTTAAGGCAGCAAAGGAGATCTACAACTTGAGACTCCCTTCACCATGCTTCACAGCTGGTTGAAGTATGGTGATGTTTTGGTATTAGCAGGATTTTGAAACTTTTGTTTGGGTTTTCATATTTTCCATTCCCAACCACTGTCATTTTTAGCATTCTCTGGTGTGTTCTTGTACTATTGAGTATTATAGAAGGTCCTACGGAGAGTAGCGATGGGGCATGGTGCTGAATTTCTTTCATTTATCTATTAGTATCAATTATTAACCGGTCTGCCAAGCCTCTAGAAATCCTTATGTAACATTTTCTTTTGGAACCCTATTGAAGTCTTATGAACTTCAATAATATCTTTTCTGGGGTCTTTTGAAATATCCATGCATCAAGCCATAGTGTTTTAATTGTATTTATTTTTTTCCATCATGTGATTGTTATAGCATTTGTACAGTAAAGATATGGCAATGTAAAATGCTCTTATTTCAGTCAAAAGTTGTCCTAACTTTCATTTCTTGGTTTCCCCATCAGGAGGTTTTGTGAGTTTGAACCCCACTGATTCCATAGCTGTCCATAACTGGGAGCCCAAGTGAAGAGAATAACTGGTGGAATTGTCTGCTGGAAAGAGTCTCAGCCAGTTGGGGAACTGAGTGAAAAACATACATTCTGTGTTGTTTACCTAAGTGAGATTCAGAACGAAAAAGTGAGAGTCAGAAGACTAACCCAAGAGGTTGGGTGAACTCTAGTGTCCTTATATTGAGGTAACTCAAGAATAACAGCAAAATACTTTAAAGTATTATAACTTCGAAAGTGAAATATGTGAATTATAACACCTTATACTTTAAAGCTGAGTTGGCTTTTGTTAATAACAACTGTTTGTCTCTACCAGCTGGACATTGGCACCATTATTCTAGGAGAACATTAGCCATGTTTACCTATGCTTAAAAAAATCTCATGTTGGCAAATACTGACTAAATGAGACTTTTAGAGTTTTCACACAGTAAACTTCCATGCAATGTGATCACATTAAATGGAGTACTTATTAAAGATGGTTAATTGTGCAGTTTAATAGGAGACCCCACCCCTTGAGTCAAGGTGGGTAGTTTTTCATTTTGTCAGTTTTCTAAGCCATGACAATGTGATTTTACACACAGAGTCCTTTGGGATCCATCATTGAAAATTCTTACAGAAGGGGTGAGTGAAACATGGCCCGCAATGCAAAGTGAGGCATTAAATAGGGTATACCTGTATGAGCTACTTAAAGAAGTAATGTGTAAGATTATGCAACCTGTCAAATACATACTCCAAACAATAAGGGCCAACATATGACCAGAAAGTTGTGGTGTCTACCCCTGTAATAAGAAGTGCACAGTCCCTTCTCCTCAATGTTGGCTGTAACAGCTGTTTACTTACCAGTCTAGAAGAACATTGCAACAAAGTTAAGTTCAGCATCAAACTGCATTCCTTTACTCGCCAAGAGCATCTCCAGCGGTGGAAACAACACCAATGTTAACTCTTGTTTTGCTTCTATTTATACAATTTCTTTTGTATACGGAGGAACCTGGTTTATTGGCTGGAGGAGGTGGTGGTAGTCGCTTGCCAAAAGCATCAGCTATTGATATTGCTCCTTTCATTGTCTTTAATGATCTAACGGGGAGCGGGACCTTGAATATGACTAACAATATATTACAAAATGCCATTGTGACAGGGCTATTTCTTCTTTCTCTCTACAGCTGAGACCTAAAGGCCATGATCTGCTCTGGCACCACTGACTTTTGATCACATCACTGACCTTCGGATGGCTTTTTAAGGAGTCGCCTTAAGGCAAACACTCCGCAGGAAATCTCTTGCAAATTCACATTCAGTCATACATGTACTGTCTGGCAGATGATGACAGCAAGGCTGGAACCTACCACTAAAGGCTGCTGTCATAAGAACTTAATCATTAAAACTGAAACGATAAAAAATTAAAAATCTGTAACTTTTCCTTCAACTCACTAGTTGAACAACTTAATTCCCATGACTTCCTGACACCTAAGGGGCTTTCGTGTGTGCGTCTGTGCGTGTGCGTACGTATGGTGTTAGCGTACACTTGTCAGAACAGATACATCACACCTACATGGCTCCAGATGGTTCTCGTACTTGTTTATTTATTTATTTATTCTTGAGTTCTTCACTTTTATGGACTCATTTTTTTTAAGTCTTTAAACTTCCAGCCATTGACTTCCATGGGTGTTTGTACCACTTTGATGAGACGTGATCTAAAATGGCTGCAAAATAACAACAACAACAACAAACATCAACAACACATTGTATGTATGTCAATCACTAGCGAGTTTGCAGGACATCATTATAGAGCTGATCAACAGTGCCGCTCACCTCTACTGTTCTAGCTATTATGAAGTTGGGAGAATTTTACACATTTAAACATTTACAATGTGTGGAATTAAATAAAGATGATATCAACTGTTAAAGTAGTCTAAAATTAACAGCTGCTCCTGGCACTGTGAAACCCAGCCTGCACCTGAAGCTAAACCAACTGCAGAAATCCTCACTTTTCCATTTAACACCATCAGTCATCTAGAGGACAGACACCATACTGGATGACATGAAGCAGTGGTGAAGAGCTAAAGATGGAGCTGCAGGTGAAAGCACAGAAAAGGAAAGAGACTGCTACAATCTTTTAACCCCATAAGACTGAATGTGTCTCTGTCACCTACACAGCACATTTGAAATTCTACATTTAACAAAGTGGGTTGAGCTTCCTGAAAATATACATTTTTGTGTGTCATTCTTTGATAATTTCCAGGCCCAATTTAGGCCATATTGTCAGTGCTATGTTCTGGAGTGATGGAGCACTGCTGAATATCTTTGGGATGAGTTGGGATGGTGTTAGCTATTCAGAACTAATCATCCAACATTAGTACCTGACCTCACTAATGCTCTTGTGACTGAATGTAAAAAGTAATGTTTATATATCCAGCGTAAAGTCTTCCCAGATAAACTTCTATTAAAGGTTCCATAGAATGCCTTTAACTTGTTCTCTGATGTCTGCATAAAGGGTATGTGACATTGGTCATGGTTAAAAAATACACAGATGCAGTTTTACATGCCATTTTACATATATTATGATTTCCCCTAGTAAAACAAGCTGTTTTCCCTTTTTTAGTGAGCTAAAAACTAACGTTAGTAACTATGCTAACGTTAGTTACTTGATGCTTGCTAATAGCTAACTTTACCTATACTAGTTAATTGCTTACAATCTTGACAACACAAAGTACATTAAAGTTGTTACTCACTATGAATCTCTCAGTTTAAGATGATCTGCTTCTTTCCAAAAGTGGATAAAGTCAAACAGCATGGCTGCTACTTAGAGGTTGGTGTTAAGGTTGTGATACTACTTAAGGTAAAACTGTGGATCTCTTCAGACTTTTCAGTATCAAACTCTGATTGAAGCCCCAGTATTGTCCAAAGTTTGAGAAACTGTTCAGAGAGAAATGAGAGATGTAGTTGGCTTCCTGTTCACCAATTTGTTACGTATATTCTCAGTTCCACCTTAAATGGTGAATTATTTTCAGCTGCTTTTAAAATTTAAAGTGGAACATTCTATGAAGAAGCTGCCAAACAGGAAGCCATCTTCAACCTATGATGTCTACAGATGAACAGCCATCACCACTGGCGGTTCGATTCCTTGGGAAGAATATGAAAAGTACCAACTTTGCAGCCTGGAACAGTACATTTCTGCATAGTCTGCTGTTTTCGTTGCTCTTGCTCCATTGTTGTTGTATCGCTGGTCTAGAATTAGAACTGGTGTTTTGGGGGTGTAGCTATTAATGAGCCAAGACTGTTAATATCTAAGATTTTGGAATTTGGTCCATTTTACTGGCCTCTTTTACAAATGTGGGGTTTGTATTTGAAGGAGGAGAGAACAGTGTTTGAGGTTCACGGTACGTCAGTTCGATGTACCGGACTCTCCCGATTCAACATTGTCAATATAAGTACAGTTTTCTTTAATGCTCTTGATTTCAGAAGAAATGTTGGATGAGCAGGCCTTTAGATGTCTGTTGTCTGTGTTTGTCTTGGCATACAGTCGGTTGTTTATTTTTAGTATTACCTGGTGAGTTATGAAAATTATATTGAGAACATACTTATGTTTACCAGTTAGCGCAAACAACATAAGTGCAAACAACCAATTCAATTAAATAGACTCAAATTATTGTTACATACATTAAATTAAATAGAGTAAACAAAAGTGTTAATCCTTATTCTTTATTAATGCAAGTGCTAAAATCTGCCCTGATCCAGACTAACATAATAACTACTATGGAACTTGTTTCATTGTTAAAAAGCATTTGGAAATGGACAAATACAGCCTGCAAAATAAAGCACAAGTTTAACAAATAAGAGCCAACAGTGTTGAAATACAGTATTAGAGCATTTGCCCATTTGGACAGTCTACTGAAGCAGCTGTGAAATGATCAGCTAAAGACAAAGCTTTAGTGTCCAGCTCTTTCACAAGCCTTGATTGGCAGTTCTTCCCTCAGCAACGTTTGAATTATTGACAGAAAAATCTTGAAATTCAATGGAACATCAATTGATAATGACTTGAATGGAAACGCACACACCAGTACAGACACAGAGAGAGAGAGAGAGAGAGAGAGAGAGAGAGAGAGGTGGAGGGGGGGTGTGGGCTAGTGAGCCCCCAACACAGTTTTGTATAAGAATATGTAGTCTCAGTCCCTCCACTGTATAGGATCTGAAATGTGTGCCAGCTCACAGGAGAGCGCTGGTCAACTGCCTTCTCAACTTCTCCAGAACTTCAAGAGGCCCTCAGCACTGAACACACTGCTGTGTGTCCTCAAGGAGCAAGCCACAGTATTTAGAAAAGAAGGTCAACATTAACTTTTCAGAAGTGGATTCATAAACTATTTATCAAGCAGCTATACAGTCCAAAACTTTGTAGGAGTTGCTTAGATTCCGTCTACGTTATTCTCCCCAGCGAAACAGCACTGCGAGAACAAAATATGATGAAATGCCAGACTCTCTTTGAAAAAAGGCATAAACAAGCTGGACTGGAGTTTGCATTCAGCTGGGGGTCCAACTCATTAACCGGTGATTTTAGTGTGACTTTACAGACGGTTAGTCAGATAATAAGCTAACAATAAAAACATGAAGAAAGGAAAGCATTGAAACGCACATACTTGTGCACACACACTCACAGTAGCCTCATTACGCTGGCAAAGGGCCAGGTAGCTTACTGAGTTCACTCAATTACTAGAGGGAGCTTTTTAAAAAGTGGTTTGCTCAATTTCCAGGAACGGTGCTGCGCTTTGAGATGAGAAACTCCAGATGAAGCACAGAGGAAAAGCCGGAGATTGCCACATCTAGACTTTGTCGTGAGCCAGCGGGTGAGAGTGTCATTTGGTAATGGGTCTGATTGCTTGAAGCCAGAGAAACAACCCCCTGGATAGAACTTTCTCAGCAGAAAAAAAGGTAGAAGAACTCAAACTACACAACTTTCGCCCCTCCTCTGTTTACTCAGAGGGCAGAGGTGTATGACCAGACCATAGCAATTGGTCTTAGCCCTCAGGTACAGCAAAAGATCTGAGAAACAAGCCTTCCACTGGGGGCTATACTCTCACAAAGCTAAAGGTCACACGAGGGGAAACTTGTGTTATACCTTCATGGCTCCACATGTTCAATGCTGCCAGGTTTATAAAGTTTTCAAGGAAAAGCCAAGAACCTGAACATGTGGGGGATTTAGCTGGAGGTCTGAATGCTGGATTTGGACACACTCTGACCTTTGTGAGAAAGCTCCTTTTTTTGCAGGTATTCGAATCTTTTGTTGCGTGACCTGCTGAGCCAAGAACTGCTGTGCAAGCACACTGTGAATCATTCAAAACAAGGCTAAGGCTTCACTCGAGCGCATCCAAGTGTTGCTATGTGGTCTTCTTTTAATTCTGTTTGCGGAGCGCCGGGACGTCCTGGTTCGACCCTGCTGCCACCTGAAGCTGCGAGTTCTAGTGGAATGTAAATCAGCGAAAGAACTCATGAAGTGGCCAAGCATTTTGCTAGCAGGCTATCTCTTGGAGCTAATGGAAGAAATGCAAAATGTGCACATTTTTATTCTGTTTCATTCCCCTCCATCTCAAGTTTAAATTGCTAGTGCAGGGTTGTATTTAAGGCATGGCACCGCAAAGCTCACATCATATTTCAGGTTGACAAAGTGCCTTGACTGACTGCAGTTAAAGTGATGCACCTGCAAATGCTTCATTAAAGATTGATGCATGCAGACAGCATAAGTGTGTAATTGAATAATGAAAGGAGCATCTTTGAGAGATGGAAGCTTGGTTATCAGTGAGTAAGTAGTTTTCCTGTGAACAGTTGTAATAGCTAATAGCGAATCTCATATATAAAAAACCCTTCAGTCTCTAGATGAACTGTTGTAAGGATGCAGGAGGCCAACATGCATTACAAGTACATTAGCTCTTACTGTCATTTTTCTATACTCTCTAACTGTAAATGCATAATTACATTATCATATATCTCACATTTCCCCACATTATGGCTGAAATTTGCAGTCTGGTAACGGAAATGTCCTTAATTACTGTTTTAGCCATGTGACAGGAAATGTGCTTTCTTGTGAAGTTACGGTTTTATGTCCCATTAAATGTTTCTGAAGCAATTTGTGGCTGTCAGTAGAGCCAAGTGAAACTGAAACTACAGCAAGAATGAGAATGCTATGAGCATGAATGTCTTAAGAAAGCACAAAGCTCCAAAGCACATATGAACACGATTTCATAAGCATTGCTTGAAAAAGCCCAGCTGTTATTGTTAAAATAGTGCATATAAAATCCAACCAGATTATGAACTGTGAGTTAATAGACTTGCTTTAACTGGTTTAGACTTATGTATTATCTTTATACTGTGAGCTGGTCAACGGAAAGCTACCTGGCTAACAGGCTAACTTTAAGTTCAAGCCTTCAAAGTAGGAGTTACTTAAAAATTGAGATCAAAGTACATGACATCACTTGCATGCCTGTTACATGCTTCAATGTCTGTATTTAAACAAGAGGTGACAACAACACCAAGTTAGCACCAAGTTAGCCTCTCTATAGTTTGATGCTAACATACCATGGTGAGCACATGAGAAGCAGTATCGTAAAAAACTTATTTTTAGACATCGCTTTTAATGCCATTGCTATATGGCATTTTGCTATATATATGCATATATTGCTATATGCATGACTGACTGAAAAGAAGAAGAAAAGAAAAGTTGAAATGAAATTATTTTTATTGTGAGTTATTTGAGTAGACTGTAAATAGGATCTTTCGACTGAAGTGTTTTCTCAGTGCAAGTTTAGGTTTCTGCTGAAAGGTCAATTAAATACCAAATACTAATACAAATATTAGCACACAAGCATCCCAACAATTTTTTTTTTTAAAGTATCACTTTCTATGAATCAGGTATCCGTAATGCATTATAAGTACCTTCATAAAGATCTTTAAAGTCTGTGCAGAAGCCTTATAAGTGTTCTTAAGATGTTATGTGCACTTACAAAATCATTTTCATTTTTAAGATACTGAGGAACATTAGGGAATATGCAAATTTGAGTGGAGGCTTCACTGTGAATGCTTTTAGAACATTATACAAATAAACACAACATTAGTTATTAAACTTTATGATACTGGTTTCACCGATAATGTTACAACAAAAAAAAAGTATACATTAGAATGTCACTTTGTGCTATGAAGCTTTACAGTGACATTCAAATGTTTGCGCAAAACTGGACAAAATATACGTTACTGTGAACAGTTAAGCAAGTTGAAGATGAAATGATCCCCAAATCCCTTGTATTTTTAGCAAAAACTTCAAACCTCAAATCTCAAATTTCATTTTCAAAAAAATTAAAAAGGAAAAGGGTCTGAAGCAAAACTTTGGGCACCCTGCATGGTTAGTACCAAGTAGCACCCTCTTTGGCAAGTATCACAGCTTATAAAAGCTTTTTGAAGCCAGCCAAGAGTCTTTCAGTTGTTGTTTGGGGGATTTTCATCCATTCTTCTTTGCAAAAGTCTTGCAGTTTTGTCAGATTCTTGGGCCGTCTTGCATGCACTGCTCTTTTGAGGTCTTCCCACAGATTTTCAATGATGTTCAGATCAGGGGACTGTGAAGGCCATGGTAAAATCTTCAGCTTGTGCCTTTTGAAGTAGTGTATTCTGGATTTTGAGGCGTGTGTCACGCCTCCGGGCACTCCCGGCTCCCTCGCTCTCCCGGACTCAACCTCCCAGGGGGCTTCACTCGATGACGTCACACACACATGTCCCCAACTGTCCAATCATATACGTTCGACGTCACCTGAGTTTTAGGATTCCCAGCTGTCTGTGATTTCACTTCCTTTATAAACCCTTCCATACCGCCATCTTATTACAAGGTTTTGCCCTAAACTCTGTTTAAGCAATTCTGAGCGTTCTTTCTGGTTATCTTCTTTCTGTTATCGACCCTATTTGCCTTTTGACTTACTTTTTCGATCTTCCCCTTTGGTTCTTGTTCGCTGTGTTCGTTCTGGTTTCGACCCTTTTGCCTCGCCCCCTCTGGCCTTGTTTATTCTGCTGCCTGTTCCTTCCGGTTCTGACCCCTGCCTGACTCTGACCCTGCTCTTGTCTGTTCCCTGTATGTTGCCCGGTGTTTTGCTGTTTGTACTGACTGTCCGATTGTTAAATAAAACCAGCTTGCTGTTTAGCTCAGCGCACGTCGGTCCGAGTTCTTTGTTTCTGACAGCGTGTTTAGGATCATTATCCATTTGTAGAAGCCATCCTCTTTTCAAATTCAGCTTTTTTACAGATGGTGTTATGTTTGCTTCCAGAATTTGCTGGAATTTCATTGAATCCATTCTCCCCTCTACCTGTGAAATGCTGCCATTTCTTGCCTTTTGTGCTTACACACAGAGGAATTTGTCTTCTGCATTTAACCCATCTGTGAAACTCACACCTACACAAACTCTAGTGAACACACACAACAGAGCGGTGGGGAGCCCTATCCACGACACCTGGGGAGTGATTGGGGGTTAGGTGACTTGCTCAAGGGGAATTCAGTCATTACTGACGGTTCAGGGAATTGAGCCCACTACTGCCCCCACCCCAAAGCACGATTGATCTGCCCCATGATTAATTGTTGGAAAGGTGTTCTTTTCATGAAATTCTGTCCTTTTTTCTCCAAACATACCTTTGCTCATTGTGGCCAAAGAGTTCGATTTTAACCTCATCAGTCAGGACTTGTTTCAAAACTGCATCAGGATTGTTTAGATGTTCTTTTGCAAAATTCTCATGCTGAATTTTGTGGTGAGGACGCAGGAGGCGTTTTCTTCTGGTGGGTCTTCCAAGAAGGTCATATTTGTGCAGGTGTCGCTGAACAGTAGAACAATGAACCACAACTGCAGAGTCTGCTAAACCTTCCTGAATGTCTTTTGCAGTCAAGCGGCGGTTCTGATTTGCCTTTCTAGCAATCCTAGAATCCTAGCGGCTGTCTGAAATTTTTTGTGGTCTTCCAGACCGTATCTTGACCTCCACTGTTCCTGTTAACTGCCATTTCTTAATTACATTTCATACTGAGGAAATGTAAACCTGAAAACGCTTTGCTATCTTATAGCCTTCTCCTGATTTGTGGGCCTCAACCATTTTCATTTTCAGAGTGCTAGGGAGCTGCTTTGAAGAACCCATGGCTGCTGTTTTTTGGGACAAGGAAAGAGGAGTCTGGGTATTTATAAAGCTTTGAAATATGCATCACCTGGCCTTTCCTAATGATGGCTGTGGACAAGCCATAACCCTAACAGGATAATCAAGGTCTGAGACCTCGGTCAAAGTTATCTGAGCACTCAAATCTCCTAGGGTTCCATACTTTTGCAAGGTAATCCTTTCCTTTTTTAATTTCAAATTGTACAAAACCAAAATAATACACTAATATTACTTAAATCCTTGAAAAGTGTGTTTCATCTTCAACTTGTTTAACTGTCCACAGTAACAATTTTGACCACGGGTACCCAAACATTTGCATGCCACTGTATACTGTTGTGTTATAACAGTTTATGTGAGTGATTATGAACATTTATGCACAGTTAAAAGGCTTATGTCTAGTATTATAAAGCACTATAAAGACTACATAGATCTTTATGAAGGCACTTATAATGCATTATAGATACCTGATTCATAGAAAGATTCAAGATATCATTTATATTTTTATTTATTCTTACATTTCTTTCATGTCAGGATGTTAAAAGCATGTAATGTAATGTCTGTTTACACTTCAGCAGATGTTCTATCACTAAGCCACTCAAAGCATCATGGGGCACAGGCATGAATTCGTTAAAGTTGTGTGCAACCAAATCTGAAAGAAGCTGGGCAAAAAGCCAATGGGCCACTAGCTTTGCCATCAGTGGGCAACAGTGGGCCACTCATCTTGCTGTACGTTTTGAGTGTAAAAGTTGAACAACCTGAAGGAATAAGCAAGACTATTCTTAATATCATTTATAATACCAATAATGAGAATTAAATAGAAAATAAGAATAATACTAATAATTCATACACATGGCAATCCAGTACAGATGTACATGAATTTATTATACATTATATATATTCCATATTCAATTGAAATTCATGTTGCAGATGGTGAAAACTAAAACATTTGGTTTATTTCACATTTTTTTCTTTCCAGCCATCATGATTTTAACAGTATAAAGTTTGATCAGTAGAGGGAGCAGTGTACTCCAACTAGCACATCCACTGGCTTATGAGCTACTGAATGCTGTTGTTTTATTGGCTTACGACATCAGCATGAATTAGGGTGTGCATCATACAAATGAAAAATGTAAATGAGGCACTTGTGGGCTGGCTTTAGACTTCACCCACTGAAGTCGATTCATCACTTGTGCTTTAATCTCCGCTTGTTCCCACGTCGCACGAAAGCTTCATGAATAAGCCGCAGAGTAGTTTGTACGTCAATGAAGGCAGTGAAATCTGAACTCTTTCTGTGCAAGTTTGATGAATCAGGGCCACTGACCTCACTAGACCTCAGGGTAGCAAATCAAAGGCATGCAAACTAGCTATGATGCAAGCGTCACAAGCCAAGCTGAACCAATGCATAGAATTTTTGTAACCTGTCATTTTAAGGCTTGTCTCATGCCTCTGCTCTCACCACTGTGTGTTCCTACTATCCTGTTGTTTCCATTGCTCTTGGTTGTCATGTACAGTTTTGTACAATGTTTTGTTCTTGCAAATGCAGAAAAACCTCCCTTTTTGCTCCTGCCAGCGTTTATTTTCTTTCCCGGTGCTATCTTCAGTTTCAAATCCTTGCCGTGTTGAGCCAGCACGCCCACAAGAGACAAACACGGCGAGATAACAGAGACATCTCGCCTCCTAATGTGAACACAGGGTAAGCGGCTTTTGCTCTGAGGCGACAATTTGGCACTCATTTTATGGGAAATCTCATTCGCTTTTCAGACTCGATAAGACGCAGGCTCATACTGAACGACTTGCAGGAAGTCAATGTTCCATTATTTAGAGTAACAGATCAGCATTTGAATAATCGTTGCTGCTCCTTCTACTAGACGAAGACAGGAATCTGTTGTAGGTGAACAAATAACGCAGAGTGAGATGTATATCATAATCGTTCGTTCATCATTGTAGCGTGTCATAGTTGACTTGGCAGCAGGTGGTGTGTATGTTTAGATGTAAAGCACTACATGATCATAGCTGTAACCAACTAACTGACTGACCAGCTCACTCATTTATTCACTCACTCACTTACTCACACACTCATTAAGCCGGGTTTAGCAGGCTGAAGATACTCAAGGGGGTGCTATTAGTACTCAGGTTACTTTTGATGCTTCATGAGAGCAGTGCTTCACATAAATGACACTTGACATCCTTGATTCTATACACATTGTTTGAGATATTCTTTGCAATGCACTGAGTTGTCACATCTCCTCAGTACTCAAGCTTTCAGGCAGAGAGAGAGAGAGAGAAGGTGAGATGGAGGACTTCTTTTGTTGTCTCACATTAAAAAAGCTGGAGATTGCTTTTTTTTTTAGTGTTCTGAAAGGTCAATCAGTAAAGCCTTGGACATATAAAGCACATCTCCCATCTTTAATCTTTAGACATTCTCATATTACAGAGTCATAAGGTCTACTGGAGCTGGATTTGTGTTCCAGAGGAAGTTCTGTAATGTAATTTGTAAATGATTTGATTGGTTGAAGCATATATGATACATAGCAGAAAATGTGAAGAAAATGACAGTAATGAATTTTGATAGTAACAAATTATTTGGTGTGTAAGCTGTGTACAAGTTTACACACCTGTCTCTGCAAGTTTAACATGTCATGCCATATCAATATCTTAAAACTGTCATATGCCAGTGTGCTTCTGTCTAAGTATTCAAATGATGTCATATCTGCTCAAGTTTACTGGTTGGAACCCTGACACCCTTTCACTGCCCTTCTCCTATTATGAGGCTGGATATTCAGTCTTTCTTAATTGTCCTTATCTTATCAGGAACAGCCCGGATGCCATTTCTTGGATACACGTCATGCATTATGTGACTGGGTCTATTAATAGGTTTTCAACACACAGTCATTTAAACAGGGCTACAGGAGGGAGCTCCGGGTTCCATCTGTTTCTCTCCATACCTTGCTAGCCCTTTCATCCTGTTCTTCAGTGGTCAGCACCCCCACAGGACCACCACAGAGCAGGTATTATGTGGGTGGTGCATCATTCTCAGCACTGCAGTGACACTGATGTGGTGGTGGTGTGTTAGTGTGTGTTGTGCTGGTGTGAGTGGATCAGACATAGCAGTATTGCTGGAGTTTTTATGCATTGTGTCCACTCAATCTCAATCTCTGTTAGACACTCCTAGTTTGCTAGTACATCTTGTATATGTAAAGTCAGAGACGATAGCTCAGTTTGTGTTTGTGCAGAGTTGTGTTGGTCATCCTGTAGTCCGTCATCAGTGGTCACAGGACGCTGCCCACAGGATGCCGTTAGCTGGATAGTTTGGGTTGGTGGACTTTTCACTCCAGCAGTGACACTGAGATGTCTTACTATAGCGCATTTATCTGTAGTTCTGAGCATATAAATCCAGGTTGGATATTTTAATAGCTTAAATCTCCTCATCAAAAAATACTACCAGTACAAAGACTATGAGGCCAAAAGCAGCTTCCTATATGCTAGCTTCGTCTTTGAGTTGTCCTGTTCCACCTTAATAGGCGCAGCAGAGAGATATTTGAAAACCCAAATTTTGACAGAAGGAGGATCATACTTATTATTTAGCACCAACAGCACAAGCACAAGCAAAAGGGGGGTGCATCCTTGTTGTCAAACAAGCGAAAACAAAACCAGAGACATGCACTGAGGCAATTGCAGAAATCATTGCCTACTAAACCTGGCAATTAACAGGTAAGTTGAGTCAGGTGTGCCGGACCAGGTAAACTAGCAAACTGTGCTGGACACTGGCCCTCCATGACTGGAGTTGTGCACCCCTGATGTAGGTAAACCTCTCGAATTTGCAAACCTCAGATGCGTGAGCCAATAGAGAGCACTATTCTATTCTAAACCCTTCCATGAGTAGGTGTGTGGTTTTGAATTGACATATGGCATAACACAACTGCAGAGCATGTTAGATGGTCATTTCAGAGCATGACCCTGTTACCTCAGCGTGAATCTGTGAATGTGTGAGTCCAGCAGGGAGAAAGGGAGAAAGAAAGAGGGCTATTTTTTTTCTCTCTCCAACTTACAGACAGTCAGAGACAACAGAGATAACTACCTCTAACTACAGTGCACAAAGGGTCATACAGGAATATAAATGCACCTCTTGGGCATCTCTCGCTTTCTGTCTATCTGTCTGTCTGTCTCTCTCTCTCTCTGTATCTCCCTCTCTCTCTCTCTCTCTCTCTGGTTCTGTCTTGTCTGTTGGGTCTCGAGAGGAGGAAAATCAAGCCCAGCAGCCAGAATCCTGTTCCCTATGGATACCATGGATACCATTACTACGGAAACTGGTGCTGGCTGCCTTTCCCTGGAGCACAATACATCCTAGCAAACAGAGGAGAGTGCAGAGGAGAGATATTGGGCCTGGTCTCTGTGTATGTGAAAGAGGGAGAAAAGAGCATGAGAAAGAAGAAGAGAGTAAGAAGGAGTGAAGAAGGAAGGAAAATGGCTGTAAATGTTGATGTCAGTGATCCACCACTATGTATACCCTTTACACACACACACACACACACACACACACTTAGCTCTCAGATGACAGTTAGCTGCATCTATGCTCTTTTTCTGCCTTATTCCGCCCCCTTATGATCGCAGAACACATACTCTCTCTCTCTCTCTCACACACACACACACACACACACACACACGCACACACACACACACACATACACTCTCGCTCTCTCTCTCTCTCTCTCTCACACACACACACACACACACACACAGTCTGTGAGTCTAATTGGCCTTCGTGCGTGGGAGAGCAGATCACAGTCTCACAGTAATTAAAGTCAGGGAGCGAGGGGTGAGAGAGTGAGAGAGAGAAGAAGGACAAGAGTGCACAGACCAACAAAGTGAGGACAGAAGTAAAGGACATGAATGGAGGGAAATGGTGTAGAGAGAGAGAGAGAGAGAGAGAAGACCCTGAATAAAAAAAGAGTAGGGAAGAAGGGAAGAAAAACAGGAGAGAAAGAGAAAGTGAGAGTCAGAGAGGGGGAATGTAAAAGACAGAGAAGAGAGAAAAGCATAGAGAAATGAGGAGGACCTTAATGGAGGAAAATGGGCAGGAGAGAGAGAGAAAAAAACAGACAAAGAGCATAAGAGAGAGACAGAGAGAGGAGGATGACCTTAATGGAGGAAAATGGGGAAAGAGACAGATAGAGAGAAAGTGAGACAGAGAAGAAAAGCATGAAAGAGTGACAAAGACAGAGAGGTAGAAGAGAGAGAACAGGGAGGACAGAGTGAGAGAAAAGATGTGAAAGGGGAGGGAGGAAAAGAGGAAAATAGAAAAAAGAAAGGGTGTGTGTGTGTGAGAGAGAGAGAGAGAGAGAGAGAGAGAACAGAAAGGGCTTGTGAAAAAAGATGAGAGAAGAGTGAGAAAAAAGAAAAGAACAGAGAAAGAGAGTGGGAGTGAGAGAAAGCATAGTAAAGAAAGAGAAATAGAAAAGAGAGAGACACAGAGAGACAAAGAGCCACTGAAAACTGCAGGTTTAAACTGTGCTGTATTAAAGCTGTGTGGTGTCTGGATGACGAGTCAGTTCACATCACTCCAACTCACAGAGCGCTTACCTCTGCAGATGTCATCATGTCAGCCCAGGAAAGGCTCGGCTCTCTGTGGGAAGCGCATGTCCTCTGTTAATTGAACGCATTTATGCACTCCACTATGCAGAGTTCAGCCTAGGCTGGTTCAGGGTGCCTGTTAAAGGACCAGTGTGTGCCTTTAAAGGCCCTTACAAAGAAGGGGATCAGAATCAAAACCTGAAGCTAGCTCACTTTATCCCCAATAATGCTTAAAGATAAAAAAAATAAATTTAAATAAATAAATAAATCATTTAGCCTCGACTGGAACCCTTTCAACCAAATCCCTTGGTTCCCTTGTCTGATCTTAATCACTAAATGCTTTAAAAAGGAAATACTAAGGACTCATGGGAAACATAGTCTTCACTGCTGGGCTTAGCGAGCGGTCTTTGGTTTGGCTTTTTCAAATCTCCATTAACCCGTTCACCTCCTGGACCAGGTGGCAAGTAAAAAAGCTTGATTTCATCAGGACGCTACTTCAGCCAAGAAGATTAAGCCATCTGAGCTCAGACAGTGCTGGGCTAAAGCCCATTCGCTCTGTAAACATGGAAATTTCTCTAATTGTTGGAGGCAGAGACAGATATTAGGACGGGATGGTGTTTTTCTGCTGCTGGTGGAGTCGATTAAAAGCTTTAATCAGTGAGTCAGCGAATATAATTAAACCCAGGGGATCGGAGTGGAATTTACGCTAATTAAAAACACTCACTTCACACACTGCCGAAGACACTGCCATGTCTCTCCACCCCTCACAACCACATGCTCACATACGCACAATGTAAACACATGTCATATACATACAATCCAGCATACCCAGAAAGAGAAAGAGAGAGACTGAAAGACTGAAAGGGAGACAGTGATAGAATGAAAGTGTGATAGAAAAATAGAAAGCAATGTACTGCACAAAATGGTGTATATTGCATAAGAGAGAGAGAGAGAGAGAGAGAGAGAGAGAGAGAGAGAGACAGAGAGAGAAAGGACATGAGAGCATAGACCAACAAAGTGAGGACAGAAGTAAAGGACATGAATGGAGGAACATAGGAAAGATAGAGAAAGAGAGAGAAGAACCTGAATGAAAGAAAATGAGTAGGCAGGAGGGAAAGAGAAAGAGAGGGAGAAAAAAGCAAGAGAGAAAGAAGAATCAGAGAGGGGTAATGAAAGAGACAGAGAAGGGAAAAAAGCATAAGAGATAGAGAGAAGAGGATGACCATGATGGAGGACAATGGGGATGAGAGAAAGAAAGAGAGACAGAATGATACACAGATACATTTGTCCTAGATAAAGACAGAGATACAGAGTGAGAGAGAAAAATAGAGAACGAGAGAAAGGAAAAGCCTGAGAGAGAGAGAAAAAGAGAAAGACAGAATAAGACAGAGCGAGAGAGTATGAGATAGAGAAAGTTAGAGAAAATGAGAGAGATACAATGAAACAAACGTCCGAGAGACGTGGGACAGAAAGACTAAGAAAGAGAAAAAAGTTAAAGAAAGAGAAAGAGATGCACTATAAATACATTTGTGTACAGAGCAGGAGCGAGAGAGAGAGACAGAATGAGAGGACAGACAGAAAGAAGGAGAAAGACAACAAGAGACAAAGAGAAACTGTGAAGGTAATATAAAACAGGGAAGGAGAAAGAATGAGAGAAAGACAGGACAGACAGATAGAGAAAGATAAGGAGAAAGAATGAAACATAGAAACAGTAAGAGAGAGACGAGAGAGACTGCCAATACAATCTATACAAGTTCAATAAAAGAGAGAGAGACCGCCAGCCCAAATCCGATTTTCAGCATATCCAGACCGTGTATCCAGATGGATTTTTTGAAACACATCTTTTGTTATTTACATTTGGAGGTGGTTAGGAATGTGATTCCGATCAGCTTTTTACAGCTGCGTCTCAGTCTGATCTCAGATGCTTTAGTCACTCAAATTAGATTCCAAAGTATCTTTTGCATAACTTGCTACACAACAAACAAGCAATATGTCAAATCCAGAGTGATGGAAGTGCTGGGATTTACTACTTATTTACTGATGCCTGCATCACAACTCATGCAGATGATGATCTCTGGACACACAAATCTAATCTGATCACATAACAATGTCTCAACAGATCTGATTTGGGAAACAAATTTGATTTGCCTGCAGTCTGAACACAGGCAAAGAGACAGAGCAGGAGTGTCAATACAATCTACACTATATACATAGGAAAGAAACGGCGCTCACTGTTTAACAGAGTGAGTACTCAGTTTTACAGGAAGGAGGAACGTGTTGGAAGAAGCCGTAAAGAGGTCTTCTAACTCACACGGCGTGAGGACTTTTAAAGGCGGCGGGAGGCAGAGAGTGAGAGAGATGTGAGAGGCAAAGCTGTTTGCTTCTTTACAGTGACACAGATCAATATCCTGATCTCCCAGCTAGGTTGACCCGCATGAACAAACACATAACCTTTCAATTCTCCATCAGCGCGTCTCACACGCTTGCCACTGCCGCTAATACCTGCTGCCACGGCCTGCACCTCTAACTCACACCACAAGCACTCTGGTGACATTTCAGCTGCGAGCAATGCTTTTGTTCTGCATGCTGTGTGTGTGTGTGCGTGCTTGTGTGTGTGCAGTGCTCGGTCTGTCAGAGTTAAACTCCAGAAAGCCTGGCCCGTTCTCCTCTTCATGCTTGGCCAATTAACGGCTGACATTTGGTGTCGGAGAGGCAATCCAAGAGCATTGATCTGAAGGAGGGGATGAAGGATAGAAAGGGAGAGAGACAAAGAGAGGGAGAGGGGAAAGAGAAGAGAGAGAGAATAGAGAGGAGAGTGAAAAAGGGGGTAAATCGATATTGTGTGTGGGTGTGTGTGGAGGCTTGGGGATGGTCAGAGCACAGGTATGCCCCAAAAAAGGAAGAAAGAAAGTAGAAAGGGGCGAAACGCTTGGGTGACTTTACATGTCCACCAGACAAACCTTGACAGAGCTAATGTCCATGGAGAGAGAGAGAGAGAGAGAGAGTAAGAGAGAAAGAGAGAGAGAGAGAGAGAGCGAGACCACAAGCACAGGCACTCGATCCACTCAAGACACATTTAGTGATTTACCACAGGAGCCAATGAAAATCATAAGTTACCATGGAAACATACTATGCAGTATGCAACCCCTGTTCTAGATGTGAGTGCTTGTTTGTACATACACAGAGTACATTAAGTCTGCTAGGTGAACAGATACACAACCACATATTTTGCTCCCATTCATTTTCAACGAGTAGCAGTGAAAAAATGCATGAAGGATTGTGGGATAGCAAGCACTGCAAAAATGATTCACAGTACAGTGAGAAAAGTCGAGCTGACTTTAATGCAGTGGTGTCCAACCGGTCAAAAGCAACTGTCCGATGTCCATGCACAACAAATATGTGCCTACATAGTTCCGCCTGGACAACAAATAAAGACAGTTAATAACTGCTGTGTCTGGGTTCCCCATTCTGTACAATCCAAACAACTACAAAGACAAATGTTAAAGAAATACCACATGGCAGAAAGTCTCTGACCCTGTCCATGTTTATGGTGATTCAGAAGACGGAAGTTAATCACAGTTATTGCAGGCTAATGCATATCTTTCTTTTTTGTTGGTTGATAGTCTGTGGAGCCAGACAACTCGCAACTCGCAGAGCTTAGTTGAGTAGCTTAGTTGAGAGGAGACTTTATCTGATAGGTATGAATCTGATGGGCTAGATGCTAAGTGTATGCAAGATGCCTAATTGAGTTGATTGATGTTTACTTGCTGGGCGTGTGTGTGTGTGTTTGCATGCATACCAGGTTTATGCCACATTCAAACTCAAACTCTCATATTGTGTATGTAAATCATTGTGTTTTAGGTAAGGGTCAAGGTCAGGGTGAAGGATGAAGGATAGGGTAAGGGTTTGGGTTAGGTTATGGGTAAAGGTTAGGGTTAGGGTATGGTTAAAATTAAGGTCACATTGGGGTAAGGTAAGGGTTTGGGTTAGGTTAAGAGTGAAGGTTGGGGTTAGGGTCAGGGTAAAGTTAAGGTTAAGGTCTTGGTTAAGGTAAGACAAGGGTTTGGGTTAGGTTAAAGGTGAAGTTTAGGGTTAGGATCAGGGTCAGGGTAAGGTTGAGGTCATGTTTAGGCTAAGGTAGGCTTTGGGTTAGGTTAATTGTAAAGGATAAGGTCAGGGTAGGGTAATGGTTAGGGTTAGGGTAAGGTAAGGTTAAGGTTAGAGTAGGGTAAGGGTTTGGGTTAGAGTTTGGGTTAAGTTAAGGGTAAAGGTTAGGGTAGGGTAAGGGTTTGGGTTAGGTTAAGGGTAAAGGTTAGGGTAAGACTTTGGGTTAGGTTGGGGTAAAGGTTAGGGGTAGGGTAAGGATTTGGGTTTGGTTAGGGTAAAGGTTAGGGTTAGGGTAGGTTAAGGGTTAGGGTAGGTTAAGGGTTTGGGTTAGGTTAAGGGTAAATGTTAGGTTTGGCTAGTACTAGATCTGGGTAAAGTTTAGGTCTCCAGAAAATGAATGGATGTCTGTGTAACGGCCCCACAATTCACAGAAACAAGACTGTGTGTGTATGTGCAAGTGTGAGTGCATGTTAATGCAGAAGAGCAGAGTGGAAGATTACCATGACATAAATAATCAATGAGGAAATTTTGCAGCCAAAATCAGTCATCCTTAAAAATGAAACGAAGAGCCTCCCACTCTCCTCCTTCTTCAGTCTCATTTCCCCCCCAATCCAAACTCTTCTCTCTTCCTCGGTGAATTAATCAGTGGGAATAAAGTGGTATGCTCCAACTGTCAGAACTGTCACATAAAGTGTGAGAAGGAAGGCTGGCCAAGGCTAGCTAACTAGCTAATTTGTTACCTCATATGTTGCTGTACTTGATTTCTTGATAAGTTGATTAGTTACAGATAAAGATGGTGTGATGCAACTTTATCTTTTCTGATACCAATTTTAAAACTTTATTGGCTGATGCCAACACCAGCATGATACTGCTTCTCCAAAAATGACTAAGCTTTAATATAAGCTACTTTTAATAGAAGCAATTCACTTAGGGTGAGCTTCTAAATGTGGGCTATTGTGCTCAGTCTAGTCAGTATACACAGCTAAAAACATCTCATCTCACAATGTGTGTAATATTTCAGGCCTGATTTATTACAGGACTGAATCAAATTCATTCAGTTTCTCTCTGAGAACTGGAAACTGGGAGGGGAGCTTTTTAATTTCAGAAATTCAGAAACTCCGGGAAGGCAATTTCAAGTTTCGATTCCATGCAATATTCTTGACTCCTTGGTTCCTATTCTTGACATGCTTAACAAGGAAATTTGTGGAGTAACTAGCTATAAAAATAAAATGCTTTGATCCAGACTTGCTGGTCAACACCAAAACTAGCCACCATGCTGGTCTGTTCTAGTTTGTTTTTTTCATCCAGCAGGGTAAACGTTACCCCTTCAATGTGTGAGTTGTGCAAGGATGTGTTCTTCAGACAACTCAGTGACAGCAGAATGGCTTACACTCCATGTGCATGCTGGTGAAGGCAAACTTCACTGTACATCACTGTGTGGAATCAAGTCCAAAGCTTTGGAACTCAAGGGACAACAGGGGGATGATGAAGAAAGAGAGTGTTTTAGCAGACATGCAAGTTGCTCTTGTCTAGGCTAGCCTCAGCTAAGTGAGATCATTTGGCTAAAATGGTCATTTTCATTGAATTGTGCCTTAATTGTATCCTGTTATTAATCATCATTTGGTTGATATATGAAGTTGGCACTCTATAAAATGTTGCCTGTTGTGTTAACCAGCCCCAGATTAATAGCACCATGCCTAATTTGAACAGGTGAATCTCTACCCACTCCATGATACTTATTAGTTTGCCAATTACACAACTTGTGGATGGAACCACTGATTTAACCCTACACAAATATAAACTTCATTGTGATGTTTATTGTTTGTATTTGTATTCTGGTCTTTTTATGTGTGCATTTATTAAGTTGTTTGAACACAGTGACCAGTCAATAACATACTTGCCTACAAGGAATTCCCCCTGACCTTCCAAGTTACTCATTCTGCCAGTAGCAATACTGACCACTGTGTGTAATACCAAACAGCAATACTGACCAGAATACTGTCTATAGCAGATTAAAGTTCTATCAGCAGTCATGTATAACAGAAGGCAGTTTACTACATAAACAGTTTGAGTGTAGGTCCCATGTGAAGAGCCTCCTTGCTGTAGTTTAAAGCAGCACTATTTTAACTTTTATACAAAACTGAGAGATGTAGCCTTACTGAGTATGGAGAGAAAGAACTCACAAAAATAAGGTGTGCATGTGCCACTGTGAGTCACTCTGTAAAGCCTGAAATAATCATTTTAAAGTCAGAGACAGCGGAACTGCTTTGGCGGGAGTCTTTCAGACCACATTCCTCAGATATCCCACCCAGCATTTCCTGTTGATACTGACACACACAGTAACAATAAATGGGGGATTTTTGATTTCAGAAATTTTAGAGATTCCACACGATATTCTTGATTCCTTGGTTCCTATTCTTGATATTTTACCTTAACAAGGAAATTTGTAGAGTAACTAGCTTAAACAACAAAAGCACTGATCTAGAGTTCCTGGTCACCACCAAAACCAGCAACCATGCAATTGTTTGTATTTGTGTGCTTGTGTTGTTATGTGTGTATTTGTACGTTGTTGGAACACAGTGAGGAGTCCCTGACCCTCTTGATTACTTATTCTGGCAGTTTGTAGCAGATTAAAGTTATATCAGCATACACATATCCTGGTCTTCACGTCTTCCCAAGTTTCCTCAAATACTCTTTCAACACACTTGCAGTCAGATTCATTCACTTGGGGGGTCAAAAGCACAATTGACACTACAACAAAATGTTCTTCTGCACTTTGCATGCAATTACATATTTCCACCAGAGAGGTCTCTAAATGCCCAAATAATACAGTGTTGCTCTAAGAGGCATTACACATTGGTGGTAGCTTATTGTGCTTATGTGTGTTGTTTCATGTAGTTGTGGTGTTAACCATGAGGTGATGTTGTATGGCTATTGGTGACCTGCTCTGCCATGCCCTGCAAGTCAGTAGACCTTGCCCTGTGATCATTAAAAGAGTCTTAATGAGAGACCGTAAACAGCTTTGTCTGCCGTTATTGGATCTCTAGGCAAGTTCTGCCCCTGAAGTCTACCTTTATGTTCACTTGAGAATCCCAGCCCAGGTTCTCTGAGATGAAGAACCAATTGAGGACATGATTTGCACTTGCACACTGAGCTTTGTAGCTAATTAAGTGGCAAGGTTACCTGTTTGTTTGTTATGGACATGAATATCACTTTAAATGTCCTAAGCTCTGTGGAGTCAGTGTCACACAGTGAATTCCACAAAGAAATGTATTCAGCACAGATGCAGTCAGCTATGCATCCCACTCAGTGTCATTGTAGCTGCTGCGTGACTACCGCACTGGCGTATTTTGAATGTAGAAAATTACCAGCATTCTACAGCAATTTACTCTGAACAACAAAGCGGCAGCCGTAACACTGAATTCTCTAAAGCGCTCAGGAAACGTGCTCTGAAAAAGCACAGAGCGAACTGTGAATGCACGCGCCAGCAGTGAATGGTATAAGGAAAACCATTTAAAAGGGCTTACTTATGTTTTACTCCAGTCACATCCCTCCTGTGTTAGGCTCATGCTGTAGTATTACAGCTATGCCTGAAGAAAATAGGAAGAGTCCTAAAATGTTATGCAAGGAAACATCCTTACAAATCCCCAAATAAGACCTTAAAAAAGATGTTGGTTTAATTTAAGTTGAATATGTAAATTGAATGAATGTTGGAACTTGTATAACTCTTTCCTATGAGCCGTGTGGCTTGGTGCTGTTTGTTTCTATAAGTATACTTGTTTCCTGCTGGCAGATTTGCCGTTATGGGGGTTCTGATTTAGAATCGGCGAGATGAGCTAACGTGATACATCTTGATTAAGAACGCTGATTAGATGATTACAAGTGATTTACAAAGATACGATAATCATAATTCATTAAATTTAAATGTAACTGGCATGAAGTTCTCTTAATGAATCCCCAGACTATGCATTGGAGGAGTTTGCTCTCTTTTTTATGTGGAGGAAATTATATTGTGGTAATATGAACCAAAATTATTCTCTTTCTTTCTTTCTTTCTTTCTCCTGTAGCTCTCTGGTGCTCTCTCTCTTCTCTCTCTATACATCTTTCTCTGACTGTCTTTTTCTCTCTGCTTTCTCTCTCTCTATCTCTCTCTTTCACATAATGAATGACAGCTGCTTTAATGTTCCATATTAATCAGTTATATGCTATATGTATATATGCATATCTGTGGGTGTATGCATATATGCATATAATGAATACTTATTCCTTATTTATTCTATAACTCTTTTTAAGAACAAAGTTTTTCATCAGCTTCCTCCTGGACGCCCCCAGCCATCACATGGATTTGTTGAATTCCATGAGCAGCACACTTGATTTAACATAATGCAGCATTGATTAGCCGAATGAAGTGCTGGATAATAGCCACAAATAAAACTGGGCTGGCATAAGACATCAAATCATTGTGTTCATGCTAGTTGGATTGATTTGAGTATTAGTGCTTTTCTGGGCAAATAAATTGCTTTTATATTCGAATTTACTAAAGTGCCAAAACTTTTGTATATATAATTTTATGTTATTTATTGTTTTTATAATAAGGGTGAGAGAGACTAAGAGTAAGAGAGAGAAAGGAGAAAAAGACTGAGAAAGAGAATGAAAGAGAGAGAGACCGTTTATCACTGAGAGTGAGAGAGAGCGAGTGAGAGAGAGAAAGAGACAGACCACGAAAAAGAGTTCCCTCATACAGCTGGTTCTGACGCTGAGTTCAGTAGTATAGGCACTGGGATAGGCTCCAGCACCCTAGCTGTAACCTCTTACATGTTATAAATGTTTAACCTTACTTTTCAATGATGGTTTGGCAATACCGTATTTAAATATGGCCATACCAATAAAGCTTACTAAACTGAGAGAGAGAGAGAGAGAGAGAGAGACACAGTTTGTGTGTGTGTGTGTGTGTGTGTGTGTGTGTGTGTGTGAGTGAGAGAGAGAGAGAGAGAGAGAGAGAGAGAGAGAGAGAGAGCATTATAGAAAAAGTTAACTCCTCCTATCCTGTCTTAATTATATATGAACTTGCTGGAGGTGAAAAGCATTGTGGGTATGGCCTTCTTACTTCGTGCACTCCGACACCTGCATGGCAGGCCCAATGCATTCTGGGAAAGAGAAAATTAGCTCCTTTAAAAATAAACAAAGTGACACAAACACACACACATGCAGTCAGGACACAGACTCAGAACACACAGGAAAACGAAAACGTAAAACAAGCACGTGCGCATCGCCGTGCGCGCCGGTGTGACTGAGATTGGAAGAGAGAAAAAAGAGTTTCCTCGTGTTGGCGCCCGTGTCCCGCGAGACCCCGAGACTTATCTAGGCTGCTATCAGCAGGCAGAGGCGCTCTGCTCTAATGTACCGTCCTAATTCCCCCAGCTCAGAGAGAGAGAGAGAGACGCACGCACACAGCAGCTCTCTCCGCATTTAATGAGCGCGCGGATTTATCGATAAACCCGAGGGATCGACACACGCGCGCGCGCGGGCTGCGATTTCCGCCTGCCTGAGACACGGAGACGACACCGAGCACGAGGGAGATATGATTAGACACCAGAGACAACACAAAGTACGAGAAAACAATCAACTCTCTCTCTCTCGGCCTCACATGTCTCCTACTGTTCTCGCGCTCGCTCCCGCATATTCATTACCGCAGACAGGAATCTGCTCCATTCAGTGTGTCTAGCTTTTCTCCATTCCGGGCTGATCTTTCAGAAGACACGGATATGGAGATGGTCCAGGCTCCATATGCATAATATCCGTCCTGCCATACTTTAGATCTTGCAGAACTGAGCGCGAGCTGGGGCGCAGCCATGCGAGAACGTGTAGCCTGAGCGAGATTTCATTAATTAGGGAAGACTTTCGCGCAGATAGAGCTGAAGTGGGCCCCCATGCAGCTTTAAGGGTCTTTTTGTTGAAAGGTCTCTGTATTGATTGAGGAGGCCTATAAATTCGGTGGCCTCAGTGACCTTTCATTCAGGCTTAAAACTCTGCACCAGAGCTGAGCAAATTGCCCTAATTACTCTCCAGATAAGGGACAAATGGTACAAAACACAACAAAACTCATGAGCTTGAATCTGTATCGGTGTGTGGTCAAATAATAAATTATGATAATATGTCAACATTAAAAGGGAATTTTCAAAATTCATAGTTGCACTCATTATCAAAAGAAAGGTTGCACCCAGAAGGAAGTGTGTCAGATTGCAATGCTATTGGGAAGGAAGATAAAGGTTACCCGGAACAATAAATGATGATACATTTAGACTGATATGGGCAATATTTATTGAGCTACACATACAGAAGTTATGTCTCTCAGTATGGTGCTGGGCCGCCACGTTTGCTAATGCAACATTCCAGACGTCTCGGCATGGAGTTGTAGAGGTTCCTAATGGTGTCCTGTGATAATCCATCCTATGCAGCTTGAATATTCTTACATAGTTCCTGCAAATGACACCAGAGTGACACCAGGCCTTCTGGACATGTGACGCGTGACAAACCGTTCATCTTGGTGCTGACAATGGTGCTTCTACATAAGTTTGATCATCTCCACCAAGAAAAAAGCGGGACTTGTCACTGAAGATGACCTGCTGCCATTCTGACTAACTCCATGACAGTCTGGCTCGACACCATTGCAGTCTTTGGCGACATTGATGTGAAAGGCTGTTGTCATAACGGAATGAGTGCATGCAGTCTTGTGTCATGCAGCCACCTGCCAGAGGTGCTGCACTAACAGGATGATTCATGGAGGGCATCACTGCTCACTGAATATTCCCAGTCGTGGGTGTTGGGTCAATCAAGTACAGTAATAAGGCCCGTCCTTGCTTACGTCACATGTGCGGCCGAGTCTGAAACTGGAACCAATCGCATGTCTCACAATGTCAAACCTGCCTACCAAGTTTCATTCCTGTCGGTTGATTCCTATTTGTGCAACTAATCTTTTGATGATGAGTATAATTTATTGAGATGTACACAAAGTCATTCAGGGTGGTTTGAAACTTACTGAAGAGTCAGTTCACAAACTTATTAAATCATATGGATGTGAGTACATTGTCTGAGGCAATTTTTTATCATAGTTTTCAATTGAGATTAAACATATACGCTATATCACACCCGGTAAGACCCCTGATGGCAAGAGGATGGCAATCCACTGTTGGCCTGCTAACAGCAGAGCTGGTGGTCCACTAGTGTTCTGCTCAGCGTTTTTTGGATTCCCCGCCAGTGGTTAAGCAGAATCTTAGAGAAGATGCCACTTCATGGCTTGTTTTACACTCACAGTTCAATTTATTCATTTTTCCTTCTTTCTTATGTTTGTTATACTTTATAAATTTCAACTTTTTATCATTTTATATCAAGCATCATCCTTTTACATGCACGTTTGTAAAAGTCAAAATAAAAAAAAATAGTTAGATCTTGTGCATTGGACAGTTATCTAGGGGTCAGAAGATGGACCAACAGTGGTGAACAGTCAGTAGGGTGCAACCCTGATCAAGCCACTGGAGCGATATACAACGATTAGCCATAACATTAAAGCCACCTAAATGTATCTACACTCTTAATCCATTTTATCAGCTCCTTTTAGCACTTAGGTGCACCCTGTAGTTCTACAATTACACACTTTAGTCCATCTGTTTCTCTGCATACTTTGTCAGCATCAATGTTTATATCAATGGTCAGGACCCCCCCAGAGCAGATATTATGTGGGTGGTTCATTCTCAGCACTGCCGTGACACTGACATGGAGACACAGTGGAGTTTTTAAACACATCAGTGTCACTGCAGGATTGAGAATAGTCAATCAATACCAATCAAAACTATCCAGCCAACAGCATCCTGTGGGCAGCGTCCTGTGACCACTGATGAAGGACTAGAGGATGACCAACACAAACTCTGCAGCAGCAGATGAGTTATTATTTCTGACTTTACATCTACAAGGTGGCAAGGTAGTAGTGTCTATTAGAGTGGACAGTGAGTGGACACAGTGTTTAAACAATCCAGCAACACTGCTGTGTCTGATCCACTCACACCAACACAACACACACTAACACACCACTACCACCATGTCAGTGTCACTGCAGTGCTGTGATCGGCCACCCACATAATACTTGCTCAGTGGGGGTCCTGTCTATTAAAGAAAAGACTAAAATGAGGATAACAAACTATGCAGAGAATCAGATGGACTACAGCCTAAAATTGGAGTCTAAAAGTCCTCCTATATAGTAAGTGGAGCTGATAAAATGGACAGTGAGTGTAGATATACGGAGGTGGTTTTAGTGTTATGGCTGTTGGGTGTATGCTTTCTATCTGGGACTGAAGGGCAAAAAGGGGGCCTTGATTCCTCAGATTAAGTATGGGGTCGCCAATAATGAAAAAACATCTTTTCCCCCTCAAATGTTTGAAGTGTGTTATCTGATCCAGTCTCTTATCTCACTGTTCAAGCAGCAGTCACGCATGATTCTGAAACACAGTGCTGTAATTTCAGAAGGGTGGTTTGTTGTGAGTGTCCAGAGATGTATTTATGAGATTTGAACCTCACAGCTTGCAGTACAAAACTAAAAAGGTTAACACACAAGCTAGCTTACTTTCTTCTTAAACAGCCAGCATGTTCTGTAGCTTATTTGCCGAGCCAAACAGCATTATGGGAGTAAGTGTGGATTTTAGAATGTGTCTCTTTAAGAAACACTAAATCGAAACACTGTAGAAACTCCTGGCCAGAGAGAAGCCAGTAGCCCTAGCAGCAGCAATGATGTCAGACAGCTGGAACTTAATCTGCTAGCTCAGGAGAAACGGGGCTGTCCCTGGTGGAGCAGAGGAGAGACAGACAGAACACATCGCTCCGGTTCAGTCCTTCCTACTTTTCATGGCTTTTCACCCCAAATTATTTTTTTTTTCTATTGCAGCAATCCATAGAATGGAAACTACAGGGAAGCGAAGCTTCAGTCGACAAGAGAGTTACAGAGACAGAGAGAGAACTGTATGACATGAGCAGAAAGATTACTGATGTTGTTGGATATTGCTATGTTGATTTAGCTGTCGTCTCTCAGTGGTTAGAATCGTTCTTAACTTCTAGCCTGTTATTCTTGTGTCTTGTTCTGAGTGTTTCAGTTCCCTAAATCATGCGAGGACAGAGGTTTAATACTGGTTTAATACTGGTTTCACCCCAATGTGAAATAAATGTATTATTTGATTTTGAAACAACAAAAAAAAATGAAATTCAAAATATACTTAACCTTCTGCTTTACTATATAAAAGATTGGCCCCTCGCCATTTTGAACTGATCCCTCAGTCACTGTATCCTGGCACCAGGCCTGAGATATATTTTATAACTCTGTTTATGGTGGAGGGGTACATTAAGTCCGCAGTGAGACAAACAGTTCCCAAAGAGAACATACTTTCACTGGATCTCCCATTATTTATTTGCATATTATCAACATTTTGCAATGCTGGAGTAGGTTATCAGGAGAGTCAGTGGAATTCCAGTGTTTTGGGGTGCTTGCTACGTGCTAATGATTACATGATAAAGCATATGAATGCTCAGACAAACTATAAAAGTTACATCCAAGTGTGTGTATGTAGTAAGTTATGGGTCCCCACCACCCCACACCACCTCAAGCTCTGGTTGGCTGATTGTAACTCATGCTGTGGATAAAGATTAAATGAATCTTTGAATGAATCTTTTTTTTGTTTAGTTCCACCTTAAATTATGTTGTGCCACATTCAGACATCAATTCAGGAACTGACGTGTAACTACTGCGCTATTTAGGGTGGAAGTGAAATTTCAGTGGAAAGCTAACATGAACCTCAGGTGATGATCAAACTCATCATGATGTGGTCATGGCTTGAACAACAGACAGCAGACATATGTGAATTATATGAAGATGAACAGCAGTAACAAGGAAACCATGAAAGAAAAAAAAACAGGGTGTATGGAGGGAAACGAAAAGTGTTGACAGGATGTTAATTTTAGCTACCAGCTGATGTTAGCATAATTTTTAGCATATTGACGATTACTGTGACATAATCAACACCAATCTAGCAAATATCTAGCCACCTTGTCTGTGCCAGTTTGTCCTAACATAAATAATAACTAACCAGTGGTGGACGAAGTACACAAACCATGTACTTGAGTTAAAGTAGAGATACAGTCCAGTGTATCTCTAAAATATTACTCCAGTAACAGTGAAAGTCTTCCTTTTAGACCCCCAGTTGAGTAAAAGTAAGTATTTACCTTTGGATGTACTTAAGTATGGAGAGTAAAAGTAGCATGATTTATTATGGCTGTAATGTTCTATTATCATTTCTGCAACAAGACTCTTTTAATAGAAGGTCATTAATTAGTCTGACACCGTTGTCTAGTCAAATGAGCATAAGCACAGAACACTGAAGGAGAACAGGTTCTATTAGCTAGAACTATAAAAGAACTTTTTGCAAACAAGCAAAGTTTTGTTTTTAGTTTTATTTGCAACTTAGTTACAAGTTTAATTTTAATAACAACTTGCTATAAACAGGTTCAAAAATGAGTTTTACTTTACTATATTGAATCAGTAGGTATCTGTTCATAAACATAAACTAGCCAAAACAATTTTTCTATAAAAGGAAAGTGTTTGTATACATTCAGAAAAAAGACACTCACCAGTCACAAGTGCATGTGTACATATTTCTATATTGTGGTCTATTTACCCACAAGTCAGGAACAATATGTTTTATCTGTTCACTAATGCTGTGATGTGTGATTGTAAGTCAGTGTTTGCATTAATCCCATCCTGCTTTACCTACCTTCCTCCAGGTAGTCATGGATGTAGTCCAGGCCTGAAATGGACATTTCCATGAGCGCCAAGAATCCATGAATAAGCTTGAGTTGGTTACATTTTTACGCACATATAAGCCGAAAGGAACTACACATTTCACATAATGTAGTGGAGTAAACAGTAAGATATTGGAGTTTGAAATGTAGTGGGGTTAAAGTACAAAGTCGTCCAAAATGGAAATATTTCAGTAAAGTACAGATACACTGAAAAACTAATTAAGTACAGTAACTAATTACATTTACTTAGTTACTGTCCACCACTGTAACTAACATTAATAGATAAGAGCAAGAAAAGCAAGGGAATTACAGTTAAACATTAAAGGTGGGCTGGTCTGCATATCAGTCAGGGTCTTAAAAGTCCCACTCTGGCACTGACATATAACAACTCAGAAGGTGGTCTCATATGATGATTTATCTTTATTAGTGTGGGATATTATCACTGTGTTCTGTATTACTCTAGCTAAATACTGCTATGCTGTGCTTTTCCAAAACCTAACCTTGAGGAAGACTAGAAACTAAGACTTCAAATAAATAAAAGTACTAGAAACTAAACTTCAAATAAATAAAAGTACCAGAAATCCCCACAATGACAAAAATGTCCAGGCTGTTCATCATTTGAACTTCACAAAAGCTAAATGCATGGTCAAACACACCTTCACTAAAAACCAATCCGTCAGCTGAGAACAAGAGGGGTGAAGTTTTGAGACTTAATAGCCAGCATAATAGTCTAGCTCAGTGTAGCAAAAATCAATTGAACCCCCCACCTCAGTCCTCTCGACTTTGATTTTTTAGATTTTGATCAGGCACCCTGATATATATGTATATATATATATATATATATATATATATATNATTTATCTTTATTAGTGTGGGATATTATCACTGTGTTCTGTATTACTCTAGCTAAATACTGCTATGCTGTGCTTTTCCAAAACCTAACCTTGAGGAAGACTAGAAACTAAGACTTCAAATAAATAAAAGTACTAGAAACTAAACTTCAAATAAATAAAAGTACCAGAAATCCCCACAATGACAAAAATGTCCAGGCTGTTCATCATTTGAACTTCACAAAAGCTAAATGCATGGTCAAACACACCTTCACTAAAAACCAATCCGTCAGCTGAGAACAAGAGGGGTGAAGTTTTGAGACTTAATAGCCAGCATAATAGTCTAGCTCAGTGTAGCAAAAATCAATTGAACCCCCCACCTCAGTCCTCTCGACTTTGATTTTTTAGATTTTGATCAGGCACCCTGATATATATGTATATATATATATATATATATATATATATATATATATGTATATATATATACACACATAGTTACTGTCCAAAAAAACATGTGTTTTGCTCAATGTTACTTTTATACATTATTTGAATACAACAGCTGCCATTTACATTGTGTGAAACTGTCATGATGAATCAGAAATCACCCAAAGTCGGAAAAAAACGCTGGTTCCATTGACTTACATTAAACTTAAATTAGGTTTTGCCCTCTCCTGTAAAGTTGCCATTTTGAGACTTGTTTTTCTTTGGACAGCAACATACATCAAGTTAAGTTCATGTATATATACATGTAGAATCGTACAACTCACTGTCCAGGTACGTGAGAAATTCTATATTGATTAGCATATGTTCTTTCTTACCCACTCTGAGACACATATACAACTCTGGAAAAATTTTAGAGACCACCTCAAAATGATCAGTTTCTCTAGTTTTACAGTTTATGGGTTTGTGTTTGACCAGAATGAGCAGTTCTGTTTTATTCTATACACTGCTGGAAACACGTCTCCCAAATTCCAGATAAATTGTATTTTCGATCTGTTTATTTAGAAAATGACTAATGACGCCTCCAGAAGCCTGTTTTGAACCATGCTCGCTGTGCATTTCACCCCAGCCACCGCTCGCCAGTCTTTCTGTAGGTCACTTGAGGTCATCTTACGGTGGTTAAGTGATATTCAAATGAGGTGGCGCTCACCACGGTCAGTAGAGAGTGGTTTTCGCCCTCTGCCAGTCTGTAGCTGTGTTGTCGTGAGTGTTTGCTGCTTGACCTTGTTCTTATGAACCAGACGCTCACTGTATCTGCCAGTAAAGCTAGAACCAAACCTTCTGTTCCTCACTAAGAACCTGCTGTAAATGTGGAGATGCTGATTTAAGAAGAAACTGGAGTGGTCTCTTATTTATTTCCTGAGCTGTATGTGTTCAGACTCATATATACTCCTCCTCATGTGTACAGACTGCTATCACACTGCCCTCTAGGGATAGGAATGGGAAGTGCATGTTTGACAGGCTAGTTTTCTATCGGGTACTACCAGCACACTGTGCAGTGTGCATCACAGTCCAGTTAGCACTCTTATTTTCTAGATGGCTGATTTCTCACCCAACATATGTGCTGCATAAGGACTCTAAGCAAACAAATAGACCTCTGAGGATGTGTTATTTTGTACAAACCAGATTTCAGCAGAGGGGCAGTATGTAAAATACTAATAAAGGGAGATAGCAGTGATCAGTAAATTCTGTGTGATCTGTATTTAATTAATACAAACATTATGCTTAATATTTTACCTTGTGGGCTTTTTATTGTCTTTTATAAATATAACCTCATTGCAAATTTGATGCTAAATTTGAAAACAGTTGTTACAGCAACACGTTTACCACTGTGTTACATCACCTTTCCTTTTAACGGCAATTCTAATAATCGTTTATGAACTGAAGACACCAATTGATCCAATTGACACCTTTTGGAAAGCATAATTTTGGGCCATTCCCCTGTAATACAAGGCTTTACCCTTGTTTGCCATATTTTGAGCTTAAAAAGCCACACTTAGTAGGACACAGCTCTGTAGCCCTGGCTACACGCAGGGTGGTCTAGCACCCACACTCCTCTGATTGCATAGCCATGCTGTAGTAATGCAGAATGTGGTTTAGACTTGTCATGTTGATATAAACATGGCCATGTCTGTAAAAAGAATATCTAAGCAGCAGCATATGTTATACCAGAATATTGTCAGCATTAATGATGCTTTCACAGATGTGCAAATTACCCATTAATACCCCCCCCCCCCCCCACACCCCATGACAGACCTCTGAACTCTGGATGGTCCTTTATTCTTTGGCAGAAATGTGGACTTGTCTGTATATGACTTGCACTGTGCATAGTATAAGGTTAACTTGAATTTTGTTGTTGTTCAAAGAAAAACAAGTATCTAAAAAATGGTAACTTTACAAAATAAGTCTTAAATGTCATTTACTTACAATGTAAATGGAAAGAGAGTTTATTGTAAAGGACAGTTACTGAGCTGATTTTTCTAGAAAACTAAAAATCATGGAAAATAGAGATACTTGGGTTTTTTTGGACAGCAATTTGTGAATGCAGAGACGGAGACAGTGTTAATTGATTCACAGTTTTTTGAAGTATTTCCGAACCTATGTGGTGATTGTCCATCACAGAATCATGCTAGTTTTTAATGCAGTGCTGTCTGGAGGGTTGAAGGTCATTCATTTGTGGTTTTTAGTCTTTTCTTGTATGCCCAGACATTTCTCTGGATGTCCTGAGTCAGCAAAAGTCTTTGCAGTCCCTGGCTGAGGAATATTATTTTTAAACTGATGGATTTTTTTACTGCTACATTTTTGGCAAAGTGGTGAGCCTTGACCATCCTCACTCATTATAGACTTGATTGTTCCTTCGTTTATATCCAAACATAACTGTTTTTCAAGTTTTAAATGTTTTTTTTTCCACCACATTCCTAGTCTTAAACTGTCCCCTTCCCAACTTTTATGAAACAGGCAAACAGAATGAGTATATATTTATAAACAATATATGTGTTGATACAGTTAAAGGCTGGATAACTTGTCTTTTCGTTCAAATACAGGCACTGCTTTCGGTTTTATTTGCATTTTACCTACTTATCTTTTTTATGGCACTGGCTTGGTATATCTGTTTTGTGTATAGGAAAATGAATGAAAGTGGAAAAAATGCAAAAACCCGTCTCCTCGCCCTCTGCACCACCCAGTTAACAGAACACTCTGTGAACCAAAAGAGGACTTCCTGCCAAACCATTAATGGAACATTACGTTGTATATTCCCAGAATGTTTTTAGAACAAATAATTTCTAGCTGGGATACAAGCAAATACTGCAAAACATTCAATTCATGAGACCAGTGACAGTCTACAACTATCTGCAAACTGTCTTTGCCAACGCTGATCAAACCACATGCTTGGATTATTTTTGAAGCAAAAATAAGTTAACACATTCTCTACAGAGAACACACGTCTGTAGATTTTAATGTGCTGTTACGTGTTATTTGGTGGATATATGTTGACCATATTAGAAATTAAAAGAAATCCTAAAATTTGACCTGTATGAAGGTTATTAAACTCAGCAAATAATTGTGCACAAAAATGAGCAGAAACAGTGTCATGCCTCCGGGTCTCCCTGACTGCTGATCTCCCAGACTCCATTTTCCAGAGTGCACTCCCTGACGACGTCACACTCACATGTCCCCAGTCATCCAATCATTCACGGTCTAGTTCGCCCGAGTTTTGATTTGCTTCACCCGACACCGTTTATACACCTGCATATAAACCCCTCACACACATACAAGGTCTTTGCAACTCTAAGCGTTTCTCTCTTGCCTTTTGCTTGTATCTCTGGTTCTGACCTCCTTTGTCTTCGACTTACTCTCTTTTGCTCTTCCCCTTTTGATCTGTTTGCCTGATTGTTTTGACTTCCTGGTTTTTGACCTCCGCCTGTCTCACTGCCTACGACCCTGCATTACCCCTTTTGTTATGATTGCCTTGATTTTGCTGTTGTGCTTGATCATCGACTTGTCAAATAAACCTCCTTTGGCTTTTAGCTCTGCGGGCGTCGAGCCCAGTTCTTTGTCCCTGACACACAGAATTAGTTAATTTACTGTATTTTCACTTAGAAAACCAACAGAACATTCTGTCCTTGTCTGGTGATTTTTTTTTTAACTTACAGAACTGTTTGTGGGACAAAACGTGTCACAAACTGCAGTAGTAATAATGCTGTTTATTTTCCCCATAGACAAAAATTATTTTTACCTATTGGCATACCGGCCACTACAAAATGACCACCTGAGAAATCTAGGATAATGCAAACAACCAAAGGAGTAGCTTTCTGTTCTAAAGGCACAAGAGGAGAACAGAAATTAAAATTAAGTAGAGCTTATACCAATGATTCAGCAAATAATCTAATTTACACAAGTTCCCGCATATGCCGGGTAACAGAAATGTCGGGATAAGAACACATCCAGGTCTTCATCGATGTCACACAGACTTGCTGATGTGGTCGGAGTACAGTATGGCACACTGTGAACTATAAAAATGAAAAAAACTTCACCGTGTAGCTGATTGCTGAGGGCAGTCATTTTAGACAACAGTAATGAGTTCTGTGCACCCACCTCTCAGGAATATGGATACCACATACTACATTCATGGTTTCTGTTGCTGCTACTTCAAATAACTGTTAACAAAAGACGCTGAAGACTGTTCACAAATGTCGCATCCACATGCTTACCTGAATCTTGTGAATGTGGAGGGTAGTCAGAATTCAGCACAAAGCCCAGGCTGCCTTTCACATTCAGATACATGCTTATACAAGTTATGTTGCTTCTTATTGCTCACAGTAACTCATGCTGTGTCATAAACCACACTGACAAATCTGATTTACATTAATGAAGTCTTGTTTGTGATTTAAAAGAGCTGAAAGAAGTTTTATGGATGTACTTACTGAAAGGATTTGGGTGACTACTGACTTCTATTGTTTTTGTTTTTTCCAGTAACATTAGTTTCGTAGTTTCAGTGCTAATCTAATGAAACACAATTTGGACGACAAGCTAATTTTGGTGGATAGACTGCAAGTGCAAAATGGTGTCAATTACAATTTCTGCTGAACCATTCCTTATGAATGCTGTTCATGGAGCTGTCTGTGGTGCTGAAGCAGAACCTGTCTTCTCAAAGAGAAACTGTGGCTCTGTAAAGATAGGAATATGTGGGCATGAGAAAAAGACAAATGACTTGATCATTGCTATCACTCCAGAAGGCAGCTTAGTTTATTTCTTTCTGTGGTAGGGCTACTAAAGTTGAGAGAAACAAAATGCTTAGATGCACGCATTTATACACTGCAGTTCAGGATAGAGTCATGAAAAAACGTGCCTTATAAATAGTTAATTGAGCACTTATATACACATTTGTATATATATATATATATATTGCAAACGTACTCAAATGTGCTGCATGTAAAAACGCTGCAGGGCAATGTGCTGTTCTGCTTTCTGGGGCAACAGAATGGTAAAGGCTGCCAATTCACGTTAGCCTGAAGAGTGAAGAGATAGCTACTATTTCTGCCAGTGGCATTGCATTCATTTAATATTTCATTATTTTTTTAAAGCACATTTTATAGCACATCACTTCTTGCTCTGCTTAAGTCAGCTCCATTATGCAGTTCTTATGGTTCTGTCTCTGTATCATCAACTGCATCTCCTCTCTCCCATGCGTGAATTCTGCTGCTGTTATATTTCAACGCAGCAGCTGCTCAGCAACGCTGAGTGTTTCCTCTTTCTTCTTGGAGGAGAGCACTAGCCACATGACCTACTGTGTTACTATCTAGTGCCAGAGAGAAAGTGACCCCTGCAGTCCAGTCGGTCCCTCTGGAAATGGGGCCAATTACATCCCCTCTGGACTGTCAGCCACAGGCATAGGCAGAAGGCACAGTGAGCTGTACAGTGGCCCTATGATCTACACACAGTGTTTTGCTGGTGGGCTACTCTGGGGCTTCTTAACTATTTATCTCGCTACATAGTACTTTTAATTAAAGCCAGATTTGCCTCTGCCATCTGGCCATTGCTAAATAAAATGAACAGTTTACAGATAAATATCAAGGGGCATTCATTTCATTTAGTTGCCCAATTCAAATATGATTCAAGTATCTGTATGTAACTACATTTTAATTACATTTTTATGACATTATTATTACAAGTAAAAATGTAAAGCGGCGGAACTGTGGCAAATCAAACAATCACAACAAAAGCTTTTCCCCTTCTACTTATGAAGACAAATGTGGTGCTGACTGAAAGTTTAGAAAAGGACAAATCAGCCTTATGTTACAACAGGGGCGTGACAAGACTCTACCAACATCAGGGGCTGAGCCTGTGGCCTATTTTATGTAGTCATATGGTTACACAGCCTGTACATTCCTGAGCGACTCCACTTTAGACTGCAAAATAATGGTTTCTCAGTTCTAACTAAACATATGCCCATGTAGTCAAAACACTAACTGCATAATACATTATTTTGTCTCCCTTTGTCACTTTCTGCCACCTCCTTTGCTGTTTCTGTTGCATGTAAGGTCAGTTTCTGTCCAACCTCTCTGTCTACCCTCTTTTTAGGCAACCTTTAAATAATTACTGTTAAATGTAAATCAGTAGCCAAGAAGAAACTGCATGTATAATTACCACCTGGCCACAAATAAATATATCTATATGAAGTGGCACCTGTTATCCTATCAGAACTCATATGACCATATATTCTGTTTTAATTCTCCCAAGATACAGTACAATGGAAAGCACTAATGATCTCATAGAGTGCCAACATGAAGTTTGTTCCTGTTTTCCTCTTTATGCTGCCATTTCTCTTGCTGTTCTCTTTTTCTGGCACTTCTTACACCTTCACAAAAAGTCTAATGTCTGCATTTAGGAAATAAAAAACATTACTCAGAACTCTTATAAGAAATAAAATGCGAACAGTAGTATAATGATACTTAACTAGCCTGGCGTACTGCTCCAAAAATAAGCTGTAGAGCTTCTTATTTGAATAAGAAGTTAACTTCAGAGCCATGAAAATATAATATACACACCATCTTATGGCCAACAATTAATGAGCTGAAGTTATAATGGTGCATTAACATTAGTGTGTAGCGACTCAATAATTCATATTCATAATTAAATACACTGCCTGGCTGAAATAAAAGTCGCACACTCCATTATTTCACTGGGCCAAGAACCAACCCTTAGCTTTGATTACAGTGCACATTTGGGATGGCAGTGTTTCAACATCGCAGCGTCACAACATTTATTTCCATCCAGAGCTGCATTAAATTTTGAACGGGAGAGTCAAACCACTCCAAGTTTTTTCCAACATCTCCCAAAGACTTGCTCCCAAAAACTTTATATATAAATGCCTGGAATATACCTAAACTGTCAGTTTATGAATAGGATTACCTGTGTATACAGATAATGTATCAGTGTATACATCCAGGAAGCCAGTTAACTTCATTTTATTAACACATAGCATTACTGAGCCAAGACCTGACCAATTGAAGCAACCCCAGATCATGACACCACCTACGCTATATGCATGATGGGTGCATAACTTTATGCCCCTTTCCTCTTGCGCTGACCTGTCCAATGCCCCCGAATAGGGTCAGTCTGGGTTCATGGCCTTTTGCCATCAGTCCAGATTTCATTTTTTATGCTCCCTAGCAAACTGAAGCCTTTTATCCAATTAGCCTTATTAACAAATGGTTTTCTTAAAGCAACACAGCTGTTTAATCCCTGTCAAGTGAGTTCTTGTCACATTGTGGCAGCAGAAATGCTCGTATTTTCGTTATTAAATATTGGGCAATCTTAACCCAATTTCAAAACTGTGACCAGGTAGGCCAGGTAGTGTAATTCATTAATTAATTCATTCATTAATGTTATTGGGGCTTTTTCCAGCCTAAACTAACATCAGTATTAGCTAGCCTAAAATTAAAACTACATAAGTGAACAAACTAGCCTGTCCAACGTTAAAGCTGCTACCTTTATAACAAGCAAACATTGGCTGAGGTTATAGCACAAACTGACAGTGATTACAATTCTACTAAAGTTAGTCCATAACATTAACCTTGAACTGTAAAACACCACAAAGGTACAACACTGTCTCATCTCTTTTAAAACTTTCAACAGCGTTTACCAGCTATAGATGGAGAGTTGATTCCACAAGACATGATTCTTCTAATCTAACATGCCTGGAGTTAGTTGGGGTCTATTCTTGTTTAATGACTCTCTGACTCAACTATTACATGTATTTTATGATTCTAATAGTCTACTAAAGTAGATCTTTAGTTATAGAAAAGGATCCAGGGCCATAAAAAATGCCTTGGGCTTTAGCCCAATAAACCAGAACTAGTCATGCCCCTGCATCACAACAGCACATATGGGCAAACCTCCAGGTGGATGATGCCAGTAGTGATGCATTGGTACAACAGGATTTAATCATTTAACCAAGTTTTTTGTTCTGTGGCCGCTAGATGCTAAAACATTTGCTTTTTAACTAGCTTATGTCATCTCATGGAGAACTCTCTATAAGGCATTAATTTTAAAAATAGCAAACAACATACTGTCCTAGTTCACATTCTGGTGCACTTATTGGTCATATAACAGTATTTTGCAACTTTTAGACATTTCATGAGTAAAGGTTCCTCCGAATTGTTGACTTCACCCGCAACCCTTACTTTGATTAATAATTCTATAGCAGCTCTATAATCGAAATCTAGAAAACAGGAAAAATGCCCATTAAAAGTCTAATTGCTAATGTTTTGTCTATTCTGTTTATATCAACACTATTAGTTTCAATGAGCTATGATTGATAGAACCAATTTACACCATGTTTTGTTATTTATCACTTGTGATAACTGCAGCTTCTATGGGTTAGTTGAAGTGGCAAAATATACTGAATCTACAGGAAATGGTCAGCTTGGATCAGTCCTGTATTCTGACACCTGCCGTCAGTCAGTAAATGTTAGAGCTGAGGAGAAGAATACCTAACCATCCCTTACCCTCACTGCACCACAAAGAACATGTCAAATGCTCAGTTCACTGCACTGAAAAATGTAGTGCATGAAATTCATTTAAGCCAAATGTGTACATCATGGATTATAACACAATTATTGCCAAAAACAAGTAAACCAAAAGATAAAACTGTGTTAATGTAATGTATTTTATTCATGCCTAAATTATGAGCAGATTTTAAACCTGCATTCACGACTGATGTGTGCATATGTGTATATGCATTTACATGGCAAAATGTAAAAAAGACACATTGTATTCCATATATGTGCTATTGGCATGTTTTCCTTTGAGCTGTCATTTGGTAATTATGTTTGAAAGGGCAAAAATAAAACAGTACAGCGTAGTCAGACCTTGAAGATGAAGAAGTTGGAATGAGCATAAGTGAAATCAACTGAGTGTACTTTATCAATAAATACAAAGTAGCATAAAAATGTTCAGAATGTTAGTACAGTCATAGGCAAAAGTTAGAAACCCTTCTCAAATTAAGTGAAAATGAATTAACATATCATCTGCAGAAGCCAGATTTTAAATATGGCATTTTATCCTGCAAACTGTGGCAATGTTTATTTGAGCTTAAGATAGACAAAATTAAATATATAATGTGCCATAAATTTTGGACAGGCCAAATTTTATATTTGATTTTTTTTATATGTGGCAAATAAACAGTTATTGTGCTCTATAGGGGTGCAACTCTCTGACCTCCTAATGATAAGATGGGATACAATTCTTTAAGAAATACCTTTAAATATTACAGGAGTCAAATTACTTTAAAATAATGGCAAAAATGAGGGCACACATAGAGTATTATTGATATTAATTATAAACAATTCTCACACTCTAAAATTAATTCAGAGTTTTAGACTGATGCCTTATTATACATTAATGTTTTACCCAACCCATATGTTCAATCTATTTCCACGACTCTTTATCCTGATAAACTGTGGGACAGACTTTTCTGTCTATAATGGGTATCATTAGGGGTACGTTTAATCACAAAATGTTGGGCACTGTTGTGCTAGGGTGATCAGGTTTGGTTGACATGTTTCATCGAAACTTGTTTTTTAAGGCAGTTGCCTTTGAGGCACGTTTTCTTTACTTTGATGAATGTGTCAGCAGTGTTACCCAGTCAGCAGCAACGTTTATAGAAACCCTGCCATGTTAAAATTATACAATGGACACAACAAATTCTAGTCCTCTACATTAACAATTCACCATTATTATTGTATTGTAAAGGTTTTTGATCAGGCTCTGAAAAGGAAGCTAAGAATGGCCTTCTTAGCTACCATAGTTGCAATGCTTACATAACACAACAGAGTGTTCAGCCTACCACTGTTTCTATTTAAGATAATGTTTTGTAATCATTTTGTCCACAACCTGAAAAGTAAACACTGTTGTTCAGCACACAGTAACTGCACAAAATACAATAGTGAATGATTAGATATCAGTGCATTATGTTATTATCGACAACTGTATGCAAAGGTTTGGGCACGCCAGTTAAATGAAAAAAATGTTTACACTTATTGATGCTCAGTCACTGTTTACCTCCTGAAATTTAAAATATTAATTGTGTCGTAACAGAACATGTAATTTTCCCAAGTTATTAAAACATTTTTTCCATAGATACCTTCTAAAAGATTTCATCAACAGTAAAAATCACCATGCTTGTAGATTATCATAGCCATTCTCAAATGTAGCATTACTGTTTTGCTGGTGGATTTTCTGTAATTGTTTTTGCAAACCTTAGAAAAACAAAATATTCTGAACTTTACAGAAAAAAGACATGAACTTCGGAAGTGAATAAACACGTGTTATTTGCATACTTTACATGTTCTTGGACCAATAATGTGTGATTTATTCATCTTCTAAACTGCTTATCCACCCAGTTATGGGGGATACTGAAGCCTATCTCAAATATCAAAGCTTGGTTGGAAGGCAGTAAACACCCTGGACATGCCGCTAGTCCATCATAGGGCAGATACACATTCACCTAACACACACACACACTCACGCCTAAGGTCAATTTAGCATCTCCAGTTCACCTGACTGCATGTCTTTGAACTGTGGGAGAAAACAGACAAGGGGAGATGCATGCAAACTCCACACAAAAAGGACCTCTGACACCCGGAGGAATTAAACCCAGGCCCTTTTTTTTGTGACGCAACAGTGCTACCCACTGCTACTGCCCCACCCAAAAATGTGTGATCCAATGTGAGAAAGAAAGAGATCATATGTGAAAAAAAACATGTTATCGTTTTCAAGTACAAAGATGCTATATTTTGTCCGTATTGGCCACTCTTACCCATTAGAGTGAACGCTTCTGCTCTGAGAGGCTAGAAGGCCAGAGTCAGAGAGCAGCTGTTGTAGTGGGCTGAGAGGCTGCTCAGACCCAGGTGGTCAACAGCAGCTTCCAATTGCTCCATGCAGGGCTTAGAGTGAGAGAGAGAGAGAGAGAGAGAGAGAGAGAGAGAGAGAGACAGAGAGAGAGAGAGAGAGAGAGAGAGAGAGAGGGAGAGGGAGAGATGGGCTGCACTCACTGGCAGCATCAGGGTAAAGCAGAGAGAAAGCAAGTGAGAGAACAAGAGAAAATCAGCAGGAAGAGGAAATGCGCTGCCTCCAGGGAGAAAAAAATTCATCCCAGAGAACGATAAAGGAGCAGGGTCTGTAACTGAGGGGAGTAAGATAATGACTATCAGACAGCCACTCTGGAAAGCAGGAACAATCTGAGGCCATAAAGAAAAAGTGTTTCATTAAAAGGGTGACGACCTGGGACTCACTTTATAGTGTGTTTCTTACAGTGAGGACGTGCGTATGCCTGTGTGCCTGTTTGTGTGTATGTAACTTTGTGTACCAGTTTTTTTGGTGATAAAGACAAATAGGGGTGTTAATACACTCATCATCAAAAGAATAGTTGCACACAGCAGGAAGTGTTGGATCGCAATGCTATTGGGAAGGAAGATAAAGGTTACCAGGGAAAATAAATGATGATAAATTTAGACTGATATGGGTAATATTTATTGAGCTACACATACAGATGTAGTGTATCTCTGTTTGCTAAGACTTGCTGTTTGCTATGTGTTTCGGCATGGAGTTGTACAGGTTCCTAATGTTGTTTTGTGATAATCCATCCAAATATTCTCACGCAGTTCCTGCAGATTTTGGGGTAGGAGTGGAGGTGGAGTAACACCAGACCTTCTAGATGTGTGACGCGTGACAACAAATCGTTCATCTGGGCACTGACCACGGTACCTCCACTTACGTATTCGTTGGTTGTCTCCTAATAGCATTTGAGCATTTGACACTGAGGATGACCTGCTGCTATTCTGAGTCAGTCCATGACAGTCTGTCATAACACCATTGCAGTCTTTGGCGACGTTGATATGGTGTTAAGGGCAGTTTTCGTAACAGTCTGCGTACATGTACTCCTGCGACGTGCAGGCGTCTGGTAATGGTGCTGGCATAAACAAGATGACTCATTGAGGGCATCACCGCTCGCTGAATGTCCGCAGTTGTGGCTGTTGGATCAGTCAGGTACAGCAATAAGGCCCTTACTTGCTTATGTCACATGTGCAGCCGAGCATGAAACATGAATTTACATATCTTACGATTTGTCAAACCTACCCACTGATTTTCAATTGTTTACAACTGGTTTCTTTTTAAGCCCTTTTTAAAAATGGGTTAATTGGTGACCTATTAAAAATGCACATGGGTGACTGTTGATATGTTTATGAAAGTCTGTTTGTCAGGAACATTTTTCCTGTTTGTAATGAGTCCATTATTTGTCAAGATGCATTTTTCTGAACACCTCCCTGTCACACACACACACACACACACCCACACACACACACACACACACACACACTGTCTGTAGCTTATAATCACTTATAACATTAGTAATGAAAATAGTAAAAATAATAACAAGCTATGGTAACACCTATGAATCTTGTATTTACAATGCTTGAAGCAATGTCTTTAAGGTACCTGTTCCAACTTCCTTAATTATCCAACTTACAGCCTGTAACGAACTGGGATAACACTCTATAACAACAGTGTATAGATTGATCTTTTGAACAGATATTATAATGTGTTATAGAAGCTGACTTCACAAAGGTATATACTCTTGCTTTATAAAGAGTTCTTTAACTTTCTTAAGAGCTATTATACAAACTTCAAAAGCTCAGTTTTATAAGATATTATGCTGTCATAAAAAGTCATAAAATTATTTTATAATGTATACAGGATTTATAGGAAGTACCCGGCAGTACATTCCCAGTTAACTAAGCTTGTTAATTACATAAAGATGTACTGGAAATCTCATTAATATAAATTCCTACTTTAACATGCATTCTTTATTTAACTCTATACTGAAGTATGGATAAGAAGATTGATGTAGTGGGTTAAAAATAATTTGCATCTTGAGCATGCCAATCGTGTGAGGTTATTGTATAAATAGTTTATTTTTAATACTGGTGTTGCAAATTTTTGCAACATGATCTTTGCATACCAGATCAATTGCATCCCATACAGTCGGTTGCCAAAGTTGTGTTGAATGTGCTGAAATACCTACCATAATTGTCACTACTACTATCACTACTAATGCTACAGAGTACTTCATTTTAGACATTTTTAGCACTTTAGCATAGTTTAGCACTTTAAAAACTGCTTCTGTTTAAGATGACTCTGTTGTTTTACTTTTATGTTCAATCATAATGAAGAGCAGATTTAATGATGATCAAGTACATTTCAATGTTGATTCAGATGTTAAAACATGATGTTCTCTGGGATTGTATCATGGTCCAGAGAAAAACACAGTGCAAATTGTATCATTACAATGATTTTTTCCCTAAAGTGTACATACATGGAGTGACAAAATGCAGGTCAAACAGGACTTCAGAGTGTCCCTCCATTACACGCACACACACAGCCTGCTCTGCGGCCCAACCTTTCCCCCTGTGATCCTGTGACATTAAACTACTGTCAAACTGATCACAGGAGCCTTAATTACACTGACATATTCACAGAGAGAGAGGGAGAGAGAGGGAGAGAGAGAGATCCAGAATGTCACTAAGATCAGGTATTTTGGCTTTTATCTGGCCTTCCAGGCTAATTAGAAAGTCTGCCAACCCCCTCTCCCCCAACACACAAACACACACACGAACAGCCAGCTTTTAATTAGAGAGCCATCCATTACCCACGGCGACCCTGTAACCCTGACCTCCAATCTGATTGGATAAGAGTCCACCATGTCACGTTAACGTTACTGCTAATCTTGGCAACTAGCCTCTCTTCCTCTCTCTTCTTCTATCTCTCTATCACTCCTTGTCCCTTTCTTCTTTCTCTCATTCTCTTTTCTCCTTCCCTCTCTCTCTCTCTTTCAGTCTCTCTCTCTCTTTCTCTCTCTCTCCTTCAGCCGCTCTCTCTCTCTTTCTTTCTCTCTCTCTTTCTTTTTCTCCTTCTGTCTATCTGTCTCTGTCTATCTGTATGTGGCTGGTATGTGGCTGTTGGCTACAGTGTGTGAGTGATAGACATTGACATGGCCTCATACAGCGTATCTCCCATATGAGGTCATTCAAAGCCCTGATTTCACTCAATGTGTGTGTGTGTGTGTGTGTGTGTGCGTGTGTGTGTGTAGAGTGAGCAAGTACTTGTGCACATGTAGTGGTGTTTGTTGTTTGTCAAACAGGAGAAAAATTCACAAGCTAGCCAACCAAAAACAGAAAAATCTTTCCAGGCTTGTGATTTGTGTGTACTTGTGTGTGTGTGTGTGTGTGTGTGTGTGTTTGTGTATTCTACAGTGTCTCTGCTCCTAGCATTCCCCTGGTGGATTCACAGTTTGTCAGCACTGTGGTAACAGGGTCATGCCCTGAAAATAGGCATCGATTGGATGAGCTCTGCAGTCATGCTACACAGAGAGTCATACGCGCACACACACACACACACACACACATGCACATGCACACACACACACACACACACACACACACACACACACACACACACACACACACACACACATTATTTCCTTGATATTAAGAAAGAAGGTCCACAAAAAATCACAAACACCAATGACTGTATATTTCAAACCCAGTTTCTGAAAAATACAATACAAGCATGAATCTGTGAGTGGTAAATTCTCCTGAGTCTTTATTCAACCCACAGAAGTACAAACAAAAGATTTCCAATGTGCAGCTTAATTGCACGTTGTAAATATGAGCACATTTAGAATTTGATGCCTGCAAGACACTCAACAAAGTTGCGACATAGGCCTGTTTACCGCTTTGTTACATAACCTTTCCTTTTAAAGTCAACCTGAAATCAAAATGGACACTTTTTGACCTTGTTAGTTTATGTCCTCGGTCACATTAAGCATTCGGGTCACATCATTCAAAGGACAAAATTCGTATTTATCTGTAATCTTTTATGCCCGCTTCTAAACACCTGTCTGACGTACTAACCCACAATAATCATCAGTAAGAACACCCATCATCAGCTCCATTCATGGCTGCACAAACATGTTTGTCCTTTCCTCGCTGTAGTTTCTGTCTTTTGGTGTTTGGCCTGCATGTAAAATAATCACTTATGTGATGTAAATCATGCTTGTTTATGTTGAAAACCCTGTTCATATTCCCTAAAACCATGTTCATATCCATATTAACAGGAGCAGGGTAATTTACATATCTGGCAGTATTTGCACTGTGGCTAAGCGACTGAGAGAGGGGCAGCTGATGGAGAGACCCAGTCCATCTCTTGCTTAAATGCTTGACACTCGTTTCCTATATCTACACCTTAAAAAGTAAAAAAATACACATTAAAATAAAGCTTTTCAACAATTAATGAATTGTCTTTCGGACGCTACACAAAATGCACATAATTATTGAATGCACATAGAAATATTGTATTACCTCTTTTATATTTGGTTAGTTTTAGCTTCTCTGCTAAACAGAAGGATATCTGATGACTATCTGTGAGCCTGACCCCATGTTCTTTACAGAAATCCCATTGAAGTTGTGATGTGGAATTTTTGCCCATTCTTGCATGATAAAAGACTTTAGCTGCTCAGCAGTCTATGGTCATCAGTGTCTGATTCTCCTCTTCATGATGCCCCATACATTTTCAACAAGTTACAGATCTGGACTGTAGTCAGACCATTTAAGCACACAAACTCTGTGTCTATAACAGGGATGTGTCTAGGGGTGGGTTGGGATCGGTGTTGCCCTCCCAGAGATAAGCAATGCCCACCCAGAGGAATCATTTGCCCATCTATATTTTTTAATTGGTGATCCAAAATGCACTGCTTTTAATTTGGCTGTTTTGAAGGTGTGGGTATGATTGGCTGGTTTAGAAGCAACATGTCTAAACAGACACAGGTAGGAGCATAAATTGAACCTCAACATCAACACAAAGTAAGTTAAAGTCGTTACTCACTGTGAAACTCTCAGGTTAAGATAATCTGACTTAAACGGTCATAAACTGGATAAACAGTGGATAAAAGAATAGTTAGGAACAATAAATGATGAAAAATTTAGACTGATATGGGTCATATTTATTCAGCTACACATACAGAAGTAGTGTCTCTCGGTATGGCGCAACATGCCAGAGTCTCAGCATGGAGTTTTAGAGGTTCCTAACGATGTCCTGCGATAGTTCATCCCATGCAGTTGGAATATTCGCACACAGTTCCTGCAGATTTTGCGGTAGGGGTGGATGTGGAGTGACACCAGGCCTTCTGACGCGTGACAACAAACCGCTCATCTTGGCGCTGACCACGGTGCCTCCACACCCTGATTCGTTGTTCATCTCCACAAAGAAAAAAACATGACTCATCACTGAAGATGACCTGCTGCCATTCTGAATTACTCCATGACAGTCTGGCACAACACCATTACAGTCTTTGGCGACACTGACGTGGTGTTAAGGGCGATTGTCGTAACGATCTGTGTGCTTGTAGTTCTGCATCATGTAGCCGTCTGCCAATAGTGCTGGCACTAACAAGATGAGGTCATTTGCATGTGTCACAATATCAAAAATACTCACCAAGTTTCTTTACTGTTGGGTGATTCATTCCTTGTGCAGCTATTCTTTTGATGATGAGTGTAGTATTTTTATATTAGTATATTACTTGAGATTCTTTTAGGGATGTGGCCATTTTCAGGAAGCAGTCAGGAAGCAGAGTACAGCATTAGTTGGAGGATTCAGGAACGTAAAGGAGTAGAGAAGCAGCTGATGTAAGCAAATGACAGCAGACTTAAGCTTTAGATGTAGTCATTTCCACATCAGAGAATTACAGAGTTTATTAATTTATTTCTTTAATGCATGCTGACTGTGGTGATCTTTTATACGATTAAGTTAAATTTAATCTCTTACTTTTAATAGCCTCACTCCAGGTTTTCTGAATATTCTAAGACATGTGGACTTGAAGGCAGTGAGTTTGTGCTTACGAGGTTTTTAAGCGGGTGTGTGTGTATAGCTGCAGTCTATGTGGTTTAGATTAGATGCGCTCCAGATGAACACAGCAACTCATTTCAAATGGAAATCTGCTGCTAAGCTACGGCAGAAAAACCTGACCGCTTGATTAGTGAGCATGACAAACACTTTACTCTCTCCTGCCTTCCTTCCTCCTCTTTTTTCTTCTCTCCTCTACCCTCTCTTTACTCCCTCTCTCTCTTCGTTATGGCTCACAGGGACCAACGTGGGACTCACGTGCACTCTCTCTCTCTCTCTCTCTCACACACACACACACACACACGCACACACACACACACACACACACACACACAAGCACACACACCCCTGCTCTTTAAAGATAAGTAGAGTGTCTAAACAGGTCTGGCTCAGGTTTGGTTCTAATGGAATTCTGCTCTGGCTTCCTCTTTCTCTCTCCATCTCTCTCTCTCTCTCTTACAGTCTCCCCCTCTCTCTTACTGTCTCCCTCTCTCTTGCAGTCTCCGTCTCTCTTACAGTCTTCCGCTCTCTCTTACTGTCTACCTCTCCTTTACAGTCCTCTTCTCTCTCTTACTGTCTCCCTCTTCTACTCTACCTCTCTCTCACACGCTCTCTCTTACAATCTCCCCCCTCTCTCTTACTGTCTCTATCTCTTTCTCTCTCTCACTCTATTTCTCTATTTATCTATCTTTCTGTCTTACTTTCTCTTCCCCTCTGTTTCATGCTTTGTCTTTCTGTGCTTTCCCTTTCTTACTGTTTCTCTCTACATGCCTTTGTCTTTTTTCATTCTCTTTTTTACCCTCTCACTCTTGTTTTCTAACAATCTTACTTTCTTTTTTCTCTCATATTTCTCTTTCTCACTGTCCTTTCCTTCTCTCACTCTTTCACTCACATTACTTTCTTTCTTTCCATTCTTACTTTTTTCTCTCCATTTCTTACTCTCTCCCTCTTCCTTTCTCTTTATTACGTACTCTTTGTCGCTGTCTTTTTATTTTCTTCATTTTCTGTTTTTTGTTACTTTCAAACTATTCTTTCTGTCTCTAGGTCTTGCTTTACCCCCATTCTATTCCTTTACTGCTCAGTCTATCTCAGAGCTTTAGTTAATGTGTGTAAGGTGAGGGCTTCTGCAAAATACAGCTTTGGATTCATCACCTCACATTCCATCTGTCAATAAAATTCACTTTATAAAGGTTTGAATATTTTATAGACTATTGGAAAGCAAACAAAACAAATAGCAGCACCCTGGAGAGTTATCAATGGAATAATGCAATTTTACAAATATGCCTGCAGGTCGGGTGCATCAACACACGAATGATTTACTACAACTGTAACACGGTGCTAAAGCAGAAAATTGCTTAAATAGCTCAGAAAATAGCAGGCAGCCCAAAACAACATGATTTTCTGGCAGTAACAGAGCCAGTATACCATTAAGCTTGGGATTTCGGGTGAACTCTGTGCTTGACTTCATGTCTAATTTTTATGATATGATTCGGGTTGTGCACTCTCCTGTAGTCTGATGTAAAACATCAGGTACGTAAAATGATCAGACTTAAGATTCAGCCACTTAAAGTTTAAAACCTCTCAGAAAGCTTTGATAAATAATGGGAGTACACCACGTCCCATCTCATTGAGTTATTTACTGTCTACCTCATTTTCATGTATCTGTATATGTTTAAAGCTTCCCTCACTGACTCCATGATCCCTTAGTTGGGTCTCAAAGGCCCCCATATCCTATTCAGTCTTTTTCAGTGATGTGCTTGCGCAATGATCTCTCCTCATTTCCCCTAGGTATAGAGCCTTGCCTTGGATGGAAAAGACTGACGGTTAGCCAAAACTGACTGCCAGGTGCACTGATATTATGGTCCAAGCCTTCCAAATGAAATCATAGCGCATATTTGGTATTTATTGCCTGTTTTAGGAAGCTGAAGCCAAAGAAACTCTGAGAGATTTGATCACTCAAGAGCTTGTTGTGCTCTTGGGGACAAAATGAACACATGTAAAGATACATTAAGCAATATGTTTTGTGTTTTATTCAGTCACATACTGGCTTGCTGTTCATCTCATTGCTGGGAACATGGCTTAGACACAGTTCAGCATCCCTACAATCACCCTAAACATGTGATGGACAGTTTCATATGCATTGATAAGAAGAAACATAGAGCTTCAGACAAATGATCTTTTATTGTAAGCACCAACACTGCACCATTACCCCACTGACAAGCCCCACAGCCTAGTACAACACAGTACACAGAACCCACATACATATCTCTCAGCTAACAGCAACTTATTTACAAAAATAAAGTCTCTCTCACTGCGAGTCCAGCACTTCATGAGGTGGTCTGCATGTCGCTATGCCTCCTACAGCCAGTAGTAGTACTAGTAGCATCCTTGCAACCCCACAAAATCTGAGCAGAGACCCTGGGGCACATGCGGCTTTCTGCAGCAGTCGTTATAGAATGTCCACTGTCCAAGTAATATAAATATATTTCTTAAAAATAAAGGTAATATAAAGGTATTCCTGTCTCCTATTCTACTCTACTGTTTTATTAACATGATTTTGATTTTATTCATAAGTTTTATTTTGTTTGAGACCTGCGATGTACTTTAACACCCTATGTCCAATATTATTAACATTAGATTGTGTTTTATCTCTGTGAGACTTTTTTAAACATTACTTTATGATGTCATGCTTTGTTCTGCTCGTTTAAATGTAATAAATATAAAGTATAAAGTAATTTATATGAAATTTATATGAAATGATTGACACAGAGAAGTATGTGTTGTGGCTTTTTGTAGTATTTTTCAATAATACTGGCATTTTTGATTTTCAAAACTCAGAAGTTAAAATAATCTTATTCCAAAAAATGCTTTTAAAATGATTTTTTTTTTTTTGTGGTAAAAATAAGCATGTAAATTTCAATCTGTTGAAACTACCCTCATGGCCTTACAAGTAGTAAAGGATTTCTGGCCTTTCTGGTAATACACTCATCATCAAAAGAATAGTTTTTGAAAAAAAGAAAGACTGCAATGGTGTTGTGCCAGACTGTCATGGAGTGACTGGCAGCAGGTCATCTTCATTGATGAGTACCGCTTTAGTCTTGGTGGAGACAATCAACAAATCAATGTATAGAGGCACCGTGGTCAGCCCCAAGATGAACAGTTTGTTGTCTTGCGTCACACGTTCAGATGGCCTGGTGTCATTCCACCTCCATGACCTACAACACTTCCTTGTGGGTACAACTATTTTTCGATGATGGGAGTATATTAAATGTTATCAGAAAGAAAGAGCAGTATAGAAACATTTCATTATGACTTCCGGTATTTTAAAAAGTCTCATGTGTACAGAAAATTGAAATTTAGAAATGAAACACATATGAGTACATTAGGTTTGAACTGGAAAAAGCCACAGACAATACACAACACGTTTCAAGACCGAAACCTAATAGCTTTGTCATCAGGTTACAGCTGTGCAAAATACAGCTGAAGGATACAGAATCAAACAAACCTTTGTGTGCACACGTATCACACAAGCATATGGACACTCCAGAGTAGATCTGTGCTTTCTGTTGTTTCTATGTTTAAAAAACTAAAATTGTAAGTGCAATCTTTAGCATATGTCTGCATTATGTGTGCACATTAACGGGAATCTACCAGGGAGTCAGAATTCAGCACCGGCAACACCGGCAAACGACATAAGAAGAAAAAGAACCATGCTGACTTACAAGGTAGCGAAATATTACATGATTTTATTATAGAAGGTTGCAAACTCTCAAGACATATTTGTGTGAGAGCATGAGATTGACAAGACTGACCACATGACGTGGTGCTGTAAAGCATTACCCTTTTCTGCTACAGCACTATAGAAGGTGTTTCGGGCCCAGAGTGGCAATTACAGAGGTGCAATTCTTCCTATTATAAGTCAGTGTACCATCAACATGACTTTGAAGACAATATTTTAGAGTAAACCTTTTACATAGTGTGACTTTAAAATCTTTATTGTACAAAAAGCACTTACAATACAAGAAACAAATGGCTAATATGGAATTAGAACAATACAGTGATTAAAAAAAGAGGAGAAGATGTGCTTGGAATATGTTAGTTTTTTTTTTTTTGAACTACATGTCTCTTCCTGGCAAAAACATTTAGAGCAAAGAAATGTACTTTGATGCTCAAACATAAAAATTAAGAATAATCCCTTACTGCTTCTGTATGTGTGTGCACACTTTCCCAAAACCTTAAAAAAATCTTTGGGCTTCTTTTATACAGTATATCATGGTAGCATACGGAAAGTTCTAGTAGCTCATGCTAATACATTTTACTTTGCCAAACATGGACATGCACATATATCAACTACTCTGGGAGCAGATTTTAAAAAGTTAAAAGCAGCAAAATCTCTGAATGTATCTCCCACAGTACATTACATAAGACTAATGTTACTAACGATCATGTAGTGTCGAGTTTGATCATAATACTTTATTCCACTTTAATACTGAACTTGTTGTGGGGTTTTAAGACCTACTTTAAAGTCTGGGTTAAGCACACATCCATACATACATTTATTTGCTCCCCATGGTTTTTGCTTACCACCTGTGATCATGTATGTTCTCTGACCTCCATGCACTTCCTTATTTGAATGATTCTGCAGATTTTGAGTTATTGATTGGAGCTGGCCTAGAGACACTGGGGGGCCCTGCCTGAAAGCTGGAGGCTGTGCATGTCTAGCACTGGACGCTTTGTGTGTGTGTGTGTGTGTGTGTGTGCTTGCGTGCGCGTGCGTGCGCGTGCGTGTGTGTGCGTGTGTGTGTGTGTGTGTGTGTGTGTAAACACTGCTGATCAAGTCCATTAAGCTGACATAGAGGTAATTTAGAACTGCTTACAGCTGTACATCTCAATAAAGCTTGGCAAGACTCAGGAGCACTGTGAGGGGATGTCCTCAATATGCATTCAGAAAGCATTCACAGCCACCACAGCAGCTAATTCCCACATTCAGAACCCAAAAAATAGCCCTTTCGTAGACTTTTGTCTGATTACTGTGAAGAATATAAATGGTAGGCCTTTATTTTAAACCTGTCAGTCTGTGTTCTTATAATTCAATAACATAGGTGTTAATTCAATATTTCACGAATAACATTTATGAATGTTATTAAAACATACATACTGCATACTGTCATTATCCAATGACAATTTCTGTCAAGTTTTGATTACCACAAAATGAAAGTGGTAGTCTCAGTCATTTTAAAATCATCTTCAGCTATGTATGAAATTCTAGGCATATCTTCATATCGTATTTCCTACTTGTGTACGACTAACATACTAGAATAACTGAATACTGTAGCCGAAGCAGGTTGCATGAGCAAAGTGTCTTTATTTGTTGGCAGTCCAATACTCCAGAGTCCATATAACAGGCATAGGTCAAAGCAAAAGCAGGCAATATCAAAGGCAAATCCATAACAGCAATGCCAGGAGACCAAAGGGTCACATCCAAAGAAGAAAGTAAGAAAAACACTAAACAGAGTGGCTCAGGTGGGTAACACAGAGACTCTGCAACAAGGTCAAACAAAGGGCTATATGTAGCAGTCCTGATGATTCCAAGATCAACTGCAGGTGTGAGTAATCGTGGAGAGTGAAGTCCCCCAGAGGGGAGAGACATCATCACAGAATGCCCCCTCAAGGTGCGGCCCCTGAAGCACAAGACCAAGTGGGCCCGGACCATGTGGAGAGGGTAGGGCAGAATCAGTAATGTGAAGAGGCTGAGTGGAGCACTGGGAAGCTGATTGAGGAGCCATCCATTGGCCTTGCACAGAAGGAGCAGTAGGAGCAGTTCTGGGAACAGCTGGGGATGTCTTCACTTCACTGAGCAGCAACTTGGGAAATTGGCACCAGACAGGATGGGGAGCCACCACAGGAGCAGCACAGAGAACCAGCATAAGAGAAGCAGCACCAGCTTGGGAAGCCAGCACCAGATCAGAATGGGGAGTTGGCACTGGAGCTGCTTGGAGAACCGGTTTTGGAGCAGCTTGGAGGACTGAAGCAGGAGCCTTGAAAAAAAGCTGCCAGTGGAGCCCTCCTTGGAGCGAACCCTGGAGTCTTGCAGGAACAGGACCAATCTGGGGAGAAGGAACAGGAAAAAGAGCAACTTAGGGAGCAGAACCTGGAACAGGAGCGACCTAGGGAGCAGTAACCGGGTGCAATCTGTGGAGCAGGGTAGGAAACCGTTCTGGGCCTTAGGCTGGTCAATCTAGCACCTGCCTTCTCTGATTACATAGCCATCCTGTTGCAACATATGCAAAATGCAGCATTGTCATGTTGAAATATGCATGAACATCCCTAAAAGGGAAGAGGACCTCTGGAACAATGCGCTGGTGAGTCAAAGATAGAGTTGTTTGGCCCCAGCAGAAGTCATGTTTGGTAAAAAACTAAAGACAGCAATTGATCTGAAAAACTTCATAACTACTTAAAAGCATGATAGTGGAAATGTTATGGTTTGTGGCTGCTTTTGCTGCCTCGGGGTCTGGCCAACTTACAATCACAGTATTGATTAATAATTATCTTTCATACCGGAGAGTCTTTGAGGAAAGTGTAAGACCATCTGTCAAAAAGTTGCAGCTGAAAAGGGGGACCTTCCAACAGGATAATGATCTCAAACATACAAGTAAATCCACCAAGAAATGGCTCAAAGTTGAAATTTTTGGGGGGATTAAAATAGGCGGTACATCCAATAAATCCCTCAACCATTGCACAGTTGAAGTCATTTTGCATCAAGGAGTGGGCAAACAGTTCTCCTAGTAGAAGCCAGAAACTGGTTGACAGTTACAGGCAATGCCTGCCAGGGAGAATACCAGTTACTAAGCCAGGGGTGTTTTTACTCTTTCAACAGAACAAAAGACAGTTCAGTTATTTTTGAATAAATGATTGCAATGCACTTTAATTGTGATCTGCAGTATGAGAACATACATAAGCAGCACTACACTGGAGAACTACACTGGAGAATTACACATACATTTATACTGCAGACCACATTATTGAACCAGTTGATTCAAAACTTTTTCATGCTAGTGTAGCTCTTGATGCTGTGGGCAATATTGACAAAGGAAAAGCTGAGTTCTGTTCTCAGTTCATGGAAGGATATGTTTTGAGTGTGTGTGTAGGTGTGTGTAACGTTATAGATACACTAGATAGCCTGTACTCTGCAGGGGTTGAGTGAGTCTCTACAGAACAGATAGAGGGGCAGATTAAGGTGAGAGCTTCTCGTAATCTAGTCCCTCTGGATCCACAAGTCCCCACCGTGCTCCACAGCCGTAACCACGGGAACCACTGTAACCATGGGGACGAGCCTCGACTCAACCTCATAACGTGTCCATATTTGTTCCCTTCGAACTCTCCTTTCCCATCTTTTCACTCCCTTCTTCCCTCAACTGCTTCATCAATATCAGCTATCGCTCTCTCTCCTCTGGCCCTCTTTCACTATGCTAATTGCCCTCCTCTTGATGAAACAAAAGAATGCAGTGTGCTTCAAATCGGATACTTTTTCTGCCATCGATTTTCTTCCCTTTTCCCTTTCACAAGCGTTTACTTTCAATTGCTTGAGTTTCTTTTTTTTCCCACATGAGACAAAATTGGTTGTCCTTGAATGACAGCATGCACGTGTGGAAGAAAGAACAAAAGATAGAAGAAAACGGGATGAGAGAGATTTTGCGTGTGTTTGTGTGTGCAGCTCGGTGTGTTTAGCTACTGAGCCGAAGATGAGTGTATGGCGTGTGTATCTGTGGCCCAAAACTCTGCTAAAGTGGGTTGATCTTTGTAGCCTGGTCTGTTTGTCTAGACTACTGTGCAGAGTTCACTTCGGCAATGATCACAGAGTTGCTCTTCTTCCTGGGCTTTCTGCTTTATTGTGTGTGAGCATGTGCTTGTTTTTGTGGAGTTTAAGGACAGAAATGTTTTCATTTTTCAGTTCCGTAGGACAGTCAGAGAAAAACAGAGCTAACCTACAATTTCAGAAACAACAAAATGGTCCTGACTTTGTAATAAAGCAATTAGCTGCAAGAGGCCGGGCTTCACAGTGATTTTATGATGGATAAGTGGCGTTTACCAGAAGTGAAATTACTGTAACACACAGCTTCAAGTGTCGTATTGCTTTTATAACATTAAGAAATTGTGGAATACATTAAAATGCACAAATGGTCAATAATGTATTGTAATGTTCCACATTTCCTACACCAAGAAGGCTAGTAGGCTATTGTTGCCAAACCTATTTTGAAGAAAGAAGAGAACATTCAGTCACTCATTACTGTGAATTGCAGTCATTTCATGAACCTCTATCATTTCATAATATTGTAGCATCTCGGCAAAGAGGAACCGGAGGCAAACATTGCACATGCAGGCAGATATTCTTTTACTGAACAGGCAGTAAGGGAGAACCAGCGCCAAGCTCTATTAAGTGGCCAGGACAGCAGGAAGGTCAATTCCAGCCATACGGTAGACACAGTATACTCTACTAACCACACTGCATATCACAAAATAACACAAAATAACATTTAAGCACATATTAAACAAGCATCCATCATTTTGTAAACATCACATATATTGCACAATTATGCTCTGAAGTGGCCTGCATATGATTTTTTTGTCTTCAAACTGAAAGAAATAGCGTTACTGAGACAGGAGGGGGGAAAAAGCCTAAAATAATCATTGCATTCAAAAATCAGAGGTGTCGGGTTGAATTTGGCACTTCATGTTTTATCATCACTGCCACATCGTTGCGCTCTTTCAACCTGCTCAAAAACATCATTCATCCACTTGTGGGGGTCTAAAATACAACTGACATTACAAACTGTTCTTCCACAAGGTCTCAAACTACACATTTCCACCAGAGAGGTCCAAATCTTATATAGCAGCCTTAATATGAGCAAATACATTCTTGTTCCATAAAGGGGTGCTGTGCATTACTTTTCCCTGCCTAACATTAATTATGGTAGATATACCAAACACATGGATAAGTTTGTAAGACATCCAAGTAACATATTCTTTCCTTTGTATGTTGCAGTTTTAGGGATAGTACATACTTCAGTTGAAAAGGAAGTCTGCTAACTGCTATCTGTTAACCTGCTAAACTGATCAGGCAAGCTCTAATCATTAAGAGAATAAGTTTACAGTAAACCAGGTTTCAGGGTATGTTTACTGTTCTGGGCCATTTATTTCATATACACCCTGATGTCTTTTCTATTTGCCAGTTCACTCATGCAAGCGACATTAGTGTGGTGCATTAGCACAGAATTAAGTTGTTGTGAGGTGGTCATGCATGTGTGTTATGTATATTGCATCTGTTTTCCAACAGCTTTGAATGAGGCTCAGCCAATCACAGTTCAGAACTGAATCTGTTTTATAAAGTGATTTATATGTTTAATGGTCTAAAGCTGACACGGAAAACATGTCTTCTTTTGTTATAAAGTTAGGGTGTAGTCCTTCTCCACATTTATACAGATACAAAAGAAAACAATGTTTTTTTGTGTGTGTTTTTTTGTTTTACCTTGCATCTATTGGAACATTTTTCGAGCATCGAAAACACATCTTTTTGTATGTTTGGTTGTATTTAATGCAGTGTTTCTCAACCCAGGTCCTGGAGTCACCCTGCCCTGCACATTTTAGTGGATTCCCTGCTTTAACACACCGCCTGCAACTGTAAAAGGACTTGGTAATGAGCTGATAAGTTGAATCAGGTGTGTTGGGAACAGGGAAAGCACAGTTTAAAAACACTACTCTTGTGCACAAGACAAAGTCGAACTACCTTTTAATACCTTTAATTTTCCAAACCTTTGCATATATAGCGTATATAATACATATGGGACATCCTGTAGAGTGTGTGTGCACATATTTTGGTGTAGTGGTTTAATGAGACCATTTTATTTCATGATGCCTACATTTGTGTAGTCTGCATCTTGAGCATGAGCCTGCTCTCAGGTTCCCATTAGCTCAGCTTGCTTTAGCCGTGCTCTAGATGGAGTGATGATTAGCGTGATTAAAAAGCATTAGCGCTAGCATTAACATGGAGAGTAAATATTGCGGTAATGAAACTCTATGGGAGGCCAAGGCCCAACGCTGGGGCTCCTCAGCCCTCAGTGATGCCTTAATGACCACTTTACCCACTCCTGCTGTATTTCTCTCTCTTCGCTGTCAGCCGTTCCTCTAGCCTGGAGCAGAACCGGGCTTTATCAGGCTGAGGATGAAGCATTAGGCTAGTTTTAGGGGGAAAAAAAAGAAACATGATGCGCTGATGGGAGAGAAACCTGCTGAGTCACCATCGTCTTGTCATATTATGGGCAAATAATGAGTTGAGTTGAAAGAGCCGTACCATGCAGTCAGCACTGCCTGCGAACAGAGACAGCACAGACAAGTGATGAACTCTGGGAAGAACATGGGGATGGTGAGACCTCCTGCTATATGATGCATCTAGCCATTGATGTTTCCTCTCTTGGTCGCAGTTTGCCTAGAGCTCAGTTTTAAAAATGCAGCAAGACGGTCCATGATGGCTTTTGACATCCATCTCAAGCTACCGCACAGCGCTAGCCAGTGATGGGAGCCACTTCATCCAGCATGCAATAGAACCGCAGCAGACACAGGGAGTCTGAACTTTCAGGTGAAAATACATTTTCTGCAGGAGTCTCCAGAGACAGGCCTAACCCTTGTCCGTTCCATCCCACCTCCATCATTTTCGGACCGGCTTATCTAGCCGATGCACACTCATAAACTCTCGAGAAGAAGGTGCCGCGGCCAGGGATGGTCCTATCCAATATAGGGGATTTTTATTTGGTCTATATATTGCAAGGCAGAGCTGCCGCGCCAGTGGAATTACACGATAACAAATATTAGAGAGTTCAGTACAAGACACACAATTCACTTCTCAGAGATGTAAGGGGGGTGGGGGTAGGGATGGGGGGGGTTCTAAAGGATTGTGGCAGTTATCCGTTCTCGTCAGCTCTGCTTTGCAAAAATACACACGAGTGCACCCACACACCCGCACTCAAACACACACATGCACACATGCACCAGGGAGCATGAAAACCCTCGTTAGTATGGAGTAAATCTGCCCATCTGTCTCATTCAAAGTGGATTTGGTTTGCCAGCCAGGCCGGCTGCACTGAGCCCTCTGCTCTTCAATAAAACAGCAGAAGAAAGTTAGGCCTGTCAGTCCAGCCTTGCAGCCTCAATGACATCTCACTCAGCTCCTTTATACCCACTCAGCTCACACAACACACTCACCGGGAGAGCTCACACATAAGAGGTATTGAGGTATTGATGTATGGCTACGCATATTATCGCTGTCTGCAATAGCAAAAGCAGGAGATAGCAAAAACATACATAACCTTAATTTGAATTAATGTAAAGAGGGTTTATTCCCAATAAGTATTTCTGTCAGTCCATTCATCATAAGTTTACACAATGTAAAGGACAGATGCCATGTTACAATGATGTTGAACTTTAAAAATTGAGAAAATTTAAATGACATGTTTTTCGAACAGTGACGATAAGCTAGTGTGAGTCACAACATCCTATTATTCCAAATCTAACACAACTTATTGATTAGTCAATATGTTAACTTTATTCATTCACTGTTTATTCACTATTCATAAATTTGTCATTTACACTCATCATCAAAAGAATAGGAACAAAACTTGGTTTGGTGGGTAGGTTTGACATTGTGAGACATGCAAATGATTCAAGTTTCACGCTCGGCTGAGCATGTGACATAAGCAAGAACGGGCCTTATTGCTATACCTGACTAACCCAACAAGCATGATTGCAGACATTCAGCGAGCAGTGATGCCCTCCATAAGTCATCCTGTTAGTGCCAGTACCACAGCAGACAGCTGCATGATACAGGACTATATGCATGTATACAGTTATGACAACTGCACTTAACACCACATCAATGTCACCAAAAACTGCAGTGGTGTCATGCCAGGCTGTCATGGTGTGACTCAGCATGGCAGCAGGTCATCTTCAGTGACAAGTCCTGCTTTTGTCTTGGTGGAGACAACAAATCCGTGTGTGGAAACACCGTGGTCAGCGCCAGGATAATTGTGTTTTTTTTGCGTCCAGAAGGCCTGGTGTCACTCCACCTCCAGCCCTACTGCAAAATCTGCAGCAACTGTGTGAGAATATTCAAGCTGCATGGGATGGATTATCACAGGACACCATTAGGAACCTCTACAACTCCATGCCGAGACGTCTGGCATGTTGCATTAGCAAACATGGTGGCCCGACGCCACACTGAGAGACACTGCAATTACTGTATGTGAAGCTCAATAAACATTGCTCATATCAGTTTAAATTATTCATCATTTATTGTTCCTGGTAACCTTTATATCCCTTCCTAATAGCATTGCAATGCCACACTTCTTTCTGGCTGCGACTATTCTTTTTTGATGATGAGTGTATATTAATGTACTAAATCAAGCCATTTATATTTTAAGTTGTGTAATGTAATGTAAAAGATTATTTTTGTAAAATTACATAATTCCATGACTATATACATGGCCAATAGAGTGTTACAGATGTTAAAAGACTGTATGCTTAAGAACATTTTTGTCTTGCTTCTGTTTATATCACTTCTACTGTTTGCTGCTGAATGTGGATTATTTACACGAGTGGATTTTGGTGGTTGTTATTCTGGTTGCATGCCTGCTGTTAGCTTCAGCCATTGTTCCTTTTATTGGCTACCTGTTCTTAAATGATCTAACTGGGAGCAGGACCTTCATCAAGATGGGGCAGTGCTACGTTTTCATCTTTTCATGTTGGATTCAATGCTACAGTGACTCACTGAGATCTCCTCTGCAGGTACAAAGTGGTATTACGAGACTGGATGGCCCGAAGCTAGCTGGTTAGCATGCTAACTTCAGTAGATATCTATGCAGCACGATGCACATGTTAGTTAAGTGAAAATCTTTTAAACTAAAATTTTACTAATTATACTATTATTTTACTAATTATAAGTTTTCATCTTTGAGGGGTAGCAAATCAAGCTCCGCTCCACTCTTGCTTCGGATCTGAAAAAATCCACAGCTTTTTCTGTCCAGAAAAACAGAAAGTACACAGTCAATATGTGCAGTATGGTTGATAATTGCAAATTTGTAATTGAGGTCACCTGGATCGTGAAAAGTAGAACATGTAATCAAACTCTAAAACTGAACTGGAGATGTTTAGAAGAAGCATGTAAAAATGTGCCTGCAAATTTTTCTTCCTGACTCCTATACTTCGTTTATTTAATTTCCATTCAAAATAATACTTATTTCAGTATAAAGGTAAAGGGCTGGCCTCAGACTTTTGCTTTTGTACTATAAATACATATCTTGTAAAATAATACATGAGTGCAGTAGCTGAGTACAATTCCACCTCTGCTGTATAAGTATAAATGTAAGAAGGGTAAATGCCTAGAATGGGACCTGGGAAGGTTAACGCCATGGATAATGGAACTGCATTCACTCCTACAGACATCACACACACACACTCACAGACCTCAACAAAACTAATCAAGCATTGTGAATGGATACGGGAATTACGAGGTAGCTACCAGGAGAGGAATCATTATTTCGGCCTTGCAATATAAACATTACTGAGGTGTGTCAGTACGAGCCTCAACAAGAGAAACACAAACACACACGCACACCTCTGCCCCATCTCATTAAAATGCACCTCACCACAATAATTGATAGGAAACTATAAAATGGAAATGTGTGTCTGCCATTAATTAATCATGTACCAAGTGTAGCTAATCAGCACTTTTCACGGTGGTATTGGAGCATGGACACTCATACTCACACACACACAGATATAAACACACACACACACACACACACACATACTAATATCCAGCTCAGGAACCAGTTGACACGAGGTAATGTGAGTTGCTGTACATTGTTAATGGTGTTTTATTATCATATTAATGAGATGGCCTCAGACTTAAGCAGAAGGATTAAAATATTGTCGTTGCTGGCAGGTCGTGGCCGCTGTATCTCACACAGGGACAGCACAACAAGGGCTGAGCTTCACCTCAAAGTCTATTTCTTCTCCTCCAAATCCCTCAATCACCAGGTCCCTGTTTATCTTTCCCAGTGGATTCAGAATGACTGAGGAAACTCACACACACACACATACACACACACACACACCTCCATTTACTTGGTGAGTTATTACATGCAATCATAAGAGGCTTACCGTAAGGCCTGCTTTGCTTTATTCAATAACACCTTGGTAGGAGCAGTTATCACAGTGATGAACTTAGCAGTGACAGAAGCCTTGGTACATAATCGGTATCTTGAATGAATTGTTGGACTTCTGAACCCAGAATTGCTTGCCAGGTGTAGGTTGTTAAGTGCCAACCAAGGTGGCAATATAAGCAAATAGTGGAATCATACTGGTGTCTGCAGATATTTGCTGAAAAAAAATATTAATTTGGACAGATATTTAGCTTCAAATAATACTTTAAAACGTATTAACTGTGCAGGGCCCAGTTTCCTAACAGCTTACTGTTAGGGCAAGTGGACAGGTTGCCATGTGATGTTCACTTTTCCAATTAAAGTCAATGTGAATCGGAAATCAGAACTCATTTTTCTTCCTTAAAGTGACATATTTTTGACTTCGGACAGGATTTCATTTAATTGGGTGGTGAAAAGTGCTTATTCTGGAACAAACATGGAGTCAGACGGTCAGTAAAGTCTGGCTTTGATGATCTGGAAAATCTTCCTTAAATAAAAACTGCAAGTTAAAACAATGCAAATAAAGATTCATCTAAATTTCATTTTTTAAAAGTAAGCCAAACACTGCACTTTTTACAGTGTGCAGAGAGTCCAAGGAAAAAGGTTAAAAATTACTACAATATTTTCATGTGTAGTTTCTAAAACAATTAATTAATTGTTTAAAGCTTGATTTGATTTGCTTTGATTTCTGGGCATTTTTTAAGATGTAGATATGCCGGTTAGCAGCCTAGCCTCTTAGCAAGCATGTTGCTCTAGCAACGTTCACTGCAAAAGCAAGTAAAAAAGATTTCAGAAAAAAGAAGTCAGGAATAAATAAACTAGTGTACAAGTATAATTACGGGTTATCTAATTATGGTTATCTAACTACAGCTGTAACTTCAGTTAGTTAATACCAAGGTATGAGGAAAGGATAGGTATGTAATCAGCAAAAATAGATGTGTAAAGAAGTCCTTTATTACTGCACAGTATTTTGTACATTGTAAACCACTGTTTGATACCAGCAATGATAATCTGTAAGATCTTGGCCTTAAATAAAGATGTCAAGTTAACACAATGCAAATAAAGATTCATGCAAACAGTAACCTCATTTTTAAAGTAGGCCAAAAGCTGTTCTCTAAAAAATTGGATGAAAGGACATTGTTGAACTTTTGAACCAGGAATTAGCTGCCAGGTTTAGTCTTCATAATGCTCTTGGAAAAACACTGAGAATGTATTATCTTGTCCAAAATTATGTTTCTTGAACACAACATTAGTTTGTTAAAATTTAAATCAGTTTTATTAGCTTGGTGATATTTAAGCATTGCTTACTTTAAAGGGACACACTGGCCATAAATGAAACATTTAACGATGGCAGCATCTGTTGTAAACATGCCTAATTGCCTCATAGTGCCACAGTAGGCTTGAGAGTGAGAATTTCCAACTTGAAGACTAGACGAAAAGCCCTTCTTGATGATGTGTCTTGATGGTGGTTGGAACCTTTGAAAAACTGCATCTGCTTTCTGGTGGATTTTTCAGAATGGGTTGTTTGTTGGTTTATTTTTTCATCTGGCTAGCACAGAAGGAAGCCTCATCTGTATTTATTACCCTCTACATCAGTGATACATCAGTGGCTGAATGAGAAGTGCAGGGTAGTGTAGTGAGAGAGCACCATTGGACAAAAACACAAAAATTATACAAAATCGTGACCTTTGTAGAACTGCAAGTTACAAGAAAAAGTAAGCAGATCTTTTAGAATTACTTCTGCATTTCTGCACTGATTACTACTAATGTAATAAATAAAACCAGTAAATTCACCATTCACAAATAGTTACAGTTACAGACGAACTTAATCTACTTAAACACACAATAACACACAAACAGTTGTTCTTTTCATGTCTTTTATTGAGCACACTGAGTGAGTGAACTATGTGGTAATAACTTATCCAAGAGCCAACTGGCCAAAGATGTTGCAGGAGATGAAATTGGAAGCAACACACAAAACCAGGTAGCTGATAAACCTGCCTCAATGCCAACAATCTTCAGAAGACAAGACAATAGAGAAACTCATGATGCTGGAAACGACTGCAAAAGCATTGCTATAGACCTGGGTGTAACTGATCCATGGTTAGACAAATTGTCTACAGAGAAAATTCCCTTGGAGTGTGTGTCCTGTTGTAAACTCTTTAAGAGCACAATGGACAATCCTGAAAGAGGTAAGAACCCAGGGCTAGGTTGACAACAAAAGACTTACGGAATTCTCTGCAAAAACCTTGTTTATTTTGTCCACTATTAGAAAAACATTGAACAAGAATGTTTATCTGAGGCCATCATGGAAAAAGCTGCAGCAATGCCTCTGTGAAAATGTTCTATGAAGAGATAAAAGTGGAACTTTTTAGCACAACTGCACAACACTTTGTTTGGAGGAGAAAGGATACTTCAAATCAACACAAAACATCATTTCATGATGCATGGTGGAGGGAGCACCATGAAACAATGAATTCAAAGGTGTATCAATACATCTTACAGGACAATGTAAGGGCAGCAGTCCATCACCTCAAGCTGGAGACATGTTATGTAATGCAACAAGACAATGATCCAAAGCACACAAGTAAAACAACTCAAGAATGGCTACAGAAGATTTTTGATTTGGAAGAGGCCAAGTCAGAGTCCTGACCTATCGAGATGCTGTGGTTGACCTGAAAAAAGCTGTGCAATCAAGGCATCCCGTGAATATTGATGAATTGAAACACATTTACAGGGAGGAATGGTCCAAAATCCTCAACGTTGTGCAGATCTTATTTACAGGAAACATTTGTTGAGTTATTGTAGCTAAAGGGGGATCTACACGTTATTACATTCAGGTTCTAGCCTACACTGTGGATGTTACTCAATATGCTCAATAAAAGACATTAAAAGTACAACTTTTTGTGAGTTATTAGTCTAGTTAGATTATGTTTGTCTACCATTGTGACTTAGAAAATGACCGGACCACATTTTATTAGTAGCCAATGCAGAAATCTGGGTAATACCAAAAGGTTCACTTACTTTTTCCTGCAACTGTTACTTAAATGATAGTTTTTAGCTGGAATGCCCCTTTAACCTAGAAACATGTTTTTACAGTGCATGGCTATATCAACTCCAACAAGCAAGATAACTTTTGGCTTTGTTCTGCTAGGGTTCTTCTGAGTTTAGGAAAAGTAAATAAATAAATAAATCTCCTCTGATGGTTTGTACATTTCATCTTTGTGTCTGCCTCTGCACTTTCCTGTAAATCTCAGAAGTTGGCTGAAATGTTTCAGTGCTGCGGTTGTTGTCTTTCTGCAGAAGAGGAATTAAGGGATTTCTTTTCTTTCTTTTCTTATCTTTTTTTTTTGGTTCAGGACTAAAGGTTTGATTGCTGAGTCTGACCTGTGTGTGTGCTTTAGAGGAATCACTGTTTGACTCTCTCTCAGACTAAGTGGACTGGAGCAGAGTTCACCTCAGTTGACCTGAGGCCAGTCTGCAGGTGCAATCTGTCCAATAACACTTGGCTGACACTTTCTCAGCTGACGTGAAAGCATTCTGCAGGTGTATAGCACTGCATATAGCACTTTACTCATCAGCTGTCTCCTCATTTATAGTCTCTCAGCTCACCTTTTTTCACTCAGTTTGCCAGTGAGTGAACAAACTGTTTTCAAATCTGCTTTGCAGCTGTCTCCTCTCCTACAGGGGCCATATCCTACATTCTTATTGGCTTGTATTATTTTTTATTGTTGATGACTTTGTTGGTTTATTTGCTGAAAAGAGTCATAATATATTTTTAAATGACCTCTTTATTCCTTAGAATTGAACAGGTTAGTAAGGTGGCCTTAAGATGCTTGGCCTTTTGATTGACTTTTGTGGCTCATACAGAAAGCACATAGAAACATTCCTCATAACATCATCATGAATATGTGTTGTTTGTGACTTGAGAAAAAAAGGATTTTTTTTTTTCATATACGGTGGCATGTTTTATACAAAACACTTCACTGTCCATCACTGTTGGCATCATCAGTTAACTTGAAATAGAGAGTAGAAAGAGTGAAATAGGTAATTTCTTTAATATTTGGGGAGGTTAGTCAATTCAATCAAATCTGAGATCAAGTACTGTTCGACAAAATTATTATTTTATTTTCTCTCCATATATATTATGATATATGCATGTGTTCATAATATTAAAAAATATATGTGCATTCTGGTCATTTTAGGGCAGGGATGCGTTCACTCTAATGATAGATATAGGTCACTTACTAACACGAAAAACACTGAATATTCAGTAAGTCAGAATATTCAGCCTCCTACAAGGAAGTGTGCAACAAAGCGGCACTTGATGTCAGAGTTTTAGCTGGTGAAGTTCATTGGAATTAAACAACTCACAGAATTTCACAGAATGATGGTGATATGATGTAACCCAAACATAGCGGCAAGCCAAGAGAAGCACTCCATCTTAAGACACTTTTAAGCTATTGATTTGCATTGCAGAGTCATTTCTTCTGTGTACTTTCAGAAAAAAAGCTCACTGGGGTGGTACCTTTCTTGTCACTGTGGTAATATATAACTTATACATACATTCAAGAATACATAGTGTAAATATATTATACAATTATGTTTCTTACATGAAGGCACAAAAGATATACCACCACAGTGACAAGAAATGTATAATTATCATTTGCAGAATGATGTTGACATAATGTACAATTTTGCAAAACAATTATGTAAAAAGACAGGATGTGTGGAGTCAATACAATTAACATATATATTATTAATATATAATATAATTAATATATAATATATTAATTGTGTTGACTCCACACACCTTGTATTGTCTCCATGCGTTTTTACATAATTGTTCTATTTTTGGTTATTAAAAGATATGAATATGTACCTTATGTACCTTTGTATTTTTCCCTGAGAATAACTTATTTAAGGTGCACAGCTGAAACTGAAAACCGCTTCTATACCTCTGAGGATTCATTTACACTGTTTGAATAAAAATTTACCTGCAAAGTAACTTTTTTCTGAAGGTGGGGTATGATAGATATGCATTGTAGAGACAGATATGTATTAATTTTGCACATAAAAACAAACACCAGCTCCTCAACTTCAGCAGTGTTATTTTGTTGATATATGATCCTTTCAAAACTCCAGACACTCTTTAGGGATGGAAGTTCGAAATGTCAAGTAGAATCTTCACAATCTTGCTTAGAAGGCATTGTTACACGCTCAGCTCACCAGAGGTGAAAAGTCTGTCCAGTGCACTCAAGTGCATTTCTGATGGATTGGTACTTTCCTGGGCATTTTCAAATGAAACCACTTTTTCTTCTAGTCATGCTTATGTGTGTGTGAGGAAAGTAATCTTCGTTTACTCTGTTACATTTTAAACTAATTATAACCTACAGTATAAGCATGTGCCAAGACTAAAGATAATATTAAACATGGTTGATTTTATTAGAATGTCAAGGTGAGAAAAAAACTGTGTTAAGACAGCTATCCTGACCACCTTACCCCAAATGATCAAGAAACTTGTCTGCGACAGAGAAATCGCTTGAAGCGTAGTTTGGTGTAAGGCCGTCATTAGCCTTTAACATTTAGTTACTAATTCCCTTTAAATTTAATTACATTCTGTTCTGTTGATGTCACATAGTTCCTCATCCTGGGCCTGTGCAGTACTGCATGTGGCTACTGACATGCACCATTGTTTTTCTTTTCCAGTTCCCATGTTACTACCAAAGTTCTAAGCCTATTTGTGTTTATCCTGCCTGTGTTTTTGTTCCTTGCTTTGTCTCCTGGTTTTTGGTTAATGGAAATGTCTCTGATGTTGCCTGCCTGTGTTTTGACACGTGCCTGTTATCTGGGTGTCGAATATTGGAATGCCCCAAGTAGCACCACTCTGCACTTGCAACCTGTCTCGACCCCTTCATCACATAATGATAGACTGCTTTGCCTTTCACACACAAGTTTTAGCAATTTGTTTTAGAATTTCCCCTGAAATCAATGAGGGGGCTCATGTGTGAACAGAATGATACATTGCTAGGAAAGCAATGACATGATTACAAAATGTTAGCAAACCATTTCCAATGCTTTTGTGTTTACGGTATTGAATTTTTGGGGTGAAAAATTTAGTATTCTTGAGCATGATTCTTGCCACACTTCTGTATGGATTTTGTTTTTACCATAGATATATAAGCATATGTATTATAACCTACTTTTTGTGACCTTCGACTTTTTTCCACATTTACAGCCATCTACTGCTGAGTGTGTTGTGGAAGGACACATTTTAAGACAGGCTGTCTAGATGGTCACAGGGAATATCTCACACTTTATAGACATGCAGGTGTAGGCAAATTTAAATGTCACCATGTGGAGTCCAAAGCTTAGATTCAACTCTTGATTCCTAAATGCACTAGAATCTGAGAACTGAATCATTGTAGGATGGAATCTCCAAGGCCTAGTTTTAGAACAGGATACTGCCAAAAGAGCAGAATAGCCCCTAACACACCCCAGGTCATATGATATACAAAGAATTTCTACTGTAGTTTAGAGGTCTGCATGTGCAAATGAATTGAACCTGAACTGACTTCAGTCAAGCCTCACCTTCTACTCTAAGCCCAGATAACTGAATTTTTGTTTTTCAGTTTTCTGAGAAGAAACAATTCATTGGAAAATAACAACTCCGTTACTCACAAAAATGATTAACACACTCCAGGCAAACTCAGCAGGAAATGAAACTTGGTCCAAATCTGGCCCAAAACCTAATATTTTGGTGGGACCCATTAGACTTGGGTAAGGTAGCAGACCTCTATCGTTAGGTTTCTCAGAGCTCAAATAGTTTTTAATGCTATTTGAAGCTGGAAGCAATTGTACTTGTACTCCAGTTACGTTTAGAGATTGTTTAGACTTTGCATTAACATGTATTTTCAGTGATCGGATTGCGTTTGGATTTTGTTTGACTGCATGAATAGCCAGGCGTAAACATACCCAAGATGCATTGTGTTCAGATTATGTTCAAATTACTCAAACTACATTCGGAGGTCATCAGAGACAGAATTTGACCACATTCGACACAAGTGTAAATGGAATGTGTTTTCCATATCTGCATGATTGGAGACACATTTGCTGAGTGCTGCATAGCAGGTGAATAGATAAACAAGGAAATGCAAGATGGAGGATAAACTGGAAAAGCAAGGCTGGAGATATCCTGAAACCTACTGCTTTCTAGCACTCTGGGTCTAAGCCAAGCTTGTCTATTTCTTTTGTAACAGAGGTAAAAGAAAACAGAAGTAAACAACCTGGTAATGTGCTTTTTACACAGGAAAGTAAAATCAGATCTCACATGGTCACAATGGGGAGAGATGTTAATGCAAGGTGAAGCTTTTACTTCCACTTTAGCCATTAAGTATTTGAAGTAACAATATGCTCAGTTGAGTATGGGTTTAAGATACTCTCCCCATCTGCACAGCTGACACAAAAGTGGTGGTCAACTGTTTCTTGCTGACCTGAGCTCAGTTTGCAGGTGTGCAGAACAGCCTGTCAGCTGCCTCTTCACTTCCCCTCTCTGAAACACACACCAATCAGGACCAACGGCCCAATCTGCAGCCTCACACTGACAAGCCATCTCCAGCCAGACAACCACATGGACAGAAATATCTCTGACTAAAATAACAAACTCCAAAGGAGACGAGGCTGAGGGGATAATAAAAAATAATAAAAATAAATGAAGGGAGTGCAACGTCTTCTCCCTCTTGCTCACTTTGTTTGCTCGGTCCTTCACTGTCATGCTCCAGATTGGCGCTGTTCGTTGTTCTCTGTAAATGCCGAACTTGTGAGCCGTTCAGTGCGCCTGAGATCTGAAACAGTGTGGTCTCTCTTCAGTGATATACTCGATATGTTGCAAGTTTTTTTTTTTTTGCGTGTGTGTGAGGGTGTGGATGTATGTGTGTGTGAGTGTGGTGTTTGTGGGCGTAGAAGGAGAGAGCTTGTAATGTACTCTGAAATTGTACCAGAACTATGTTATTGACCGTGTTCTCCAGGGAAGAATTGGCACAGAGATCATTCGGGCTCTTTCTGAAAAGAAAGATAGAGTGAGTGAGAGAGGGTGAGAGTAGAGTTTGTACCCTGTAGCTGTTTCTGAAAACTGACTCCCCAGTCCCTCACTCCACAACAGAACTCCTGCGAGCTCACAAGCAAACCTACTTTTTGGGTTTAATTTTAATGTTGTTATGGGCTTCGATTCGCCAGCAGAATCCATTTGTGAAATCATTTCCAGGTGAATTATTGAAGGTCCACCTGAGTCTACATTTCACAGCTCATAAGACTGATGAGTACTGGATGTATCTCAATCCAAAATGGCTGCATTACCTGACTGCAGTGACTCTCTATTCAAGAGGTACAGTGACAGTAGACAAACTACATCTAACTAAACTAATAAAGCACAAACAGTACTTTTCATGTCTTTGACTGAGCATGTTAAGTAAACACCCTCGGTGCAGACTGAAAAAACTAAGTGAACCCCTGAATTTAATAACCTAAGCCAAGTATTTCATATAGCTGCAATAAGATCCCCACAACACTGAGGAGGGATTTTAGACATTCCTTCCTGCAAATGTGTTTCAGTTCTTCAGTTCTTCAGTGTTCCTTGCTTGCACACTCTTCAGTATCTCAATAGGGTTGAATGTCAACTCTTCCAAATAACACATCTTTTTCAACCGTTCTTTAGTTGTTTTAGTTGAACTTTGACCGAGGTCTCAGACCTTAATTAGCCTGTTAGGGTTATGGCTTGTTCACAGTGATCGTTAGGAAAGGTCATGTGATGCAAATTTCAAAGCTTTATAAAAAGTCAGACTCCTCTAACCTTGTCCAAAAAACAGAATCCATGGGTTCTTTTAAGCAGCTGCCTAGCACTCTGAAAATGAAAATGGTTGAGGCCCACAAATCAGGAGCAAGCTATAAGCAAAGTGTTTTCAGGTTTACATTTCCTCAATACGAAATGTAATCAAGAAATGGCAGCTAACAGGAACAGTGGAGGTCAAGAAACGGTCTGGAAGACCAGGAAAAACAGCTGCTCGTAGGATTGCTAGAAAGGCAAATCAGAATCCCTGCTTGATTTCAAAAGACCTTCAGGAAGGTTTAGCAGACTCTGGTTCATTGTTCTACTGTTCAGCGACAGCTGCACAAATATGGCCTTCATGGAAGAGTCATCAGACGAAAACCTCTCCTGCGTCCTTACCACAAAATTCAGCTTCAGCAGTTTGCAAAAGAACAATCCTGATGCATTTTGGAAACAAGTTCTGTGGACCGATGAGGCTAAAATAGAACTCTTTAGCCGCAATAAGCAAAGGTTTGTTTGGAGGAAAAAGGGCACAGAATTTCGTAAAAAGAACACCTCTCCAACCATTAAGCATGGGGCAGATCAATCGTGTTTTGGGGTTGAGTTGCAGCTAATGGCACAGGGAACATTTCACGCGTAGAGGGAAGAATGGATTAAATGAAATTCCAGCAAATTCTGGAAGCAACATAACACCATCTGGAAAAAAGCTTAAGTTGAAAAGAGGATGGCTTCTACAAATGGATAATGATCCTAAATACACCTCAAAATCCACAATAGACTACCTCAAAAGGCTCAAGCTGAAAGTTTTACCATGGCCCTCATAGTCCCCTGATCTGAACATCATTGAAAATCTGTGGATACACCTCAAAAGAGCAATGCATGCTAGAAGGAATGTCACAGAACTGGAAGACTTTTGCAAGGAAGAATCAATGAAAATCCCTCAAACAAGAACTAAAAGACTCTTGGCTGGCTACAAAAAGCTTTTATAAGCTGATACTTGCCAAAGGGCAAGTAGGTACTGACCATGCAGGGTGCCCAAAGTTTTGCTTTGGACCCTTTTCCTTTTTTGTTATTTTGGAAACGTAAGAAAATTTTTTTTGCTTAAAATACAAAGGGAATGTTTCATCTTTAACTTCATGCCTTTGGGAGATCATTTCATCTTCAACTTGCTTAACTGTTTACAGTAACATATTTTGACCAGGGGTGCCCAAACTTTTGCAAGTCACTGTAACTACATAGTTCATATAGTGCTTTTATTGTTGTATTGAATAGTAGTTACTGAATAATATACCTTGATATTGATAACTGAATAACAACCCATCAAGTTTAAGAAATTACTTTTGCACACCAAAATAACCCTAAGCGTAGCTTTACATGGTGAAATGTTAATGCAATTTTAGCTGCTTGTCACTGAAAAGCTTGTACATAAATGTACACAATATACAAAGGCTTAATATACACAAACACCAATATATAGTAGTGAACCACATTTATATAAAAGGCAGATCTAGATATGGAGGAAGAAAAGAACTGCAGTGACAGCTGGAAAAATATAAGTTGGTGATAAAAATGCTTTTGTAGTATCTGAATGTGCTTCATGAATGTGTCGCTTTTTGTAACTGTCAAGTCGCACAGAAACTACCAGGCGTGCTTTAATGCACAGGCTTACAGGCTTACCTGTGCTGAAACCCAGGGACCTTAAGGAACACAGGGCCTCTGATTGGCAGTTTATTTTTTTTTCATGAGATTTATTTATTCCCTTTCCACCATCTATGCCTACCCAGTTTGATCACAGGCTTGCACAGTAAATTGGGAAATAATATTTTATTAAGTCCAATTTGTTAAGATTTTTTTTAAATTTTTGAAATTTGATTTATTTGCTGAATGGACCATGAACATTTTTCATGCCCACCATGGCAGCATGTTATTGCCTAGGATGATTAGGTTTAGGTTTTTGCTTCCCTGCCTTTGTACACTTTTTTTTTTTTTTTACCTTAATTAGCTACTTATGTTGTCTGGGCAAAAGTGTGTGTGGTAAGTGGATGCATGCTACTTAGTAAAGGGTGCTGCACTGTTTTGGAGCTAAAAGGCACAAATAAGGCTGCAACTGGCTTCCTGTTTACCAGCTGAATCATGTTTGCTGTTCCACCTTGAATGGTGCAGCAGTTATGCCTAAGAACACTTTTACATTAGATTTATATCCTGTATTGACACAGAATGCTTTTCTCATTTGTTAAGAAATCCCAAGCACATAGTAAACATGTAAATGAGGCATTTATACTTCCACAAAGCAAGACTGTCCACAACAATAACTTTCCTTCCGATCAAAAGTGGTAGTAGAATCCACATTAGCTACAGAATTAGGTACGAATGAGACATGATTCATATAAAATCATAGCATGGGTTTGTTATTGCTGGTGATGAAGGTCACAAATGTGATAAGTTACATTGTTTCCAAAGCTTTTGACCTGTTGATCATACAGTCTATTAATCTGTCAGTACAGCTGCTCTCTCTTTCTTTCTCTCTCTTTATATGTTGTCTCTCTCTCTTATTGGCCAGCAGCTTGAACAATGTGCAGGTTGGCAGCAGGGTGAATACAGGTTGTCAGAGCTAGACATACTCAGCTGAATCAGTACTTCACTGCTCTCTCCCTCACACACACACAGCAAACAAGAGTTTTTCCTTCACACAAGACTGCCAACACTTTCACCATTAAATAATACCTGATTAGAATGTATACCTCCCCCTTTAACTGTCAGAGCGGCTTTACGCCACTTGCTGTATGTATACTCTGTGTGCGTGTGTGTGCGTGCATGTGTGTGTGTTTGTGTTTTTTTTTTTTTTTTTTGCGTCGTGCCGAAATGCAAATCTCTGTCAAAAAAAAAAAAAGAAAGCCTGCTGCACAGAAAGGCGCACTGCCTCCCTCTCTCCTCTCATCTGCTGTCAGCGCGGAGGGGCGCGCAGTATTAAATAATGAAACACACACAAGCACTGTCATAAAGAAAAACACTCACACACAATCTGTCATTGCAGAGGGAGGGAAAATATCCTTGAAAAATGTTCGCAGAGGGAGGAGAAATATCGCTAAATATCACTCTCTCTCTCTCTCTCTCTCTCTCTCTCTCTCTCTCTTTCTCTCTCTCTCACACACACACACACCTATGCGTATACACAAGCAAACACATCAAAATCAACATGTCCAAACATACACACTGTCTTTAGCACTGACTTGCTATTCAGACACACACAGGTCTGTTTTTATACAGCCTGAGAAAACGCAGTCATATGGGGAACCCCCAGTGCCTTCTTGGTCTTCTTAGAAAACTGACTGATTTCTGTGGACTAAAAAAAATGCATTTCGAATTTATATTCAGTATAATCATCAGGCTTGTTGTATTTAAATTCTGTAAGTCTTGCAGTACCGCTCTTATTTTCTCTTACTTACTCAGGGATCAGTTTTGCAGTTGTAGAAGTGCTAAATATGTCACTGGCTGTATGAGCTGTAGCCAGACCAATGCATTTCATACAAGTGTTGCAACGTATTCCAGAGGTTTGGTAGTTTGGCTTCTTGATCATTTTATTTCAAGATTTGAAAATTTGAAAATTTGCTTACTTAATAATCAGATAAGTGAATACAGTGCTTAATTCAATTAAATGCAACTTTCAATACATGTCAAACCGTCTGTCTAACTGTGTGTAAATGCTAAACAGTGCTGCAAACTTGGAGAGTGGCACTTGTTGGCACTGGCTATTTGCATAGCTAGAATGATGATAGCTCTGTTCACAATAGAACATGTTTGAATCGGGATAACTAAAGCACTGACACAAGTTTAGATGATGACTCAGATTGTGAAGTTGAGCATCTTGCACTGAAGGGACATAAAGGTGAAATTAAACCTGTTTTGGGTGTTTGGATCTATAGCTTGATTGGTTTACTTAACGTTAGCTTAGCAAGCAGGACACAAAAAGTGCAATCACCATGTAGAGGGCCATGGTAGAGTAAGGCTACAGAAACTCAATAGTAGTGATCTGAAGGGCATCTCTATATGAAGACATCAAAGCTTGAGGCAAATGGGCTACAACAGCAGAAGACCACATTGGTTTCCACTCCTGTCGGCCAAGAACGGGAATCAGGGGCTACAGTGGGCTCAGGCTCACCAAGATCGGACAGCTGAAGATTGGAAGGGTCAGATTAATCTTGATTACTGTGGTGGCAGGCAAAAAGCAGGGTCAGAATTGTGTAAACAGCATGAATCCATGGAAGCAACCTATCTTGTGTAAAAACAGTACAAGCTGCTGCTGCTGGTGTAATGGGAGTGTTTTCTTGGCACACATGGGGCTCTTTAATACCAGTCGAGCATTGCTTGAATGCTTCAGCCTATCTAAGTATTGTTGTCAACCATGTGCAGCCTTTTATGGCCACAATTTTATGCCCACACATCTTTTATATGACTACTTCCAAAATGACAATGTACCTTGTCACAAAGCACAAGTCATCTCAAACTGGTTTCATGAACATGACAAAGGGGTTTAGTAGTTTATTGGCTTCCCCATTCACCAGATCTGAATCCAGTAGAGCACCTTAGGGATGTTGTAGAACAGGAGATTCTCAGCATAAATGTGCAGCTGACACATCTGCAGCGATTGTGTCAGTGATGCAGTTATGCCAACATGGTCTAGAATCTCTAAGGAATGCTTCCAGCACCTTGTTAAATCAATGGCATGAAGAATCCAGGCTGTTCTGAAAGCAAATGGAGGTTTATACCTAGTATTAGAATGTTGTTCTTAATATAGCAGCCAGGAAGTGTGCATATGCCTTGTATATGTACATATGCATGTATATTTAAAATCTACAGACAATATAAAGTCACCACAAAGCCACCAGAACAGCTTCAATACATCTTGGCATAGATTCAACAACCAGAGGAGGATGGGTTCCCTTTTTGAGTCTTGGTTCCTCTTACAGGTTTTTCATTGCCACTGTCGCCCTTGGCTTGCTCACTGGGGGCTTGGACCTGGATTCTCTCAAAGCTGCTTTGTGACAACATCTGTTGAAAAAAAAAACGCTATGTAAATAAACTTGACTTTATAAACTTTGTTTGAGTGATTCATGTGAAGTGATATCTGTTTAATCCATATACAGGCCGCATGCAACAGATTTATACTCCACACCTGCAGTCTAATCCAAACTGTTTAGACCAATAAGTAAAGAAAAAATAGAAAGTGAGAAACCAATCTATATGCGACAGAATTATTGTCCCAAGCTTATGGGAAAACTGTATTAGGCTGCATTTCCCCTATCACAGGCATTTGCAGTTAAATACAGTGGCATGCAAAAGCTTGGGAACCGCTGCTCAAAATTTCTGTTGCTGTGAACAGTAGAAGTAAAAGTAGAAGACGACCTGATCTCCAAAAAGGCTCATGTTCTTTTCAATGTTTTAAGCAAGATTCATGTATTATTTTTGCTTTGTAATATGAGAATGAAAAAAGGAAAAAACTGTCATGCAAACATTTGGGAACTCCAAGAGATTTGACCTCTCAAATAGCTTTTTAAATTAGCATTGTTGGGAAACGTCAGGTTGTGCAAATCTTAAAGCTTTATAAATACAGTAACTCCTCAAACATCGTCCCAACATTCAGCAGCCATGGGCTTATTTAAGCAGGTGCTTAACACTCTGAAATTATTGATTCCCACAAAGCAGGGGAAGCAATAGGAAGATCACAAAGTGTTTTCATGTAGACGTTTCCCAGTTCGCAATGTAATTAAGAAATGGCAGTTAATAGGAACAGTGGAGGTCAAGTTGAGGTCTGGACAACCAAAAAACTTTCTGAGAGAACTGATCGTATGAATTGGTTGAAAGGCAAATCCTGTTTGACTGTAAAAGACCTTCAGAAAGATCAGAGCATCAGAACATAATCTAACTACTTCAAAAATAGACTAGAACTTTTTAGCCACAATGAGCAAAGGAATGTGTGAAGCAAAAAGGGTGCCGAATTTCATGAAAAGAGCATCTCTCTGTTAAACATGGGGTTGATTGATCATGCTTTGTTCTTTGTTCATGCTTTGTTGTACCCAGTGACATGAGGAACATTTCACTGGAAGAGGAAAGCATGGGTTCATTTAAATACAAGCAAACTGAAAGCAAACATCACATTATCTGTAAAAAGCTGAAAATAAAAAGTGGATGGCTTCTACAACAGGATAATTATCCTAAACACCCCTCAAAATCCACAATGGAGTACCTCAAGAGCAAGCTGAAGGATTTTCCAACTCTTACAGCCCTCTGACCTAAACATAGAAAAGCTTTGGGTAGACCAAAACAAAAGAAGTGAATGAAAGACAGCTCAAGAATCTTACAGAACTCATTTTTAAAAGCTGTAATACTTGGGGGTGTTACTGATCAGGGTGCCCAAACTTTTACTATGAGTCCTTATGCTTTTTGTTGTTTTGAAACAGTAAAAGATGGAAATAAAATAGTAAGCGCAGCACCTGTTAGGATAGCTAGAACAGGTTTGTTAGCGGTTGAGTTGATAATGCTGATGTGCTGCTGTTTTCTTTAGATAATAAATGAAAATGTTAGTATACAGTATGCTCCTCACATGTGATAGTAATGGTCTGATCTTTCTTTCTTAACTACACTCAATGTCTCTAAACACATAATGTGTCCTCTAGTACAGTAACGAGAGTGTGGTCTTGGGGCCAACAGTATCCTAGTTAATCTGATAACAGAGAAAAAATGTTTTATTTGATCCCACAGAATGAATACTAGGGAGCTGTCGAAAGGGGTCAATCGCTTATTTGTGACATGCAGAATACATGTCGGAAAGTACATGCACTTGTTATGAAACGTTCTTCTTGTTATTATGGTTTTTTCTTTAATTTCTAACCCGTCTCTCAATCCTAAATATACACTTAAAGAGCCTATATCATGAAAACCATTCTATATCATGGAATTCCCTCTCTTTTTTAAAAATAAAGGAAGTATTATGTATTTTAAAAAGTGTATTAAGTATTGTTAAAAGTGTAGGATATAGGACCTTTAAATTAACCACAGCCAAAAAGAAATAATTTTGCTATTTCAGATTCACAAATGCTACTTTCATTTAAAAAAGCATTTAAAGGTCATCATTTATTCAGAAATGACATTGTTGGTTCTGTTTCTCTCTCTCTCTCTCTCTCTCACACACACACACACACACACACACACACACGCACACACACACACACACACACGGTACTCACTGATGTGCAAATCTACCATCTGGGAGGCTGCTATATACCTATTTGTTTGTGGCTTTGTATTCTAAAGCTCTTCTATGCCCACATTCTGCCGATGCATTTGCTGTCTGCCAGCTTTTAAGTTGGCTTGTTTTGTTTGAGGGTGAGAGCTTAATGAGAGAGCATAGGAAAGTAAAAGAAGAAGATGGAGAGAGGGAGAGAGAAAGAGAGAGAGAGAGAGAGAGAGAGAGAGAGAGAGAGAGAGAGAGAGAGAGAGAAAGAGAGTGAGAAAAAAAAAAAACAAGCAACTCACCTGATGACCTGCCACTCAGAGTTCTCACCGCCTGCAGTCATCCCAAGGCAGCATACAAATGCACTCAGGACCACAGAAACCAACACGCTTTCGACACGCAGAGGAAAGCCTAGCATCAGGTAAGGGGAAGAATCACATTCATTTACAGCATAATTGAGTCCAGGCCTCAGCTTGATCACCCCAACAGTATGATCACACAGATAGGAATATCTGCCCTGTCCTGCTGTTAGAACCGCAGGCCACATGAAGCACCATACTCTATTTGCTGCTGTAATTGCATCTCTGCCTGCCTTTGTCATAGCTGCCCCTTAGACACAGGCAAATTATTTGCATGGACGTTATCTAAAGGGAGTCCTCATGCCTGTGTTGGTTTTCATATATTTTCAGGACATAACTGCTGATTATGTAGGAGATTCAGAAAAGAAGTGAAGCAAACTTGGACAAAAAAATGATTTCATTTATTTATTTATTTATCTATATTCATCTATTGGGTCTGCAGTCTTCCAAAAAAATTCAGCCTATTGAATTTTTTTGATGGAATGTTAGTGCTTTTATTTATTTACTGATTTACTCACTCATTCACATATACCCACCTATTCAGCCTACTGCGATATAGTTCAATGCAACTTTTCACCTTTACTCTTTCTTCATTTTGTAGAACTATTAATGAGTAACACTTTACAATAAGGGTACATTTATTAATGGTACTTAAGACTCAATTAATCATTAACTAATACAAGGACTAACATTATTTTAAATAAGTAGTTTATAATCCTTACTAAATGCATAAGTGATGTCTGAAATAACCATATAATAATCATATTCATATTAATTGTGTGACTCAACAGTTGGGACAGTAAGAGGAAGCACTAATGAACAATTTATTGAATTCTATGATAATTTCGAGTAAAATCTTAATTAAAGTCTTAAATATGTACTTTAAAACACTTCATAAATGCATAAGAGCACAGAGTTAATCAAGTGTATATCACATTCATGTCTAAAGTATATACTGGACATGTAATATTTCTTAAACACTGTTGTCACTTATAAAGCAGTTTATTAGCATCATGTGCAGACAATGCGCTCAGTTCTGCTAGAAAGATGCAAAAGTAATGGAAAACGATATTTAATCTTCTATAAGCTGTACAATTTGAAGGATGCAAATTTTCAAACAACTAAGGAGTCTTTGGTGTAGGCCCCGTCCTGGGCCCAGGTCTTGAAGCGTTCTGACCCTTGCAGATCCTGGCGTATATGGATGGCAGGAGCAGAACCAACTCCCTGGACAACAGGACCAGAGGAAGGAGGAGAACATAGAAACATTGGCAACTGATAGCGGCAAAATATGAGCGCAAGTTGAAGGAGCGAAAAGTTGTGAAGCTGTCCTTAATGCCACTAAAAACAGAATGCAATGATGTTCAAATTGTTTCAACCCAATATTTGATTGAAAACAGTACAAAGATGCAGAAATCTTATTCTATCTTGAAAAATATATGCCTCTTTTAACTTTACTGCCAGCAGCAGCTTTTAAAAAGTAGGGTTCAGGGGCAACAAGTTAATGTAATGCTAAAAAATGTAATGCTAAAAAACACCTGGTGAAACATCTCACAGGTTGTCCTGTGGTCCGACGAATCGGAATCTGAAATTCATTGTAGACGCTGTGTCCTCCGGGATATAGAGGAGAGGAACTGTTCAACTTGTTATTAGTGCACACTTCAAAACCAGTATTCATAATAGTATGAAGGTGCACTACAGCACCTGGCATGGTTGACTTCCACATCTGTGAACACACCATTAATGCTCAACGATATACATACAGGTTTTGGAATAACATATTGTTGCTGGACAAAGAAAAACAAATTATCTCAATTTTTGTTGATTTTTACTTTTGTGCATCATGTTGAACATAACAGCTGCTGTTTTCATTGTGTGAACATATCATGATACATGGACCAACAGAAACAGCCCAAAAGTGCTTGGAAAAAAGGGACCTTGGGACCCTGTCCCAACTTTTCTGAAATGTGTTGCTTGACTATGTCAAAATACTTCAATTTCAAAATAGGCATATATTTTTCAAAAACAATAGAATGTCTCTGTCTGAACATTTGATGTCTTTGTAGTGTTTTCAATAAATATAGGGTGTAATTTTCACATGTGTTTATCTACATTTTGCATTGCATCGCACTGTTTTTGGCAGCAGGGTTGTATATGTGTACATATATAGTAGATTTTAAAACCTGTTTATTTGGTGAGTAAGAAATTAATTGCCCAGAAACACACTAATATTAGAATAAACACAAATTACATTAATGCCATAAGTAGTGACTGTTAATTTCCCCTTTGAAACCGCTAATCATTCCAGCCTAGTATTATATGTTGTTACCAAGTTATAATCTAACGCCTGGTTTTACTAATTAGTGCTTCAATATGTTCAATCAAGTGTCCTGGTGGTTGAATTTCATGTATGTGATGACATCCAGGAGTCCAAACTGGGTATTTAAAACTAGCTCACAAGATATTAACAGCTCTTAAAAATGAACTTACTTTACTTTTTACATTACTTTACTACATATATGTTAATCTAATATAGTGATAGAAGTAAAAACACATACATCACTGAGATTAATGGTTTTAAACAATATACTTGGACATTTGCACAGAGCTGTAAATATGGGTCGTACACACATTGCTGATTTTGGGACAAAGACATCTCCAAGATTTCACCAATTTTTGTGGCTATACGTAATTTAACAATTTCAACTGCACTGTTAAAGTGTTAATGTGCCATGAGGAACCGAAAAATAGACATGGCCTGAAATTACTCTGTATATAATTTTGTTACATTATCTGACATGAATAGTTAAGACCACGTATTCTGTTTTCCTGTAAAATCATTTATATTTATTTAAACTGCAGGATCAGGGTGAGTGAGAGAGCATGCCCCTGACCTGCACAGCATCTTATTCATGCAGAAAGAGCAGCGTCCCAACATAACCTGAATACTAAAGTACACTGGGCTAACTCGTAGGCCAAAGCTTGCTTTCAGCGAGCACACCGAAACAAGCATCTACATCACTGAACCTAAACAAAAATGACTCTCCATAGTAAAGTGAAACTGGTCAAATCGCAGGATAGCCTTGTGTAGGAGAAACAGTCAGTATAAATAATATTCAGATGTCGAGGGATGAACCTCAGTAGAGAAGGACGCCCTGAATGATGCAGGAGAGACATGGTGAGATACAGGCACAGACATCTGTCCCCATCCTCTCTGAAAGGGAGCTTACACCACACACTGCTTCTGTCCCATAAATGCTGCATAAACACACTCTCACTGGACTCTGTTGCAGACGCTCTCTAAAGGGCTCTGTCCATAAACAGTGTGTGTGAGAGAGAGAGAGCGAGAGAGAGTGAGAGAGAGAGAGAGAGAGAGAGAGAGAGAGAAAGAGAATTTGAGGGTGATTCCACAGATATTAAATTTCTAGCACTGTGCAAAAGTCAGTGAACACCCAGCAGTTATTTAATTCATTTATGTATACATTTTTCAACATCAGGAAATTTAACAGAATTTACACAGAAGACTAAACAGTTACATATAATATCACATTTCAAATAAATCTGCAGAGATATTTTTTCACCCCTCCAAGGTCTGAGATGTCGGTTGCATTTCTGCTTCCAACAATCCAAGTTATCCCAGCTAGCAGGGAACGTTCCCAGAGCTTTGGTTAACGTTACCTACAAGTTCTAATAAGTACGATGGCCGAGAAGTGCAAAACAAATTAACATTTCAGAAAACAAAATTACAAAAATAAAAACAAATTTACAAACGAACAAAAAAAAAAAATACATTCAAGAAAACAAAAGTTACAAAAGCAAAAACAATTCTACATGGGTAAAAAAATATTATATTTCAGAAAACAAAATTACAGAATTAAAAAGTAATTTACAAGACCTGAAACACTTTTACCAGTACCAAAACAATTTTACAAACTGCGAATTCTGACAGAAAGGGTAGGTCTAACACACAGGAAGAGCTTGTTGCATTTACATTTACATTTACATTTAAGGCATTTAGCAGACGCTCTTATCCAGAGCGACTTACAACCGTGCTTAGTGTTCCGTTGGATAATATTCCAGCTAGTACAGGAAGTTTAGAGCCTAAAACTCACCCTGAGCTCAGACACTGCCCGAACAGGGGGCCAGTGCTGATACCTAGATAGATCAATACACACATATAGAGCAAAAAGAGCACTACCTGGCAACCCCAGCCCAGTGCTCACACCTATAGAAAAGGTTGCGGACCCTTGTCAATCAAACTGTTTCGCAGTGGTAGAGTGAGTGGAGTTTGGGATGGTGACAACACTAAAGCATGTTTTGTCCATTTTGTGGCACGCATTTTAGCCGGCTGGCACGCTTTTGTTTTTCCTGTGGAAGGTCTTTGGAGTTTTTAAAAGAGCAGACGGAACAAAGAAACAAACAGGTGATGTCTAAACCACTTGGAGTTGGTTATATACCATTGTTTATCCACTATAGCTAGCGTTACAACCAACTTACTTTACTTAACATTTCCAACTCCAAGTGGTTTAGATGTCGCCTGTTCGTCTCTTTCTTCGAAACAAGCATTTCCTTTGTGTTAGACCTAACCTTTCTGTCAGAATTGGCAATTTGTTTCGGTACTGGTAAAAGTGTTTCACGTCTTGTAAAATAGTTTTTGCTTTTGTAATTTTGTTTTCTTGAATATAATTTTTTTTCTGTTTGTAAATTTGTTTTTATTTTTTGGAATTTTGTTTTCTGAAATAAAAAAGTTTTGTTTTTGTTTTCTTTCACTTCTCGACCACCGTGAATAAGGTTTAAAGAAAATGTTTTAGTCTAATGTTCAAATGTAAAGATGTTTATTATTTAATGTTAAATGTATAAGGTTAAAAGTTAGCTAAGACATAAGATTTTAACAGCAACATTCAGAGGATGTTTAGAGGATGTGATGTTGATTCGGTGCTGTTGAAGTCTGGACTCTGGGGTGGTCTGTCCATTGTCCTCAAACTGCTTGTCTCTTTTTGAATTGCAAAGTTTATTCTTTTTTGTCTACTTCTTTTTTTTTTCATTAGCAGCTTCTCGACCACTACATATCCTTTCATATCCATGGTGGAAGGATGGACAGATACACCTCTGATTTTTTTCAGTTCTGAAATAAAATTGGAGCTTAATTTAATGTTCTCTCTCTCAAAATGAAAAGCTTTACATGCTGTTTATCTGATGGTGATAGTTGTGATAGTCTACAACATCATGCACAGTTGTTACAAGTCCAATATTCTCCATAGCTTGTAAAAAGTCCTTTTTTCATTCATATTCCTTTGAATTTTGGAATGTTCTTTAGACTTTCCTTATATCTAATCTCCTTCAAATTATCTCCTAAATCAGTGAAGGGTGGTCTCTGACACTGTATGTAAAGTAGACAGGAAAAGCATTTTAAACTTCGGTAAAGTCGCCTTCTTGACAAACTGTGAATGTTCCACAAAATTAATTCAAATATTAATAAAACGTATCGATAGGTCTAAGAAAACAATTTGACCTCTTCCACCCTATCTATGCTCACTACACTTTACCTTGATATATACTTATTAAAATACTGCTGAATCTATTTGGTTTTACTTTAATGTGAATGCATTTAACATCTAAAGGTTGAAACATCCATTAAAGGTTACAAAAAATGTACATTTTAGTTGTTTCCCTCAAAGTTCACTTTACTTCATACATTCAAGCTATTAAAGCTATTTTGGACTGTGAGAGAGACAGGGAGGGAGAGGTGTAAGAGGGGCAGGGAGAAAGAAAAAGAAAGTGTTACAGAGCTTTATCTCCAAATGACAGAGAAGGGGGGGAGAGAGAGAGAGAGAGAGAGAGATAGACTGACTGAGGATTGGGCTGATGAACGGGTACACGTGTTGGGCTTTGGAGAATTTGGCAGATTCAGATGTAAGAGGCTACACAGCTTGGAATCCAGGTGTGCTGTGGATTCACGCATAGTTTTTCTTTATCTCTCTCTCTCTTTCTCTCTCTCTCTCTCTATCTCTCTCTCTCGCTCTCTCTCTCACACACACACACATATATATACATACACACACACAACAAAAATCGGCAAACATTTCACGCAAACTCCCAACTGTGCCCAGCAGTGACAAACCCTCACACACATACAACCTGCGAACTAAAATATATCCTCAGTGATGTGCATAGGTTTGCATTTGAATTGTGGTCTGCATTTCCCAAAGCTATTGGCATCTTTCATAATGACACAAACACAAACACACAAACACACACACACCGGTGCACCGTCTGTCAACATTCTCACTTTTTTCATACCTCATTAGATGGCCAAAAACAGTGTTCCTCTCATCGATCCCTCTCGAAAAATGCTGCTTTTCCAGCTTGGGGAACTCATGTCGTTTGCGGGTAAAAATGTACACTGTAATATATGCTAATTAACAGCACTTGCTTTGTTTTCAGTATTTTAACACGTTTTGTGTCAGACCTCAAAAAATCTGCATAGCTCTAATACATTCATTAGAACACACTACCTGCACTGAAAATAGTCATGCATTGATTTAAATGTGTCATTTGCACATCAATTCTATTACATTCACAAATTTATCTTTCAGCTTACTTCATTGTATCAGTAATTGAGTTGCTGGTGTTATATTTTAGTCCTGTGGAAATTATGTTAACATAGGAATTATGTACATTTGTGTTTTAAATAAGACACTCACCAGAGTGTCACTGATGCTTCATGGATAGGGGGGACTAATCCTGTACTAGGGAGATTTGGTGTGAATGGTCTCACAGGAGAATTTTTTAAATGGCCCAAAAATGTTCATCATGAACATTTAGGGTAGCAAACATAGCTATTTGCTCAAATTGATACACTGTAGATCTGTCTCTCTTTGTAGTTTCTATTAAGCACTGAGCTATTATGACTAATACTATATCCATCCACTTACATCAGGAACAGATCAAGCAAAGGCAGTGAAAACAAGCAATGCCATCTCCTGTCTCATAGATAAGCCACAAGTCCTAAATACATTACTTAAATACACTCAATTATAGATCAGTTCATTCTCGATTCATGTCTCCAGAAAGAGTGAGATTTTTTCAATGGGTATGTTTAATAAGTTAGGAGACATAATTTCATGATCTTAGTGACAATATAATATTTTCTCAGTAAAGTTTAAAGATAGAATTAATTTTAATTAGATGCTTAAACAGCTCTCTCTCACTTTCTTTTACTTTATTCCTACAATACCTTATTCACACCCTACCATATTTTATTACAGGAAAAATAACGAGTGATCTTTTTAACTATATTGTTTAACTATATTGCCCTGACAATCATCTGACTGGCCTTCAACAGCGCTGACGGCTCTTAACTTTCATCTACATACTGATGAATGGAGGGATATAAAACAGTGTTTTAATCAACACTATATGACCTTCACACTGACATTTGAACTAACAATTGTAAGCGTCTTTGGGTTCTTGAAAAGTGCTATATAAGAATAACATATTATTATTATTATTATTATTATTATTATTAACGTACTGTATACAGTGCTATATGATGTATACTGGTGTCACTATTTTCAAATACTGAATAGAAATATGAAGGCAAAGAATAAACAGACCTGTCAGTAATGTTATTTCTATTCATGTCCCTCATTCACACCCTCTCACTCTCACTATGAAATGAAGTTAAACTAGTTGTCTTCTCAACTAGATAGCTAATTTTAGCATTAGCCTAACCTCTTTTCTTTACCTTACATAAACCAAAAGTTAGCTAACTAATAAACAACCAAGTAAAAGTTTGATATCCAGCTATACTGAACAAAAATGACCGCAAATTCATATTGTAGGTGAATATATTCATTCTGTAACTGCTTACTGTTTCACTCCGTATATTATAGATTTTGAATAATGTATATTTTAACGAGCATTTAGTCCAGCAGTTGCTGACCAGCAAGCACAGGTAAAACCAGAGATTGACTGATACTATTGGCTTACAACTGAAATGATTGTCTTATAACTTCGGCGGTGTGATGTAATTGGATGGGACAGGGTTTCTACTTTTAACCTTGCATCAGAGGCAGCGCCGCAACAGAGCAGAAGCAGTGCCTCTCCCAGGTTGCACCCTGTTATCATAGTTCATTGTGAATGAGAATAAACTATAGATGATTTGAGCTAGTAACAAGCATTTATTTCAAAAAGGGGGGTGGGGTGGGGGGGGATAACATTTAGAGAACTGGCCTTGCAATCCCCATTACACTGACACATTAAGAGTAACACAGAAAATATTGTGCATAACTAGACGCTAAAATTAAAAACCATGCTGCATGTTTTAACACATCTGAATTTAACAAGGATGCCCAAAGTGGGGCCTGCAGACGTAAGTGGGCCTGTGAGGATGTTTGATTTGTCCACCAGAAGAGTAGGCTATTGCTGGATTGTGGTGCTCTTAGGCTGCTGCACTTTCAGGCTATCACACTCTCAGGATGAGTGATATAGTGGATGCACTTGAGGAGCTGAAGGCAGTCCCCATGCATTCACATTAGCAGGCGACAGAGCGACAGACGACCAGTCATTTCCTATAGAAGTAGGCGATTTGTTGCTGCAATTTTGCAACAAGCGACAAGAGACATGGTGACAGGGCAATGAACAGCAAACTGTTTCATTCCCCATTTCATTTCATTCCTATTCTCAGTAGGATCACACAGAGAAATGGAAGAAAATCTTATAAACTTGTAAACATATAACAGACAGATATGCATGAAATATGGGGTATACCAGTTGTTTCCTTATTATTGTTGTGTTTTGTTTGCACTGAGAGCTGCAGTCCCAAAATAATGAAAATGTGTGTCGTGCAAGTTGAAACTTATTATTATTAAGGCACAGGTATGGCAAGATGCGATGCTGGGTTAGCATGAAGCTAAATATGGGTTAGATTAGCAGGAAAGGTTTAGCTTTTGAACTTATTGACCTTTTTTACAGTTATATATCAAGTCATTTAGTAAAGATGGCTCAGTGGATGCTATTGTAAGAGTAGCTACAGTGGTGTGGGGGCAGAACAGAATAGAGTGGGTGACCAGAACACACTGACCTCATCAGGAGGTGGGGCTTAAGGACACAGGAGCTCTAACAGAGCATTTTGGAAAGAGAGTGGATACAGTTGTACAGTACTAGAAAAATACTGTGTTTTGGGAAAATTGAAGCATGTTAATCTATTCTAGTAGACCCCAAAATAAACAAAAAAGGATTAAAAAATGAACATTATAGGTCTGCTTTAATGTTGTCTATTAGTCTATGCACAACTTAGCCTCCTATGTACTAGTCTGATCAGCCAACTCTAACAAGGGCAGAATATAGTTAATATTGCAGCAAAAATAAAACCTGTTTACAGCTACTGCCCTGCCAAGTTTTTTTTCCCTGAATCCATATCTTTGGAAACAGAATTGCAGATGACTGCTAAGTGTAGTTTTATACATTGCTTTTGATTTAGTCCTGTGTTCACAGGGAGTTGATCTACTTCATAGACTCCTGTATTGTTGGCTTGACAAAGCCATTCCTATGGTATCCCAGGGGGTTGCTAATGTTTTACAGTGTTTTCCAAGGTGGTTGCAAAGGTACGCACGCACATGCAAGTAATGTGTATGTGAATCTATATGTAGTGTCTATGAGTAGCAGTGTAAGAGATGCTGTTTGTGACCGACATGACATCATGTGTGGTTAGATTATAATTTTGTAAAAAAAAAAAACCATAATAGAATGAAGAACAGTAAATTAGCTTTGTCAAGAGAACTCAGTAAAATAAAGATTGGAAGCCTGACTTATTTTTATCCTACTGTGTTGCTTTGGCCTCAGCCCAGCATAAACAACACTCTGACCCGCCAGAAGTTTGAGAACCCCTGGTTTTGAAAGTGTACAAACTGTCAAATATATGACATATATTGACCCCCTTCGCACAGACACACAAACACACCTTCCCTTCCACACATACACAGAGATGTTGAAGTAGAGATGAACACTCCAAAATCAAGGGTGAGGGATGTTGCAAGGACCTACTTGTTAACATGAAAGTAGATCAATGGCTAACGCTCAAACGAACTGGCTGGACATCTGCACCATCAAAGAGCACACACACACATGCCCACACCCACCCACCCACTCACACAGTCTCTGTTCTAGTGCCAAACATGAACGAGTCCTATATGCCGACCACTAAAATAACTTGCCTGTATGTTTCTCTGAGTGCGTCTGCAGGTGTGTGCGTCTTGTCTGATATTAGTGACGGTTGACTCAACGCCAAAATTCTGGTCGGCAGAGGCTCATTAAGGCAATCAGGAAGGCTGACTGCAAATGAAGTGTACACACGTACAGACACACACACACACACACACACACATTTCAAGAGACATAAATGAAATATGTCCAAAACTGTGTGTACAAGTTTATGAACAAAATCAGCTTGTTTAACTTATTTAGAGAGTTATTCTGGAGTTACAGTTGAAACTGGGTTCCTCTGCCTTACAATGCAAACCAATAATGGCTGATTTTCTAATTATACATCCTTCCATTAAAAGGGGACCTATAAAGTTCATTTTCAGACTTCCATTTTATTTTTGGTTACTACAACAGGTTTACATGATTCCATATTTTAAATGTTCTGTTAGAGCTCCTGTACATTTAAGCCCCGCCTCCCCCACACCATTGTAGCTGTTCTTATAATGGTTTTTGAGTCCGATATTGAAAGTCAGGTAGAACAAGTTGGTAGACCCAATCCGACTTTGCAAACTAGACTGGAGCAGGAGGTTTTAGAGTGGTATGTTTTCACTTTTTTACCTCTCTGTACTTCATGTAAGGGTGTACCAAGCTTGCTGGTAGATGAGCAATAGGGATAGTGTTATGAGATGACAGAAAATGTTGTAATAGAAAAAGGGCTGGAATTTCAGGCAGCTGTGAAAAGGTTTCTGTGGGAAAGAGTTTCTCCCTCTGATATGTACTGTAGACTGTGGAGACCTAATTAATCCCTGTTAGCATGTAATTTTGTTTTTTGATGCTTCTGTGAAGGTTCACTAAAAACAGGTGGGTTACTTTAAAGTTGCATTAAAATTAAGTCATACTGAGTCTGAAGTGTAGTGTGTAATTCCTTTATTCGAGCTCCTAGTGTTCAGGAAACTTGTGTTCAGTTTGTCAAGTAAATGTAAAGGGGACATGCTTCTTTTAAACAAGTATGAGAAGTTTTCTGTTTCCTTTCCTCAGTAAGAGCTTCCTTGCAGCTACATATCCTTTCAGATCCACAGTGATGAATTGTCTTATCACAGTAGTATGATGGACAGAAACACCTGGGCATGTATTTAGATCTAAAGGAAGAGTGAAGCTTGATTTTCTCCTCTTAAAGATTTCTCCTCTTAAAGACGAAATCTTTAAGTAATGTAATGGTGAAAGTTTTGGTGTATGATGTAATTTAATAATTTTTTGAGCATAGTTTTGGAAACCTTCTTTTACTTTGCCATTTGTTGAGCAGGTGGAATATCTTTCATTTACTCTCTTCAGGAATATCACCTTTTATCTCCAGCAGTCATTTCAGATGCACATGAGAAAGAAATCTGCACGGCAGTACCTAATGTTTAGGTAGCTGCCTGTCTGAATCTCAGTGTCCCTTGGCATGTCAATGGTAGTAATGTCACTGACCCTGTTGGGAACAGCTTTTGTTAGGAGGAAGGATAGAATAATTAAAGTGGAGTATAGTGCACCAAAGTAAACAGCAGCAATTTTCTGCTGTTGCCTGGCACTGTAAAACTTTCAAATCATACTTTAAGGTCACCTTGACTGGAAATTGAACAAACAAAAGGATGACCTCTGACATCTGCACATTGCTGTATATACAGTTGTACTTAATTGTAGCACTTACGGGTAGAAGGCTGAACACTCATGCATTTTAGGGTTGAAGGTGAAACATTATGTTGAAGGGTTAAATATGGTGAGCAGGCAGCACAAGGACGGAGGACAATTAGTGCCAAAAGAAAGCAAAATGAAATAAAAGACAGCAGCACCTTTTTCTCTCCCAGATCTGTCAGAGAAAAGGAAACAAAGAAATAAGCAGATAAACAAAGACTCTATGTCACGACTTCTCTGTCTGTCTCAGTCTCTGAGGCTCACATCAGCTAATGAACAGAATGCCCTTAATGGAACTGTTCAATTCAGAAAAACAACAGAGTCATTGAGCGACACAGCAGTCTGCACAGCACTTCTTTCATTTCATACTTCTCGTCTTCTACTCCTTTTCTTTTTGTCATCCTGTTTGTTTGCTGGCTCTCTCTCTCTTGCTCTGTTTTTCTGCTGATACCGACATACATGGATGTGACATATTCTATATATAGATACTCAGTGATGTGCCTCTTCACACACTCACACACACACTTACACACACACACTCAGCAGAGCGACACACTCTTACACACTTGTTTGATCCTCAAGTTCAGGTCAGCTCAGCCCAAGCATTGACTAAATCTGCAAAGAAATTAATGAACACACTTCTGTCAGGCCTGTGTGACTGTGTGTGTGTGTGTGTGTGTGTGTGTGTAACATCTAAAGGTGTGTTTAAAGCTGACCTGTCGACTCTTTGTAGATACAATGGCTTTCTCCATCAGAGCCAGAAAAGAAATTGATGAGGTCATCGCCCTTCTACGGCAGCTCGAGCAATCAAAGTCACTTAATGAAATACCCAAGAACTTTTTTTCTTCTTATTTGAGAAAATTCTCCATATGTGTTTATTGAAATGGGTGAAGATAATTTCATTCGGGGCCATCAGAATCTTCTTTGATATCTCTGTGCGGCTCTGCAGCAGCATAAAGCAGCGGGGCATAATTGAAATGACTCATACTTAATATCTCTATCAGATAGAGGGAATTATCACATCTGGAGGATTTTCACACAAGGCTGGCCGGGAAGTGGACGCCCGTCTAATTACTGCGGACAGGAGCTCTGTGTGCCTCTGCCATATCAGCCTGACTTACTGGAGGACATTCAGAGAGACAGCTCATTAAAGCTGTGCGCATGCGTGTCTGTGCTGCATAGAACGCTTTGTAAAATTCCTTTTCAAAGCAGTGTTGGGATGTAGACACAGGCAAACATACAGGATCACACTGAGGTGCTGTCTCATTGTTTTTGTCATTGTTATTAGGTTGTGTAATATTTTATATATATCACAATATATAAAAAACTTATCTTAAGTCCATTCTAAATACCCAGTCCTGCAGGTCCAGGTCACCATTCCTCAATCCTTCACTGTCAGAATTAAAGTTACTGTACATTTGTCTTCACCAAGCTACAAGCAATGTGTACACACCCTCAGAAGGTGCAACAATGGTCCTGAAGGGGCCACAGAATGAAAAACAGTATTTATATTGGGATAGTTGACTAAGTATGAGTTCAGTACATAGAACTCCATGAACATACCATAAACCTCAAATACTGTTGTTCTTTACTTTCAAATACAAATCCTATGTTTGTAAAAGAGGGCAGTAAAATGGGTTGATTCCAAAAACCCAAGTTTTGTAACTGTCTTGACAAATGATGCCCCCAGATTTACATATACTCAAGTCCCTGCACAGAAGGAAATAACAACAAATTATACCTTGTAAACAAAGCCATTAAGAGTGGTCTGCTGTGAAATCCTTCATGATAGATAAGCATGTGGAGCTGACAATTGTTTAGTAACCAGGGGCCATATTTCAGAAACAACTTAACTCTGAAATCCTACCTGTTTAGTTACCATGACAACTTCAGTTAAGACTGAATTTAGGACAAAAGCTATTACAAGACATCAGTTCTTAATTGTGTTATTTTATCCATTAACTCCAGATAATAAAAACAGTATTACAAAAATATCTTAACTAGACCTAACTTTCTAAATAGTGTCCTAACCTTAGGACAATTTCTGGTTTTTTTTATCTGTTTCTATCATTCTTTGTGATAGACATCACTATAACTAATATAATGACATGGCATTTACAGTGCCAAACAATGCTTTCACATGTGAGTATATTAGATTCTGCTAGGATAAGATGCTGTTAAGATAGGATGTTGCTAAGATGAGATGTTGCTAAGATAGGATAAGATGCTGCTTAGATAAGATTGTGCTAAGATAAGATGCTGCTCAGATAGTAGAAGATGCTGCTAAGATAGGATGAGATACTGCTTAGTTAAGATGAGGCTCTGCTAAGATAAGATGCTGCTAAGTTAAAATAAGATTCTGCTAAGATAAGATGCTGCTAAGATAGGATAAGATGCTGCTAAGATAAAATGCTGCTCAGATAGGATAAGATGCTGCTAAGATAAGATGCTGCTAAGATTTGATAAGATGCTGCTAAGATAATATGCTACTCAGATAGGATATGATGCTACTAAGATAGGATATGATGCTACTAAGATAGGATAAGATGCTACTAAGATAAGATTCTGCTAAGATAGAATGTTGCTAAGATAAGCTTCTGCTAAGATAAGATATTGCTAAGATAGGATAAGATGCTGCTAAGATAAGATAAGCTTCTGTTAAGATAAGATATTGCTAAGATAGGATAAGATGCTGCTAAGATAAGATTCTGCTAAGATAAGCTGTTGCTAAGATAGGATAAGATGCTGCTAAGATAAGATAAGCTTCTGCTAAGATAAGATATTGCTAAGATAGGATAAGATGCTACTAAGATAAGGTTCTCCTAAGATAAGCTGTTGCTAAGATAGTAGAAGATGCTGCTAAGATAGGATGAGATACTGCTTAGTTAAGATGAGGCTCTGCTAAGATGCTGCTAAGTTAAAATAAGATTCTGCTAAGATAAGATGCTGCTCAGATAGGATAAGATGCTGCCAAGATAAGGTCTTGCTAAGATAGGATAAGCTTCTGCTAAAATAAGATGTTGCTAAGATAGGATAAGATGCTGTTAAGATGTTGCTAAGATAAGATGCTACACAGATAGGATAAGATGCTACTAAGACAGGATAAGATGCTACTAAGATAAGATTCTGCTAAGATAGGATAAGCTGCAGGTAAGATAAGAAGCTGCTAAAATAAGATCACATTCCTGAATCAAGATAGGATTTGCTTCTGTAAAATGAATTAGTAAAAAACAGACATCTAAAGTGTTTAGCTCCTTTAATAGCTACAGCACAGGAATTATTGCATGAAATGGATGTACCTGATATTTAAACATTGTACAGCAATAAATCTGGTCTAAAACATGCATTTGTTTGTTTTTAAAAGTGTTCAAGACACAGAGATACATGCAGGGCATTCTAGGACAAAATAGTTCCCAGAGAAAGTTTCTCTAAATTGCACCACTTCACATCAAACCACTCTGAATGACTTTGTTTACATCTCAACCATTGAATTATGCAAAAACTTTAAAGAAAGAAAGAAAGATGGAATTCCTCTTGGCCCATTTGCAGCACTGTGGCTAGTCTGAGTTAAATTTACAGTCTGGGTATAAAGCAATAACTGCGCTTTGGGATTGGCAGAAGTATAACTCAGAAATTGAGCTTCAGATTCAGGCTGAATGTAAATTTTCATGGTTGAGGAATTGGGTGTTGGGGGGGTGCGGGGTGGGGGTCTGCTGTGATGTCTCTCTTTCTGTCCACATTAAGGCATTTAGATGTCATTCATTATATTAGCAAAGTTCCTCATGACAAGAACAATTCCATCACAGTATCTTCTGTTTAACCTCATAAACTCACAGCGACTGTGTCAAGGCCTCATATCTCTACAGCTTCATTGATTATGACAGCCAACAAACACAAACTTCTGTCCATTTTCCTTTTTCTCTGTTCACACACGCATACACATACCCTAAGAGGGTGATGAACGACGTCAATCACCTTCTGTCAGTCTTCAGTCACACTCCGCGGGAGACATCCCTTTCGGACTGGTTGTTGTGGCTACACTCATTTTATTCGCATGGGCTGGAGGCAAAGAGATGTTTATGTTCATAAGTTCGCCGGAAGACCACATGTTTAAGTACAGAGAGTCTGTGTGTGTGCGGTGTGTGTGTGTGTGCGTGTGTGAGAGAGAGAGAGAGAGAGAGAGGGAGCGGGATGGTGTAGGTGTGTGTATCTTTATGTGCACAGCTTCAGTACGTCATTATTGAACAGCTTTTCCTCTCGGGGCACTACAGCTGAATCTCTGATAAATCTTGTTTTAATAAAACCAAGAGTCTTTTACTTTCCACATGCAGACAGAGAACATCATGCTGCCTTACACACACACACACACACACACACACACACACACACACACACACACAGAAACAGTGTGTATGCTTAGGGGCAAAAGCTCAGGTAAATGATTATGCTGATAAAAAGTCAGTAGCCAGAGGGATATCTGTTTAAACCGCAGTGTAATTCATGCTGCATCCCTTTAGGAAGTACAACAAGACTTCATTTGCATATTTGTGTTTTTCTGTACAAACACCTGTTCTACATGATGATGTTCATTTAGGCTACTACAGTCTCTCTTTAATTGTTTAGACTTGCTGTGCGCTTCAGGCAAAATCTTTCAATCCATTAATTTCAAAAACATTCCACTAACACTTTGAGCCAGCCATCCTCCAAGCCTCAGACAGTGGTCAGTTTCTGACCACAGAACAGCTCTGTGGTGAACATTATTGGGTTGTGGACCTTAGCACTCTCAACCCAGTAGGAGGTAATGTGTGCAAAAACTGCACCCGTGCCTGATAAACCAGCACCACACAACCAGCTATGCCACTATCATGTCAGAATCACTGACATGAGAAAGGTCCACCAAAAATGCAGTATACTGAAGGCAGCTGCTCATCCGTGTTTCTTTGGAAATCAAGGGTGTTAAGAGGGAGTTTGCCCCACCTTTGCTGCAGAAACAGTCTCTACGGTTCTGGGACAGCCTGACACTAGAGAGGCAGGTTGGCAGTGCAAGCGTTGGTGGGGGGTAGCCAATCACATATGAGGGAGGTAACTGGCCACCTCAGCCAGCACCTTGGAAGCGCAGATGGTCCTACACTAAGCTAACTTTACAACATAGCAAACATGGAAGCTTGGGCCAACTTCTCTCAGTGATTTTGGGAGTGAAGTTGTCAAATATGTTAAACATTTTTAAATATTATTAAATAACATGTTGGTTTGAATGCTTAAAATACTTTATTTTAAAAAAGTTTGCTTGAAATTATTTTCCAGTTGTTGTAGATTACATAAATAAAACTCTGCTGTGCTCTAGAACTGACCCTGTGATTAATCATTACTTAAGTTCAGTTATTAATAAAGCTTTTTAAAATTTTTATATAAAATTGTATTTAAATAAACAAATAAATAAATAAATACAGTGCAATGTCTTACTCTACATAGTGTGACAACTCACCAGCTGATGGGGTACAAGTACACACTCACTGTTTAATTGTTTATAAGTGTCTGTGCTGAAATAAAAGTATGAGCATGTAATGAATACAAAATGCCTGAGAGTTCTTTCATTTGATGCGTAATTTGCAACATTATGATTTGCTGATGCTACGATACATAAACACATGTGAAAGGTCTGTCAAGATGCCGCACTCTCCTTTATCAAGAGTGATAAATCCTGACTGTGTGGTATTTAATGCCTGTAAAAAGCTTGTCTTAATTTGGTGTTAGCATAATAACATGGCTGCCCTTGTTGGTGCTTTCCAATCATATTTAATATTTTTTATTTAAATAAAAAAAATACTTAATGCCTGCATGCTCCATTATTTGTATATTATGTGATGAAGAAAAAATAATTAAAGCCAAATTGTTTTAGGAAGACAATGTTTTAAACTGCTCATTTCTGAATACTTTGGTATATTTAACAGCACAGTGTCTTCAGGGCAGTAAAGTAAAATAATAATGATAACGATTTTAATGATTTGATACTTTTCTTTTCCAAATGATCGCTTACAGCATGTCTTGTGGCTGTGTAGCTCCTGCATTAGTAAAGTTAATCGCTACTGTGTGTGCTGTGGCTCTTGTAGCAGAAATGTCACAGCCTTTGATGCACTTTACATAGCTACAAGGTTAGACTGACCACAAATTACAAATCATGCAGCTCCCAAAAGGATTTTTCAATATCACAAAGGTTTTCTAAATGCTCTCGGCGCAGAACTCATGTTCAGCTCAGACCTCCAGGATTGAATGCCTGACCTACCATGTTAAAATTAAGTTTTTAATAATAATATATTCATACATATTTAGTGTTAATTTTTAGGAGTTATATTTTTAACGGAACCAGAAAAGGACAGACCTTTTCTCCTGTCTCACAGACACAGGCTTTCCTACAAAAACCATGCAAAATAACCAGGAGGTTAAATTGTGCTAGTCATCTACTTAATATATCGTCGCTGTCCAAAGAAAAACAATCTCCATTTTTGTTGATTTTTACTTTTATGCCTCATTTGATCATATGAGCTTCTGTTTACACTTTGTGGAAATTTCATGAAGAATGGACCAACAGAAATGGCCCAAAACTGCTTGGAAAGACGTCTGGTTCCATTGACTTCCATTCAAATTAAATGAGGGTTTTGGCCTCTCCTGTAAAATTGCCATTTTGGAGATACCTGTTTTTCTTTGGACAGCGACGATATAGCAGATCTATAACCTGCTAAACTGGCCATCCCCACAGACTGTTGTTAGACTCTCAGTAATTAATGTATATTTTGGTAAATCTGCTCGTTGATATTAGAACTTCACTGTGGGGATTTGATAGCATTCAGTCCCAACAGCATTCAGTAGAACTCTGCACCAACCCACATCTCCACAACCCAGTGCTGTGCTGGATGTTATAGTTAATGCTTGGCATTGAGTCACCTCAGACTCATGCTCCAGCATCTCCCATTCTATTGGCATTTGCTTTTATTTATATATGCTGTGAGTGCACAAATGAATGGCTCTGTCAGCAATTACTGTTCCTTAAAGTAGCTGAGTTTACTAATTAGAAGGGATGTCTGGATGCTTTGGTCTTGTGGTCAGAAAGTGACCATTGATATATTGCTAATAAACCATGGATGTCACATTGCCCAAGACACATTGTGCATGTTCCAGCCTATATAGACAGATCTACCGTGTTACTTTAAGCTGTGGTAAATAATGAAAAATTCAAACCTAAATAAATGATCTATTTAAGCCCAAGATATTGAATAAGATGATATATCTTAAAACATATCTTAATATAATGAGCTACTGTACACAAAATCATTATTTACAGGGTCATTCTATTGGGAGGTGTCCCAAACATTAACCTCAAATTTCAAACTTGTGAAAACTAATATATTTTAAATAAAGATCTTTTAAATTGTATTCTAAAGTGAATCATTTTTGTTTTAGTCAAAAATAAATGATTTTACTCTACAGGCATTTTAAAGCAGGAAGTGAGAAATTAGTCCCTCATGTCCAGTGAGCAGTAAGATCCCACAGTTTTGAATTAAATGTGTCCCAGAATGTTACTACCAAAACATATATTGTCTGCATTTAAGTAAAATTTTAGTCTAAAGTCCAGGTGAGTTAAAAGTACAAAATGTACAAAAGTACAACATTTCATAGAAAAAACAATTGAGTAGAATCACCCAACCAGTAAGTCCAGCAGATGTCCTTTGCATTGTATGAAAATTTCATAATGAGTGGACCATTAAAAAATGCTCCAGAAATGAATAAAATCTCTAGGGCTGTACCCCACTCAGAATTTTGTCAGTCGAATCGGATTCGCC
>CM067481.1:20462283-20688368 GCA_034552555.1 Semaprochilodus insignis | reverse complement strand
CGTTTTTCCTTCACCGCAAACAGCCATTATGTCTAAAACGAAAGTCAACTCACTGGTTTGAAGCTGTGTTCATGTCTGACTAAATGACGAGCAGAATTAGCTTTAATTTGTTCGGATTCTCTTCTTCAAAAGCTCCTCCAGACTTTTTCTGAGACATCGTTCCACCCGTGTTTCTCAGCTTCACAGCTTTAGTTTCCTTCAACGGTGAACCGCCAGAGCACATTGTCACGTGGATTTAATTTTTTAGCAAGCATGTGTCATAGCCCAGTTAGAACTTAAATATATATTTATTATTCCCCTTTTAATAATTATTAAAATGTCTTTTAAATGCTTAAAGTTCTTGTGCATTTTGTAAGCTTTTGTCTGTTTTAAACAAACTTGAAGGTTCTCAGTCAAATTAAAGGGTCTCCGACTGACGACTCGTCGAATTCTAGAGGGCAGCCCTAAAAATCTCTCTACATTAACTTGCGTTGAAAATACTGAAGGTGTTTGACCTCTCCACTAAAGTTACCATTGTGTAGATAATTGATTTTCCTTCGGACAGCTATATATAGTTACTGTACCAATTCAAGTCAAGAACCATTTAGGATTCAATTAGCCTTCGATTTATGAAGGTAGGCTGTCCAGCAGTCTGCGGGTAGTGATTGAAATTTTCCTGAGTGTATTTATGTGAGCAGATTTATTTTTTGCACATTTGCTTATAGGGTGGGTCACTAAATTACCAGATACTGAAGAGCTCTCATAAATAACTGTGTCTCTTGAAACATTCATTTTGTTTGTAAGATTTCTCCAGGTATACTTAGGAACGTCAGCGCTGTGGGATTGCGGCACTGTTTTCAAAGTGAAATTGCAACACTCCGGCAATTATGCTTAAGCAGTGAAGAAAAACTCATCACAGCAGTGATGAGCTGTGACCTGTGCTACTTACTGATGCTTATTACCCATCGTTATCTTATTACAGTTTTGAGCCTAAGTAAGGAGGCCTGTGGAGAAGCTATGAACAACGAGACAAACACATCAATCCACCTACACGCACAATCACCCAGGCCTCCCTCAACATACACAGACACACAACCCATTCTAAAACCCATCCACGTCTCTTTACAATGAAGCAGAACATTCCCCACTCCTCAAATTCCCCAGGCCAGAAAAGGAATAACCATGAACCAACACTTCCTCAAGCTTACTCTATACTTTCAATCTATCTTTGTCTTCCTCTTCCCCATTTTGGGAAGGGAGGAGAAGGCTGCATACAGAGCAATGCTCTTTCTCTTCTACTAGAGCCCAATAGATTAATACTGTTTTCATCTTAAGTCTGGGTCAGTTTGAAGAGAGAGAGAGAGAGAGAGAGAGAGAGAGAGATGGAAAGACTTTATGCTATTTACACATCGATTATAAATTCTAAAAACTGTGATTCTTAGGGTTTGTTATATAACATGGCAGGCACTGAAAACAGATCTACTGGAGAACTTCTCTGTAATTGAGTCAAGCCAATTTGTGTAGTGTATATAGTTTGAGCTCTGTAGATATACAAAATATATTGACTTGAAATTAAAACCATAATGAGACTGAAAATACTGTATGTGTATCATTATGCCTCTACCCAGCTAGAAATGATTTGCTCTAAAAACGTTTTGAGAATATGCAATGTAATGTTCCATTAATGGTCTCAGTGGGAAGTTTTGGTTCGCAGAATGTTCTTTCTAAAGGTAGGAGAACGTTCTCAAAAAACATTCTCAGGTCTCAGTAACATCCAAAAAAACATTTTGTGTGTGTTGTGCTGAGATTGAATTCTTTTGTTATCACGTAACATAATCTGTGACCCTGACAACATCCTCAAAACATCCTCTGAATGATGCAATTCAACTGTTATGTCTTAGTTAACATTAACTTATGGGAACATTATTTCAAATGATCTTTAAAACAGTCTTCGAACATTAGATTAAAAGATTTTCACATGTATTTGCAGGTAAAGTTCTGCCAACGTTGCCTACTGGCTAGGTTGTTGTCATGCATCATATGTCCAGAAGGCCTGGTGTCACTCCATCTCTACCCCTACTGCAAAATCTGCAGGAACTGTGTGAGAATATTCAAGCTGCATGGGATGGATTATCACAGGACACCATTAGGAACCTCTATAATTCCATGTCGAGATGTATGCATGTTGGATTAGCAAACATGGTGGCCCAGCACCATACTGAGAGACACTACTTCGGTATGTGTAGCTCAATAAATATTACCCATATCAGTCTAAATTTCTCACCATTTATTGTTCCTGGTTCTGGGTTCCTTCTTTTGATGATGAGTGTAATCAAAGTTCAGGTGTATCTGTTCATGTACATCAATTACTTTAATGAAAACACACTTTTATAAACATTTACATGTTTTCAAAGCACTTTCAGATAAAAAGGGACCACCATCACCACGTATGTGGGTGGAAAGCCACTGCTATGCCTTTAATGTTATATCACAATTGCAACTTTATATGGCTGCATTCCACCATGGCCTTGTGCTATGAGCATTTTCAATGCTGACATGTAAACGCAGCATACATATGAATGCATAGCACACATGATGCTCGGTCTCGCTCTCTCTCACATATATGTATATATACACACATATACAGACAGAAACAATGAAAGAGAGAGAAAGAGATGCTGCACCCTTCAACCCCTGCAGTATTTTTTAGTACATGCTATGCACATACACATCACAGAAAGGTTATGCTGCTTTGCTGCATTCATCATTAAGAATTTAACACTTGGTAGCATCAGTATGCGTCAGAGAAGAGTTTGAAAGCAATTTGAGCAGTTATAAGAGCTGTAGAGGGGTCACATCATAGGGCTCTGGGAAACGGGATGGTCTTATTGATGTATTGCTCACCATACTGGTCGTGCGGATACTAACGTAGCATCCTGTTGGCAGCAGTGTATAGAATAAGGAATGCCACCAGCGACATTAATGATCTGGGAGACCTATACGAACCACAGGGAGGGAGAATTGACATATTCTCCATGTGCAAAGCGACCCAACAGCCACAATTGCGGACATTCAGGGAGCAGTGATGCCGCTAACACCACGTCAACTTCACCAAAGACTGCAATGTTGTCATGCGAGACTGTCATAGAAAAACTCATAATGGCAGTGGGTCATCTTCAGCGACAAGTCTCGCTTTTGTCTTGGTGGATCTGTGTGTGGAGGCACCGTGGTCAGCGCCAAGATGAATGGTTTGTTTTTACATGTCCAGAAGGCCTGGTGTCACTCCACCTCCACCCCCACCGCAAAATCTGCAGAAAATCTAGCCTTAAAGTAAAAAAATCCCACAATCAAAGAAAAAATCCCCTGAGAATGGGGAATTCCTGGGAATTCCTTTAAACAGGTTAAACAGATTTAACAGTTAAATTTATAGTATTCATTGTTCACTGTTTTGAAAAGGTATATACAGGGATGTATACCCCATTTCATTAACTGGCTAACTAACTGCTAACAATACTCACTTTCCTTAGTAATGGGCATTCAACTCCAGTAGAGCAGATTCCTTGGGATCGGCTCAAGAAAGAAACTCAGTATTCCCTGAGCTTATTATTTACCAGTGAAGCCTGGCGTTTTTGATGGCTTATGGAATGAAGTAAACAGCTTGTATTTGAGTAGCATAAAATATAAATCTGTTATTATTTTATTTATTGAGTGTTCCATGGTTTATTATAGTTTCACTCTACAAGGTAGGCTACTGTATGATTTTATGGCATAGTTTACAAAGTTACGTAAGTCCCAATTATAGCAGTCATCCTAGCGTCATCATAGCCCATCACCCAGCCAATGTTTTAGCTCAAGAACATATCACTATGATCTGTGACAGCTCTTAAGAGTTAGTAAACTAAATTTAGGCTGTTGTAATCTTTGCTGCATCTTTGTATGTGTTGCTCTGGCACTGACTCTTTTTTAATTAAGTGGATTTAAAGCCAGGAGTTGCGTACCACTAGCCTTTATGAGCTCAAAAATGATGCAATTCTACGTGTTTTTCCTCCGCTTGGATAGTTCAAACACGAAATTCCAAGTTTTGACTTCCTGCATTGAAGCCAAGCTGAATGCATGCAAAGAAGATCAGATTATGGATCATATCATCAGGTTTTTTAGCCAGTCCTTCCAAATTTTAATAAAGTGGTGATATTTTTTTATATTATTCACTGGAACTGGCAAATACGGTCTTTTAAGTGTTTTTAAAGAGATAATCATGAGAAGCTTTCCTTAGTTATAGCCATGTTTGTTTATGTGAATCAGTGGATATTATGACTGAAATATTATAGTAAGTTTGTGTGGCAAGATGGGCAAATTATCCCATGTTAATGATTTAGACGGAGCAGCAATGCGGGAAGTGGGAGCGCTGAGAGTTCTGCAGTACCTCCAGATTTTAGGATTGTATCTACTAGTAAATATAACAATTATACATAACGTGAACTTAACAATCGAGTGAAAGTTTGTGCTGTGTATACTTATTCATATCGTTCGCATGGCATCCCTGTTCTCCACCCTGTTCTTTGTGTCATGTGAAGATAAATCAGAAGACAGATTTGATGTAAATTAAAATTGATTGTTGCATAGTCGAATCCCACTGACCTAGCAAGGCCAGGAGGTCAAAACCTTAGCAATTTAAATGTGGACTGACTGGAGTCTCTGTTACATGGGGTTTTTCTCTTGACTTGCTGGAAGTTGGAGATTCAGAGCATGAAGAAGACCAAGTTGACCACCACAGCACCATGCACACTTGCAACCAGGGGTGTAGCCAAGGAGTGGCCAGGCATGGCCAGTGCAGCCCTGGAATAAAGCACAGCTACTATTCTGCCCACTTCATCTATGGAAAGTGAGGCATTCAGTCATCATCAGTCAGTTATCATTAGTAAAACATCATTTATGCTGTGAAAATCATCAGGGTAGTTACCAATCAGTTGCAGTCTGATGATGCTGCATTTTATAATTAACATATCTTGCTGTGATAGTGTAAATTACTCAGCAAACAGGCAAGTGAATGCAAGTCTCTTCAGCAGTGCTGTTCTGTGAGCTACATTATGAAGCAGGCTGTTTAATGGTAAAATAGGTTAACTATTAAAAATTAGCTATAATTGTTTATCATGCTAATACATTTCTTTTTACAGTTGAATGCATGCACATGCAGTTTGTAGGACACCTTATTCAGTTCTATCTGGCGGGCTTTCTCATCATTAGAATCATGTATAACCTGTAGTGAACGCAATACAAATGAACCACTTCTATGGCCTGTCTGTATATTCTCCTAAAGTTGTGCACTGAGTACAGTGCTGCACTGATATTACTTGTTTCATATAGATCATTTATTCATAGATAACTAAAACATGTTAAATCAACACAGTTTTACCTCTCAGCAATAGTTGTACTGGTGTAATATTTATTTCATCTGTAAATAATGGATAGATTTTGTTACATGCAGAGGAAAAACAAATTAATTTACATGTCATTTTAATACAGAATTTATATTTTTAGATTAGATTAGATTAGATTAGATTAGGATCAATTTTGTCATTGTGCAGAGTACAGGTACAGAGCCAATGAAATGCAGTCAGCATCTTACCAGAAATGCAAAATATAGTATTATTTACATATAAAGTGCAGGAAGTAACCATGGCAAGCAATGCAAGGTTACAATACGTACAATTATGGACAGTGGAGTGTTAGACCTGTTCGATTTTTCTTCTTAATTCTTAAAAGTACTCTGATTTGTTTATTCACAAGGCATTTGTATGGGTTAGGCAGGTGTAGAGACTTTGCATTTGTGACATGGCAAGAGAAAGAAAGGAACAAAGAAAGACAAAAGAAAACTAACAAAAGTGAACCACAGGTGAGAATGAAAGAGCAAACAAAAAAATCACAAGCAAAAAGCAGGGGAGGACAAGGACCTATAAATACAGACACAAAGTGAGAGAGAAACATCCAGAGACAGGGCAGGGTTACAAGCAAAACACAGGTGGACATAACAACGGAATGGAGCTATGGAGGAACAAGGGAGACAAAACTAAAGCAACCCAAAAAGCCTCATTCTCAGTCTTACAATACACAATAGCATGTACTTGCTAATACCGCAAGACCATAAAGCTATGTACTTCTCTTTCTTGTGGATTTTAGCTCCAGCATTTAAGGTGCTGCTGCCTCCTTTACCCAACCAATCAAGAACTTAAAAAGTTAATTAGCTGGAGCATGTATGGCAGATTGCCTTCCGCCCAATAAGAGCTGAATAGGCTCCAGCACCCCCACCCCTCTCTGCGACCCTCAGAATAAGCAACTTAGAAGATGAATGAATGAATAAACAAATGAATGAATAATTGATTGAATGAATGAATGAATTAATTAACTAATTAATTAATTAATTAATGAACAAATGTATGGTAGATCTGCAGGAAGGTAGATTTCCAGGATTAAGTTTAATGAGCACTGTTATAGGATGTCCCATTTCTCATTGTGCCACTGAAAAGTATGCCATTCATGAAACCTTTACTGCACTCTTCAAACTCAGCTGCTGCTGGTGACGGCCAGCCAAAGTGTGCAAGGGGAACAGTTGTCTGACAAACTCTGACCAACATAGTAGGGAGGAAGATTTTCAGATGTGCGTAAAAATGCATTTGTTTATTAAATTGTTTATTAAACTTGTCATACAGCTGCATTATGTGACCTGTAATCCTAACTCAGAATCTTTAAATAAGCAACTTAGCAAGTTTAAAAAACAACCGATTCCCCCATATGCATGAGTCTGTACCAAATGCACACAGTTAAAATAAGCACCCCCTAAAGTGTAGGCAGGAGTGCCCTATAGGTCTTCATGGCGTTGATGACATTTGGGACAGGGCTTGAGGCACGGTAAGAAAGGGGCAGCGGCAGTTAAACCACAACAGTTTGGAGGAAATAAACTGTCTTCAACTTATGCACCCACACCCAGCAATGATGTCAGGCCAGTGAAACCAAATGTTGAATTACTGCTAACAGTTACCTTTGTGCTCATATTTAGAAGACCTGTGTTCTAGTGATTTGAACTGGATGAAGATGTATTGGCATCGTTTGCTTTGCAGAAATGAGCTTTCTGCTTTTCTTGACGTCCTTTTCCAACCTCAGAATAAAAGTTTAGACTAGAACCTGTCACTACAGATTGTAAATCTAATGTAAATGCAATTCATTACATAACATCATTATGTAAATGAGTTTAAATAGTACAATAGTAGTCTCGGATGGACTAGTTTAACATATGTAAATGTAAGCAATGGAGGAAACTTTTTAAAAGTTCTGTCGGGTCATAAAATGATTCTGTGATGTAAGGGGCAGCTGTTTTTCAAGTGGTGTAAAAAATGAAGGAAGAAAAAAAACGAGACAGTGTTCAGACTCCAAAAGCATGTCTGTGCTGGTTTATTCATGTAGATGTTTTAAGGTAGTGGTGACTAAGGCACAAACAGAGGCAGGGTGGGTAAATACTCAATAATTCAAAAGGTTTCATTTCCCCCCCCCCTCTCTCTTACTCTCTCTCTATCTCTCTCTTTCTTTCTCTTTGTCTCTCTCTCTCTTTCTTTGTTTCTCTCTCGTTATCGCTCTCGTCTCTCTCTGATTGAATGTGAAGTTTGAGGATGTTGATGGAGTTCCAGCTGTCACCACTGCAACTCTCCAACATCTGTCTGAGCGCAGACTGAGAGACTTGCTGAATCTCCATCCATCTGCATTAAATCTGCACATGCACATACACACACAATCACTCCACCCACACACAAACCCCCTCCGCCACCACAGACACACACACACACACACACACACACACACACACACACACAGACACACACAAATTCCCTCCAGTGAAATCATGGGTTGGCACGCTACTGATGGAATTGCCAGAGAGAAAATGGAAATCTGTTTCTGCGTAGTGTCCATCAGCAAAGATCCCACACACTCTCTCTCACACACACAGGCTATTTAAAACTGGCTGTCATAGTTCGTGATCTCTGACTCTCTGTCCTTTGCGTATGAGTTGGGTTATTACTCCGGACGTCTGGACTGAAGCCATCTTGGATGCATCTCAGGGTTTAACCATGACAGGACAAGAGAGTCTCTCATATGATGAAATGGGCCACTGGGGACACAAACAGTGCTCTTGTTTATGCTCAAGCTGGGTGTGTTATNATTACTCCGGACGTCTGGACTGAAGCCATCTTGGATGCGTCTCAGGGTTTAACCATGACAGGACAAGAGAGTCTCTCATATGATGAAATGGGCCACTGGGGACACAAACAGTGCTCTTGTTTATGCTCAAGCTGGGTGTGTTATCTCCCCCTCTAAGAAGTCTTAATGGAGAAGACAATACAGGCGCCAGGTCTCCTCACTGACCACTACCATCATCATCATCATCATCATCATCATCATCATCACCATCATCTTCTTCATCATCAACAATGCATAGATCACACTGTGAAGCTCTCTCTTTCTTTCTTTTATTCTTTTATTTCTATTATTCTGTTGCTATTTTGCTCTTCATTTGTTTCATCTCTTTAATTCTTTTTCACACTTTGTTATTATCTCACTCTTTACTATTCCCACTCGCCCTCTTTCTCTCGCCCTTTTCATTTTTGCTCCCGTTCTCTCTCAATCTTTCTCCATCTTTTTCTCTCATTTTCTGTTTCTAACATTCTATCTCTCTCACTGATTCTCCCTCCCTCTTGCTACATCTCTTTCTGTTGCTTTCACCTCTCTCCCATGCTCTCTCCTCTTTCCAGCATTCTCTCTTCTCACTCTCCTTCTGCTGCTCTTGATCTCTCCACCAACTCTCATTTTCCTCCCTCTATCCTTTTCTTTCTCTTTTGCCTTCTATTTCTCTCTCAACCTCTCTACTGTCCCTCTCCCTCTATCTCTCATTCTCTCGCCCTCTCTCAATCATTCTCTCACTCTTTTGCCCCTGTTTCTATTATTCTTTCTTATTCTCTCTTCCTCTATTTCTATTATTCTTTCTCATTCTTTCTCCACCTCCCTGTCATTCTCTTTCCCCTCTCCCAGTCATTCTCTCTTCCCCTTCCCCCTTTTTCTATCATTCTCTCTGCATGTCCTCTCTTTCTCTCTCTCTCTCATTCTGTCCGTTCTCCCCTCTTTTGCCCTTTCTCAGACCTCTCTATGAACCATTTCTCTATCCCTCATTCTCTCTCCACTCTTTTTTATCCTTTCTTTTTCACCCTCTCTTTCTCTCCCCCTTTTCTTTTTCTCTTGCTCTTATCCCCTCTCATCCCCCTCTCTCATTCTCTACACATACCTTTCACACTCTGTTCTTTCCTTTTCATCTATTTCTATTGTTTTGTCACTCATTATTCTCTCCTTCTATCTCTTTTTACCTCTTTACCAAGACCCATCTTCCTCCCTCTATCCTTGTATCTCTCTCTTTTGCCCTCACATTCTCTAAAGATCTCTCTACCAGCCCTCTCACTCTTTCTCTCATTCTCTCTCATTTCTTTTTCATTCTGCTTCACCCTCTTTCTCTCCATCCAACCATTTTCTCTCTCTGTTTTTATCCCTCTTTCCTCCTCTCTCACTCTCCTCCTTCTACTGTTTCCCTCTCTCATTATTAGCCTTCTGTTTCACTCGCTCTTGAACTCTCCACCAACCTTCTGTCTTTTCCCCCTTTTTCTTTTCTCACAATTTCTACTTTCTCTTTCTCTGGCCACATCTCATTCTTTCTTTCCCTTCACTCTCTTTTTCTCTGTCCCTGTTTTCTTTTTATTTCTCTCTTGTCCCTCTCTCATTCTTCAACACTTTTTTTGCTGTCTCTCTCTCTCTCTCTCTCTCTCTCACCCCATGTCTTTCTCCCTCGTTGTCTCTCTCTCACTCTCTCTCCCTGTGGCATTCCAGCCTCATTTCCTCTCCTCACCCCTCAAAGAGACAATCACAGCCTTGGGGCGAGCGTACACACACATGAACATACACACTGAAACACACACATGTACACGTACACACACAGCCTGGGGACAAAGGGGTGGTTATTAATTTCACTTTATGAATAATGAAATGCAGAGCACAAGAGTCTGACAGGGTTTTTAGAGCCATTCTGTAAGCACAGCGGGTGGGGTCACTGCTGGAGTGAATACATTACAGTCCAGAGCGGAGCATCAGAAAAACTCCTCTTCTAAAGGTACACACACACCCCGCTGACACACACCCCCTGACAATTTCTAAAGTACCAAAGAGGAGTGGGACACTTCGGGGCATGCCACACAGCTGGAACCACAGTAGACAGAGGAATGTGATTATGTGTGCGTGCTTGTGTTTCGGATCCTGGGTCACTAATTTTCCTGGAACTCAGCCATCCTCAGATTTCTTGTTGTTCTCCCTTGAAATATGGGAAACTCTGCCAAGCGTATTTTTTAGAAGATTAATTAAGATTAATTAAAGAATAAAAAACAGAAACAGAAAAAAAGAACTTCCCACAATATAATAACGCTACTAATAAAAAAAAAATGGTGTGCTTTGACTTGATCTTTAGTTTGGCAGTTTTTCAATAGCTTGGACTAATAAAACCATATCTGCTACTAGTGACTCTATCGTGGTCTCATAACGCCTTTAAAAAAACAAGTAGACTTAAGGTTAAGGCTAGACCTACAGGAGTGACAACTGCAAAATTATTACATGATAGATCTTCATGTCTGACAACTTAATATTTTACTGGACAGAACACATATTAGTGGGAGCAAGCTCATCTCACAGCACTGACAATGAAAGATAGCCTGACAATGATTATGAGGCATCCAGGACTAGCCCCAGTCCGCTGCTGTGCAGTATGTGTGTTAGCTAATGAAAGCTTCACTGAAGAAAAATACCAGACTAGCTATTAGGGATATTATACAAATCTAACTTTGTGCTTTTACATTACAACTATATTGATTCTACATGCCAGCAGCAAGGATTTCATCGTATTCTGAGGTTATATAAGAAAAAAGATACCCTTATTTAGATCAGAAATTAGCACATTATTAGCACATCTCTTGGCAGACAAATTTTCACTCACTTATTTGTATACAGATAACAAAAACACATTCTGCTTACACTTGTAACAAGATCTATCTCTGACCACGTCCAAATGTGATTCGAGTGATTCAATCATAATCCAATTACACTGCATCCTGAGGGTGTTTATACCTGGCTTTCCATGTGGTCAAATGAAGCCTGAACGTGATACAGTCACCACTAAAGACATGTTATGTAACGCAAGGTGTAAACACGCCCTAAGACCGGTCCACAAAAAACACCCTCCATTTTGGTCCAGGTATCAAGCTGGCTAACTCACTAACCATACAGGATGAAAACACATGAACCTAATTGGATCCAATAATGATATGTATGCAAGACTATAGTACTGCACAACGATGATGAAATAAAATGTACATAACTGACATGGTCAGTCGCTGTGGGGTGACTTGTGTGCAGCTCAGCCAAGGAGCTAACATTACAGTTATGTACCTGGCTAACTTGTGTATCATGCAGTCTCTTAATGATATACAGGGAAGAGAATGTAAAAGGTTTATGCTTGGACAATGGTAAAATTAGCATATCGTCCAGTTTTTTTATAGCTGCTGTATGAAGTGACGTCCCTTCAGGGGTCAACACAGCCAAAGCAGCAGCTTCTCATGTCACCAAAGTTGAACTTGATGCAAAGTTCTGCACACAAAACCCTCATAAGCTGGCAGAGTTGTCTATCTCAAGTGTTGTACAGATAATGAAAAACAAAGCTGATCCTTATGACAACCATGTTTGGTTACTATGAATCTGACTAATTTACTGAAGTAATCCAACTTGTTTATGTCCCTCTCTCAGCTATGGAGTTATACCTGTCTGGAGTTATAATGTTATACCTGTCTGTTGTTTGTTGCTTAGTGCAATCCACAATGGTCTGTTATCTAATCTGCTCAAGTTCCACATTATTTCTCTCGAGGATTGCTTAGACAGTGAGCTATGCAGGTACTGGCATCAGATCACCTGATGATTTGACCTCAGACCACTCTAATTCGTGTTCTTGAGGTTTGTGGTGTCTTTCTGCAGGTGTGCTCTGGCTTACAGTAACATTATACCTTGAACCCAGTCAATAAAAAAAACCTGTTCTATGTATTTACACATTGCAATGCTATTGGGATGGAAGATAAAAGTTACCAGGAACAATAAATGATGATGAATTTACACTGATATGAGCAATATTTATTGAGTTACACTTGCAGAACTAGTGTCTCTCAGTGTGGCGTCGGGCCACCATGTTTGCTAATGCAACACGCCAGACATCTCAGCATGGAGTTGTAGATGTTCCTAATGGTGTTCTGTGATAATCCATCCCATGCAGCTTGAATATTCTCACACAGTTCCTGCAGATTTTGCGGTAGGGGTGGAGATGGAGTGATACCAGACCTTCTGGAAGTGTGACGCGTGACAACACACTGTTCATCTTGGCACTGACCACGGTGCCTCCACACATGGACTCGTTGATCATCTCCTCCATGACAAAAGTGGGACTCATCACTGAAAATGACCTGCTGCCATTCTCTCCATGACAGTCTGGCACAACACCATTGCAGTCTCTGGCGATACTGACGTAATGTTAAGGGCAGTCGTCACAACGGTCTGTGTGCATGTAGTCCTGCTTCATGCAATCGTCTGTCAATGATGCTGGCATTAACAGTATGACTCATGGAGGGCATCACTGTTCACTGAATGTCCACAATTGTGGGTGTTGGGTCAGTTAGGTACAGCGATAAGCCCCGTCCTTGCTTAAGTCACATGTGCAACTGAGCATGAAACTTGTTTGTGCAACTTATTTGTGCAACTTTTTTTGTCAAAGAACATATGTATTAATTCATGTTGCGCCTTCCACGAGTGCCTTGTTTTGAAGTTTCAAGGAGAAGCTGCATGTTTGCTCCTACTCAGATCAGAATGTCCTCTGCATGCTGCATTTCACTGATCCTCTGTGATGCTTTTCTCACAATGAATATTATGTGGGCAAATGAAGCAGTCATTATGCATGAGGTAATCTGTTACTTCATATATAATGTGGATTAGAAAGAGCGCATTTTAGATGTTTAGCAGGATTAAACACTGAGAAGCCTCTGTACGGCATTATGAGTCATTGTTGTCTATTAGACTCAGGGATGCTCAACACCTGCACTCCCCAACACACATACACACACAACCTGTTGTATTATTGCAATTTGAGGAACATCTGTAGCAGCTGTGAAGATTAACACAGCTCCATTATAGCAATCAGAGCGGCCATTTGGCTTATTTTCTGTCTGCCACTCTCTTCCTCTCTGCTCCACTTCTGTCCTTTTTTCCCCAGCAGTGGTGAGTGTGAATGGTGATGGTGGTGTAACTCTGGGCATCAGCCTGTCTCATCACATGAACAGCATTAACAGCTGAAAAGATCTGATCCCTAAAGAACAACAGACCAGGCCTGCGTCCTTCATGTTTCAGCGAACATGAAATAACTCTCCTGAAACGTGATTAAATGAAAGACATAGAGAGAACAAAAGAGGGAGATCAATAGATACAGAAGAGACAAGGGAGAAGACAGAGAATGAAAGAAAAGGTTGGGAAGGGAAAGAGAAATAGAGAAGTGGGCAATATGGCTGCCGTTTTACATCAGTTGTGCATTGTTTATGTGCATGTTTTGATGTCCTCATTGCTGGCTGAGGAGGTTGCCGTCACAGTCGCAGAGACAACAGCCAAGAGTTTTTCCACCAGTGACTACACCAGGCTTCTTGGGCTAGTTGAAGCGACTCTACATCACAGCTATGATGTAGCCTGGACTGCCCTCTTTAGTAACAATAAGTCACAGCTATGAGGCTACTTGGACCGGGTGCCCGTTCAGTGCTACATCGCAGCTCTTTGGCTGCTTGGGCTGGCTGCTTGGATGATACTCTGCTGCAACTGAGATGCTACCGGAACTGATGGTATTTGGCTGTATGCATAAGCAGTCTTTTGGGCCGGCTGTCTAAGCGATGCTACATTGCAGCTACATGGCTATAGATAGATAGATAGATAGATAGATAGATAGATAGATAGATAGATAGATAGATAGATAGATAGATAGATAGATAGATAGATAGATAGATAGATAGATAGATAGATAGAGTGGTGAGATATACTGAATGAGTGGGGGTAAGTAGGGTCCTAGACAGACTGAGAAAGGAGGGAGAAAGAATCAGAAAAGAGAGAAAGAGATGGGATAAAGTGAGAGAGCAACAGAAAAGGCTAGAGAGATACAGAAGAAAAAGAGAAGGGATGAATAGAGTGAGGTGAATAGAGAAAGGATAGATGGGAAAAAGAAACAGGAAAGAGAGAGCAAAAGAAAAATAAGGGAAGAAAACAAAAGAGACAGAAGAGAGTGAGAAGGGAGGAATAGAGAGAGAGAGAGAGAGAGAGAGAGAGAAGGTTGTCTTTCATGTGCTTATAAGACCTACATGAAAGGGATTTTTCGGTCATGAGTCAAGATCACTTTAATCCACCTTCATCATAATGTCCACTACACACACCCACACACACATGCACACTCACACAAAGGCACGCACTCACACGCACACTGAGTTGGATTAGTGTGCTTTCATCAAAAGTGCCGTTGTGTCATTTTGTAACTGTCTGTATGTGGCACGCTGCGGGACAGTAATCAGGACGACTCTGCTCGTACTAATACAGCCAAGGCGGCCTTTTCTATTTGTCTTATCTGTTGATCTTCTACTTTGCTGCAAGACAAAACCGGCTAGTAATTTGCCCCACTTCTGAACTCACACAACTACAGTGGGAAAGTTTAATATGCATTAAAGATTAAAATTAATAACATTAATTCCTCTTATTCATCCTGCTTGGACTAAGAAGATTGAATTCCACGCATTCGCTTGCTGGCGGAGGTTTGATGTCTTTGTCCCTCTCCTCTTAATTAAACCTGTTTGAAACATGAAAGCTTTCATTTCTCCTCCTGCCGCATACTTCATACAGAACGAGTGAAACAAATGAAAAAGGGAAGGGGTGCTGGGGGGGTGTGTTTCTGTCGGTTTTCTCTCACTCATGCTGAGGATGGTCTCGTCTGTTGACTGCTCGTTTAAATGAATGGGGCTTTTAGCATGTGCGGCATGAGGAGATAACGACTCAACATTATCAGTCCAATCACTTTCTGGAGGAAGCGATGGGTCATAGCCAATTACTCTAAGCAAAGGCGCACATGCTCACATACTGTCGAGCAAATGCAAGTCTTGTAGAAATGAGCGTAGGAGAGCAAGGTACTGTAAAACATAAACCCAGACTTGCTCATACACACAGAGTGATGCACACAGACACAAGCACCAACTCTGTGTTCCAAATAATAAAGGGGCACAATGACACTGAAGAAGCCAGACTGAAATACATCCTGACTCTTTCTATCCACTTTATGTAGTTGGTGTGAATTGTTCTGTTTCTGTCTCCAACTTTGCCTTCCTGCTTTCCTCATTCTATATACTTCTGCAGCCTTTGGTTGCTATCCACAATATTTTTCTGTTTTTTGTGACATGTAAAGGAGTTTGTAAATAATGTAATGATTTCTGTATTTTGTGATATGTAAAGAACTGTGTACAGAATGTAAAGATTTTTTTTTACTATTTTGTGATATGTAAAGGATTTTGTAAAGAAAGTAAAGATGTTTTGAAGTTGCCTGGTTGCACAGTTGGTTGTGGTGCAAACTGGAAGCTGATTTTAGGATCATATGCAGTCATATCATGAAAATCTGATATGTGCTGTCTTTTCTAATTTTGGTTCATTTACATTAGACTGAATGCGTCAAAATGTATTGTAATGTGACGAGAGACAATACTCGACTGTATGCAAATGTTTAGGGACACCTGTTTTTGTGGACTTGCCCATGTTTTAGTGACACACCTCCAAAGTGTCCAAAACTGTAAAAAAAAATGCGACTTTAACTTAAATTTCATGTATTAAACTTATATAAATACTGTAAACTGAGCTCCCTGGACAAAAAATTGTCACCTTGCGTGTTTAAGCTGGTGGTACAACTCTTTAATGCAAGAGTGGCTCAACACTGACGTCACCTACATCCAGAACTTGTCCAGTCCTTGCCAAATCGAATGGTTTATTAATGGTTTATTTTTAATGGTTTATTAGCTAAATGTTGAATAGAAGTATTACAACCTCCATCTTAATGTGCATTCATGTTCAAAGAATTTTTTTTTTTTTAAATGTCCCCATATTTCTGTTTTGTAAGGCTGTTAGCTAGCATTTAGCATGTCTCTGTATACTTAGTCAGAAGTTATTCACATATTTCGCATTATGCATCCCGGGTTGGAGTCAAAAGTGATTATTTACCATACCCATGCTCCTCCTAACAAGTAGACTTTTTCTTAACAACTGTTGCCAAGCTGTTACCAAACACTCTCAAAAATTCCCATTCAAACGCATGTAGCTTTAAGTTTAAAATGCTATGCTACTGAGCTGAACTGTGATGCTGTAGCTCAAAACTAGTCCCGTCGGACTGACCACAATTAATTTGACACCCCACTCTAAAATTGATAGCACATCTGTCAGAATAAAATCTCATATCACCAAAAGGAAAAAAGGAAAAAAACATACTGTAAATCAAAGACACCCGAGTTTTTTCTCAAGTCATTTTGGTCCCTTTCTTTTGGTCTATTCATCATAAAATTTACACACAATGTAAAAGGCAACAGGCATTTTTACATTATGTCAAAAACTGAAAATGGACATATAAGGCTTTTCCCCTACAACAGCAATATTATTAACTTAAAATTAAATGACTTAATGACCTTAAAATGTTGAATTGAATTTCTACTACTCAGTTCATTCAGCAATAATATTAAAAGTTATATTAATAGTATTAAAAGTTTTACAGTCTGATAACTAAATTATTTAATTATTTAATAAGACAACCAATTTATAAGTTAAAATATTTTACTGCAAAAGTAACATATGGGCAAGTAAAATGATCCTAAATCTAGTTAATATATCTTAGAATTCCCATTTTGAGATTGTTGTAAGCTAATTTTATGTTAATTTATCTTATTTCCATCTTATTTAGTAAGCCACATTTTCATATTATATTGACAGATAATTCAACTTATTTTTAAATATTAGCCTAATTATATGCCAATATATTCATTCCAATTGAATGAAAACTGTTTTGAAATAAGTAATCTTAAAATGAGCTTACAACAATCTCTAAATGAGACTAAATATAAGAACATTTTACTTGTCAAGATATAAGTATTTTCATTTTTTTCATTATCATTATTCATTTTTTTACAGCTCAATTACACAACAAAAACAGAACTAAAACAACAACAACAACAGTAAAAAACTACATCCTATATAGGACAAAAACTTATATTTGCCAGGATTTTGCCAGTTCTGTAAGGCTTGCCCAACCTCTCAGTAGTTGGTATGAGAGAACACATTTGTGGGCGAAACATGGTTTGCTCAGCGCGCTCAGCCTATCGTGGACTATTATGATGTGCGATAGCATGCTGGATTTTGGTATATGTATATATGATCTCTCAGTTGCTTTCTTGTAGTGTATGCATGGTCCATGTGTAGGCTGTGGCACCGGCTGCCCTGCTGACACTTCATGCTGGTTAGTTATCTTTAGCCACTTTCATTAACACGCTCTTCAGCGCTGCTGCAGTCACAATATGACAAGAGGCCCGTGACATTTCTCTTACAACCACAGTGTGAGAAGTGAGCTGTGTGGGAGGGAAAGAGAGCAGGGAGAGGAAGAAGGCAGAAAGAGGAAGAAGAGGGAGAGAGGGAAAGATGATAGCAAGGAAATGAGAGTGAGTAGGTGGAAACAGTTGAGTGCAAAAGAGGGATCTCAAATAATTAGTAAAGAGTCAGCAAATGAGTCCGTCTGTCTCTCCCTCTCTCTCTCTCACTCTCTCTCGCTCTATTGCTGTGATTTTAATATCATCTTTAACACCTTCACAATGGGTGAGTTATGGAGCATGACAACCACATCCCATAATTACAGCCTCGTCACCACAGTGAGAGCAGAACTAATGATGGCAGAGCAAGTTCTGTCTTTCTCTCTCAAGCACCAAGTGCTGTCTCTGTGTCTCTCGCTCACTTTCTGCTGCTAAATCGCCTTTCCTCCTGCTTCCTTATCTTCTTTCTCTCTGCTTTTTTGAGGAGCGCAGCATGAAAATAAGTTTTTGCATTGGAGACACAAACTGGCCCAAACTCAAACACATTTAGTGAATACTGAGGTTTGCGCCTTAGTTTTGCACAGGAGCTACGAGGCTAGCAAAGTTAACAAATAAGCCACGAGGATGACACTGACACACTATGGATTCTTCATCAGAATCATCATTTTGGCCACTGTGGTCAGACCAGCCAGCTGTGCAACTTTGGGATGATAAGTGAAAGAAAACTTGACACAAAGTACGACCTATGTAAGGGCATATATAATTGAAAACCAATAAGAACAAACAAAAACAAAAGACACCAGAAAAAATAAGAATCAAACACTACTAAGAAACATGGTTACAAAAAACAACTAACATGGAGACAAAACACCAAGCAAGAACAACGGGAACAACAGGGAGTATAAATGGACAAGGACTAATGAGGAACACCTGGGAAGGGGCGGGGCTACAAACTAAGGCCAGGTGAAGGGCCTGACCAGAGGGCGGAGACAGGAGGAGCAATAACCAAAGCAAACAGAAGCACATGGGACAGGACAACAAAAGGCACATGGAAGTGACAAGATAAAAAGAGATAGAAAAACAGAGACAAACAGTGCCTTTCCTTGTTTCTTATGATAGGGGTGGACACCACAACTTTCTAGTGATTAATTTGGCCCCTATTGTTTGTAGTTTCAGTTTGACAGGTTGTGTCAAGAAAAAAGTGTTTTGTCTGGAAAGAGCTGAGGTGTGAAAACCAATTGAGGGAACTGATGACTTTTGGCCAAACTTTCAAAGTTGCTTCAGTATGACTTCAGCATAATAATGAGACTAAAAAGTAATAACTGTTTGGAACATTGTTTCAGTGGAGTTAATTACTGAGTCATTATCATTAATGTAACATCATTCAGTGACTGACTGCTATCTGGAAGCTTGTATTCATAAGAACAAGAAAACTGTGTCAACCTTCTAAATAATTCAAATACACTGGCTCATGTGGCTTCTGATGCTTTAAGTCATATTGTTATCTAGAAATATTTTTAGCATTAAGCCATATATTTTTCAATTAGATAAAGTCTGTAAAGCATCCAGTGGGGTTTTCCATTTGTGAATACTTATTTTGGAGACTCAGAAATCACTTTAAGACCGTATGTTTCATTCAGATGCTCATATTTTTTTTGTTTTTTGTTTGGGAGATGGGTGAAGGTGGACTAGTGTTAGCACATTTGAGTGACGGCTAATCACTCGGCTTATCGAGCTGGAGAATCTGGAGAGGAACGCTCTTCCTCCTACACACACACTGTCTCCCTCTTTCACATTCTTTTCTTTTGCTACATGTCTGTTTTATAAATGCACAAGCACACATATATCCAAACCCACACACACATGCATGCGAGGAAAGCTGTCACAAGCCTGAAGGAAAGAGAACTATCAGCCTTTGTGATTATGCTACCTAAGAGAGCCTTTGCAGCATCACCCTGTACATGTGCCGTGTGCGTGCATGAGTGAGTGTGTGTGTGTGTGTGCATATTTTAATTTAATCTGATTGCACTACACCCATAAAATCAACCTGAAATCAAAATGGACTTTTATTTGCCTAGTTAGATCAGATGTTCCTGGTTGCATTAAGCACAATTAATAACATCATTTTACAAGCAAAATGCTTGTTTTTCTGTAATATGTCAGCAAAATGCAGTGTCCTCAGGTTTTTGATACCATGAAGCACCCCCATCTATCATCAAGCAAAAACACTCAGCTAGCTCAGATACCCTCCCTAATACTGTGTTTCACTTGGAAATACATCACAGTATGGAAGGAAAATGATTCCTCATTCATGTTGACTTTAAAAGGGGGTTCTTCAAAGGTTCTTTAGTGAAAGCAAAGTTAAAACTCACTCACTCCCCTTCTAAACCATTTTATCCTTCAGGGTTGTGGTGGGTGCTGGAGCCAATCCCAGCATTTAGTGGCCAAAAAGCAGGATACGCCCTGGACAGGCTGCCAATACATTGCAGGGCACCTAGGGGTGCAGTTTAGCATCTCTAATTCACCGGACTGCATGTCTTTGGGAGGAAGCCCACAGAGACACAGAGAAAACATACAGACTCCACCCAGAAAGCACCCCGGATACCCCACCCAGGACTCGACCCCAAGCCCTTCTTGCTGTGAGACAACAGCGCTACCACTGAGCCACCCCAAAGTTAAAAATGCATATGTAATTTGACCATAGATGCCTAACTATCTAATATGTAATATATCTTATTTTAAGGACATTATAAAAGTATTATTAAGATTATTTAAGTCAAGTCAAGTCAACATTTATTTATATAGCACCTTTTACAACAGATGTTGTCACAAAGCAGCTTTACAAAGAATCTGGTGTCTAAGCCCCCAGTGAGCAAGCCAAGGGCGACAGAGGCGAGGAAAAACTCCCTCAGTTCAAGAGGAAGAAACCTCGAGATGAACCAAGACTCAAAAGGGGAACCCATCCTCCATGGGTCAACACCAGATAACAAGACAAGCAAAGGACAGAAGCATTCAGTGTTTTGTAAGGTAGAGGAACAAATGTCTGATTAGTCTGTAATTAAACAGCTGAGTCATCGAATGGGTCAGTAGGACGCAGGCCAAGCTTCCACAGTGCAGGACAGCCAGGAGCTCTGTGGTAGTTAAAGGCAAGCAGTGGCACCCAGTCAAAGCAGATGTAGCAACAGCATCAGACCGCACAGGATGGGCAGCAGTTCAGCTCAGGCAAAGAAACATACAGATTGTTAGCTCTGACAGAAGAATACGCTATATATTGTTAACAGAGTCCAGCAGTGTCTCCGGCAGGCCTGGCTATTACAGCATAACTAAAAGGGGGAGTCAGAAGGTAACAAAGACATGAGGGCTCCCTGAGAAGTCAGCGCCCCTTCGCTCCACCATCAACAAACCTGAGTGAACATGAAGAGCAGTGGGACAACAGCACCAACATTCCCAGCTTACCAAAACACTCTCTGTCAGTGGACCTTCTATCTAGCACCTTCTCATCTGTACCATTTATTTAGCAGAAAAACTAATTACCAAAACCTCGACTGAACAAGTAGGTTTTAAGCCTGGACTTAAAGACTGAGGCTGTGTCTGAGTCCCGAACACTGACTGGTAGGTTATTCCAAAGCTGGGGGATCTCGCACTTTGCGATCTAAGGTCACGTGATGGTTCATAATACGAGATAAGTTCAGTGAGGTACAGAGGAGCGAGGCCATTTAAGTTACTTGTCATCCAGTCTTTTATGTCTTTTACACAGTACTCTATCTGATTAAGTTGAAGTGTATCATCTGGTCTAGCTGAAATATACAATTGTGTGTCATCGGCATAGCAGTGGAAATTTATGTTATGTTTTCATGATTATGGTACAGAGTGGTAACATATATAAGGTAAATAATATAGGTCCAAAGACCTGTGGAACAACAACTTTACTTTTGTGTGAGTGGATGATTCACAGTTTATATTTACAAATTGATAGCGGTCACTTTAGTAAGATCTGAACCATGAAAGAGCTTTTACTGTTACTCCTACAAGGTTTTCCAGTCTATCTATTAGGATGGAGTGGTCTGTTGTGTCAAACGCTGCACTAAGATCAAGCAGAACCAGTAAGGATAAGATTAAATTTGAAGGTCACGGTAAAGCTATGGTCTGGGTAAGGGAAGGTTTAAGTTTAGGTTAAGCTAGTAGTAGTTCTGGTCTGGGCAAGTATGCAGGAAATGAATGGAAGGCTATGTAATGGTCCCACAATTTACAGAAACAAGATTTGTGTGTGTGTGTGTGTGTGTGTGTGTGTGTGTGTGTGTGTGTGTGTGTGTGAGAAAGAGAGCAGGAATGTATCTGTGTTCTGTTTAGGTTAGGCACTAGTGTCAGTAGTGAGCTGATGTGGTAGTGGAGTTTCACTGTTGCCAACACACTTTAAACTAGTGTCCATACTGATGGGAGGGACACAAACAGATTCTCTCCTGCACTCTCTTTCTCTCTCTCTCTCTCTCTCTCTCTCTCACTCTGGCTTTCTCTGTCACATGCTGCAGGATGTCAAAGCTCAGTGTGGATGCCGCCTTGTCTTTTATGCTTTTTTTTTTTTTCCCAGTGCTGCGGCTGCTGGACCGGCTTGCCATGCTATGCCCAAAATGCAGCACATGTTGGATATCCGGTACGCATGCCATACATGACACATATTGTGCAAACTGTCACCCAGAGAATGTGAAGGAGATGGGTTAAAATGACGCATGCACACTCACATAAAAAATACTCAGTGTTTTTCAATCTTATATCCATCTGCTGCATCTGGGTCATACTATTAGTTGCCACAGACGATAATTTGTATGCATTTCTCTGCACTTGTTGGGAGGGTCTATATAGTGTAAGTATGTCCCAATTAAAATGAAGGTTCTTTAACGGTTCTTCAGTACGGGCAATAATTGTATCTGAACTCTATTCTAGTTATATATATTGAACCATTCCATACAAATGGTTCCTGCATTGTGAAATGACTCTTCAGATTGATGGAGAACGTGTTGTATATGGTTCTATACAGAACCTTTTTGAAAATGATTCCTTATACTGTAGCATTAAAAGGGGTTCTGCTGTTTTTACCATGTCAAGATTGTAAAAACCTTTTCACCATGTAAAAAAACATTTAAGCATGATTCTTTGAGAACCTTCATCTTTAGTAAAGAACTATTGGAGAACCATCTTTTTAAAGAGTGACATTATGCTACACATATGGCAGGTGAAGTTTAGATTAAAAAGCTGGAGTATTGTTTAGAATATCTTTAAATAGTGGACAGCGTAAACAAAGTCAATGAAACGCATATGAAAAAGGGCAGCACAGCAATAGAAAAGGCAATAAACCGACTGCTTTTCCGTTTCATGGGTAAAATCATGCTCCTAGTAATATCTACAATGGAGCAGAAATGTATAATTTGCAGTCCATGCACTCTAGGTCTCTGAACATGCTGGTCTCAGCACCCAACACTCTTCCCACACATAAACAGAGTGCCTCACCTCTAGTCTTTTGAAGGCTCCCCATCTGTAAACCAAATAATAACAATGAACACCACTAGCTGGCTAATTATAAATTCATACCCGACTGACCATATATTTTCCTCATTTTCTTTTGCTTTTCGCATGTTCTTTTTTAAGACATTATTAATCAGTGTTTTTTTTCCTCCCTCACTCGAGCGTCTTTGACAACAAGATATTACAATAAGAAGTTGTCAGGAGGCCCTAAGCAACTTCTTATGTTGTTCATTAGGTGGAGCAGCACCGTGTCTGATATCTTGTGCATGTTAAGATGGCCACAAATATCAAGATATTATCCTCTGCAAAATTCACACAGGCTTGTGGACGCACTTCTGTGCATTGGGGTGTTCCTGTCCAGACCATTGCAAACAGTTGCCTGCTCTGCGTGAGCCTTTTGGAGCGTTTTATGGTATTACATCTTTAAAAGTTGTTACAATGTTGTCTCTGAAACATTTAGTGGCCTTTAAGTAACGTACCCTGACAAGGTGATGCATTAGTTTCAAGCAAGTTTATTTCAGTTGCAGTCCTGTTTTGGAAAATCACTTTTACACATCATGTTAAAACAGTGGTCTGTGGTTGGCTATTTTGTGTTACCGTCAAATGGCCTTTTCTCTTAAAAGTAAGAATTTCTTTGGTACACGTAGCATCAAAATGCACCAGACTCTGATGAAAGACAGGAATTTGCTTGTGAGACTATAAGCATGCCCAGGATCGGGACAGTGGCATTTCTGTGCTAGATTGGCAGCCATCAGCATCTAATGCTTTATGTCTTTGATCCATATATCGAATGAGCCTGCCTGTGATTGTTGCACAAAACAACAGTGCCAGTATACATTTGGGAGAGTGATGTGAATGCACCTTAAATGGACTGTAGCATAGGCTAAAGGCATACTAAGCATATTAGGCATACTGGAGAAAACGTCACTCTTGTGATGACAAAAACATTTGACCTTGAGTGTGGAATGTTTGTGAATGTATATGAAGAGTATGAAATTTCTTTTCACTACCACTTGTGTGAGTGAGAGAGAGAGAGAGGATAAGTGACAGCAGGATAAAAGGATGTCTTGAGCATCCAAGAAAATTGTTTAAAAGTATTTATCTTGGCATGAAGCATGTTTTTCTCAATAAAATCACTGAATAACAGTAGAATAAATACCAATAAACATCAATACACTTAAACATGAAACACAAGTTTATATTGTATTGAATTTTGTTTAATTGCAGCGTCCCAACTTTTTTTAGTTAATGAAAGATTGATTAGGTATTGGATGGTGACTTTATGCACTTGAGGAGAGGTTTGGAAATGGTTCAATAATCAATTTACATACTGCTATCCCATGACTAACAGTTTAGGTTTTTGGAATCAGCCTGTTTTAGTATGTCAGTTATATGGCAGCACATTGTATAGCGGCAACACAACAGGCAGCACTTTGGCGCAGTGTCACCACACAACGCGAGGGGCCTGGGTTTGTTTCCTGGCAAGAGTGGATTTATTTTATGTTCTCCCCGTGTCTGTGTGGGTTTTCTCTCACAGTCCATAGACGTGCAATGAGGTGAATTGGAGATGCTAAATTGCCCCTAGATGTGAGTGTGTATGTTTGTGTGTCTGTCCTGCGATGGACTGGTGGCCTGTCCAGGGGGTTTCCTGCCTTCTGCCAACTAAATGTTAGGATAGGCTCCAGCACCCCCTGTAACCCAGAGGTATAAAGTGGTTTAGAAGATGAGTGAGTTCAGGTATGTCAGTTCTATTTACTGAACTCCTCATTTTCAATAAGACGTATTTACAATAATGCCAGTGTAAATACAGTTGTCCATTCTATGGCACATTCAACAAATAAATCACTGTTACCAAGATAAAAAGCTTTAATTGGACCATTTTCTCAAATGCCTGAGGTTAGCTTTGCATAGCAAACATTTCATATACTCCATGTGACATTTCAAGCTGTGACAGGGAATGTGCAGGACAATATGTGCAATTAAACAACCCATCTATACATAAATATCAATTAAAAATTTGAATTAATTGCTAAAACGATTAGGGAGGTATGGCCCCCTCGCAAATCAAACCCAGTGGGATGTCCAATTGAAATCACATGTGCACAACCGTGATAAAGGATCCTGCAAGTGCACAGAGAAAAAAAAACAAACAAACAACACCTACAGAGCTGAAACAGGTCCATTCACATTGTGTGTGCATGAAAGGAATGTTAATATTTGCATCATTTAAAGCAAAAGTTGTTGTTGACTTGAAGAACATCCTCTCTCAACAGAACCTGAATCCAGGTTAACAAAAGGTAGCAGTGCAGAAGCAATGTACAACGTAGCTGTGGCCAACGATGTTGGTTAATAAAGCACCACAACTTGTGCATAAGCTGTGTTCCTTTTAATAGCGGTGAAGACAGCAAGGTGTATATAAAGTAACAACGTGTACATGAAGTAATAACGTGTAATGTGAAATTTGCTGAGGAACTTGTTTACCACATTTACTTCAAAAATCAACAAACATGTAATTTGGTTCAGGGTGCCCAGGCTTGCCAGACAACTGTATCTATGCAGCTATCTGTTCATTCTCTTCTTTCTATTCTTCATACTGTAGAACCATTGCTTTTCTTGAGGAAACACTGAAGACTTCCTTTTAAGTAAGGATGAATGAGAATATACGAGGGTTTTTTTTTTTTTCAAATTGTGATGGGTTTCCAAGTGAAACATGATGTTAGGGAACGCCAGTGTTCAGTTCACCAGCATGGCAACCACAAGGGTCGTGTGGAATTTGCATGTTTTTCCCATGTCTGTGTGGGTTTCCTCCAGGTGGACTGGTTTCCTTCAACAGTCCAAAGACATGCAGTCAGGTGAACTGGAGACACTAAATTGCCCCTAGGTGTGAGCCTGTGTTGAAATGTGTATGTCTATGTGTCTGTCCTGTGAAGGACTGGTGACCTCTCCAGGGTGTTTCCTATCACCTACCCAGTGAGTGCTGGGATAGGCTCCAGCAAGCCATCCCCCCATCCTCCCCACCCATGACCCAGAAGAATATGTGACCGAGAAGATGAATGAATGAATTTTAATCAGAGACATGAATTAACAAGATAAAACATTGATTTCAGGTTGACTTTAAGAGTGTAGTGCAGTCACAATAAGATAAGACTGTCTTTCCTCTACAGTGCGCACACAAACACACACATACACATTTCCTAAGGCAGATTAGCAATTGATTTCCTAAACGCTACTTTTCTATACTAATTAGTCTGAAACAACAAATCATTCTCGCACACATCAACAACCCTGCAGCTTGACACCCCAACAAAGAACACACAGCACAGTAGCAGAAAAGACAGGAAACAAACACAGCATTTCTTCTACAACTGTAAGTGTCGACTGGTGTGATCAGATCCAGCCTAAACCCTACAGATTACTCCTGAAAGCTCAGCTAATGATCTACAGCAGATGCCCTGGTAACAAGGCCATTTGTGTGGGAGAAACTTCCGTTTGACTTCAGAATCGATCTCTTCCCTGAGAACTCTGCGAGCTGTTCATTGTATGTTTACCCATGGATGAGCATATCAAGCTTGGGTAAACATACTGCAGATAAACTGCTTTGGAGAACACATTTGGAGATCAGATCCTCCAGATTTCGGTTTAAAAATACAGTAAGCTATGTCAAAGAACATGCAGGACACGTGCAATTAAACAAGCCATGTATGCTTAAATATCAGTTAAAACTGGTTCAGATTATTTCAGTTACAATAAGAATAAGAATAAGAATAAGAATTTAGAACAATTTTGCCAGTTGTGTTGCACACTCAGGAATTACCACATTTAACCCACCCATGGAGTGAAACATCCATGTACACACACACTAGGAGCAGTAAGCACACTTGCCCAAAGTGGTGGACAGTCCCATCCACAGTGTCTGGGGGCAGTTGGGGGTTAGGTGCCTTTACTGGCATTTTACTTTACTGGCATTTCAGGTCACAAGGCTGGATCCAGCTCACAACTGCACTTAAATTACTAATACTATTGTTTTGTTTAATTGTTTAACAAACTCTCTGGTATGTAAGTATGGCACCTATCACAAACCAAACATTTCACCCAATGGGATGTCCAAGTCTGCAAACAGACAAAACTGCCTGAAACAGGTCCAGTCATGTCACTCCTCCAAATGCATGAAAGGAATATTGAACATTTGCATCATTTAAAGACAGTAACTGTTAGTGACTTGGAGAGGAAGAACCCCATAGAACCCGAATTAATGATCCAGGTTCATCAACAAATGGCAGCAGATGTGGTTGGGATAGAAATGCATTGTGATACCAGTGAGCAGAATTTACATTGACATAAAAAAGAGTTAAGACATTTAAATTTACAATATTAGAGTAAAATGATAATAATACTAGAAATAATACTTTTTTAGAAGTAATTCTTAAAAAAAAAAAAATAATAATAATAATAATAAACATCCCTCTTTTATTTGTCCTCCAGGTCATATATGCATCTTCCTCTTATTACCTGTATATATTGGTATTTTTGCTGCCAATATGATCATGACAAATGTAAAATAATGACCATTAAAAATGAAATACTACAGCAGAGAAATCACTAGCTTATGAGCAGGTTTGCTAATTTACATGTTGACGTGTTTTGTGCCCATCTTGTGCCCATGTTACATAATAGATATAAACTTAGCAGTGGTTATAAAGATACACACAGGCCTTGATCTCACTTCAAAAGTCTAATTGTAGTAATAATAATCTAAAACATGACTTTTTTCCTTTAATTGGATTATCTATCCTATCATCTCTATAATGATGATGCAATAGTAAGTAAAAATAGTAGACGGTCCAATTTTATCAGCTCATATACAGAATATTTACATAATTATACGTGATAGACCAGTCTACCATTTTCTGGCAAATAACTGGAATATTTGGAATAAGACATGGGTCCCACATGAAAGTGAAGTAAAGGAGTCTGAAGTGATGTGTAAACATTTTAAAAGTTTCAACATCAACCATATACTCTCCAGTCCATACAGTCTATATATGGAAACTATACTGCATATCAAAACAGCCTGTTTGGATATGCATTGTTTCTGTGATGTCACAATAATTAACTGATTTACATACCATACCCACCTCAGCCTACAGCAGTTTAGCGCCACCCAGTCATACTGACATTCTAAGAAATGTTCCACCTTTGAGTGCTTTTATTAAATGAGGCACAATCAGAGCCAATCAGAACAGAGCTCATTTCATAGATCTTGGATCTTAGATCAGTCTTAAAGACCCAGTAACAGAAACAGCCGAAGGGTTGAAAAAAGTAAGATATGGCCATTAAACAGATGCTTTGTGCCATCTAAAGCTGTGTTCATACTGCAGGTAATTCATATTCAGATCTTTTGAGACAACTGTGTGCACTGTAATATGATCAGATCGGATTTCTGTGCTCAGACATCACTAACCTGGGTTGCTGTGGTAATGATGTAGGCATCAAATCCCAGCACTTCCGTCACACTGGATTTGACATAGCATTGCAAATGATGCAAAAAAACCCCAAAAAAAACCCACTGAAATCCGTGTGAAATTTGTGTGACCAGAGCATCCAAACTGAGGCTTTGTTCAGACACATTGAAGGTGGTTTGAAAAGTAATTCTAGTCAGATTTATACAGATGCATCTCAGTCTGGAAGCTCAAATTGGATTTCAAAGTGTCTTTTGTGCCACTCATAACACGACTCATCAATTACATCAGTGATCAATTACAAATAACATTGCAGACAGTCGTTTCAAAAAATGTGGTCTGAGAAATAAATCAGATTTGCCTGCAACCTGAACACAGCCAACACAGCCTGAACTAAGATGAAGTAACAGAGCTAATGGTAGATCATAAACTTGTTGTTTATGTGTTGTACTCTGTACTCACAAACATTAACCAACAATTATTTAATCATATCTGAAATCTGTGACTGTGTGTGTGAGAGGGAGAGAAAGAGAGAGAGAGAGAAACTGCAACGCTGCAAAAAAGTGGCTTTAATTAAGGTAAATATCTTGAATCAAGGCAACGCCGGTAGTAATTTCCCTCCTGAGATTAATCTTACCTTTGCAAAATCCACAAAATTACAGTAATTGTTACCTGTAAGCAAGTACAGATCTATTTTAGATGATCTTTTGGGAATGATTTATGCGGCTGTATTATACAGCTTTACATTTATATGCAAATACTTAATGTACTTTGCTTGGAAATATACATACATTTTCCTGTAACATTTAATATGTAATATTTGTTGTTGCTAGGTGTTGTAACCCCCCCTACTGCAAATGAGCCTGTGGACTCAGCCTGTGGGTTTCCAGACATAAATAAAATCTGAATTAAATCTGAATTGCACATAACATTATTTGATTTATTCAAGGCCATTTTTCAAAGAATCCAATCATAAAAGTGAAAAGTCAAAGTGAAATAACATGATCTTTCCCCAGTGTGATGAAACTGAGTGTGTGTGTGGAGAACCAGCGAAAGAGCAACTTTATTTAATGAGCGTTTCTGAACATGCCGTCTACTATTGAGGCTTAAGAGAAATATGAGCATATTTACCATGTTGTGCATGCAGACGCTGTGGCGAAATCCAGATCCAACATGATGCAATGCTTTGTGCCCTCACAGAGTCACGATGGTTTGACAAGCATTTCATTATAGATTTTATTTCAAGGGTTTATTTACTCTACTTCAACAGACTAAAAGTCAATATTTCTGATGGGTGACTGTCTGCTGGCCCTAACAAGAAACTTGACATCCTTTTGAAACCTCTTTCGCTGCTCTGAACGTTAAGCCATGTTGCGAAGCATGCTAGAGCTGCCCATCAGCTCTCATTTGCATTTTCTAAAACAGCGCAGAAATAATCTCAAGCCTTACCCAAAGTGCCACCAGTTTGCTGCAGCTGTCCTCATCTACCGCCATTCCCTATCTGAAGTATCTCTTGCTTCGATCCTTCTGCCTCTTTGCTCACTAGATCTAGCTGAATGAATTTACCTCCACCTTGGGACCAGTTAGAAAGCATATTGAAACTTAAAACAGAGCTTGAAAAGCAGATGAATTGTTTATAATAGCTCAAACTGATTTCCAGATTTTAGGAAATAGTTTAAATAGTTTTAAGATATTTTAATGGGGCTTTCAACATATGTAGTTGCGGCTCATTCTTACCTACTAGACTGGGCTCTCCCATTACACAAAGGGCATTCTGCACTCCAGTCAGCCACATCACTGGACAGCTCAATGCGTTGAGAGGTACAGACAACTGCTAACTGCCCAATTCCAGAGCTCTAGTGTGGCTTAGTTATTATTGCTGTGGTCATCAAACTTTCTGTTTAGGCTACATAGCATCTAGAACTTATGCTAACAAACTAAAATGCTCATAAGCAAAATTTAGGAAAGACATATTTGAGGAGTACATTTGAGCCATTTTTCAAATAAATAAACTGACTTGCCAAGATGTTCAGTGCAGATATAAATGTCTGAGAACTGACAAAATATGAATGTTGACCAAGTTAAAGCAAGCAAAATGGATTTTGCAAACCAAGATTAATTAAACCTGGAAAATCTTTTAGTCACGCAGTGTTAAAGCAGTAAATTTCATATCCAAAATGAAGTCACAGAAGCTATATCTTCAGGTGAGCTAATACTAAAGCTAACACTAAAGCTAGTTCCTGTAACACTATGTAGGAATTGGGGTTTTCGCCTCTCTGGTTGAAATATGTAATTGCACACAACAAGCAGAAGAACATTTTGTAACATTGGCTAAGCTTTGGACCCCCATAAGTGGATGAATCTGACTTTAACGAGTGCGTTGAAAGAGTATTTGAGAAGAACTTGGTGACGGATGTATCTTCTGAGGAGTGATATATCTGCTATTGTCATCTTCATCAGTCCCGTGACACAGAGGGATAAGTGGCATAGGAGATTAATAAGCTAATCTTTCATCAGTGTAATGTTGATTTTGCATTTGAGAACTAAACATCAATTGAGACCATCTTTTTGTAATTGTGATCTTAATGCATAAAGGTGTATGATGCTGTCTGAGTTTTAAATGATCATTTTAGGTTTTACATGATGACTTGCAGTGGTACGCATGTAACAAGGTTAAAATGTATCTTTGGCTTTTTTGTTAAAAATTCTACCAAATCCTCATTTTGCTGTAATATTTATTTTTGTGTGTTATATATGTTCCATATTTGCACTGGGGAATCACTTATTCTGAAACTTCAGTTAATTGAGTGCTGTCTCTTTTTTCGGTATCATTGCTATAAGGCTCTCAGTTTGCGAAATGCAAAACTGAGAGGAGATACGTATTGTCGGCAGCTCTGGCTAAAACAGTTATTTTCACTTTATAAAACTACACAAAATGAGCAGTATGCAGTTCAAGATGTCAGCAGTAATGTTGTGAACACGAAGATATGTTGTCAGCCGAATATAAACTTTGTAAAAGGTCAATTTTTCGAGTTTTATTCGTAACATGTACTTCTTGGCTCATTCATTGTCATAATTCGCACTGTCTGTACAGGAATGGCTCAGTGTGCTGGCAAAATTTGCAGGATATGAAATGATGTTCTTTAGATATGGAAGAAAGTGGATAGATGTAATCAGAAATAGGGAAAAGACTTATATAGGTAAATGGGGAACTAAGGGTGTAGCACTTAGTGGTTTGTATTCTATTTTATTGATCTTTACTTACATTTACATTTACATTTACGGCATTTAGCAGACGCTCTTATCCAGAGCGACTTACAACCGTGCTTAGTGTTCCGTTGGATAATATTCCAGCTAGTACAGGAAGTTTAGAGCCTAAAACTCACCCTGAGCTCAGACACTGCCCGAACAGGGGGCCAGTGCTGATACCTAGATAGATCAATACACACATAGCCTAGTAATTACAATTAACTCTAGGTGCAGCAAGCTAACAACACAGCCTAGTAACTGACAGAATCTAAGTCAAAGTAAATTAAAAGCTCAAAGCCTACCTTACTAACAGAAGAACAAATCCTAATCAGAACCCACTAGCACACTTTATTACCTTGTTTGCTAGAGTATAAGGGAGGAGTATGACTTGCAGCCATGCACTTTGCAGATGGTATTTTTGTAAAGTTACTTTTTTTGTAAAGTCATTTGTAATTTACTGTATATTTGCTGTTTGGATATTTGCCCCTCGGTGTGGCTTTGTGTGTGTGTGTATGAGTGAATTTTAAAAAATATTTATTTATTTATGTATGTACAGTATGCATTGTATGTATGTATGTATGTATGTATGTATGTAAATTATGTCAATATAAAAAAAAACTGGCCGTCATCCTCCCAGTCTACTAGGTAGGACTTGCAGCTAACAGTCCAAAAGACATGTCGCCGGTGTATGCCTGGAGAGCCACCCATATCGAAAGCAGCTGCTTTGGGTCCCACTTGGCAATAGATGGGCAAAATTTTAGTTGCTTAAACATGGAATGTTGGTGAAATACAATGCAAAGCATGTACATCCAACCTGTAGTAGACAGTGGTGATTTGTCTCAAAAATAAACCAACACATCTAGGGCTCAGGGTTATCCAAGGTCATTTAAATTTCAAGTCTCTAGTCAACAAGCATACCATGGTGACGACAAGAGTGGACCAGGGTATAAATGGGGTACCATGAGATAGCAGCAGTTAGCCTTTACAGTGTGTCTCCAAACTGCTCTTTACAGCTGCACATGTGCCTCCTCCCAGCTCCTTCTCCTCCATTAATTCACAGTAGGAACTAAAGATGTTTGTCATGGTGGATGCTGGATGCGAACAGTTGGAAAACCATCAGAAGAACTGTACGAATATAATAAATTGTAATAGTAATGTTCAATTGAATGCTAGATGAATTTAGTTAGCCTTAGCATTTTATTTCTGAAAGATGTCAGTTATCTAATAAACTACAACACCCATTGCACCAACTCAGTGCTCCTCCTCAAAGAAAACTACTGCTCCACTCGTATATTAGATGCAGTCTGGAACTAACTGCAGACCTGGGTCAAAAGTCATGAGGAGTAAATAAAATGAACACAGTTGTGGTACAACATAATTGTGCAGTGAGCCTCTTACTTTTGCCACATTGTTGGGCCACAACATTCGCACCTGAATTGGTCTTTAAAAGTGGTAAAGTCAAAAGTCAAATGCAGCTCTCCAGCGTCTGGCCCAATTCTGGGCCACATGCCTAATACTGGGCAAGAAAGTCAGCAAACAGTCACGGATGAGTAGATAGGACCAGGACCAGGATTGATACAATCACTAGCTTAGACAGTTGTGCCGCTTGGGAGGCCCGTTAAACTACTTTTGAGTTTGGTAAATGTAGCCTATCCTAAATGACTGGTAATAAGGACAGATGTGACTTCTGCATAGACATAACAAAATAGTCGAATTTAAGTAATTTTACAGCTCTCTGTTTGCCCATTAACCATTCCCAATTACAAGCGAGTTTCCTTTATATTACAGCAATATGTCCCAGCCTGGCTACACTGAGGTAACGTTTATTACTTTTATCACTAGAGAGCAGTGAAGAGATTTTCCCACTGCATGTGTTAGCTCTGTGCATGAGTGTGTGTGTGTGTGTATGCATGGATGTGTGAGTGGAATGAGGCATTAGCATGGCGCGTCTAAAGGGCTCCTTATCAGCGCTCATCCCTCGCTGATTTCAGCTTCCTGCAGCTTTATTCCCCTCCACTGGCTAAGTAAATGCTAAAGCTAATTCACTGAGCGCCACTGATGTGGCTTTGTGGATGTGGCGGCCACTGTGTTTAATTAGCCTCTCACATAGGTTTGTTGTGTGTAAGCTAATAATATGCTAAGCTGCTCTCTTAAAAAAGTTTGCCTCAGTTAGTGGCTGCACCCAGAAAGCTTCCTTAATTAGTTTCGCTGGAATTAATCAATGCTCTCTCTCCAATAGCCTGGTGGCTAATGCGTGCGCCTGTGGGTCTGAGGTCAGTGCATTGCTCTGATTTTTCAATTGTTTTCGTAAGTGTAGTCATGTGTGTCCAGGGAATTTTTAAGTTTTCTGGCAGAAGCAAACACACACACACACACACACACACAAACAAACTCACACACATAGTAGAAAAAGCCAAAGACGTTGTTCTTATCTTTATTCTATTCTGTAGTAGCAAATTACAAAAACACAGCCAGATGAAACACTGATTAGCTTTAAAGTGTATTTTCTGGTTCTGTGTTTACTGTATTTTTAGTCCAGTGGTTTGTCCATTCATTGCTTGTATTTTTTTTTTTTTTTTTTTTTGCAGTAACTAACAAAGAACCCCATATGTCTTGGTCAGACCGAGGATGGAATATGGGGACACATTTATTAATGTTATGTACAGTCACAACCCCAATTTAGCACTAAAAGATGGCTATTGGGATTGTAGATGTAAATACATAATATGCCACGTTATCTGTTGTTCTCAATTTGAGATAGTTCTGTGCTTTTGCTATGTTGGAGCAGTCAAATACACTTGTAAACAATTTTTACAAACAACAAGATTAATACCTAATTAATACCATTTTTCAACCAATTTTCACTCATTTTATTTTATCGACAGACTCTCCTGCATGCTGCTGTTTAAATGGCCAATCTACATGCTGCTATGTTTGTAAAACACACTGGCTACTAAACATATTAAGTCTATTTATGTCCCATTACCTTTTTAAAAGCAATACAGTGATTAGAGGTTACTTTAACCACAAGATTGTACAGTTCACCAACAACCAATATACACCAAATGTGCTCCAGCTTATCCCAACAGCATCCCAAGTGAATAAAAAAAAGTGAAGGTAATTTCTTATTTGCCATGAGTTCCTCTATTGTTACCAATTTCTAATGTTTCATGGCAAAATATCTATATCTAAATTATTGTTAAATAATGGTGTCAAAATAATTATGTATTTTCTTGACCACTTATTATTAATTTTTTTTTGAGGTCATTAATTTGACTTAGTAAGTCAAAATAGACATACTTGAAAAGGAACGTACTGTTTTTGACCCCATGAATGACAACTGGAACCATAATCAGAAAATAATCTTTTTTTTTCTTTTACTGTGTAGTGACGAGCATGTGAGCTAGTCTTGGTCATATTGTGCTGGTTGTATAAATATACTTTTCCTGTGTTCCTTTACTTTTTCCTTACATCCTTTACTTTTCCTGTGTTCTTAGTAGATAATATCACTAAATATCAAACTAGAGCATAATATTCTAATGAGCATGCTTAATTGACAACCTTCTGTCTAGGACTTGTAGCCTGCTATGCCAGCCAGGCAGAACTATAGTCTAATCAATGGTGCAAGAGGAATATGGAGATGTTTAACCAAATATGTATGAACTCTATGATGCAAATCCGACGGAACATCTAAAAATGCAAATGAATGTAATGAATTTATAAAATGTCTGTTCCCCTCCTCTCCTACATCTAGGAACTTGGACAAAAAGAGGTTCTTCGCTCCATGTAATCCCTCTACTAACACAAAGCTAACAAAACTGTAATAAAAATCCAAACAACAGATTCCAAAAACACAAAAACTGAACAGAAACTATAATGGAATGTTGTGGTGTCATGCGTAGAGTAAGAAGACACAGGATGCAATCTGCTTTTAATGAGTGCTCTTTATTGAACATGGCAGCAGGGGAAACCCCTTCACTCAGTGCTGTCAATAAGTCACACATCCCACAGTGACACTAGACACTGGCTCCTGCACAAGCCACCTCAAGCCCAGCACAATGCAGCACAACAAAACATAACCAACACTGCTGCACATATATTGTCCATACAGTAAACTAATGTCTCTTGCATGTCCCTGGACAAATGTAGTGGAACATTACAATATGAAATGAAAACCAAATAGCAGTATAGTATAGTCTGCAAAACAAAACTCACTGTAAACTATTTTCAGACACAAAACTGAAACTACTACCACATTTATAAAACTAACTGTAAAAGAAATTAAAACTTCAAATAAAAATTACAATTGAAATATTTTTTGAAATGTAATAACACTGGCAGAGTCTGTCAAACATCCATTGCCAACTATGCACACACTCAGAATATAGTAATGTTGTTTATAAAATAGGGACAATGCCATTTTACATGAATACATGTTTTAATGTTTTCTTGGAATTTTTCATGAGGTGGCCATTTAAAAGACAGGACAGTAAAATATCCTCATTCTACTTGTATTTGTAGAATGCATGAGCTGGTTACAACGCCATAGTCGATAATCATAAAACACACTATAGATGGGTAGCATGCTTTACACATTCATTGGTGTGAAATAGTGTCCAAATATTAGCAACCAAATAACTCTTAGATGGAGGAGACAGGCAGAGTAGTATGCAGCAGAATAAATTAACCCAGACGAATCAGCAGCTTCGCTAAGCGACTAGCAAATTGATTTGCTGACTTAATCGGGTGAATCCTGCCTATGCTTTGTACACAGGTAGCCTTAATTTGCATTTCATAAAAGTTCAGGTTTACAGTAATTAAACCTTTTCCATTACTTTCCATTAGCATTTTGTTTATTTAGCTACTGTAGGATTTGTTTATGTAAAGACATTTTTAACCTTATGCATTTAGTTTATTTAATTTTAACACCAAAAACCCAGGTTTTAATTCTCTCATTTACATTTACGGTATATGGCAGACGCTCTTATCCAGCATGACTTACAATTTGATCATTTCTTACCGAGGTAGGTGAAGGTAGCATTAGGAGTCTTGTCCAAGGACTCTTATTGGCATAGTGTAGGGTGCTTGCCCAGGTAGGGAAACAAACCCCAGTCTACAGCATGAAAAGCAGAGGTGCTATCCACTACACTATACCAACCAATCTCTTATGCACTGCACACTTAAATGTCATCAGCTCACAAATATAAATGGTGAATGAATGGTAGGTTAATTTAATCGGACTAGTCCAGGTGACTTTGCTCAGGCAGTCCTGTATAAATGATCTGTAAATGTCAGTATACTTACATGCTTCTGGGTTTGATGTGCTTATCTTTTCTTTCCTTCTTATTCGTTCAACAAAGATATATAAGTATTAGGACAGACTCAAATCGTTTAGCTAAAGTTGCCGGCTAACATCAGATATCCACTGAGAAAGCAATAACAGAAAGCCCCAATTTGGATGTAATTAATTTGATTGTCAGTAAGTTCTCAGTAAGTTTTCTCTCTCATGTGTTTTAAACAGGGACTTCGTGCATTGCCCCTGTTCGGCACATTTCAAAGGAGGCAACCAAAGGAATGGTGTTTTTGATGATTCCGTCATTTTTAAATTTAAACAGAGCCCCCATGTCGCGTTTTGCTGAGAGGCTCGACTGCTCTAATTATTAGCAGCGCACTTCTGAGAGTAGGACTGTTCCTGGCCGTGTTTTCCCCAGGCCTGCATGGGGAAGTGGGAGAGCGTTGTGTGCTTGAGGAGCGCGCATGCTTTCAGGACGGCAGTCTGCATGACAAAGGTCAACTCCATCTCATTAGAATAACAGCTTTGCGCTGTGGGGCAGTGAAAGAACTTTAAAAATGGTGTTTTATTAATGAGCTACATGCAGTCTCACTGGAGAAGCTTTTATCTTTAACCGAGCTGATGAAGGAAGAGATGAGCGGACTGGGGCAAGCCAAGAGAGGAAGAGTATACTCATGGACACGGTGACCTGGAGCATGCACGCGCACACACACACACACACACACACACACACACACACACACTTGTTAAAACTTTGTTTAAACAAGAGTCAAATTTATGCAGATTTGTGTCCAAATATTGCTTATTATATCGATGCTGGAGCTACACTGCCAACAAACACAAACCGTTTCTCTAGGCTACATACATCTAGAAAGCTTTCCGCAACTAGCTCAGACTGTGTACAGGTCACCTTTAAGGTGGAGCAGAGTTGTTGATGTGGTTAAGGACACAGTATGACTTATTGTGAGCTGTAGAAATAAGCAGAATTTTGCCAAGTGGCTGAATACAAAGGGTACCCATTTTAGACCACAGGTGTTGTGCATAATTGACTCCCTGTTGCGTACACACACATTATACTCATGATTTCTGTTCCTTCAGCTACATAGTGGTTTTGCTCATTTTATAATCCACAGTAAGTCATACTGTGTTCTTAACCACTCTGTCAATTGAGTCATGAGACAGTGGCTGCGTCTCAATTGCACACTACACACTAAAACTACACAGTATATGTTATGTATTAATCTTAATAGTGTGAGTTCAGCAGGCTAGTACCCAAAATATTAGCACACTACATTGTTTCTTACTAACAGGAAGTGATGAAGCTAACGTCATACTGTCAGGAACAAAGAACTTGGCTCGAGGCACACAGAGTTAAAAGTCAAATGAGTTTTATGGAACAAATCAGTGACTAAGCACAGCAACAAAGCATGAACAAGCATAACAACAGGGCAATGCAAGGTCATAAGCGGAGAAACAGGTAGAGGTCAAAACCAGGAGATCAGATAAATAAGCGAACAAGATACAAGGGGTAAACCAAGAGAGGAGTCAGGAGAACAAAAGAGTCAAAACCAGCGAGGCAAGCAAACAGGCAACCAGAACAAGGGGAGAAGCTAAGAGTGGAAGTCAAAAGAGAGTCAAAGCCAGAGATAGTAACGAGAAAGACAAGGGAGAAGCGCTCAGTAATGCAAACTAGGTTTGGCCAAACTTCGCAGTGATTGTGTGTGGGGTTTAAATGCAGCATGGGGAAGGATCAGCAGGTGTAAGCAGTTAGTACTCTGGAGAGGCAGAGGGTGGGAATGAGGTGTGACTGGGGACATGAGAGGGTGACGTCATCGAGCAGTGCACTCTGGGAAATGGAATTCGGGGGAACGGTGATGTCAGGGAAACCCGAAGGCGTGACACATACTAAGCTGGACTCGGAAAGCTGCTTTGGAAGAGTTTCTTTTTTTACAAAACACAAACAAATAAATGCATTATTTACTATAAGACATTTATTTTAACAGGCGGTTGAGACAGATCTGGGTTAAACTCACATTTATACACCCTTCCTGGTCCTGCCACCGTCGCATAGCCGCTCACTATTTTTTTTTTTTTTTTCCAAGAACCTCCCGAACCTTTCCGTTTCCCGATGCATTGTGGAACAAAAGTGTCCATCATTACCATACTCAAAGATCAACTGATTCTAAGTGTGACTGAGCATACTCATCTTTGACATTTGTAGCTTTATTATGTACTACAAAAACTAGTTAATATTAGTATTAAGTGCACAATTGGGACGCACCCACTATGTTCACAATGTGTTCTGCTGGTGTACATTTACATCATCATCTTACGTCTTTCTGTGACACATTCAGAAATCTATTTTTACATTATTTGGCAGTTGATGAGGCTCTTAAATGGTTAAAGACAAACACAGAGACAGTCTGGGGAGTGACATGACACTAGGCACAGGTGGTAGCCGTCTAGGGTCCAAAGGAGCTAATGGCCCCATGAAAATACAAATGAAGCACTGAAATTGATTACACTTTCCTTAATGTTCTGCAAGCGATTGTTTGAGTCGGTGCATTGTTGCTTGAAGTGGCTCAAAAAAAACCAAACAAACAGAGCAAAGTCATTGCAAAACCTCTCCGTCCTGCTCCTTGATTTTGTGTTTAGTATATATGTTGTTCATTTAAACTCAGTATATCACACTCTTCATTCGGCCACTACATTGGTATGAGCAGTGGTGGAATAAGAACAGTGTTTGTATTTGTTACAAACTTATTATGGAACAATTACTGGACTTCTGGACTTGGGTGTGTACTAACATGAGTTAGCAGGTGACAGTAATCACAGACCCAAACAATCACTTGCAGAACACTAAGGAATGTGTAATCAATTTCAGTGTTATACAAATTTCGTCTCACATTGCCAGACTCTCTAAGGATTGAAGCTTACACAGAGAAATGCAGTCAGTTTTATAAAAAATAAACAGACCATTTGGACAATGAGTTAACTGTTTGTTACCTCAGGTAATTTTTCTACCGTAGTCTTTTTTCCGTATTGCATCTTTCATCTTGAGAACTAGTGAAGTGGGAGTAAACTCATGGTAAGTGTGATAAATATGATAATTGATGTTGAAAGTGTCATTTCATTAAGCTGATATGAGTAGAGTGTAATAATGAGCTTGAACTTTAACGTCCACCGATGCTGTCACTGCATGCATTCCACAGCATTGCTGTGCTGCATGATGCTATACTGTGGAGCACGGCGTGTTCAGTGTGTAGTAGCCTTTTAACCTTTTAATGGTTGCTCCCTCAGGTTGGAGGTTCGGTTGTGAAAAACTGAGCTTTTGTCAGGTTTTGGGAGGCAGATTTGGTAGATGATAATAATTCAAGCTTCAAGAGGTTTTATTGCCATTTGCACAAGCACAAAACAATTCAGGTACATTGAAGTTCTTGTGTGTATCTCACAGACGCAGCTTTATTAAAACAGGCAAAGAAAAGCAATTAAAAGAGCAGCATAAATATAAAAAGCAAGTAATATGTACACACTACATAAAAAACACTATGAATAATTTCACATGACAAATCAAAACAATGGACTGGTGAAGCTCATATAACAGAGACCCAGAAGGTGAGAGGGAGTGAGGTAGTTGAATACAACCCAGTCTGTAGGGTGTGTGAGTGTGGTGAGATGTTAAGCATCCATGATATGAATGAGGTGGGGGATTTTGTGTTCCCATGCAGCCTTAATGTTCTTAGCAGTCAGTTTGACAGTAGCTTGAAAAAAGCTGTTGTGTGCCTTGTGAGTGGTGATGCTTTATTCCTGCAGCAGTCTGTGTGGAGTGTGTCTATGCTGATTCTCTCTGCGGTTTTGATGACTTGCTGGAGAGGTTTTCTCTCAGCCTGGGTGGTGTTTCTAAACCACACAGTAATGCCACTGGCAAGAATGCTTTCAACGAGTCTTTTGTAGGCCTGGGTGAGAGACTGGCATCTGGGTCCGCCCCTTCTTCAGCAGCCTGATGAAGTGAAGTTACGTCCAGGGTGTTCTTGGCCCAGTTCAGGTTTTCTGTCAGGTGAAGGACTAGAATCTTGTTCCTTGTCAGTCTGCTCCACCTCAGTCCCCTGAATGCTGGAAGGCAGAGAGACTTTAGCCACCTAAAGTCCAGAAGTAGTTCTTCAGTTTTATCTAGGTTAAGAACAAGGGTGTTGTCCTGACTTTGCTTACCAGTTCCTTGTTTGATGACTCATCCCCACCCTAGATGAGGCCAAGGATGGTTGTGTCCTCTGCATATTTATTAATGATATTGATGTCTTGGGTGGAAACACAGTTATAAGACGTGGAGTTTGAGGCTGATGCAACAGCCCTGGAGGTTTCCTGTGCAGACTGTGAGCTCAGCAGAGACCTTATTTCCCATCTCACCACCTGAGGTCTGTCTGTAGGGAAATCCAAAGTAATAGGTGCATGGTGGTTGTCCAAGGTCTGTCAGCTTCACAGTCTGGCACATATGTTCTGTTAGTGTCCAGGGTTACTGCATTATCCACTAATCCGTTCATGCAGTAGGCAAACTGTAGGGGAGCCACAATGTCTGGAACCACAGAGCTTATGGATTGGAGAACCAATTTTTCCAGTACCTTCATGGTGGCTGGTGTGAGTGCTACTCTCCAAGTCATTAATTGTGGATGTGTTTGGTTTTTTAAGGGCTGGTACAATAACAGAGGACTTAAAAAACCGTGGAACTTTTTCCTGTGCGCAGCACAGGCCCTCAGGATTCTTTGTGACCCTTCATCAGGTCATGTTGCTTTGCAGGGGTTTATGTGCTTCAAAGCCCACCTGGAGTCTCCTTTGGGTTACATGGGGATTTAAAGGGGTTGGGGTTGTCTGGTAGAGTCTTTTCTTGGGTTTTGGTCCTATTTTTGTATCTCCTGTAGTAAATGTCAGATTGGCTTCCCTGCCACATACTATATGTCTTGTTATCTTGGATGCAGCTCTCAAGTTTTGAGGATATGCCTTTTTTGTGGGTTGGATGGAATTTTGTAACTCATATCGGACCTACTTATACTGAGTGAGGTATCCTGGCTGGCTGCACTCCATTTCTGGAACTTCATACATATACAGTATGTATGCTTTTGATAGGGAAAAATACAAATAGTTCAGGAGGGCACACAGATGGAAGTGCACTAGTTGATATAGCTACTAAACGTCTCTGTTTAGTTGCCTTCAGGCAACACTGCACGCCTGCCAGCGCACTGTCAGTCCCTATCTAACTATTAATGGATTAGCTTTGAGCCTTGTTGTGTAGGTGGGCTATAACAGGATTGCCAGGTGGTCTGACTTACCAAAGTGGTGTTTGGGGACAGCAATACGCATTTCTTATGTTACTGTAGCAGTGGTTTAAAGTGTTGTTTCCCCTGGTGGGGTAATTAACAAACTGATGGAGTTTGGGCTTATTTTCTGGAGATTACAGTGGTTAAAACCCCCAGAAGAACAATAGCAGCATCCAGATAGGCATTCTCATCTCCACTGATCATGTTGTGCGTTTCTCTGAGTGCACTGTCCTTAGGGGTAAACATTCTGTGTACGCTAAATGGCCTGTACTTTAAAGTACCATATTCCACAGAACTGATACATCAGAACTGTCTACTCCTCTGCTGGTTTTGCCACACTCCACAGCATTGCACAAGTTTACCCTGCTGAAGTTATGGACTCCTCTGTGCTTCTCTGTCCAAGCAGTGTGATCCATTTCTGTTTTAAATGACCGGAGGTTGCCAAAAAGTATGACTGGGATGCTTAGCCTTCTTCTGCTAACCAGGCATCGGAGCCTCCGCGTGGTGCCTTCCAACCTGCCACGTTTCCGTGGTGGCCACAGGTTCCCGGGAAAGCCCCCTGCTGTGGCCTGGCTCAGCATCACTCCTGCATGACGGTGCAATTCCAGGAAACACGTCAATGTTAAAATATCCTCTGTAACCCATTTCACATAGTTGCATTAAAGCAAAATTATGGACATACAGATTAATTTACTAGCCATTAAGTCAAAAGTGGGGTTTTTGTGAAGGTAGAGGAGTTGCAAGTCACTGCAATAATAAGCGCACACGCAAAAACACAGAAACTTCATTTGGAAGTAGGTTAGATTTGGAAGTAGATTATTGAATCTTTTGGGAACAGTACGTGTCTCGCACACACTGCGCACACTTCAAACACACTACGACATGCCCCGAGTCACACATACATACAAACATGCAACGTTTCTGTAGTTCCTTCACTGCAATAACTTCCTTCACCCCAGGGTATCTGAGAGTATCAAAATAAAACTTTTTCCCCAGGGTGCTGTGTGCTGTGCTGTGTGTGTATGTGTGTCTGTGTGCGCAATGTCAGATGGTAGCAGAACGGAGGCGGATCCTGGACTGGGCCCAGATGGCTGCGGGGTCAGGGACGATGCAGTCCAGATGGTCAGGTAGGGAAAACATGAGTACACGCGCAAACACACACACTTACACACATACACACAAACACACACAGACTGCATAAATATAAGGAGCAAAACTCTATGGATTCTCTCTTGCCTGCCAAACTGTTGGGAATTCATCAATATCAGGCATTAAGCAGTGTAATGGGATACACACAGCAGTATTATGACATTAAGCCTTGTATAACAGGAAAAACGGTTTCTTTTTTCTATTCTTCCTGCTCTTCAGACCCTGTGTTTCACCTGCAGCAAAGGTGCAACTCAGGAGAACATGAGTCTCACACTTCTTCTCTCTTTCCTCCCTCTGTGTTTTCCCTCTTAGAACATTCTCTCATTACCAGCCACTGCTCAGATTAACACCTTACTGAAAACTAGACAGCAAGCTCTTGTTCTCTCCCCCTGAGTTTCAGTTATATGACATATGTGTAGGTTTATGTGACAAAGCCGATCAATGGTCATTTCCAACTTCTTTTTAGCCCTTAGAATTAAACATGTTTTTTGTTACTGTTACTTTAAGAATGACCTCCGTTCTGACTGGTTGCCTTGTATTTGGCCTTGTTCAAAAAGCAGTCTGGGTTGAAACAGTCCATTTAACTTCATATACCTGTATAAAGTGATGTAGACGGTAGGTGTATATAAGTAAATATATTGGTTGTTGTGACTTCTCAGAAACAGTGAATTCAAGCGAGAAATCTAATGCATTCAGCTTTCCCATTAGCCCAACTTTAGAAGAAAGGCAAAAAAATACAGACTAAATTCAGACTACTGTTTTTAGCTATGTAGAATACTTTTTGTCATGCTTTTTACTGTATATATGATAGTTTGTCAGAAGATGTCATACAACTCTATTCAAGATTTCTTCACAGTTTAGTAGTTTGAGGCAAGAGTGTTACGATTAAGGCATGCAGTTGACACAACGTTCAGTTGGATTTCCTTGTTGGCTACATTGCTTGTTAATTTACAATAGTCTTGTATCTCCAATGCAAAACTAGTAAAAAAAAGTGCAAAAAAAGTATTTTTAGGTTGCATTTTGTAACATATAGGTACTAAATTATCTGATTTATATGAAATTCTTTTGTCTCACACATACATACTGTACAGACACAAAATATCTCACTTCAGATTAGAAACATTTGCCAGAATTTTTAAAAAGTATTATAATAAAGTGCTGTAATAAACAGATTTTAGGGATGAGAGTTTAATTTTCATCAAAATAAGGTATATTCTCTGGAAGCTGACACCTATGTTTAACTGAAATTTGAAATTTGGTTGATATCAGAAACAATGTGTTGGTATTGATGGGTATCATTGCTGGATCAGATATCAGCAACAAAATAAGGGGCGGTAGAGTAGTTAAGTTAATTGCACATAGTTTTACTTTGTTTTAGATGCTCATAATTAAAGTGTAATAAGAAAAAAATATTGACTTAATTCTAATTACTTTAATATCAGTATTGGAAAAGAAAAACTGGCATTGTGCCAACTTCAGTTTGTATATTCTCCACTGTTTTGATCAAACTGTATTGCTAAAATAGGAAGTCTCAGTCAGTAAATGTATTATACTAATTAAATCTTTGGTTGACATGGGAACTACACATCTTTAACAAAGCAATAGAAAATCCTAATTAATTGCAAATAAATGTATGAAAATTACAAAGCAAGAGCCAAACTTTCAAATGGATACTGTTAGATGGTGGACAAAAATTCATCACTGCAAACAAGTCAAAACAAGCTACCCCGCATCTTACTGAATGTAGTCACTGGATGTGAATGGGTTAAAGCAGGAGGCAAAAAAATGTTGGCATGAACAAAAACGTAACATGAGTGGAACAGGTCATCTCAGGTTTATTATTACTGCCACTGGAGAGCAGTGACAGAAAAGCATCTCTAATGCCGGCCGTGTAGCGGAGTGAAACTCTACTCCATACGGCATTGTCTCTGCCTGTCTTTTTAGATTCCACCGGGAGAGATAGAAGACAATGAATTCAGACTCTGTGCTCAATTCCCAGCTTTCAAAGCCCACGATCAGTAGGAGAGGAAATCCTCCAGGGAGGGGAGATGGATAGAGACAGAGCGAGAGAGAGAATGAAAAAAGGAAGAGAGAGAATTCCATCAGCTCATGTTAATTAGAAGAGCCGGTTGGACTGCTTCTCTGGACAGTATTTAAAGTGTTTAATATTTAATGCGTATGGCTGCCGCTTGGACACATCTGTGTTTTTTTCCTGCTTAATCTCTTGTTCTTTTTGAGGGAAGGATGGAATTTTGGAGGCTGGACTTAAGTGTTCAGGGTCAATTGTTGGTTTGCTGGTGTTCTGGTTTATTCTAGTTTTATCTAGATTTACATAGATTACAGTAACTCAGCCATCTGCATCTTACATCATTTGCCGGGTACTTTTGATTGATTTGAAATAACAGTTTAAAATATACAAAAGCAAATTTCTAGTAAGATTTTTTGGAGCATTGATCACAAATTTCTATTTCTTCACGCCTTTTTTTTTTAGCCAGAAGCTGCCAAGGAAGCCCCCTTTCACCCTATTTTTTCAGTGATCAGGACCACCACAGAGCAGGTATTTTGTGGGTGGTGGATCATTCTAAGCACTGCAGTGACACCGATGTGGTGGTGGTGTGTTTGTGTGTGCTGTGCTGGTGTGAGTGGATGCTGGAGTGTTTAAATGCCTCAGAGCCTGACAATAGTCCAGAATCCAGCCACCACATCTTGTGGCCAACATCCTGTGACCACAGATGAAGGGCTAGAGGTGGACTAGAGGAAGACTAGAGGAAAACTAACACAAACAGTGCAGCAACAGATGTGCTATTATCTCCGACTTTACATCTACAAGGAGGACCAGCAAGGTAGGAGTGTCTAACAGAGTGGACAGTGAGTGGACACAGGGTTTAAACACTCCAGCAACGCTGAGGTGGTGTGTACACATGCCACCACCACATAAGTGCTGAGAATGATCTACCACCCAAATAATACCTGGGGTGGTCCTGACCGTTGAAGAACAGGTTGGAAAAAAAGTGTCCAGAGAAACAGATGGACCTCAGTCTGTAACTGTAGAACTACTAAGTGCATCCCTATGGTAAGTGGAGCTAAAAATGAGTGCACATAGAAGGGGATGTTATTAATAACGTAGCTCATAGGCCAATACATCTATATGTGTTTGCTTTTGTGATATCTCTAAAACAACAATCTTTGAAGCTTAAATGGACTGTAAGGTATGTGGAAATGAAAGGTATGTTTTGGAAATTTCAACTGTCTGTTGGTCGAAGTGTTGAAGTTTGATGGATGCAACAACAATAACTAAAGGAGGTGATTTTTTGCAAATAGTCAATTACGCTACAGTGTCTTGGTATAGATGTAGCAGGAGCATTCAAATACAGTGCAATAAAAACAATAAAACATCTGTCTTGATAGATTCTAGTCATGTGTCCCTAGTAAATGTCCTTGTAAATGTATTTTATGTCTGGGTACTAAATAAGGTTTACTTAGTAAGGTGTAATTTTAAGAGAACAAAAACACTTTCAGTATACTGTTTCAGTATTCATGAAACTCTGGACATGGACTCATTAAAGGTGCAATATGTAAGATCTGTAGTTTAAAAATGTTCAAAATGTAACTAAAATTAGCAACAGAATGCAAAGAAATAACAGTTTTGACAATATGTCTAAGGTGTCTATGTATCATGTTTCAGAGATATCTACTGAAGTTATCATTCTAACCAGCTAGCTCTGGCTCATCGAGTCTCATTATACCACTTTGTACCCCAAGAGGAAATAGTGAGTCAGTGTAACATCGAGTCAAATCAGTAAATAAGAGAGGATGAAGAAGTAGCATGTCCCCGAAGGTGTATTTTAATCACTTGTCAGTCATGTTGAAGGTCCTGCTTCCGGTTAGATCATTTTAAGGACAGGTAGCCAGTGAGAGGAACAGTAAACACAATGATAGCTGAAGCCCTTGGCAAGTGATCATTATAACGTATGGCCCGCTCTGGGCTAAAAACCATCTTTGGCAGCAAGCAAGAGTTAACATCGGTGCTGCTTTCTACCACTGGAGATGCTTTTGGTGAGTGAAGAGATGAAGTTTACTGCTGAACTCACAACATTTCTTTTATACTGGTAAGTAAACAGCTGTTACTGCTAACACTAAGGAGGCGGGACTGTGCTTGTTTCTTACAATAGAGGTGGACACCACAACTTATTACCCCCTGTTGTTTGGAATATACTTTCGACAGGTTGAGATATTTTACAAATTGTTAACAAAGTAATTCAGAGAGGTTTGATCTAATATTTATTCACAACTGTCATGACAGGAACCAGGCATCTGAAGCGTTTAGTGCCTCTAAAAGCACCTTACAGAAATGTATTATCCAAAATGTTGATAAGTAAACTTTTTAAAATCCATTTATTTACGTGCTAGAAAAGCAGTAATTCATGCCTGTAATGTAATGTTAGTGTATCAAGGCCTCACATCTGCTCCTCTGTCTCTGTGGAAATGCATGCCTGTGCTATCACTGCAGCCAGATAGATGGAGGCGTTAAACCGAGAATTCCTGCGCTCACTTCATGCTACCTTCAACTGCAGGGGATAGAGAGAGAACATGGTGAAAGCTCATGTTGAGAGAGCTCAGCAATGCAGAGTGCTTTAAGCATCTGAAAGCAGGCTTTAGTGAAGTGGAAGCACGGACTGAGCACACAGCAGGAACATTCTGGTGCTGCCGTTTAGCGTCACACATGCAGGGACCTGGGGAGAGACCAGCACAATGGAGAGCGAAGAGGAAACAGGCAGAGAAAGAAGAGAGAGATGATAATATTCTACAAAGTATTATGAAGTGAGTGAGAGACAGGTAGGCACTGTCATGGCTCATAAAGAAAGAACAAATTTATGAAATAGATTTATAGTAATATTACAGGACGTTCTCCACAATCTAAATCCAGACTACTATAGTTTACTACAAGATACTGCGGACGATGTATAAATCACTATAAAACACTACTACAGGAATATCACAGGATGCAAAAACATATTGATTATTATAAAAGTACTAATAAGCAATACATTTCTTATGGTTTCTTGGAGAATTACTATAGATCTTTTTTTTTAAATAATAGATGCACTTTTTACAAAATGTGAATTTTCATTTAGCATCACTATATAATTTGGATTATGCTGTACAAATTATACTCACCTATCAGCCATAACATTATGACCACCTCAATACATCTACACTCTTTATCCATTTTATCAGCTCCACTTACCGCATAGGTGCACCTTGTAGTTCTACAATTACAGACTGTAGTCCATCTGCTTCTCAGCATACTTTGTCATCCCCCCATCACCTTTTTTAATGGTCAGGACCGCCACAGAGCAGGTATTATGTGGGGGGTGGTTCATTCTCAGCACTGCAGTGACACTGACGTGGTGGTGTGTGAGTGTGTTGTGCTGGTGTGAGTGGATCAGACACAGCAGTGCTGCTGGAGTTTTAAAACACCTCAGAGTCACTGCTGGACTTGTAATCGTCCACTAACCAAAACTATCCAGTCAACAGCATCCTGTGGGTAGCGTCCTGTGACCACTGATGAAGGACTACAGGATGACCAACACAAACTCTGCAGCAGCAGATGAGCTCTGACTTTACGTCTACAAGCTGGACCAGCAAGGTTGGAGTGTATAATAGGGTGGACAGTGAGTGGACACAGTGTTTAGAAACTCCAGCAGCACTGCTGTGTCTGATCTACTTACACAAACACAGCACACACTAACACACCACCACATCAGTGTCACTGTAGTGCTAAGAGTGATCCTCCACCCACATAATACCTGCCCTTTGGTGGTCCTGTGGGGATCCTGAGCATTGAAATAAAAGGTGATAAAGTAGAGAAATAGATGGACTACTGTAACTGTAGAACTACAATGTGCACCTATGTGGTATAAGTGGAGCTGATAAAATGGATGAAGAGTGTAGATACATTAAGGCGGTCATAATATTATGTCTCATCAGTGTAAATAGAATAAATAGAAACATTACTACATACAGATTTTTCTCATGTAGGCATACTGGGACCCAGCTTGAAAAAAAAATTAAATGACCAGGACTTTGGACCCACTGGACAAAACAATGAATTAGTAAAGTGGTAGTAACTTCAGGCTCCTGCAGATGGTGTTCCACAAGAATGAACAGCCATAAATACCTGTGGGGTGTGCAACAGAATTCATAGTTTGAGAAGTGCAGTGAATGTCTTGTTTGGTGTGTAGAAAATGGGCTCCAAAGCAGATAATAATGAATGGCACCGATGAGTGATTGCATTTGGACAAGCCAAATGCTATGTGTGAAGCAACTCCACAAAATTAACTCCACAAATTCTTTAGCTGCACCATTTTAGAGATGATACTTATGACACTAAAATATAGACGTTTTGAGGCATGAGTTCATGATAATGATCCATTTTTTTTATGGTGGCCGAGAAAGCCCAACGCACTGCAAGTTAAAAACGCGCTGCAAAGTCTCAAACGCGCTGCAAACACCGAAAACACATGCAACTTCCAAAACACATGCAGAAAGCCTCAAAACACAACGGAAGTGTTTCCGAGGGACACTGAAAATGGACGGACCCATTCAAGAGCGGGCTGCGTGGACCTGGACGTAGAGCCGAGACAGCCCCAGTTCCAGCAAAAGTAAGTTTTATCTGTTTATTAATGAATATTCAGTCGGGTTATTGGCCAGGTTCTTGAGTTTATATTTCGTTCCACCTTAAACCATGCACACCGAGTGACTGAAAGAAAAGTGGGTCCGTCCACTTTCAGTGTCCCTCGGAAACACTTCCGTTGTGTTTTGAGGCTTTCTGCATGTGTTTTGGAAGTTGCATGTGTTTTCAGTGTTTGCAGCGCGTTCGGTTAATGGTTTGCAAGCGGTCTCATTTTGATGCTTGTGTTTTCAGATCTTGCAGCGCGTTTGGCTAATGTTGTGCAAGTCGTGTCATTTTGATGCTTGTGTTTTGAGACTTTGCAGCGCGTTTTTAACTTGCAGTGCGTTGGGCTTTCTCGGCCACCGTACATTTTTCATACTTTGACCAATTATTGACAAGATTGCCAACCTCATTATCATCATACTGCACACAAATTAACATGATTTGTCAAGCCTAGTAGTCAGGTGGGGTTGGCAGTATAGTAGCTTTAATCTGATTAACTGATATTGGTGTATGATTTTAGCTTCATGTTAACATAATGTTTTACTTGTGGCATGTACCTGGCAATATTTGTATTTCTGAGGCTTTAAAGCCCTTGTACTTCACATGACTCAGTGGCTTTGGTGGGAAATGTACACAGGACAAAACCTCTGGAACATTTTTATTTATCACAGGAGCAATTTACGCAAACAGCATCTAGTTTGCCCCAATGAGTAAAATGGCTTCGACCCTGAATCCTTATTTGGACGTCACTTTCAACAGAATGATTATTCAGGTTTAGCCTTTTTCATTTCTCTAAATTGCTATTCTTATTTATGCTACCAGTCAAAAGGTTGGACACCCTTACTCATAGAAAGTGCTTTCATATTTAGAATTACCAGTCTGCTACCAAACAGACCTATTTAGACCACACCCTCTGAAATGCATTAACAAAGATGGACAATGTTATATATTATTCATGGGGTAAGTAGTGGTTAGAATGATACAGTGATCACTCTATCACACTGTCACATGTGGAATGTGCTGTGACAGAAAAATGATTCTCCATCTTTACTGAAGTACTTGAAGGCAGTATTTATGGAGGCAAGTAAAAGCATTTCACAGCGAGCTCAGACATCCATCAGAATGAGTTCTATGTGTTGATCCTTAATGATCTTTATGTGAAGCTCTGATAGATTATGTCATTATTGGTGTAAGACATGTTCCTCAGCCACACAGCCACACTAAGCTCACTGTGCACTCTGACGATCTGCTTGAATACATTCTTGTGTGGTGCCTAAGAAAAACCTTGAACCTTAATTTTGCATTGTTTTTTTGTGAACAGGCTTGACTTTGGGCTTAATTGGCTGGCTAAACTGAGAATCCTGTTTTGTGAAATGCCCCCCAGAGGTCATGATGTCATGTTGACAATCTATTTAGGTTCTTTTCCTTCTTAGCACACATCATGTACCTGCAGCCTTTATGCTGTGATTTCCGAGCCATGGTGCAAAGCAAGGTAATAGCGTCAAGAGAAATGACAACTGGATACTAGATCTTTGAGGCTCAATGCAAACTCTAATTACAGCTTTGTTAAAAGTACAAATAAAGCAATCAACTAATATGGCCCCTTGATGCTTGGCCATGTGGGGGCGCTAGAGCCCAACAGCCACAGTACAGATAAATAGATGGCAAGAGGGGCCTCGAGATCAAAATCAAGGGAGCCATTAGAGGCGGAATGGGGGATTGTAATGAGTGTGGTGAATGTGTCTTATTGTTCATGAAGACATCTGGAGCAGTTAGCTGTCAGCTCATAATACCGCCATTCAGACTGTAATGGGAAAGCAGCACAGTGGCTTATGTGTGAGATATCACTTGGACCATGATCAAATCTGAGTCTCACACACACACACATCTAATTGACTGATTTCACATTTAATTTATTTAATGTCCAGTCAAAACAACCACTTAATACAAGTTATAAATCAGGAGATGTTTCGGAAGAGGTTAGATATAAATAATCCACTTGCATAAGGAGGTAGAAATATAGAACCTTAAAATAATGGAGATAAAGGAGATAAGGAGGGTATAGAGAAAATGAGTCTGGTAGACCAAAACTATCAGCATCAGACGAAAAGTACTGAAAGCTTCGATTTTAAGAGACATTTTGGAGAAAGTCAAGCACCACTTTTGCTTTAGACCTGAAAAATCCACTGGTGTGTTTGTCCATCCTTCCACTGTGAGAAGACCCAACACTATTGGCTTTGTAGCTGACAGAAAGTCGTTACAGAGAAAAGAAGAACATTTGCACATGAAAGACACTGCTGGTGTTCCAACAACAATGGACTGACCATCTCAGAGTCCATACTACATCATTGAATGTGTTTTACTTGGAAGGAAGTTTCTGAAACCGAACTTTAGAGGTGTGAAAAAATAACCCTGCAGAATCATTAAAAACACTGTATGCAACGAACGGAAGCTGCAATGAAGGTAAAAGGGTGAACACTAAATACTGAGAAATTGGATATTCTGTCGTTCTAGTTGTTGAGGCTTCTATGTTACTTGCTTTTAGCCACCATATAGGGCACAGTGTAAGATTTCAATCCACTACGAATCCACTAAGCGTTTTTTGTCATATTCATCAAATATCTCCTCACCATCTGCTAGCTATCTGTTTTGTGTGTACACTGGAGTTTGTACACAGCCCTGGCTCTGTAAACAGGAAATAACCAAAGTGGCTCGGGCTACTATTCCAGCCATTCGGTAACAGGGGGTGCTCGTTAATGCTCATGCACAGGACGGGGGGAAGGGGATGGGCTATATTCTGAACTCCATGCATTGTCAAGAAGGAGAGGTTCCCCAGGAACAGGCAAAGAGGAGAAGATCTGAAGAACAGACAGAGAAAGAAATTATTAGATCAGGCAAGGACATTTCAACAGTTGAAAGACCTCCCAGAGTTGACAGTGAAGTGCTTTAATATTGCAGAGACCCCCCGAGAGTTGACGAGGCTTAAGTTAGTCTCCTATTCACATTTTCCTGTTCCACCCTAAATGGTGCTGCAGTTCTATTCTGGCATCTTAAATGCCTGATTGGAACTGCTGCACCATTTAAGTGAAATGGGAAAATTTGAACAAGAAGCTGAGGTGCTAGAATGTTGCCCAGCTGCTGCACCATTTAAGCTGGAATGGAAAAACTTGAAAATGAAGCTGGCAAAAAAGAAGCCGACTTCAGCTTCATCGAGTACTGAAGGGAATATGGAAAGGGATGAGTAGATGGCTCTGTTTTTGCTCGACAGGTGGGTAACATTAACTTATTTTTGCTGTTTCACAGAGCCAGTAGTTCTGTATCTTCTTGCTCCGTTTGCTAACGGCTGTGATAACAATAACTGGTTTGCATTGCAGCAGCAATTGTACCAACAGTTTGCTGACCCACAATCTAGAGTTAGTTACATTATTTGCTGTCATCGCTCCCTCTAACATTTTATCATGGCATTTGTTCATATTGGTTCCATAGGCCTTGTTTCATCATTCCTACCATGATACAGGACAGTGCAAAAGTCAGAAATCACTCTTTCATTTATTCCATTTTTAGTTATATTAAGCTCAGACCATTCAGCCTCAGGAGAAAAGGCTGAAAACATATATTTAAAGGTGCAGTATATGATTCAGAAGAATGGTCATTGATATGTTATCTTAACAGCAAAACAAATATACCCCTCCCTTCAGTGCTCCTTCACAAACACCACCCCAAAAACTCAAGGATGCACATTCCCATAGCAAACTTTTTTTTTTACATCTGCTTGACCAATAAACCCGTCATCTGGTATAGCAGATGTAAAAAAAAAAGTTTGCTATGGGAATGTGCATCCTTGAGTTTTTGGGGTGGTGTTTGTGAAGGAGCACTGAAGGGAGGGGTATATTTGTTTTGCTGTTAAGATAACATATCAATGACCATTCTTCTGAATCATATACTGCACCTTTAAATATATGTTTTCAGCCTTTTCTCCTGAGGCTGAATGGTCTGAGCTTAATATAACTAAAAATGGAATAAATGAAAGAGTGATTTCTGACTTTTGCACTGTCCTGTATCATGGTAGGAATGATGAAACAAGGCCTATGGAACCAATACATGGACAGGTACAGGGGAGAGAAAAGACCACAGAAAAAAGAGAGAGAGAGGGACAGAATGAATTTGTTCTCCCTGTATTAGTTGATCAATGTCATCTCCATCCTCCAGCCAGCAGAGGAGGGCCTATTTTTAGCCTCTCAAACTCCAACATACACACACACACACACACACACACACACTTCTCTCATCTAACAAAGAGGCAAGTGTTCCAGAGATCAGCCAAGATCCTAATGAAAACAAGCACAATGAGAGTAAAGCAAGAGAGAGAAAGTGCTAGAGAGAGCGGCATAAATATGAAAAGAGCTATAGATGCATGGAATGCATGGAAGAGAAGGACAGAGGATGTGTAATAAACAGAAGGACAGCGCAGATGCTGAAGGAGAGCTGCTTATACTGCCTGCTTTATATGAGCCGCAGCTTCAAGCCCAGGCCAGCGCCTTTGCGCACTATCACTCCCCCAGTCACACGCGCATGCACAAATGCGGGGACAGAAGGAGGACGTGCTTTGATGTTGGCACAATAATTCCAGTTCCTGGAAAGGCAGAAAAATAAGAGCAGAGAATGAGACAGAGACAGATGAGGGATTGGTTTTAGAAAGAAAGGCAGGAGCGCACAGAGGTGTGTGTGCATATGTATTGTGCCACCAAACCATGTAGGATACACACGCACACACACACACACACACATCCTCACCTCCTCACAGGCATCAAAGAAAAAGAGGGAGGGCAGATTTATGTAACAAAATCTGTTGTAGATAAACAGCTACAATTAAATCTTTTTGTTACTGTGTTATACAGGTAAGTGACCTGTGTTCTGATTGGCTGTCCTGTATTGTGCCTTATCCAAAAACCAGTTGTTCAGCGAATGATCCTACTTATAACTTGAATGTGAACATGAATGGGCTAAGCTGCTTCTCAATAGGTGGATTTACAGTAGCCTGGAAAAGTCGTAGGCCATCTGAGTAAGTGCAATGTGCTAATTTGTTAAAAAATACTAACATTACAATAAAAATAAACATTATATTCTGTTAGCTTAACCATTTCCAGTATTTACAGTCACCATCCAGTAACTAGTTCAGCTAATCAGTATTTCATTAAATCAAATCAGGTGTGCTGTCGGCAAAACTTACCAAGTACCAAACTAACCTAACTGCATTATTCTAAGCAATGCATAAATATGTAGGTTTACTGCAAACATGAATCTCTTGTTATGTTGTACTCATACACAATTCCACGCCCCCAGCAAAATCTGACTGGCCACCCCAAGATCTTTGCCATGTCTTGTTCTCCATTGGTTTCCACCTACCTTCTGAAGCACGTACTTGTGCTTTTAGGAGACTGCCGTTTTGCTATTGGCGAAACAACAACCATGCCACACCCAGGTTGCACATTAACATTGCCTCCCTGCCGAAATGTATATCAGTATTGACATTAAATTGGCATCATTCAAAATGGGCAGCTTTTTTTTGTCCCATATTTCGGCTGAATGAACTGAAGAGTGAGTGGTATGTTATAAAACGTTAACAGTGTTTACATGCAAATATATCCAAATTAGCCCACCTTATTTATCCATGTGTTTTCTCAGTGTAGGAAAAAAATATGAAAAGGTGAAAAACATCAATTAAAAGCCCACATGTACACATTCGGACATATGAAAAAAGCCAAGAGGATGGATCAGCATTTCCAAAATTAGACTTTTATTGGCCAGTCGGGCTGCGATGGTCACAACATCCATAAGTAACGGCAAACATAGCCCACAGAACTCTAGGCCGGCGCCTTTCACCCGGCAGCTGTCAATCAACTTACTGCTGTCAGTCAGTGCGAACAAACGTTCTGCTCCTTAGACTAGCACTGCTCGGCCCTTCTGTGACTGCAGCCCGGAATACACGCACACACACACGCACATACACACACACACACACGCACGCGCACACACACTCACACGCGCACACACACCACATGCGCACACACACAGATCCTTCTGCTTTTGATGTGGAGAGACAGCAGCAGGGATTAGGGCAATGCTAAAACTCCAGTAGTGGGCTGTGTTCTTCAGTCCTTCTCTTGTGTGCTCCAGTAGAGCTGTAAGAAGTGTGTAGAATGCACTCTGAAGCCTCCAGCCTTCTGTCTGTAAGAATAGCCTGTGGAGTGCAGCATTGGGGATAGCCTCAGTAATGCTGGACTGGAAGGAGTTGGGGAAACGCCAGAAGAGTAGATTTAGAAAGCTAGGCTAGTGCACTGGGGCTCAATCCACCTGCGGCTATTAGAGAGACGAGGGGAAACATAATCAAATTTATTTATATTGAGAAGGAGTTAAAATTATCCCGGGAAAGCTGCTTGCCTCGCTGGTGCTCTGTCTCTCCAAAGTAGGACCTCTCCTGTGGCTAAATAAATTTTGGAAATACCTTTTTTTTTATACTGAAAAGATAAAAACATGCAAAAAGCCTTTCGTTTGTAGTCCAAATTATACATATACAAGTTTCATATTTCTTGTACTTCTTCATTGACTACATCAACAAAAAACGAGGAAAAAAAACAAACTATGTACACACCATTTAATTTACAGTGGAGGGAAAAACAAAAAGAGAGAAAGAATACCATAGGGTGACTAAGGCAGATGGAGCTTGAACAAAAGAAACAGTTTTATTTGTGTAAAACAATATCACATAAAAAAGGAAAATCATACTAACAAAAAAAAGTTTCTGCTACCAAACAATGACTGGGGACTTCCCCTTTCGCACCGGCTGCATAAGTTAAACGTTTTGGTGGAAAATGGTGAATAATATAAAAAAAGGAACCCAATGACATGAAAATCGAAAACTATCTAAATTTCTAGCGTACTGTACAATGCTGCTCTCTTCGTCTCGTCTTCCCCTTCGGTGTGACACGTGACGAGGTCAAACAGTGTGATGGCATACAAACAGAAGCGTGTAGAAGCATAACCATATTCTATAAACAGGCTCACAACAGAACCACTCCAAAACTCAGAGCCAATAAAGCCAATGAACAGGAAACCAAGTAATCAGAAGTAAAAAGCAGGAATAAAACAAAAAAAATGTACAAAAAGGCACGTAATATCCCAGTGCTTCTGTACTGTGAAATTCAAGTGTAACTGAGCGTTCGCTTCAACGTTCTCAAAGTGTTCCTTCAACGTTGTTTTCTTCCTCAATGTTTCAATTTTCGCACCAATGGGTCCCTCACTCAGGCAAAAAACTGGCCTGAACCAGAGCTAGTCCAGATTCCTTCGGCCGGCTCTCTTTGGCTCCAGCAGAAAACCTGGGAAAGAGCCAGTTTTGTTGCCATGGTGATCCTCCTTCCTCTCTCTTCCTCTCTCTCATCCTCTCCTGGGGGAATATCGCTTTCTTCATTCTTCTGATTTTACACACTGTCCATGTCCCATGATAAAAAAGTGCCACACTTCTTTTTTTAATATATATTTTATTATTATTTTTTGTTGCACCTCTTCTTCTCTTGGTCTTGGGACGGTTCTGGGCTGAGTGGGGAAAGGGCTAGTCGTCGTTGCCCCCGTACATGTCGGCCAGCTTGCGGAAGCGTGGGCCCCAGTCGTTGAGGTAGTCATAGTCCTGGTCTCCGCCAGAGCTGGAGGAGTGCAGGGAGCTGAGTGAGCCAGCTGTAGAGCCGCTGCCCTCGTAGTCAAACACCAACAGGGAGTCGTAGGGGGGAGCTGTGGGGTCCGTGTCTGCTGCCTTCAGACCCTGAGACAGCCAAAGAGAGAACAGATACTGGACGTTAGGATAAAGAGTAGGATGTGCATGTATATTCAAATACGTGGATATCTGAACATAGTTTAGTATTTGAGTGTTACTAAGGAACTTTTAAGTACATTCATTAGTCACATTAAGCAATACAGCCACATCCAAGCACAGCTATATATTACAGAAGGTAATCAATTGTACATATATACAAACTGCTTTTATTATTAGCTGAATTAAACAGGCATTCAAAATAAAATAAATCATGCATTATTGTCATTTTTTGACAAACAAGTCTTTGACTGAGCGTGTGAATGTAGAACCCTTTCACCAGGACAGATACAGCTAATAAGCAAAATAGCTTGTTTATAACGTAGTTATAACTGAAGTTTGAAAGGAGGATCATCCCTATGAATTTTCACTTCCTGTAGTGAAGTTGTCGCACCCCATCACCACCCATCTCCTCCCTGTTACCTTCCTACACTCATACAGTCTCTTCATATATTTCAGTTGAACTGAACATTCATGTGAAATCGAAGTGAAGACACTTAAATGATCACATTCCTTTTAAATGCTAGCTGCAGACAATAAACAAATCTCAATGCCTTGTTTAATGTGGATGTCTGAGCAGCAAGGATGGCAAAAATTCCATTTTTTACAACAACGTTGAAACTTATCGTAAGGTTTTACTGCGTGTCCTGGAAAATGATCCTCTTACACGACAACGTGCTTTCTGAAATATTCATGACAAAACGTCATCCAGAAATATCTCAAGTGCGGCATGAACATATTGCAGAGCACTCAAGAGTCGTATACAGCCTTGGAGGGAGTTGGAGGAAACGAGAATGGGATCGAGGGGGAAAGGGGCAGGGAAGGAAGTGAGAGAAGACAGGATGAGAGGAGGAAATGAAGAATGGGATGGGAAGAATGGGAAGTATGAAGATGAGACAGACACAAGAAGAGGTGGAGAGACATGGAGTGCAAAGGAGAGGAGATGAGAGAGGGGGGAGAAGGAAGGAAGATGAGTTGCAGAGCGCTGGAGAGGAGTAAAGTGAGGAGCAGGGAGGAGTGAAGCCAGGGATTGGGGGTCAGAGTGAAGGCAGATGCTGGAGTATGAACAGGCTAAAGCCTACGGGGTTATTTGGAGGCAGCCAGAGCTCTAGAGACTCTCCAGCTGTCTGACTCACACTGATAAAGATATCAAACTAAAACAAACTCGCCACGTCCCAGTGCTGCACTGTCACACAACTACAGCTCTCAGCATCCACGCGCTACCCAGAAGCAGACAGAGAGATGGGGACGTGACGAATTTCAGAAAGCAAAACGAAGAGAAAAGACAACTGCAAGATGTCTGCAAAATACAAACACCTCTGTAGATGCGGTATTTAGTTGCACTGCATCTCAAATATCACCTAAAGGGGTGTACAAATGCAGTGATGCATTAATCTAAAGGTGGTAACCCCACCTCATTCTGGAAAGTTAGAATCAGTTGTAATAATAGTGAAAGTAACCACAAGAAAACTTCTGGCTAATTTCAAGCATAATAAACTCTGTGGTCTGAATAAGCCATCCCTCTATTCACATCTGTGTATTTGTAAAGATATTTCCTAATAATTTGGCCGCAATATGATGATATATAATCATTACTGTGATAAATTACATTACTATGATAAATCATAATCGTCTTACAACTTTCAGGAGAACAGTTTTTAAACTTTCCTAATTGGTAATGTAAGTTAGTAGAGCAAGATGGTTTCCATGTAAATGTAGACCATTCGTAGTGGAGCTACTGGTGGTCTATTAATCATGAACTTTGAAGGGTAACCTATAGTTCTATGATGCAAAAATGTTAAATGAAAAAAAAAAAAAAAAAAAAAATTATATATATATATATATATAGAGAGAGAGAGAGAGAGAGAGAGAGAGAGAGAGAGAGAGAGAGAGCACAAGGACATTATGGCTCTGTAAATATATACGTTTTACTACCAAGACAGCTTCTTTAAGCCCGTTTAACTGCATAGTGATGTATGTGACTCGCTAATCACAATTAGAATATTAAAATTAAAATATTTTTTTTTATTGTATGTGGCACTACTGGAGTGTTTCACTCTTCTATCTATATATAAACAGACACGCTCACCAATAAATTAAATATTGTGACACATTATAAATCATGAAAATGCCTTCAAGAATCATCATATCATATGTCTGCCATAACCCTATTCTAAATCATACTAAAGCAATCAAATCAAATGCAATCTGTGGTGATATTTGAGATTTTGTGATCCACTGAATTGTACAAGGAACCTGTACACTGAATTCAACAGTGAAGTTCAAAATGGTTGTGAGGTCAGAAAATTACATGACCGACATAAACACAGCATTCTTTAAGAAATATCCTGAAAGTGACACATAATTCTGTTTTACAGATGGTTCCACAGACAGCTGAGGTACAAACAGAATATCATCATACAGAACTGCACTCACAAGATAAAAACCTTGCCTGCTCTGAGATATAATATTTCAGAGAGCAGCTACACTTGGGTGAAATATACTGCAGCTCCCCAGCACACATACTCCTCCAAAGCTTAACTCTCTTTTAAGCGCACTTACTTAAGCTTAGATCTAATGTTTAATTCATTTCCTGTTTTAAACCGTTTCTCACTGTTCTGCACTGTGCACCCAGAAGAGTTTAATGCCTGCCAGGCTGGTGTGTATGCAAACGAGTGTGTGTATCTGTGTGTGAGTATGTTGTAGAACCCTGGCCAGCCACTGACCGCAGAGGATGATACCGAATACCTAAGTCAGACTAATGTCTGCCCAAACTAATAGGATTGAAGTCCAATTAGCCAATCAATCACCATTACCTCTTATCACTGGTGCCATCCAGCAGTTTATATGACGAGACGGCTGTAAAAAGCACACACACACACACACATACATGAACATACCTCGTGGATGAAGTCTCCAATGTCTCCGGGGTGTGGTGCTGCAGAGCGGAGCGGGTAGCTGGGCTCTGAGTGCATCGGGCGTTCATCTAGTCGCCGGATGCCCACTGGCTTCACCAGGTCGTGCTCCAGAGTGTCAGGCTGCTGCAGCTGACTCAGGTCATAATCCTGCACAGAGATATACACATGAGACAAAGAACAGGCAGAACAAGCACCTGATTTCTTGTGTCAGTGGCTGTTTTGTTCCACATTAAGTTGAACTCAAAACTTGCTACAACATTTCATTCTACTCATTCTATATATCCTTACTTTTGTTGCTAAGATTAACTGTAACCTTTTTATTCAAACAGAGTGTTAAAATAATGGTTCTAAAGTGGTTGCGAGTTATGTCCAGGTACTACCATGGTGAATTTGTCACAGATGTACATTACACCAGTAATATCAGTAGCACCCAAGGGCACCTTCAGCACAACGGTGGACAGTGCTCACAAGGGAACTACAGATAAATCAGCAAGCAGCAACCAAATGCAATAGCAAAATGGAGCGCTACAGTTTCCCTCGAAGCAAGATGTAATGTGTACAGGTATGAGAGAAAGATAATAATGGTGGAGAAACTTTCATTCAGTGGTCACTTTATTAGGTACATTCGCTAGACGACGACCCAGGCAAACCGAGCAGCATCAGATGAGCTATTGTCTGACTTTGCAATAAGGATCAATAAGGGATATATCCACTCATATAGCTATAAGAAAATGTCCTGGAAAAGGAGTGTCTCTCAGTGTTCCCACTTTAGAGAGATTGTATTTTAATCTTTACGAGAAAAGAACCCTGATCCTTTTTCTTGCAAAACATAGCAAAATACTTCCCCTAAAATGATGGCTATACACACATACACACACACACACACACACACAAAAAGCAGGCAGTGGAGGGTGTGTACCTGATCCTCCTCTCCTCCGCCCTCCTCATCGTACTTGAGAATGTTGTCCCGGACGTCGTCCTCCGGGTCGATCAGCAGCTGCTTGGCCTGGCGCTCCTTATCTCTCCTCTTCATCCACATCACGAACATGAGCACCAGCACTAGAGAGAGAAAAACAGAGAGAGACAAAGAGAGAGTGAGAGAGAGAGAGAGAGAGAGAGCGCAAAATGAGTCATCCTGAGCCTTCAGCTTAACAGGAGTCTGACAGGTGACAAAACAAGCATTTTACCAGTGGACGCCTAACCAAAGCCAAAAGGAAACATTTAAGTCACACTACAGAGTTTTAAAAGACAGCATGACTGGGTGTGCGTGAGACGTACCCAGCAGAATGATGATGCAGATGAGGATGGCGATGATTGCTCCAGTGCCCAGACCGGCAGCCATGATGCGCTCCATATCCACACAATCTCCGTGACGATCACACTGGCACACTTTGACCCGCAGGTAGGAGGTGTTGGCCATCGGCAGGTTGCCTGAGTCCGTGATGATAATCGGCACCTCATAGATTCCACTCTGAAGGGAGCCGGTTCTCAGACTCAGCTGTACATAGTCACCTAAAATAAGGCATAAAAACCACACAGTCGTAACTGATAAAGATACTGTATACACCAACCACTTACTGTATTAGAAACTGCACTCACTGGACACTCTATGATGTCCACATAACCTATGGATCCACTACATATAGGCATGATTTATCAGCCACCTTCCACAGTCAGTTTCTGCCCATAGGAGAGCTGTTGATCAAATATTACCTGTGTGGTTCAGAATTCTCAGCTCAACAGTCACAATGATATTTATTTTTGGCTTGTTATTAATTTTTACAGGATGTGGAAGTGCCAGATGCTCACTGGGTTGACATTTGATAATGAACAGACCAACAGGAATTAAAAGTAAATCTTTGCCTTTTCCTTCTCCTATTACAATGTGCATCATGATTTCTACATTAAATACATACAGTAAAGGAGTTCACATAAACCATTACAGTGATGCAGTATGGGCTCTTTGTCGTACCACTGAGGCGCGTGAGTGTCCAGTTGCGGCGAATGTCAGAAGGCTTGTTGGCCAGCTCGAAGGCAAACGGCCCCGCGTTGGGGTTCAAGTCTCCATCCACTGCCGTGATGTTTATGCCGTTGGGGTCTGGGCGCTCACACATCTCTGCCTCCTGAGGAAACACCCGAGGGGCGTTATCGTTGATGTCTAACAGATAGATCTGCAGAGTGCCCGTCCCGCTGGCTGGAGGAATGCCTGCACAAAAAGAGATACAGAGACAATGTGTGAGAGGGGAAGCATTAGGAAACAACCTATTCATAACTAGAGCATGTGCCAAATTGCCAAATCCAGAAAAACGCTTGAACCTCTAGGCTGTTAACAACATATTACATAATAGTCCTGGAATATTTACGACATGCATAATCACAGGTTATATGACATCTCTAGTCATCTGTAGAATATATTGGCTAGCCCACGTTTGTTATCTGTCACATCATCAAAACGATATAAATAATTCCAGAGCATTGACTATAAGCGTTCTTTAGATCATCAACACTGAATGATAGAAGCCATGAGAGAGCTGCTGTCACAGTGTTACAGTGAAAACCAGCAGCAATTGAAAAAGCATGAGTGCCCTACTGTGCGTGAAACACTCTGGGACCACAGGTTAACCGAGTGTTTATAGAGATGGGCTCTCTCCTTCAGAGCTGAGAGTGTGTGTGAACGTGTATGTGCTTGTGTTTGTGTAAAAGGGAGTCAAAGAGTGTTTTTCACACTGATCTGATGCAGAGGGAATGTTAACAACTCCAGAAGAACAGATCCAAGCAAATGTGAGCAGTCCCATTTACACAGGCCACAGTGTGTGTTACCATGTGGTGAAGAGAGAGGGAAGAGTGCAAAAAGATGGTAAAGGGTGATCTTGTTTCTATTTTCGCAGTACACGTTCTGGCTGGTCCGAGCAATGTTTTACATCCTTCAAATTAAGGTTGAAAAATATAGATTTTAGATTTAAATTCCAAACTGAAAGTTGTAATTTGCATTATTACCTTCATTACCAGTAATGAGTTACTGAAGGAATAACTGAAGTTTGGATGGAGGACCATGCCTGAAACCCTACCTTCTTACAACCTAAAGGCCTACAAATTCACACCCTCAACTTTCTGTTCTGTGATTCTCCTCCCTGTTCCTCAGTCCTATATCGGGGTCCTACCACAGTCATGAAGGGAGGAGAATTCATGAAAGTCCAGTGTTCCAGCTACAGGCAGAAGCCACCCAAATTTTACAGCAATTCATAAAAGCTAAACCAATTAGCTAGCCTGCTGTCTCTGTTTGTCTCGGCCTCTCAGGTCTGCAGGGACTACAGGAGAGACTGCGCTCAGCTTCCTCACTTGAATTTCAAACTGAACACGTTTATGTGTATTTAATGTCTCTTTGGTTAAATATTGTTTGCCATTTTTAATATCTTTCCTTAACTTCTGTTGTTTTAATTGTGTTCAGGGTGACATTGTGAAATTGCACGGGGAACTGTAGCTGTACTGAGTTAAGATCACCTGGGTATGGTACGATTTTTTTATAGCATATCTTCACATCCACTGCTAAGTAATTGGGATCTTGCTATTCCTTGCCAGTGTCATTCCTGATTTAATTTCTGTTTCCTTTTTTTTTTTTTTTGTAATCGTGGTACATATACCTCTAATTCTGAAAACTGTCAGGTAACCACAAGAGTGGTCCAAAGAGTTAACAAAAGACAAGCTTCTAAGTATTAAATAAGGAAAAGAATACCCACATAACAAAGGGATACTTGGGCATTCAATCCTTCAGGCCAGCGTTTCTGCAGCTGTGTGTATGCCTGTTTGCCTCTATGAGTTAATTTGGGAATAATTGTTCCCTACAGCTGAGATCAATGGAATCACCCATCCACCACTGAACCTGTAATGAATTTAAACTCTCTGTTGAGCTGCATCTCACGCACACACACACACACACACACACACACACACACACACACACACACACACACACACACACATAATATTTACCGTTGTCAGAGGCCATGAAGGTAGCATTGTACAGGTTATTTCTCACATAGGGAGATTCACGGTCCAATAGGGCAATAGTGGTGATTCGCCCATTGCTGGGGTCAATCTCCAGCCAGTTGGCTGGGTCAAACAGCTTGGAGTATCTACGATAGAAAGAAAACACAGATAACATGTACATTTGAAGTGTTGGAGTGTCATTTAAATGGGCCTGACAAATGCCTGTGCAGGTAAATTAGGTTTAGCATCCAAAATATGGTAACTTCCTCACTGCACAGCTCATCACTAAAACAGCACAAGTGAATCTCTTCAGGCTTGTCTGAATTAGCAGGATCGTTGGTATGAAACCAATGTTTCATCTGTGATTTTTTTTATTATTGCTTTGTACTATTTCAGTTATGTTTTATTAAAACACAAAAGTAATCAAATTTATGCAGTATAAAAAAGTTAAAAGTTATAAGAAGTTAATTACAATAAGTACTAATATGAAGTAGTAATAATAACAAAAACACATTTCAAACAACAAAAAATTCCATTCAGTCATTAGAATACATCTTGAGCTATGCTTATTTTTATATAATGTTGAAATATTCAGGATAATACGCAATAGATTGTTGTCTGCCAAACTCCACTTGTTTGTGTATTATGTTTATGTATACATGAGTGTATATATCAGTGTATGTACACATGAGTGTATGTATCTCTACCTGATACTCTGTTGCATGTATCTGTCAGGGTCATGGGCTATGAATGTGGTCAGCATTGACCCAGGTGGCAGTCCCTCATCCAGTTTGACTTGTTTGGGGTTGGAGTCAAAGTTTGGACTCTCATTCACATCGATGATGCGTATGGAAATGGTGGCAGTTGATTGGCGGGTGCGGTGGATCCCTCCGGCCAATGGAATTTCATTCTCAGCCAACACAGTCAACGTGTACGAACGGCTTATCTCGTAATCAATAGGCTGTGGGAAAACAATGCCACACACACACGCGCACACACACACACATACACACGTGACGTTAATCCAATTACATAATATGTTCCATACCAAATAAACAGAACAGAAGCACTGTTTAAGATGAAAGGATATTAGTGCTGATGAATACAAAGAGAGGAGTAGCTGGAGTAATAATTAATGAATGACTCGTTCTCCAATTAAAGCACTTACAAACCATTATCCCAGATGAAGAGAGGGTAGCGGCTGTTGACTGGCTTTGTTTCTATGGAAACCGTCTTTGCTCTGTGTTTGAACCCATGCTTCAAAAAACAGTAACGCTAATGATAAATGGAGTGCATATGCATGTATGTGTACATGCGTGTCTCACCTTAACCACAGTGACGAGGCCCTCGTTGGTGGTGGGGTCTGTAGGAATAGAGAAGCGCCCGGTCGGGTCTCCGGATGTGATGCGGTACACAGCGTTCCAGGCTGGAGTGCCTGGCTTGTCTTTATCTGTTACTGTCAGATTGGCTACGATGACATTAATACGGTTCTCAGGGACCTCTCCATAGAACTAGAACAGATTAAAAAAAAGAGAGAGAGAGAGAGAGAGAGAGAGAGAGAGAGAGAGAGAGACAAAGAGTAAAAAAAGAGAGAGACCTCATGGTGAGTTATCCACGGGTGGTGAATTTTGAAGTTAATTTGTGTTCTCCTGCTGAGCAAACAGCCTTGGTTTTCTGTAGACAAATGTTTTAAATCTGATTCGCAGAAAAATTACTGCTGTTGACTTGGGCCAGTGTTGATTTGAGCCCACTTTATCGCTGCATGGTGTAATCTTAGAATCCAGAATCTTCCATGAGCTGTGTGATTGAGATTCTGTGAGCAAGACTTTTTAACTTAGGGACACCATCATAATTCCACTTCTCTTCCTCTATAAAACTTTTTCTCCTCAGTGCAAAAAGTTGCTAGAGTAAACTCTCTGACCGGGCTGTATTTCCCTAAAGTTTAGTGTTGCTGTCGTCGATAAATCATACAGTGTAATACTTGCACTACCCTGATTATATGGATGTGCTAAGATACTTCTGGGAAATCAAACCCTGAAATGCTCAGCTCATGACTGAGCCCCATTATTGTGATTTATCAAAAATACCTGCAATACTTTCCAGCATTGGGAAAAGTAAATGTCTCTGAGTGCAGGCTTTTAAATCTGTTTAAATCTGATGCTACAGCTTGACTCAAATAATCAATGTTAGAATTCAAAAGTGGTTTTGTCATTGATAAACTGAACCAGGTACTCAATATGTTTAATAAATTATTTTGCCATTTGTACTGTGAATAGTATGTAAAGTACACTGCAAAAGTATAAAAACGCAGCTAAGCAAATAACCAGTTCAAAACCTTTTATCTGGACAATAACATGCTGAACATGTTTTTGTCTGTAAAATACCATGCAATATTACAATAAATGCAAACATTAATGCAGATAAGGCAACCCGAATGTGTTGTTTTTTGAGCTAGTTAGAAGAAGAGTTCTGGTTCCAGATTTGTCCTTGATGCCTCCCATCTATCACATGGATTTGTTCAATTCTGTTTTAAGTATTGCTTGAGCTAGCCAGGTATTCCATCCAGGTATCCCAACAACAAACCATACTGTGCTGCCACAAGGCAAAGCTTGCAAATGGTTTTGACATTGACATATATGAAACAACTATATATATGCTACTTCATATATATTTGCTATTTGTAACAGCCCATCTAAGTACCATTCAAATATTTTTTAGATTTTGCCTAAGAGTCTTACATAGTAATGTTTTTTTTTTTTCATTTTCAGATCTTTTGATCTTTTGGGTTGTTAAAAAAACAGTTTAAAAACATTTAAACAGTTTAGAGGGTTTAAAACACTATTATTTATAATGCCTAAACAAAAACTGAACTGACTGGAAAGTAAATTACATTCTAAACTCCTATTGAATTCTATATAAATATGCATATTCAGCAATATATCTACTGAACTCACAGTGTCTCTGGTAAACTCTGGTGCGTTATCGTTGACATCCAGTAGGCGTATGATAGCAGTAGCAGTGTTGGACAGGCCATACGTGGGGTTTCCCTCCATGTCAGTGGCCTGGATGATCAGAGTGTACTGGGACACTTTCTGCTCACGAGACACAAAACACAAACACATATAAACACAATTTGTGAAGTTCACACATACCTATATGCAAGAATTTAATGCGAATTTTCTAAACCTATCCTTAAAATGATCTCCCACCTCTCTGTCGAGCCCCGCCGCTACAGTGATGATTTTGCCCGTCTTGTTGTTGATGGTGAACATGTTAGTGGACGGGCTCTCGGGACTCTGGGAGAGGATCTTGTATCTCAGCATGCCGTTGGCTGTGTTGGGGTCATCCTTATCTTGTGCTGTGACGGTCATCACAAATGTCCCTGTGCAAAACACGAGCGCTCTAATTTAGCTTTCACACATGAACACCCACGTGTCATGCCAGTAAGCACCTGGTGCTAATAATGACTTCTCAGCTCATGCAGAAGATAAGAGAAGATTAGCATTTTAGCCATGTGAGGATGGTTATGTATGCAGGTGTGTGTGTCTATGTGTGAGTGGGGGAGTGCATGTAAGAACCTGGCTTGGCGCCTTCATCCACTGTGCCATTCCAGATCTGATGAGAAAACTCTGGTCTGTTGTCGTTCATGTCGATGACATTAATGACAATATCGATGGGATTCTCCATCTGATTCCCATTGATGTCCACTGCATGAGCACGCAGCTAAGAGAACACAGAGACACACGGGCACACTGTTAACTCATTTCTGTATACTGCTAATTATGGACGTATGACTCAGGAAATAAGCTGTGATATGCTTCATTATAAACAAATTATACTTTTCTTGAAATGCTAATCTTTTATCAAAAACGAACAGATACATTTCTCTGACACTTGGTTGATTGGCTATTGCATCCTTCTTTGATATCGGTACAAATGACGTATTGTGCAGCCCTATTAAGTCAAAAAGTTACAGTTACTCAATAATCAACCTAACATTGCTTTAACTGCTAAGCAGCAAGAGCACAAAGCCCTTGCAAAGACTGTATTCCCACAAATGTATGCAAGCCATCTGACAGCTGTATAATAAGATGGCCACAACTATTAGGATTTTGTCACTTCCATTCGTGTTGGCTATCCACATCCATGTTCACTGCCTTTTTGTGCACCGTTTTTGGCTGTCCAATGTGGAATGCACTGTTGTAATTTGAGCACTATGATAAAAGTGAGCGTTTTGGAGACCTTGACTGAAAAAAAGGACACAGCATCTCGTCTTTAAAAGCCTGAGTTTCCTTTAAATCCAGCATCTTTCAAAGAGGTGTATTTGCATGTTTGCTGACACATACCAAACTGATGCATTCACATGTATTTGTGTTGCAAAAACAACGATCTGTGACTGGTCGATTTGTGCATCCAACATATCTTTTTTTCTCAAAGTAGACAGTTCCTGGCCACATTAACCCCTTTTGACAACATCTGTGAAATTTTATTTCTGTATTTGAAGGGGCCTATTTTCAAGAACGTTAATGGAATATATTTAAAATGAAATGTGTATGATTTACTACATCTTGGTAGGTGAGCAAGCAAGTCTAAATTTATAGAAGTGCTATCAAATAAATGGTAAGTTCATTACTGTGGCAGTTATACATGAGCTTTTGATATCAATAAAACCATAGTTCTGCTGTCTGTTTTATTTCTGCATTCCCTGGTGTCCACGCTTTTCAAAGCAGGGGGTTGTCACCCCTCCCCTTTCACCCATGACTGCACACTAGAAGCTCAACGCAGCTACAACGTCCCACATGCAGAGAAGTGTCCTACTTGATTTCCATTCTTTGGGCGATAGGCCACTAGGGGGCCCGCAGAAAGAGGCTCTGAAATGCACTTTTGACACTTTTGAGACTCTGGTCAGCATGTCTTGTTCTGATTAATTCCAGCTGCTCTTGATATGCAGTCAGTGACCCATGTGAGCCAAAATATCCACCATTTTACTTTTACTGAGCCACCAAGTGATTCAAAACTGCCTTATATATTATCATAAATATGGATTAAGGATGGCCGTGCCTGAATATGGCCAGCTGACAGTACTCTGGCCATGGACTACGGTTCTTGCCAGAGTTTATGCTGAGGGCAGGGGGAGGTTACTGCTAGTAATGTGGAGGAGAGTGTGTGGGCAGTGTCCTCACTAGGATGTGTGTGTGTGTGTCTGTGGGTTCAGATAAGCTCTTCTGAGTAAAAATCTGTCTACTCCCCTCTCTTCTGTACAGTGGATTAGACAAAGGTCAGAGGTTGCATTCTCAGACCGACTGCCATGGTAACCTAGATAAGCTGTTTAATGGGAGTTTTAATGTATTTCTCTCTCTCCGTCCTCAGAGGAACACACAAAGAGACGAGGACACACACACACACGCCAAGCACACATGCACATGCACCAAGACTTACATGGAAGTTGGAGATCTGTTCTCGATCCAGTGGTTTGGTGACAGACAGCTGCCCTGTGATGGGGTCAATGATGAATAGGCCAGTTGGGGTTTGGTCAGCTCCTGGTCCTGTCACACTGTAACGGAGTGTGTTAATCTTGTCCCTGTCTGAGCGGATCTGAAAAACACACACACAGGCAAACACGCTTTAGGGACTTAACAGATTGTTTGTATGCTTCTTTATAATTCCTGTATTAGAGACATAATACATACAATCTGATTATAAGACATAATGCAAGTCTAAAAATATGTTCTAAAAATCACACGAACTCTCTCAGGCTAAATATTCACTCATCTGATTCAATTCTTTGATTAAAAAATATCTACAATATAAAACAGCATCTCTGTCAAACAACTCGTCACAAATGATGCACATGCAAACAGGGCGTAAAAAAGTACGTGTTAGATAGATACAAAACTGTCAATCCTGAGTTTATTGCTAGCAGATGTATCATAATACTTTAGAGCTCAACCAAAAAAGGATTTCACAGGCTTTGAATACTTGTTCATCGTTCTCAAAACCAATCTAAATGTTTACCCATCTAAATGTTTACTACTGCATAATACTAATGTACTAATAGCATTTTCCAGTAGTGTAAATGAACTGAAACCAGGCATTTAGCCTACCAACCCATAATTATAAGCATCTTTATACATACACATTTGAGATAATTCATCAAACTTTTCATGTCTCCAAGTATGGAGTACATACCTGTATCTCCATTTTGTATATTTTTACTTTTATGCATCATTTAGAGACACAGCAGCTGCTGTTTACATCATGACAACTGGTCCAAAATTGCTTGGAAAAAGTCTGGTTCTATTGACTTACATTAAAATTAAAGTAAGATTTTTCCCTCTCCTGCGAAGTTGCTATTTTGGAGATACGTATATTGCTTTGGACAGTGATGATATATTACCTATAACTACCTAAAGGTTTTTGCTGTATTGTAGATTAAGCTACAATATTTAAAATATTTGAGAATGAAAAAGGGAATTTCCGAATACTAAACAGAGTGTAACAAACAGATACATTCAAATGATTCAGGCTAACCCTACAATATTCAGGAGTTGTATAGGCTAGCACCTTTTTGTAATGTGCTTCACAGAGGAGAAAAAAAGACTTCTAAACAAAAAACAGAAACATTCCGCTAAATGCCTCTTAACCTTTGCACAGCTGTCCAGTATTAGCCAGACTTTGTACTGACAACACATACAATGAACTGAAAGGGCATTTAATTCATTCAAACTGTGTTGTGTTTGGCTGCTGGCACCATCATGTCCACGGCCTTTTATTCTAAAATAATCTGCTTAGGGCTCTGCTGCTTTTATGACCTGCTCCGTGTAAACTAACGAGAAGCTACAGAATCAGCAGGTTAGAACTTGATGTGTTCGGTCATAAAAACACTACAAAAGATGCAGGAAACTTCCTCACTGCCTCTGTTTCTCCTGCAGAGAATATCTGTGTGAGTGTGTGTGTATACTGACTTTGACAAGCTCCTCAGGGAACTGTCCTCTCGAGTTTTCGGGGACATTGATAGGAGGGATGACCCAGTCTCTCTTCACACGGCTCACACTGCCGTCACCTCCGACAACCACGCTGCGCCATGGAAACATGATCTCAGGCACCTGCCAATACAAACAGCACAGTTACACTCAAAACACACTCTTGGGTACCGCACATCACTCTCGTTTGGTCTCTCTCTCTCTCTCTCTCTCTCTCTCTTGTCACACCCACCCACACATCCACCCACACACACACACACACATACATACATAGACACTGCGGCACATTCATCATACCTGCCTGTGGACCTAAATAATTACAGCATTAATTCTGCCCTCTTTAATAGGGTCATAAATATCACTGAGTCAGTTTCCTGCAGAAATAACACCCCAGTGTGTTGGCATGAGTGTGGGTATGCATATCTATGTGTGTGTGTGTGCAGGTGAATATCTGAAGCATTCTTCTATTCATAAAGATCATACTCCCTTAAGAAAAGACGAGCCTTATGTACACCATTAATTCTGCTGACGCTACAGGGCTTTCCAAGGTGACGCTAGTTTGCTTATTCAAATATGGATGTTGACCACACATTTATGACTGCAGTCAGGTAGCTGAGAACACGACGGAGAGGCGCTCCAGGCTTCACCACTTTATTTCAAGGCAAGAGCAGAGGAACATTTAACAAGTAACATTTGGTGTGCCTCTGCGAATAAGTGTGAGTGTGTGTGTGTGTGTGCGCGTGTGTGTGACTCCGTGCTTGAAAAGTTCCTCGTATTTTATTTCTATCTGATTTCAATTCTAAGCCTCTCTCCCTCTTGACCTCATCTCTCTCTCTCTACCTCTTGTTAAATATTCATGATAATGGCAGTGCAGTAGTGGAGGCTACAGTAGAGTGCTGCTGCAGAAATACTCTCTCTTCCTCCATCCATCTCTCTCTCTCTCTTACTCTCTTTTACTTTCTCTATTTTGTGTTCTCTGTCTCTCTCTTTCTTCAATTTTCTGGCTCTGACCTGCTCTTTTTTCAGTCTTTTGCTCTTTCTCTTTTTCTGTTTCTCTCTCACTTGCTCTATCTCCATCCTTCTCCCTTTCTCTGCCTTTTTCTCCCCATGTCATTTTCTCTCTCCCTCCTGTCTGTCTCTGATTCACAAGCTCATTCTTTTTGGTCCTCTCTCACCTTTGCTCCTGCCTCTATTTCTTTCTGACTTTCTCTCTCCCTTTCTCTCCCTGTCTTTGTTTCTCCCCCACTTTTTGTCGCTCTCTGTTTAACTTTTTTTCTGTCTTCCTTTTGCTGGTTTTCTTTTTCTCCTTTGTCTTATGCTTTCTCTCAGTCTATTTTTCTGTCTGAAGCTCTTTTATCTTCATCTCTCTGTCATTCTTTCTCTCCCCTCTCTCCTCCGTTCTCTCTGACTTTTTCTTTCTGTCTTTTTTCTCTTTTGTTTCCTTTGCTTTTCTTTTCCCTTGGTTTCTGTCAAGGTCTCTTTCTCTTTTTCCTCCTCTCTTTGTCATTCTTTCTCCCAACTCTCCTTTTCTGACTTTCCCTCTCACTCTTTCACCCTCTCTCTATCTGTCTCTCTCCCACTTTGTCTCTTGCTGTCTCTTTTTCTGCTTTGATATCTCTTTTTCTTCTCCTCTATACCTGTCTTTCTTTCTTCTCCACTCTCATTCTCTCTGCGACATTCTCTCACTCACTTCTTTTTCTGTCTCTCTTTTGTGCTTTCTCTTTCTGATTTACAAGCTCTCTTTTAACTTTTTTTCTTCTCCTCTCTCTTCCTGTCTTTCTCCCTCATCGTCACTTGTATTGTCTTTCTGTCTCTCTCTGTCTCCTATGCTCTCTCTTGTGTCTGTTCCTCCTCTCGCCCCTCTCTGTCTCTCTCCGTCTCTCTGGCAGTGTAGATATGACTCAGGTGATGAGGCAACCCATTACCATCATGAAGGAGGAAAGAGTGGAACAGCATTATCATCAACAGCATAAACAACAACACATACACACTTTCTATTTTGACTCACCCTCTCTAGCTCCCTCTCTCCCATCATCTCTCCGCTGTATCTTTCTTCCCTCTTTTCAATCCATCTTTCACAACACCTACTCGCTCTTTTCCCACTGTTATCTCTTTCTGCCCACCTTTTCCCTCCTCCCCTTTCCCTCCCACCTCATTTTCTGACCATCTCAGCCTAAAACCCACCCTTATCTCTCTCTCTTTCTTTCTCCATCATTCCCACCCCCATCCTCTGCCACATCGCTCTCCTCATTTCTTTTCTCTGTGTGTAGCAGTAGTGTGTTTTTTATTGCTCTCTAAGCAGAAGGCAGTGTTAAGAGATTCAGTAAGGCTGCTGTTCTCTCTGGCTGAGAGCGGATCATCCACGCTGCTGCCTGGGCCGTATTTTAACATCATTAAGACTTAATCAGAGTGCGATTCTCAGGGTGTTACAGCACCAGTAATGTGTTATTGTAGCTTTAGTGTGGCTTTATGAGGCTCTGACAATGCCAACTAAAGGGTCTCATATCCAAAACTCATCTGTTCCAATGTGCACTCAATGTATATATATATATATATATATATATATATATATATATATATATATATATATAAACAGTCATATATACATTAAAGGAGCAATCTGTAAGATTAGAGTTTATACTACAAACAACAGGAGGCAATATATCACCAGAATGTACAGTCCCTCCATCTTCCTCTTCAGTTGTAGAAGTAACACTGCAAATCCACCACCAAACTTCTCCCTTTACTCGCTAAGAGCGACTCCAGCAGTGAAGAGCAACATCAATGTTATCTCTTGTTTTGGTTCTTTTGTTTCTGGTTTTGGTATTTATGTGGATTCTTGATTCAAGCGGACAGAGGCAGTCAATGTAATGGATGGTGGACTGACAAAAGATGAATATATGTCGTTGAAGCAGTGTTGGACTGCATCAATCTGATGCTACAGTGACTCACTATCACCTCCTAGCACTATCAGGGCTAGCTAGTTAGCATGCTAACTTCAGCAGATATCTCTGCAAGACAGACATCTTTGACATACTGTCAAAACTGTTGTTTCATCACATCCTGTTGGCAACTTGAGATCATTTTGGAATCTTTTAAACTAAAAATCTTACATATTGCTCCTTTATTATTCACTTTAGGGACAGGTATTTAAATCAGTTCTGCGATTCAAAGACCTGCACTTTCCCGTAAATAATATTTAAATATCCAAAAGTAAATATTTTACATTTATCCTTATGAAATACATCAATATTTAAATGCTGCTCTTTCTGAATATTTGGAAGCCATACCTGTTTCGGTGCATTGGGTAGGGTAAAGTTCACACGCGCTTGCCAAATCTCCTTTGACTCCACATCCTTCACCCTGATCTCCAGGGTCCGCCCAGTTCTCTCTGACAGATGTAGAGTTCTTGCAGCATACACCGTGCCATCTTCTCCTATCCGAAAATCCGCTGGGTCTCCGCTCTTGAAGCGCAGGCCAGAGCCTCGGCCACAGTCCACAAAACCCACTGCAGAGAAAGAGAGGGAGGAGGGGCGGGAGTCGGACAAGGTTGAGTACGAGCCAGCATACTTTTTTCCCAACAAGCATCTTTTAAAAAAAAAAAAAAAAACAAGCATGCACAAAATGACATCCCTACTACACCACAAGGGAATTGTGGTTTTATTCGCAAAGAGAGGACAGAGTGCGAGGGAGTGGGAAAATGCATACATAGCCAGGGAGGGTGAAGGAGAGAAGGTGGGAGAGAGCAAGAGAGGAGAAAGAGAAAAAGAAAGAGAGACAGAGAGAGAGAAGAAAGGAAGGGAGATCTGGTAGAAGTTCTAACACTCTCCTGCATTATTCATGCTGAGTCTTCCCCTGCAGGCATCCAGGTGTGCCGAATGAGGCCGAACAGGGAAGAGGAGACAAAGAAACAGAGAGAGAAAGTGAGAGCGAGAGAGAGATGCAAAGAAGGGGGTAGAGAGAAAGAGCCAGAGGATGGAGGCAGCTAGGCTACAACACTAGAGGGAATCGCATTAGAAATACACGAAGAATAAACAAATGACTGCGCTTTCTCTCATTATGCTGCTATTAGGGAAGAAACAATTACGCAGTTAGCGGCGAGAGAGATGGAGGAGGAGTGCGGATCGCTTTGTGAAATCCGTGTATCGACTCGGCTCCCGCTTTCTGATTCTTCAGCTCTCTGAATGCCATGCCTCATTATTAGGGCTCACTGAAAGAAGAGATTTTATTCTCCCAGAGCATTAGCGTGTCACGCTGTTGTTGAATATGGAGTGTGATTATTGACCAGCAGCTATTTACATTGATCAGGCTCATCATTCTGTCCACAAAGCGGACAACAGCACCAGGAGGCTGACTGTTTTCAAAAGAAGGCTACAGAATGTTGCGCATAGCCAGTGGCTTCTCTCTTTCTTTGTCTAACACACACACAGTTTTGTCTATCCCAGAATGTGTCCACAATGTTTATACTCTTTTTCTCTTTCCCTGCTGCTGTTTCTTATTATTTTTTTTTATTTTCTTATTAGAACTTGGTGTGAAATGTCTGTGCTTGCGGGTCTACGTTTGTATAAGTTCTTCTCAGGTCTCTTTGTTCATATTAGTTTGGTCTCGTTATTAGCTCAGCAATTATATTGTACTGAAGTCAACTCTTATTAAAAATCTGTCAGCTTCAAACAAAGTGCCTTTCTTTATAGAAAATTCTTCAGTCTATTAAAAATAAAGGGCTAAAACAACCTGAAATGGGTGGTTAGGGTGTAATTTGTACAGAAAGTATGCTAGCTCGCTAACAAAACAGTTAATCCAGCTGAAAGTTTACTAAGTTTTAAAGAAATGTGATCTGTAACTTACTAAAACTTTAGCTAGATTAGTCAGCAACTCAAGCTAAATTAGCTATCATGCTAACCAGTCCAAACTACATACTAGCCAACCAATTTAATTCACCTAGTGTCCATCAAATTTAAGGCTATTGTATGGTGAAAGACTCATTATTTGAAGTCGTACTGAACCCAAAGCCACTCTGAGCTAGCAAAACTGACAGGCATGTAAGGTACGAAATTAAAGTTAGCCAATAAGGTCCTAATTTAATCAGTTCGGTTTGTGTTTATGAGGCAAAGGTCTAGCCAACTCAAAACATTCAGTTAAGGTTAAGAAGTCCTGAATCACTATCCCTGGTGCGTATACATCTGGTAAACTTTCTTAACTCAGTTATTCATTTTAAGGAACATTCCAGTAACCTAATCTTTACCTGTATATGATTGCTTACCATGAAGAATAAAGCCTTGCTCGGACTGCCAATACAAATCCAATGTGTGACATATCCACATTGTAACCAGAATAATTTTTGATAGTCTTGACAGTGAAAAACACGGTTGATAAATGCTGGAGTATTCCTCACTTGTTAGTAGCTGAATTAGCATCAAATACGTAAAGTATGGGACTGCTAGAGTTGGGAACTGAAGTATGGACCCAAATCCAGGCCCTTAGGGATTAAGAGGTTAATTAAAAACATATGTTTAAAACAAATCCTACTTTCTGTGCAGATTAATCATCAGTTATTACATGAAGGCCTTTAAGGATAATAAACTAGGCTTCAATAGTCAGTCAGTGTAGTTCACCGGTCCAACCAATGGGCTCTCATTACTGATTACCATTAGATAATGAGTTGCTGTAGGGTAAGAGCAGTCATTGTGTTTATCGGCTTGGGAAGGGGAGAGGTCCCAGTGTTCCTCCACTCTGCTGGACCGGAATGAAGCCTTTTGTTTGGGCTGTACTGCCTCTGCAGGACAAAAAAGCCTCCTGTCATTTTTCCTTGCCTCGGGCGCAGTCTTACACACTGGAGATTCATAAAGCAAATGGTTTTGATGTTGCGTGATAGCCGAAGCCCCGGTGGATCCGCTTGCTCGACAGGTGTGTATAAGCGTTGTGTGTGTATGAGTGGTTGTGTGTGTGCGTGTTAGGTTGCGTGCTGGGTGCAGGTTTAATTTGATGTCTGCACCCATTTGGCCTGTAGCTATGTCTCCTCCTCCTGCATGGAGACGTGTGTGTGTGTGTGTGTGTGTCTCTGTGTGTGTTCAACTCTGCTGTCTTGCCACATACAACTCTGCTTTCACAGAAATGGACACATCTATGCGCGTCACTCTGTCTGCACTGTCCTCTTTTCACCTGCACCCCCCCGCACCCCACACACACAGACTTGCCACTGTTTATCAGAGCCGGCCTGAACAAACAGTCTGACTGACATAAAATAAACAGGCGGTATGAAAAAAATGAGGGTTTACTTATAACAGTTAGTCCCTCTGCAACGGCTGCATGATATATCCACCTGCAGTCAAACAGAATGACTACTGATGAAACAAGAGGGAGAGAGAGAGAGAGAGAGAGAGAGAGAGAGAGAGAGACAGAGAGAGAGAGACAGAGACAGAGAGAGAGAGAGACAGAGACAGAGAGAGAGAGAGACAGATTAGTACACTGAAAAGACAGAAAGGAAGGGTGAGAAAGATGAAAAGAAAGTCATTTGAGGAAAACAAAGTAAGAGTGAGACAAAAAGGGGGAAGAGAGGAGAGAAAAAGAAGTGAGTGACAATTAAGATTGATGGCAGGAAAGTCAGAGAGACACAGGGACAGAGAGAGAGAGAGAGAGAGAGAGAGAGAGATGATTTGTCTTTGAAAAGCTACTTGTTATGATGCTGATTTAAAAAGAACTAAAATGAGAAGAAGAAGCCACTTGACTTCCGAGTAAACTGTTTACAATTCATGAGGAGGACAGATACAACTAACAAGAGTTTTATGAGTGGAATAGATAGGCCCTAGCTTCGACCAACACTCGAGTGANATAAAATATAAATTGTAAAAAGGCTGTGCATGTCTGTGCATCCAATCATTCGATAAATCAATAAAATAGTCGGAATGTACTTTATTCCAAAAGCTCCTTTTGCACATACATGGTTACGTGAGCATAAAAAAGTGGGGTAATTAATAGGGCTGTGCAAGAATTATACAATACTTATAATGATACAGGGGCTATGATTCAATGTATTGCCATATATTTTGATACTGTAAAGACAGTAAAGACTGTAAAGACAATTTTTTAAATTTAGTTTTAGGAAAACTGCCATATACAAAACATTAATGAGTCAAGTGCATTGTTATTTTCTTTCATTACAAATAATTACATAGGAATGAGTTGAACGTTAGCGCAAGCCAGAGTTACAATCCTGGTAAAATGTAAATGTTAAACTGGCATGACAATAGATTCGCATGAGACCAAGCACAACTCCAGGGAGATCACTAAAAGGGTTTGTGAGCAAACGGAAGCTGACACATTACCAGACAAGTTGAGTAATGTGTTGGGATATTTGCTGTCATATTTAGAGTTAAACTTTGAGTTTTTGTCAGTGGAAAATGTTACAAGACTATATTTAGTATGATCCCAGTGGAATCCACTTAAGAGTAGCATCAGATGAGTGCATACATGCTCCCAGTAAAGTGCTGTTTAAAGCCTGGACAATGGCAGTAAAGGTATGTCAGTAATGTACTGGGGTCTGGTTGAGAAAAGGGCCTAATATAATTGATAGGCATAGGCTACTGCAAAGTGTAAAAGCAGAATTTCTGTGTGCTTTTGTGAAACACGGCTCAAACAGATGGGCCAGTTAGGTCCTCACTCAACACTGTACAGTGCTGACCAGCGCAGAGCCTGTGCGTAATGGGGCTCTTTTTTTCCAAGGCTTTGTAAAGGTCAGCCTCCTCTAATGGTCGCCATTCCTCAATCTGTCCCTTAGAGTATACTGCAACCTGAAGCTGAAGCACGCACACACACACACACACACACACACACACACACACACACACACACGCACATCATTGATAGCTCCCACCGGCACTGTCTTCAGTTTTGTCCTAAAGGGAAAATGCACATTGCGATATAAAAGCTACTACTATCAGAAAGCTGGGGGTCATAAAGGGGCTCATTATCTCTTTTGAAAAACGGCGCAATGTGCAGTTCCCCTAACGAACTGGTAGTTATTGATTAGTTGCCAAAGTGTTATAGTGTTTAGTAATGGCGTCTGGTGAAACTGCTTTTACAAACGCTGCTCCGTTAATGGGAATTACCACAGTCTTTGATCCAAAATGGCAGCTAACAACCTTACGTATTTATCTACTCAACCCACAGTGCTTTTCTTATTCCGAGAAGAACTGCAGAGAGAGAGAGAGAGAGAGAGAGAGAGAGAGAGAGAGAGAGAGAGAGAGAGAGATGAACTTTGAAGACCTGTGTTGGTGATTTTGTTAGTACACAAAATGGTTATATTTGTATTGTAGACATTGTAGANGAGAGAGAGAGAGAGAGAGAGAGAGAGAGAGAGAGAGAGAGAGAGAGAGAGAGAATACACAATCCCTTGATATCACCTCTTTGCCTCATCCTCTTTTCTCTCTCTCCTCACTCCTCATTTGTTCAGATTTTAATTTAGATCAAAGGAACATGGTGCACATCACACCTGATTAAACTCAAATTGTTAAACGACTCCATTACAAACACGCACATACGCACACGTGGAGAAGACCATTATTATACTCATCTTCTCTAGCTGAACTTTTCTGGCTGTGCTATAATTAGTTTTAGCTGACAGGAAAAACACAGCAGTCTTGATATCCATCCCCAGAAATGTGCATGCTCTACAGGAGCATTATTAAAACACTGGGTGGTCTGTTAATATAAACTTTGCCCGTGTGATCTCTGGTTGAACTAACATTGCGTCCTTCAAATTGTGTGCTTAAGCCTATTGGAACAAGGCTGGGTAAACATACAAAAGGGTTTCTTATACGAAAACTCAGTTGGCGTGTGGTTATATATTAGGGAATGGGGAGGACACTGGTGGCCTGCAAATCGCTACTGCTTTTTAGGATATATTGTGTTTTAAAGAGGAAATCATTTGTCAGAAAAACATAAACAAGGAAGACTTTAAAAAAGATCACCTTAATAGAAACAGTGGTAGGCAACTGAGAAAATGGTCTGTAAAGCTATCTATCTAGGCAATAAGGAACAGTAACAACAAATAACAACAATACACTGATCATCAAAAGAACAGTTGCACCCAGAAGGAAGTGTGGACTCCTCTCCAATTCTACAACTGCTCCAATTGCTTTTCTCCGTGGTATAGTTTGCTTGCAAAGGATGCTACCAACACAACAGCATGAGTCAGAATGGAAAGCACGCACAACAGGACAAACTTATATAGTCAGTCAAGTACAGTGATAAGGCCTGTTCTTGCTTAGATCACAGGTGTGAAATCTGAATCATTTGCATGTCTCTTGATGTCAAACCTATCCACTAAGTTTCATTCCTGACAGCTGATTCCTTCTGGGTGCAACTTTTTTCTTCAATGATGATTGTAATAATACAATGACATACCAAAAACAGTTGAAATTCACAAATGTCCATATTTCCAGCTTCTCTTTTTCCCCCAGAATTAAACAGGCTGTTCTTATTAATATACTGCTTGTACTGTCCCTCATTCAAAAAGCATTCTGGGCTGAAACACTCATAACTTCAACAAGAATGTGATGAGCTAAACTGACGTAGACTAAACAGGAGGGAAAATGTAAATGCTTTGGTTTTTGTGACATCACAAAACAAATGAATCCAAAACAGCCAGTTTCTCCAGCTAAATGTCCATATATGGACTGTACAGAACACAGAGTAAATGTTTTCAAAGTAAGAGAATAAATCATTTTTCTCCTTTTTTAATTATTGTTATATTATCCATGCAGATGCACGGCCATACAAAATCCCAACTATTCCAAAATGATTAAAGGGCCCATATGATGAAACACGGCTTATTCCCCTCGATTTTTTAAATACAGTAGTCTGAAGAGATATATAAACACTGTTAGTTTCAACATTTACCAATCACTCACAGCCCACACTGTCCATATATAGAAACAAAGCTGCACAAACAGCCTATTCTGAATTATGTGATGTCACAGAACCAACTAATTTACATATATCCACCAGTTTAGCTCTGTCCACTCATACTGAAGACAATCATAACAGAGCTCATTTATCTTATATCAGTCTTAAAGGCACAGCAGCTAAAACAGCCTGTTTAGTTTTAAGGGATGAAGAGAGGTTGGAAAATGGTCATGTAAAATTAAACAGTGATCATGTTTGGTATATATAACCAAACAAATGTTATAAGTTAACCTCAAAGAGAAAAAAAAGAATACAAGTAAAAATGTATAATACGGGCTCTTTAGTTATTTCCAAGTAGAGCTATTCAAGTCATCTAGCTTCATATCGCATTATAAATATTGCCAATTTATAAAAAGTCAATTTTTATCAGTATCATGAACCTCCTTTTGTATAAGGTGCATGCATACAAACTCTACACTGCTCATTTAATCTAAAAACACCGTTTTAACATTGTATATATATTTTTAATTGTTTAATCGCGGGAGCACATACAAGCCTATAGTACACTGCTACACCTCCGCTTCCAAGGACACCAGGGCATACTCTCTCTCTCTCTCTCTCTCTCTCTCTCTCTCTCTCTCTCTCTCGCTCCCTCTCTCTTTCTCTCTGGCTGTGTAAGCATGAGTCATTTTAACCTCTGACCTTGTTAGTTTGAACTCTGAGAGGACTTAGGATTTATCACTCTACACACACACATGCACACACACACACAGTAAAAGACACTCACACAACATATGGTGAAGGCGTCATGCCAATTCCATCCTGAGGGACACACGAACTGAGCAGAATGCGTTCCGCTGCTGTGCTCAGCTATCTCCATGTACACACAGACACACACAGACATGCACACACACACAATTATTTACCCACACACTAACACCACACACACATGCTCACTTGCCACTTTTCCCTCCACTCTCCACTTCACTGCCAATCCAAACTGACGCAGTGTATAAGCAGCAGCAGTAATGCAGGGCAGAACAGAATATTAACAATACACTAAAGCTTCATCAATTCCCAGGCAAACAACAATAACTGATACGCCTGGCTGTGGCCAATACAGACACCAATAACTGATACCAATAAGTGAATTCCCCCCGTCAAATTACATTATTTTGTTGGTTTTGTGAAAAGTGAAAATAGGTTAACACATCCTGTACAGACAGAAAACGTCAATATGCTGCAATTTGTTTCTGCAAATGTTTGTTCACAATTTCTACACATATGCTGAGTTTAACATATAAAACATAAAATCTAAAATAAGCCATAACTTTTGAACAAGCTGTATGGCACAGACCACGTTAGCAGAATCCCAGAGCCACTGGCAATGACTGCTGAACGTAATGTCTTTCCAATTTATAGTCCAGGAGACAAAAAATATGATATAAAAAAGACAAGATTAGTGTCACCTAGGGTGTCACAGCCGTAAAGGGTTCAGACACTGTCAGGCACTCTGATTGGACAGAAACGCACAGTTCTAGCTATAAATGCATGTATGCATAATGCAAACAATCATGGGTGTGTATATACTGTAGGTGAAACGTTGGGGGTGGGCAAACATTTTTACATTCACAACGCTCATCAAACGAGATTGTAGTTAAATATTCTGTGTTGCAGACAGATTTCCTGGCTGGTTTATCAGGCTTGAAATGATATCGCTCAATCACAACTCAAAATGCAGATACGGGTTAAACTAATGTACCTGCTCTTAAGATTTATACAATATGCAAGTTGTCATCGAAACTACAGATGATGTTCTATTCTATCATTTTACTGCTAGCGCACAGACAGGACTACAGCACTGCGACATCTGCTGACTATATTTTTTATGTTTTTATGACCAGTTTTTTATATTGCCCGGACCACAAACTGCCCTTCATTGGTATAGCATCACAAAACACTGTATTTCCAATTTATCAAAGACTGATTTATCATGCACCCCATACAAAAGACCCATAAGGTGCCCCTTCACAGTGAACCAAAATGCAGGTTAACACTGTAATGCAGTGTTGTGGTGCAGTTAGAATGAAAGACAAAATGAAAATGTTCATTGTTCATGTTCTACTAATGAAATAACAACAAATATCATTATGTGCTCATATAACAATAAACACACTGTTAACAGTTCTCAGGGCTGCAGCCTTTTAAAAGTAATTATCAATTGAGGGCTGATCGATGGAGGAAAGGACAATGAAAGCTTGCACAGAAGCATATGTGGGTCTGAGCACATGTGTGTGTGCTTATTTATACAGCTCTACTCTGTAGACTGTACACCTGTCAATAAAGCAATAGACTAAAAACTCCCTCACATCAACAGCATTGATTACTGTAATTGCACTCATTGTTGCTGAATGCGAATGAAAACAATTAAATGTCAAAACACACACAACCACACGCACGGTGCCACATGTGGACTCTGTTTATTTGAAAAGATGATGACAAACAATATGTCAAACCAACGGCGCCAGTGAATTTGTAAATTACAGCAAGAAATGTCTATATCACGCACTTCTGTAAACGACACGCCAAACTGCAAAAACAACAAAGGCTGCTCTTACAGAAACATCTTACAGTCCCCAGAAACATCCCTTTGTGTGCATGTGTGTTTGTGTAAAACTCTTCATTCTTTGTCTTCACTCTGTTTAACATCTTAATCTGTGCCAAACCCCCTGCAAATGATGACAATGACAGGGATTATAATTTCAATCTTGGATTTTCTAGGAGTAATACTGAGTGCTCTAAGCCGACTGCACAAACTCTGATTAAACATTTCTACACCGGTACAGGGTGTGTGTGCATGCGCGCATGTGTAGTCGGGATGCTAAAACTTATTGTCTGGCTGTTTCTCCCTCCCTCCTGAGACTGGCTGAGGATGATAAACATGCTCATACATTATAACTGTTAGATGGTGCACTTGACTATTACAAAGAGGTGTCAACACAGGTTTGTACACACCAAGACAAGACGCATGTGACAAAGCGCGCACACACATAGAGTACGTCAAACAGAATATAGTACTATATCAGTGATACTGTAAATATTATGACAAAGGAATCAGAATCCAGCACTGGTGCAAATAAGAGATGATTAGTCGTGATTATGAGGAGCGATACTACATTGTAATTATTAATTATTAAAGCTAGACTATAATTAACCCAGGGCCTGATGTTCAGCTCTATTTGTGTTTATAGCTGATTCATTTTACTGAAATTGTGTAGGACAACATCTGGGACTGTACATGTAAATGAGCATAATTAGTGTAGGGCTGCTCACTAAGGACAAGATACTATTATTACAATTATGCTGCTACATCCTGAGATTGCAACAGGCCTTGCAACATGGTAAAAACTAGAGACAACTTGATACTTTTACTCTTCCTATACTGAAAACCTGAGTATCTCAGATGTAATCTGATATTTCTCCCTCAAAACTAAAATGAGCTTCACTCATTTTACACAACAGCTCTTGCAGAACTATCTAATACATGACATAAACTGTGGATAATCATTAAGTCAAGTGGACACCACAAAGACAGCACCTAATAAAGTACAAAAAACTTTGCAGCAAGAACACTGTTTTACAGGCATTATATAATGGATATAATACTCGTTATATATCTAAAAAATCTGCTAAAGAAACAGGGAGAGAGAAAGAGAGAAAGAGAGTGAGCAGGATAGGGTTAAAGAACATGGGGAAAGAGTACATGTTCTCAGGTGCAACGTAAGGTAGCCGAGTGAAAGACAACACCTGCTACTCTGATGAGGACACCCACATACACCCACACACACCACCTCAGAGAGCAATCTCCACACACCTCAGCAGAAAGAATGAGACAGGTCATCTTTCACTACCGAAAACTCCTGAAACTCAACTCCACACTCCCTTTAAAGAGAGAGAGAGAGACAGAGACAGACAGAGAGAGAGAGAGAGAGAGAGAGAGAGAGAGAGAGAGAGAGAGAGAGATGAACTTCCCTGAAAAAGTCACAGCTGTTGTTCCTGCAGTGTAGTTTAAGATACTGGGTAAAAACTACCGTGCCCATGTTGCGTTAGGGTGGCATGGTGACGGGTAATGAGATGTGTGCAGAGTGACTCAGTTACTCACGCCTGCAGCAGTAGAGTGTGTGTGTGTGTGTGTGTGAGAGAGAGAGAGCGGTTCTACACTTTTTTTATATACAATTGTTTTGCAGAATGTATTGATAGCAAATTTCTGAGATCCTCTGACACATTTCTAGAAACAGGCCACATTTATCATCTTCTATAATCTTCTAATGAATAAATGAAAAATACTGACTAAATTGAACATAGCTTTCCTTGCTAGGATATTTTTTGTTGCAGTGAAGGAATGTTTCAGTGTGTGTGTGTGTGTGCGCTTCACTTCTGGGGTGAAAAAACACTGCAGGCAGGCACACAGTAGAATGGCTGAACATACAGCGGAATGAGAAGGACAGAGAGAAAACTAGAACTGGCGAGAGTTCATTGTTTCCCATCTAGTATGAACCCCTGCTTATTTACACATCACTGGTCTCAAACCGAGGACTAAATAAGATTCCGCAGAACAACGGCGAGTGCGGCGAGTCACACAGACTGATAGTGTCTTTCTCCATTGCGTACACGCATCAGTCTGCAGTCTGCAATCTGAGTAAGCAGTACGTGAGTCGTGAGTGCCCCTCTGAGGGGCAGATCTGTGGGACAGCGACGTCTTTGTGCTCTCTCACTGTGGAACAATACCCTCAGCTCTTTTCCCCACCAGCCCACAGCACCAAAGTAGGCCAGGTTGCCTAGTGCGCCGCCGGTCGCCCCTGACAACCCCAGACTCTGTACAGCTAGCTTGAGAATGGGGGAGGGTGGGATACGAGGAGGGGCAAGATTTCCATTCATCTACGCGCACACACTCACCCTCCCCCTCAGTCTCACAAAACAAAGTCGGCCATGTCAAATCAATCAGCAACGCCCAAGGACATCAATATGGGGCCAATAAATTGCGCTGGAGGGAAACCTGACCTTTCACCTCTTTGTTGACTTCAGAAGAGCTCCGTTTACTAACACAGACCGGACTGCTTAAAACGCTCGTATAACGGAAAATCTCATTTTCCTCACTTTTTTGTGCTGAAAAAGTTCAATGCAATAAACACTGTTAAACTTTCAAAATGTCCTTCTCACTGCTCAGTATGTATAGTCCATAGCCCAAAACTGACCTGCCAACTGAAAAGGGCCCGAGATGAATTCAAAAATGTATTCGCATATTGCAAATAAATAAGCCTACTGTACCCATTCATGCTAACGTTAAAAGGAGTGTTTCATTCAATAGCCATGTTTACATGCAGCCTAGTAATCCATTAATGATCAGATCAACAGCTTAATCAGAACAGAACACGTCCATTTACACACCTCAATAGACTATTTGATTGAGGCCATTCTGAGTACATATCTGATGGAATGAGGTAAATAATACAGTAAATAATCTGTTAAGAATCTGTTATAAGGTTCAATTCCCAATCAGAAAGTTGAAGTACATTCTGTGCATTTGCATCATAACGGAAGTTTACATGTCTACACTAAGTGGTACTTTTCACATGCATAATTTTGTATCTGATTCTTCTCAGACTGTTGAGTAGAGTGTGCAGAGAAACACCTTTGTCTTAATCTATATTTGCAAAGAATTCAACTGGCCTGCTGGAAATCTTTGCATGTAAATATAGCCAATTCTTTTCAATCCTAAACACATGTGCTAGTGCTATTTCCAGCTACCCTCTTATATCAAAATTGAGCAACCAGAATCGTCTCCTCACCTGAACTCTGATGCAGTATTCCCCCAAACAGGCTTGTTTTTTAGCAGTCTGTTGTCTTGCTGTCATCAGTAAGAACATAATTTGTCTCCTTCAAGTCATGCAGCGTCACTTTGATGACCAGCTATATTAAGGGGGTACTATATCCGCAGTGGACAGCGAAGTAGCTGGTACCAAAAGCAAGCAAAGCTGAGTAAAGCCAGGTTGTGCCATGCAGTGGAAAAGCTGCTACACAGTCACGGTAACAAAAACAGCCTGTTTATATCTATGGGATATAGAGAGATGGAAAAACTGGTCATGTATAAAATAAATTATGACTGTTTTGGCTACATAAATACACACAAACATAAGTGGACCTGTGAGGAAAAAAATATAATAGAAGAAAAAATAGGATATGGGTGCTTTAAACTCAGCTCAGGAACACAACTTAAAAGTGATGAAATGACAAAAAAACACAATTAACTCCTCACTCCAAACGTAGTTGATCAACCAGAGCAAGTTTGCTCCTCTACCTTAGCACGGGAGCTACGAGGTTAATGTTTTGTCACTTAGCTGAAAACAAGATTTCAAGCCATAGCGCATCCTGAAATTGGACAAATTGTTTAGCATGAATTATGCAGTGTCAGAAAACAAATAAGCAGGTCTATTTGTGATTACTAACAGATTGGCATTACGCTGACAAAATCTAAGTGCAAAACATAAAAAAGCAAACCTCAAAGATCAAACGTCTTTCCAGATCGTCTAATTTTGGAATAAAAGTGTAAATTTGATTTTTAAACTAATTATACACAGAGTGCATTGAGACAGGTAAGATTGCGATGTGAGGAGCTTTGTTCCGAGCTGCTGGAAGGTGGTGATTGTGTGAAAGAGAGGAGGCGGAGGGAGGTAGACAGAGTGAGGGAGGAGGAAGAGTTATGAGCAGAAAACAAAGGAGGCAGCAGCAGGTTCACTTGAGTGATGAAGAAGTGTGAATGCATATACCAGTAAAGTGCTTCAAAGGATAAGCACAAAGGAGAGCATGTCTGAGTGAGAGAGAGAGAGAGAGAAAGACAGAGTGACACAGAAAGAGAGAGGGGCCTGGTAGGACGACGTCACCTCCGTACATTTCTGCGCAGAGTGTATTAGTGCAATGAATTTGCCACTGGCTGTTTTTAGCTCCCTATCAGCGGCAGTCACATGATTCGCTCCAATTATCACCTCCTGCACCCGCTAACTCCTGCACAAGCTAACGCCTGCTCTCATTAAACACCACAGAAAGCATCTTCATTAGAGCAGCCCAATAAAAGAACTGAGAATGTGTGTGTGTGCGTGAGAGAGAGAGAGAGAGAGAGAGAGAGAGAGAGAGAGAAAGAGAGAGAGAGAGTGTGAATACGAGCACCCACCTAGCACAGCTGGGCTACATTGCCTTGTGTTGAGGTCATGTAAGTTCTAACCTAACCCAAATTTACTCCTACTCTTTACTCAACACAAAAGGAATTTTATCCTCCTGCTATCCTCCTCAGCTAATGGCTAGGAGTGAATTCTACACTGCCTCTGCTTATCTGCCTCATTACCCGTATCTCCTGGAGTCAATGCAGCACCCCAACCACCAAACTCTGAGTTCTGCATTGGATTTAATTTCCCCAACATGACTCAGGATGGGACAAGACACATATTTTCAACCCAAAGCCAAGTGTGGTTCCAAGTCATTCAACTACATGGTGGCAATTCATCATGATTCACCGTTTAATTCATGCCTGGAACCGACTAGCTCAAGAATGAGCCAAGTCTGAACCACATCTTTTCAGCACAAATGGGCACAAACAAACCTTTTTTTGCCTGTCTCATGCATATAGACACATGCATAGGTCTGATGTTATACAGTCTCATACATAGCAGATACATGAAATTATATACAGTGCTGTGCAAAAGTCAGAGACCATCCTTCATGTATTCGATTTCCAGCCAAAATTGGAGTTGATCAAAAGATATAGAGCAAATGGGATTCATAACAACTGCTGAAGACCTGGTAGATTACCACGACTGTCACCACCAGATAATCAGTTGTTTAGAGAAAATCAAGCTCTGCTTTTGCTTCAGATAAGAAAAAGTGTTTCTGTCCATCTTTCCTTATGAGACCAGAACTTAAGAAAAGGCAAGAGGCTGCTAATAAGAAAAAGCAATAGACCAAAAATAATTATGTTGGCAAATTTAAGTTGCTTAAGTTGGTTTCAGAAGAATGAACGGACTACCCCAGAGAGCAGACCTAAACATCGCTCAATGTGTTTAATATTACTTGGATCATGAAAAGTAGACAATGCAGCCAATTACTCCCTACAAGGTCGTTTCTTACATTTGCACTGTATATATAATAAAAACTCTCTAAGCAAAATTCTAACCCTTGACCTCAGGTAACCAAGAAAAATTAACCTGTAAATATTATAACTGCACATCTAGCTTTTGGAAGAAACACACCTGGCCTGGATATTGCAGGCTGACCTTACTTTTCTCTGATTTTCCTACAAAGTCGTACATGAAAATGTACGAAAAAACACCCACGCGCATGTGTGTGTGCACACCCCAGTCTTGCCTTATCCTGACGGATGGCTGGGTATTACAGCTGTCAGACAGTAAAGCTGAGTGGGTAAGCATTAGCCAGTGGGAAAAAGTGTTTTGGAGACACCATTAGGCATGGATTAACCCATGGATGCATTCTACATGATCATTAAACACACATGCTCAGCTTCAAAACAACAACCTCTCCCACCCACCCAAACAAGCTCAGTTGCTTTATGGATAGAATGCAGTAGACACAGATTAGGCTGGGGGAGGAGAGATTGCTAGCGGGGTGAAGGGGTGGTTAATAGGAGAAGGATGAACTCTACGTCTTGTTCATCTCACTTTTTTATCAGAACAGAACAGTGAAGTAGAGAAAGCAACATCCAATACATTCATTAAACTTTCTCCTACAATCGAAGAGTTTAGTTACACAATTAATTACAGACCTCAATTCACACTGCACCAGTAAGAGCCCTTTGCAAAGATCCCTAAGGCTACATTCTACTACCCCTGTAATAGGGAGGTGCATTGGCAAGAACCTGGCGAAACGATATGTATCATGACGCAGGGGTTACGACTCAGTATACTGTTATATACTGCCCATACACAGTGTAATGGCTGAAGATAGATTAATTTGAGATGGTTTAAACACAACACAACAAACTATTGTCTGCCATGAATCTACGCATGTAAACCATGAATTAATAAGTGATACTGTGTGAGAATCCATATGGCATCCAAACCACAACATAGTAATACTCAAGTGTATTGATATCCCCCCTCCTCATGATTAAAATTGACAGCTGCTCTGAATACGATGCTCTGGATGTAAACACTGATCATTAAATGACATATCAATACTTCTCTGGATCTGTGCATATTAGTACTTTTATTTCAGCTAGAACATCACAATACTATGTTGTATAGACTTAGTTCTCCCACCCCTACCAACATGACTGTGCTCCTCAAGTTTCCTCCAACCACACAGACATCTCAGAATTTCAACCTAAACACTAAATACTCAAAAAGAGCTCCTGCAGAGCAACCTAAATCTCAAACACACACACGTGCGTACACACATGCACGCACAGCTGACAGCGCATCATATCTTGCCTCTGCACCAGGGCACTGAGAGATTTGGTAGAGCTTAAAATAAACCATGAACATGGCAGTCATACTGCATAGTACACACACACACACACACACTCTTCACACGCAGTCTACCAACAACTACTTCCATCTGTCCTCTCTTTACCTTTTCTGTACTCTCCTCTCTCCTTGAATTCTTCACATTGCTGGTGGACAAAATTCTCCTCCCTTCACTAACCCCTCTCAAGCTGTCTCTCCTATCTGTCTTCATAGCTCGCTCGCCCTCTCTCATCAGCCCCAGTGATTGAAACCAGGCTCTGTTGTAGCCAACCCACCCCCGCATTTGTACACACACACACAGACACACATTCATATATGCGCACATGAACACTCTTAGCAGTCGGCACGGCCTGACCTCAGTGTGTCTGGCTTCTGCGGTCAGGCGTGTCTGTGTGTGTGTGTGTGTATGTGTGTGTGCTGAGTGTGAGAGTTTGCCTTCTGACCGCAGGCTCTTGTGTCCAGTGGTCACCCTGTTCGGTTTCGGAGGGCAAAAACACAAAAATGACAGCTAGAATGACAGAAACTGAGAACAGACAGAGAGAAAGAAAGAGATGGCAGATAACATGGTCCTTTAGATTTCCAACCATGACCATGCTCTGATAAGAACACACAACCAGACACACACAAAGCACGATTTCCCGGTTTCCTGTAATTAAGGCTTTTACAACATTAATTATGGCTGAAATGCTTTAAAAATACTTGCCTATGGCTGTTGCTAGGGCTGAACGATTAGAAAAAATCTAACCAAAAATCCAAAAATCGAACCACTATTTTTCTTACTAATATTGTGACTGCTGTTTGAGTGGTGATCATTTAAAGGGGTGATATGTAAGATTTTTAGTTTATAAACTTCCAAAATGATATAAAATTATCAACAGAATGCAAAGAAATAACAGTTTTGGCAGTATCTTAAAGATGTTTATGTATCACGTTGCAGAGACATCTACTGAAGTTAGCATGCAACCAGCCAGCCCTGGGCCATCCACTCTCATTATACAATTTTTGTACCCCAAGAGGCGATAGTGAGTCAGTGTAGTGTTGAATCAGTCCAACATGACAGGATAAACAAGTAGCACTGCCAAGATGGCATTTTTTATTCTTCTGTCAATCATGTTGAAATCATGATTTAGATCAGCTTATGATTGCTCTAACTCATCTACAAGCAGTTCACACACTTGATGTTATCAAGTTAAACCACTCGACTTAAAACTTAGGACAATACAGTTGATAATGCAGGCTATAAATAAAAGTGCAGCTATTGCAATGTAAAAATTGCAGTGCTTCAAAATGTGATTTGGATATAACAAAGATTAATCTTACAGGCTGAACTGTTACACAGTCATTAAGGCTCTTTGGGTTATCATACACATCCCACACCAGCTCTCCTTCTCTCTCCTTCTCTTATTTGTAGCTAAATATGTGCAGCATAGAAAGGCGCAATCCATCATACTACAGAAACCAGGGCAATCGCATACATATTAATTTAAAAAGATACGTATGTGAATTTCAGAAGTGCAAATGCTGCAGAAACACTTCAACAAAATGTTCAACATCACACACAAACAAATCTCCCTCTCTCTCTCTCTCTCTCTCTCTCTCTCACACACACACACACACACACACACACACACATATACGTTCTTACTCAAAGTGAGAGAGGAATTGGAGTGACCTCTAACAATAAAAAAGCCTGAAAGAACACAATCCGACAGTCACCATGACACCGGGGCATCCCATAATAATCCTTTAACACTCAAAAGAGGCTTATGCAGGGAGGGAGGGAGGGAGAGTGGGAGAGAGGGACAGAGGGAGAGAGGGAGAGCATGTCTTGGGCTTTTGTTTGTTTAATGCATTACTGGGTCAGCATTCCAGCCTGGTTTGGCAGTCCAGAGGCTGCAGCTATGCCAGAACCACAACACGGCTGGATCTAAAACCAGCCAGAACCCGCCAGCATTCGCCGCCTCACTCATGTCTCATATAATTCATTACTAAGTGTAAACACAGTGCCGGTGTTTGATCTTAAGCAAAGCACTTATCTTTGCAAAAAAATAAAAATTTAGCGGCTACATGTAGCCAAGTCCAACTACATTCTTTCTCCAAATATAACACTATCTCGGATCAGGCCTGCGGATGAGAAACAGCTGTAGCTCGGAGACGAATAGTATTAGGCAGGGGCTCAAACCTGTACCTTCTCACACACACGCGCACCGCCTTTAATGAGCGCCCGAGCTCATCCTTGTGTTCAGAGCTAATCCGCACCACTGTCTGCTATAGATCTACCCAAACAGCCTCGGGCTATGAACTCCACTGCGTCTTCTCATCTCTCAGCTTGGGTCAGGGAGGGCCAAACGACATGAGTGGCGTGCTTATTCCACCTGAAAGAAATACGAACTTGGTGTGTACACAAATGCCCACAGACCTACACACACACAGTTAAGCGATAAAAGTTGCCCTTTTACAAATATCCTAACATACTGGATAAATATGAAGAGAAAGCTTCAACAGAAGCACACTGCCAACTTTACGTTCTGTTTATTCAGTTCTGAATGACCATAAATGACCTAAGACTTGATTTTCAGCTCGATTTATTTTTATAGTAGGCCCATTTTACTGAAATTGCGTAGGACAACATCTGGGATTGAACATCTACATTAGCATAATTAGTGTAGGGCTACACACTATGGACGAGACACTATTATTCCAATTATGTTTCTACATATTGAGAGGGCAATAGACCTAGGAACACATTAAAACGAGATAGCACGATATCCCTTTTCCTATTCCAATACCAAGCTTGAGTACAGTCCTGTATCGTCCTGCTGAAAACCTTGAAGCTTTAAAGTGGACCTATTATGCTCATTTTCAACAAAACTCTGTCTGAAATGCTCTGTTAGAGCTCATGTGTCTTTAAGCCCCACCTTGCAGATGTGCCCAATGTGTTCTGATTGGTCAGCCTGCCAACACTGAGTGGTTGAAAGTGGTAGCACTGTCTGAGTGTGTGCCAAGCGTGCTGGAAGGCGAGCAATAAGGATAGTGTTATGAGATGGCGTCACTTTGTGACCAAGGAAAAGGGCTGGAATTCCAGCAAGATGTTTCAGGCAGCTGTAAAAAGTGGTTTCTGCGGGAGAGAGTTTCTCCCTCTGGCCTGTACTTTAAGATTTGTAACTATGTGGTTTGTTTACATGTGCAAAGAGCTACATAATGCTAAATTTCCTTTGGGATCAATAAAGTATTTATCTATCTATCCATGTATCTATCTATAAAACACTAACGGAAAGGGAAAACTGGGAATTTGAAAAGGCTATTCTTAATCGACGCACTTGCATGCTTTGTATAATATACAATATTATGTTTTGGGGATTTGGACACCTCTCTAGCAGAGAAGTGTAACTGCAACATTCAGGCCACTTTCCCCATTTGGATGAATCTGATGATCACAAGTATTTGAGGAGAGCTCAGGCAAAACTTGTTGAAGTCTGTGGCATCTGTGAATGTGAGTATATTTTCTACTACTGTCATCATATCTTCATCAGTGTAATGCTGATTTTGCACTTGAGCCCTCAACACCGAGGCAGACATTCTTTTGAGTCTATGTGCTTAACATTAATATGTAAAGACATGTGACGTGGCCTGAAAAAGTCCCGCAAAACCATGTTTTAGCATGTTCTTTTCCTCCTGAATCAGTAATCAGCATCTAAAACTGGGTTATCAAGCTCAAACTACTTACTTTCCTGCCCCACAGGAAGAAATACATAACTAACAGCATCACGTCATACAAAGTGAGTGTGTGCTATTTCAGAAATGTCACAGGACTGGAGTAGCTATTTCTGCAGATATCTGTGACCAGTTCGGTTCAGTTGCTATACAGTGAAACTGCCGTACGTCTTACAGTATACCAAAACCATTAGACTCATTAGAATCATTAAATTGAGCTGGGACTAGGAGTGTAAGAAATATCAATACACATAAGGGTCGCAATATTATGTTTTGTGACACTGTATAGATTCTCAAAAATACAGTATTGATTTTTAATTACCAGTTTACATTAATAGATTGGTGGCAGACAGTGGTTCAATCTGTGTTGTGTTTAAACCCCCAATCACTAGATACTAGAGCTATAATCTTCAGCCACTTCAACATTAACATTAGCATTAGTAAACCTTGCTGACTAGTTAATATTTTATACTATGACAGTTTTCCAAAAATTAAACTGCATAAAAAAACTGCAATATATCACTTTGATTACGGTATGGCAATATATTGCAATATGTGGACTCATGGGCTCATATGGAACGCCTTTATTGTGATATGTATCACAGCCCCAGTTCTCACCAATACATAGCCCTAGTAGGGATGTCATATTCATGTAATTATGTATAATAACAATAATAGATTGATAATTAGTTTTTAAAAATAGAAGCAACTTATTTACTGTACTCTGGCAGTGCAAAATGTTTAGGTAGCACGTTTCTCTTATTATTGCATTTTTAACCCTTTTGAAATAAATGCTACATTTCTCTGCAATGCTAATCCAGATAGATTTAGTTCCAATTTCTACATCTGAAGTTTGTGTATGAGCATCAGCAGATATACACATGAAAAGGCATTAGCCTTGACCCACAATATCAGTACATTCCTATAATTTATTGTTTTGGATCATATGAACACTTGTATTCCCAAAACTACCCAAACAACTACAAATCATCTAGAGCTCTAATTTAATCAAGCGGGCTTACTGACATATAGTAGCCTTCTGCCATATGAGTACTGTCAATATTGTGACAGTGACGCATGCTGTATTGTACACCCGTACATTGTTACCTTTCATACTGCTACATCTTTATCAGATATAGAACATTCTGTTACAGTATGAGTTGTACTGGCTAAATCAGTATTACAATGCACTGAAATTCCATTTCCAACAGTGTACAACATATGCGCATCCTGCTGAAAGTGTTGCAGCACACACTGCCATCCATATCATTGCAAGGACACCGAAACTAAGTAAATGACTTCATTAACCGCGATGGTGCTCAGTAAGGTGCTCGACTAACTTCTGTCTTCTTTTTCTTGTATTTACACACCTACTATAGTTCACTGTAATGTATCATGCACTCCAACACACCTGCCAATAGCAGGTCGTACTCAAGGAGAGTTAAGATGCTTTTTAAATCCTGAAAATCCTCCTCTGTACGTCTCCTTCTTTCTATTTGTCCATCTCCCTCTTACATACACGCCGGGTGAGCCACACAGACTTCATTACCCTACATCGATCTGACAAAACAAAGACCCTGGGAGCATCGATCAGTGTGTGCGCTTGTGTCTGCATGTGTGTATGCCTGTGTGTGGGGTTGAGCGTGTATCATAGGATTTTGCAGTTTGAATCGGCCTGAATAAAAGCCTTCGCGTGCGGCTTTGTTGTTGTTTCAGCTGCTGTATCCACCGTAGTTTAATACAGTCCTCCTTTCTACACAACTCTTAATTATGCATGGCTCTTCCTGCTAGCAATTAAATAATTAAGGAGATGAGCTCCGCTTTGTCGGCATGCTCTCTTTTGTTTTAAAGTCTGGGGTCTTTCACAGTCGTATTCTTTAGACGGAATCACCAGACTGAACCAAACAGGTTTGCTGCACAATTGGAATTGAAAAACAATCATTTTTATATACCTTGAAGGCACGCAAACTCAAGCAGATGTGTGTGTACACGTTTCGAGATATATGCATGACATACAGTTATATGCAATAGTCTTGGATACTGCAGGTCAAATGTTTTATCGATTTTCGAAGTGAAATTAAAGGGACATCCTCTACAGAGAAACACATTTTATATTTTATGCTAATTTGCACTTAGAAAGCCAACAAAATGTGCAATCTTCTTCATAATTTTCCCCATCTAGTTCATTGGCATGTCACAATACAACATATTCTATCAAACTGTACTGCAGCGTACTGTATTGCACTGCGTTGCACTGTACTGTATTATTGTACTGCATTCTGACGAACATGACGAATAGCATGTGGCTATTGTGTTAGATTCAGACTAACATCAGCTTGTGACTAGAGAGTTTGCTTCAGGCTAACATTTCAGCTTGTGGCTGAGTGTTAGCTTGGCACACTTTAAATAGCTTTTGTTTCAAATGTGGTATAATAATGTTGAATGCTCTAACAAACTGAAAATTAAAGTCTATTATCGTAAAGCACATGTTCAGTTGTTCGTTTATTATTGCTGTACCAAAGGATTCTTCAAATTCAAAGCTAAATAGTCTATCACACTGAATTCAGAATTTTGTCTTTCTGTCTGATATTGGCCTATCCCTTTTGTTCTCCTTCTTTTTGCTGATAACTTGATGGAGGTGGTCTGTGGGTGGGTAGGGTAACATAGCCTACAGTGTATCATATTGTACTTGTGTACATTGTGTACTGGTGAAAGGGAAAAAAGTAGTAGCAGTATTTGTCCCTGAAGAACATTCATCTAGGCTTCAACAAAAAAAAAAGGAATTCAGATTATGCAGCTCTTTACCAGCTGTCCATGCTATTTGCATGATGAAATCTGCTTTAACACTTCAAAAGCATCTGCAGCAATGTTTGGAGGAGTCTGGCTGCCATGATACATGATAAATAACAAATGCACTGTTATAGGAATAAGCAAATCATACAACCAAACCACCCACAGATAGCATACAGTAAGTATGAGCTTGTAATAGAGTACAAAGTACTAGTCAACCTGAAATAAAAAATTATTAGCTCATGTTCCTGGTCATATTAAGCATGATTCAACACATCTTTAAAAAGACAATATTCCTACTTTTCCTCAATTTTCCATCAAAATGTAATAACTTTTGTCCACCTCTAAAATGTCTTCTAAGATTTGATTTTGTTATTGTGCAGGGCGAAATAATATTAACCATTAGTTTCATGTTTCATCTCCACCTCCCACCAGTTCCCTTGATCATCAGGCAAACACTCAGCTAGCTAAGAGACTCTCCTGGACTACATGTTTCACTTGGAAACACATCACGGTATGGAAGAAACATGCATTTCACCCACGACGTTAGATACTTCAGCATGTTTTTAAAGGAAAGCCGCCTAGTGGACCTTTAAGTGCTGTGTTACATTAGAGCTAATCCTTCATTCCGGAAGGGCTTTTGTCACTCCAATTATTGCAGTGACTAAGTAGAGCAACTATGCAAAAAGAGCGCAACTCACAATCAGCCGTGCACTACAGTGCAGACTTCAAAAAAGACTACGCGCTTGTTCATCCACTCAAAACATGTTAATTAAGGGTTGGACTTAGAACTTCATATTAACATGGAAAAAAATGAACAGAACAAAGACAACAAAGTTCCCAGAGTATCCGCTCCACTGTTTTCTTCTCCTGACACATACATACTCACACTGACGCACACTTGTCTGTGTTCCCGTAACTATCCTTTAATTCCAGTTCAGTCAGCCCATAGAGGAGCACTGAACCACACGCTGATGACCTCAGCGCTGCGTTCCGATTGGACAAACTCACTGGCCGCTAGTGCCCATGTCCCAGGCAAATAAAAAAAGACCCTCTGTTTCCCTGTCCCTCGCTCTTTCTCTCTCTCTCTCGCTCACTCTCACACACAGCGGGCACATTTGCACTCGTTTCACTCGTTTATGAAAACAGTGGGGTTTGAAGTTCCGTTTCGCGTCCTCTGATCAGAAATGATCAAACACGCAGCTCTAGAACAGTTCAACGTGCTTGTGTGTGTGTGTGTGTGTGTGTACAGTTGCTACGTGTGTGTTCTTGGCAATGATGTAATCATCTTTCACCTAGCACATCTCCTTCTGATCACATTCTTCCTTTCACTCCACACAGATCAAACGAGTCAACGAGAGTTCCGTCAAAGGCGGAAAAGGTAACATGCACGCACAAAAGCAAATACGATATAAGCACTGGGCGCTCAAAAGAGTCTGTTCTGAACTTCTCAGGGAAGAAAAAAAGAGAATATCAAAGCGAACGATAAACCTGTATGTTAAAAGAGTTTTAGAACTCCTGTGCTTGCTAACACAGTATGAGGACATGAGAGGAAAAAATTATATAAACATACATATATACATCTATATACACATACACATATATACACAAAGAGTTTTAACATTATATATAAACTGTTAAACATTTCACAACATAGCATCCGCTACCTCATAGAGCCCTTACATGGTCTGGGTCTGTTTTTAATTCAATGTAATTTTGATGTCACAAAAACTAACACATATTCACCTATTCAGTCTACAACAGTTTGTCGCCACAAATCCACGTTGAAGTGATACGTGTTTCAGCCCTGCTCTTTTAATGAATTGCAATACAGGCCAGCCAATCAGAACAGAGGACATTTGCATGTCACTGCTAATTTTACAATTTTACAGGAGAATGAAAATACATACTTTACTCCTAATGTAAGTCAATGTAAGTCAATCTGGTTGTTAGTTTTGGTCCAGTCATCATGAAATTCATATAGAATATACAGAACAGCCGGCATTTTCAGATTATGTCTGAAAAACAGACCCAAAATAGAGATGGTCTGTTCTGTCATCAGCGATATAACATTTTTAAAAACATAGTCTGTTTCTTTCTTAAGGACAAAAAGAAGTTAGACAATGAGTATATTATACATAAACAACATGTCACATCATCTCCATTGCAACAAAACTGCTAAAATTGGTAACTTCGAAGGAGAAAGAAACAACAACTTATACATAAGTCAACATGATTTTAGAGTCATTTTAGACCATTTCTATTGGTCTGCTGATCTTGAAATTTTAACACAATGTGAAGTGGAGTTTTTAAATTAAGTAATAAAAGAAAGTAACAGAAGATTTAAAAATGAGAGGTTTCTAGCAACAGTGATGATATGAATATATAAAGGGAAAAAAATTAAATACAAGGGGTTTGTAGGATATGGGCCCTTTAAACAGAACCCTGACTGTGAAGACATATAAGCCCCAATATGGTGTGCATGTCCAACACCATTCATATATGCTGTATAGACCCAGCAAAATACTTTGTAATTACAAAAAGATAAATCCTTTGACTATGACTGCTGTCTCTCTCATCCACTGAGCAGGCTAAATATCTCATTTTACTCTAATACATCTTTCAGCCATTAAGAGAAATACATTTTTGGGATTGCTGGCCAAACATTTCTTTTTGGTTATGTCATATTTTAATAGTATTGGACATGTACTCTGTTTAAGGTACACAAGTCTTTACAGTCAGGGTTCCCGTTAAATAACCGCAACCAAAATGTTGTCCATCACAGCCATGAACAATGAAAAACAGGGCTGATATCCATCATATAACTTTATCAAAGCAAGTGCATAACTGGAAGGTCCCATATTTCGAAGAACCACTTTCTGAACTGGAAAAACCATTTAATCAACCAAGAGGATCTTTGAGTTGTTGTAGTTCTATATAAACTCTCCCCTTTTAAGAGTGCCTGAGAGCTTCACAAGCAGATTCCTTCAGTGTTTGTCACACTCACTGTAACTCCTCCTTTCTGACAAGGGAAAGAAAGGGAAAGAGGGGGAGCTGGGGAGAGGTGAAAGTTTTCATCCTCAAGTCATTTGCTTAAAAAAGGAGGTGATGAATGAGTGTTAGCGAAACAAAACATCCTCCTCATGTTAGACAAGAGCCTCCCGCTAATCCACATACAGGGGTCAACCCCCCCCGGCACGAAAGAGAAAGAGAGAGTGACGAAAGAAAAGAATGAGGTGTCCTGGCCTCCATTAGCCTAAAAAGGACTGTTAATAACAGTATTAACAGTGACTCAACATAAGACAGGCGTCTGAATGAAAGGGATGAGAATGCAAATAAAATAAGAGCTTTAGTCATTGCGCATGCGAGGGGGTCACAGCGGGTCAGCTTTCGGCTCTGAACAAGGAGGAAGCTAATGTGTGAGTCAACACTGACATCAAGTAGCTCCTCTTTGTGGATAAGGTTTAACCTAACCAGTCACTATCTTACCGCTCACACACACACGGTTACAGACGCATATGATGAGAACGGAAACTCCCCTCGGGCTGTGAAATGTAGACTCCCGGTGTGAAATCTAAAGCCGTGGTTGTCTCTTTTGTTTTAACTGCTTCAGGTCAGTGTTTGTGCGTCTATGTGTGGGTGTGTATGCGTGTGTGTGGTATCTATCTGTGTATTCCCACAGTACAGGGGAGAACGCCCAGTAGCAGATTCCAAGTGCCTGTTCTGTTCTTACACTCTGCAAGGAGCCCATGAATAAGTTATGAACATAAATACACAAATATGAAAGAGCGCTGTTCACAGAGATCTAGCCCACTCCGAATGAAGAGTGGACACCCTCACTTTAAAAAAACCAAAGAAGCTGCTTTGAATTTACTTGGTTCCACATGAATAAAACGTAGTACATCAACACAGTTACTACCATACGGGCAGAGAACTCTCCTGTATAATTCAGTTGTTAAGACATAAATAAAGTGATGAATGAGTGGGTTAATTTAATATTAAGTGCTTCTTTGTACAGACACCTACAGACTCTTTACAGTGGTGGTGATGAGAACCATTATATTGGCAAAAATAGCCAGAACAACCAGTCATTAGGTCTCTCCTGAGCGCGTATATGTCATGATGATATTGGTAAAATAACACAAAATGTGTTTCAGACCGTAATCTCTTCGTAAAATGGTGTCCCAGGAATCAGGCCATGTATTCATAAACATACGGTGTAATAACTTCCTCTGAGGGAGCTTTTAGAGGCATTAAACACTTCAGACATCTGGTTCCCATCACTACCACTGTGAACAATTCTGACTTGGTACGGTTCTCTAGAACAAGCTATTTCCCATCAAACCATACAGTAACTGAATCAGTCTGATAAAAAAAGACATAATGGAAATTCAAAGCAAACTGCCTCCAACAGACTTACTGCATGGTTATGAGTATATCACCTGTTTAACATAAATTACAAGATAGGCCTTTTATAATCCATTCAGGCAGAGAGATGCATGTAGCGTGTTATAAGGCAAAAACAGCCTCTTAAAGTAAACATTTTTTACTAATGAATCTGTACTATTTTATCATTACATTCAGTCAGTGTCCCTACATTGACCATTCCCTACAATGAACCACTTTTCTCTCTTTTTATATAATGACTGAATATTACAGAACAAACATTCACATACTTTTGTCAGGAATTGTGTTGATGTGCCATATTATGTTGCACGTTGAACAAATACACTTTTAAATCAGGCTAATTTCTTCCTTTTCCTGTGTTCCCTTCACCTCTCTTTCTCACAGGTCAGTCCATAACCTCAAGCTACTTTACTTTCGGTATGAGTCCAGCATGAATGTGGAAGAGGGGGAGGTTTACAGCTCATTGTTTCCAGTCAAACAGTGTTCACTGTGACTGTGATAGAATGCATCACAGGTCACATCTAACTGCTGAATCCACACATCTGTGAAGTCCATCCTGCTGAAGTCAGCTCCTCTATATCTCTGTACTGTGATTAGGCCTAACTGGCCATGTGGATAAGGGGGTGAGCTGGATACATGCTATTGATCGACTGCATGGATATGGGCTACTCTAATCAATCCCATCGACTGGAGGATGTTTCATCTGTGTGCCAAAACCCAGCGGCACTTTTCAAACCGCAAATTTTTCACACTCACAATAAACAGACATTGCTTCTAAACAAGGACGGCCGTTACGGCTGCTCTCGTCCATAAACACCTCACTGTTAAAAGCAGACCCCTTACTTCAACCCTCCTCCTCCCTGCTTCTCACACAAACACACACACACAAAAAAAGCAAGCCCCCTCCCCCACATGCACTCTTTTCCCACTGGCAGCAAGTGGAGAAGTGGCTTGAAAGACAGACTCCCGCGATAATCCATCTTCTATAAATCAATCTGCCCAGGTACAATACGTTCAACAGAATAGAGCAAACAAGATTTAATAATAATGATGATTATATTGCATAATAAGAGCAAAATCTCCCTCTTCTGTAAATAAGGTTCTGTTTTTAGCCCAAAATCAGAAAAGCACTCATTATAAGCATGTATTAGCTCATGGCTAGCAGGCTTTTTGAATGCTGTAAAACACTGAAAATGAAAACAATAATAGTTTAACATAAGGCAGATTTCCAGGCACTTGTAATTTTGTTGTTTCGAAAAATGTATTGAATTGAGACACTGCTGTATCACATCAAACTGAACCAAATTATGCTTTTTTTATGTGAACCATTACCCTTAACACACACGATGTACCGTCACAAAAACAGAATACCTTGAGGTAAGTGTGGGTAATATTTGATTATATTGTAATTTATGACATAAAATGCCCTATTATATGATATTATTAAACTTTTTGCGACATGCAGAGGATTACAATAAGGCACACTGTGATATTTATAACAATTTATTATCTTTTTTAACCTTTTCAAATTATGTACCCAACGGAAAACTTTGCCAACATCTGTTTTATCTAATGTAATTAAAGTTTTCAGGCTGTTTGTCTCACTTCAATCAAATCATTTATTGCAGCAAAACGGGACTAGAAATTATTTTATTTAATTCTAGTGCCAGAAAGATTTTGGATTTATATGAGACCAATAACATTTTTCTATCAGTACTTGGTGTCATATCGATACAACATTGCCACGCAAAATCTAGTGATAATATGCTGCTTCGATTTCTACCCCACCTCTAATTATCATGTATTTGTTCCCTATAACAGGCCCTGTCTAGACCTCACATTAACACCCAATCACCATAATCCAATCCAATGACCAGCCTTATCAAGGTTACTTCCCTGAGCAAGGTTTACACACAAACTATGCTATTTAGTTTTTTCAATGTTCCAGGCATCTGAAGTGAATTTTACTGGCATGTGTAAAGGTACAGTGTACAAAGTAGGCAGCAGTGAGTAATGGACCATTTCAACCACAGCGCTTGTGTATAAACTCCAAATGATATCCTTCTTTACCTTTAAGCAGAGCCTGTCCCTCGGTGATGACATCACTGACGATGACGCTGTATTCTTGCTGGGTGAAGGCTGGCTGGCACACCATGGCCCCACTGCCCTGCATCACCACCTGCCAAAAGAGCCAAAGCACACTGCTGCATCACTGCCATTAACTAGCACTAATAAACCCATGTACACAAAGGTCAGATGATTCATCAGCGGACACACTGACTGTAGCTCATCACTGTAAATGATGAAAACAATGTGAGGTAATTCTCTCAGCAGGATTAGCCCTTATCATAGGAAAGGTCCACAACAATTCTGAGCATGACCACCTCTTAGACCACTGAGGGTACATTTTGGTGTGTAGATATACTGAATGGTGATCAATTGATCTGGAAAAAAGTGTAATAAATAACCATCTCTCTTCCACCTAAATTATTCAGAGTCTCATGAGTGTCTTGTTCCCTAAAGGCCTGCCGTGTTCTACTCTCTCATCAACCCCCCTCCCCCGCTTCTTCTCGTCCCCCCTATGGCACTGAAGCATCTGTTGTTTTGGAGTGGGTGTAATTAGACTGATGAGGTCAGAAGGGTGAGACATTAGGCAAACCAAGCTGACCGTCGAACACACGGTCTGGCTTTAAAGACCAGGTCTGGAGAAGTGCCTAATGCACACACACACACACACATCTGTTTTTATACCATGTGACTTCATACACCTCCCCTATGAGTATATACAGTACTGTCAGAGACCACTATTCTGTTTATTTCATTTCCAGTCAAACCAGCCATGAAGTTATTCATTTTAAATGGAAGCAGGAAGAATAATATCTTTAACAGAAAATGACCCAAAAGCCTTCCAATGCTTCCAAGGATAATATCAACCTATCAGTATTTAATTTGCCCACAGTATTTTTTAGCATCCTACTGAACAACTCCTCCATCCTTCCAGTCTTTAAAACCAGTGGGTTACAGCTACGGACCGATGAGTCCAGTCTCGCAATGGTGATACTTTTGGATTATGAGCAGAAAATGCAACCAAATCCTAAGACTGAAATTTGTGGAAAAATATCCTGGCAGATTTCTTTGAGAAACGCAAAGCAAAAGAATGGAACCTGTAATAACACCAATGTGTGGACACACTAATGACCTAATATCATATCTAGTAGCTGAGGCTTCTGTTAAATAAATGTTTTCTGATTTTTTCTGACACTGAAAAATGATTGCCTTGTGGTTAATGACTGTTTTGACTGGAAATTACATAAAAGAAACCCAGCTTTTGTGAGACACAATGAGTGGTCCTGACAGCAAACGATGCCCACTTTTGTCTGGTTTTGCTTTTCTAAAAATGCACAAATAGCACACAAAGAAATGCACAATATGTCCTCCCAAGTGATATATCCAAGCCCCACTCCCATCCAACCACCCCCCAAGGCTGAACTTGATCAAAACAGCCAAACCTTGGCTCCTGATAGTCTCTTACATACCAGCATGACCAACTAAAGCTGTACCATAAGATCTAGCTTGGATGCAGCGCGACACACACCCTCTGTCCCCTGGTGTGGGTAAACGGGTAGATTTGGCTTTCGCGAGGTGAATTAAAAGATCAAAGGCGGCCAGTATTGGGTTCCTGATGTCCGCTGTGAACTGGCCTCTTTGTTTCTGGAGCGAGATCAGAGGCAGAGAGGAGACGACTGGCCTTGTTTGTTAATGAGGCGGCCGATTCACCAAACATGTTAATTACTTGTTACCTCAAAGGGTGCTTGAGTGACCTGTTAACTCTCCCTCTCACACACAACCACCTGATAGACCCCACTTGCTTTGATTTCCACAGAAATGATCATTAAAAGCACAAGCCTGGTCGTTACTGCAGGTGGTCATGCACTGATCGTATCCTATCTTTCTATTTTTTTTGTATCTATTTGTTTCTCTGTGATGTTGCCAAGTTGTCGTGCCATATAATATCAGACAGAGGCAAGCATCTGCAAGTGCAGAAGAGAGTTTGGATAGGATGCATTGCTTAGAAATCTGCTGTTAAACTGTAATGTCAGCAGTTGCTCAGCAGCGTGCTGTCACTGCGTATCAAATATCCATGCAGATGGAGGGAATAGGCTGAGATGGAGCCTCATGCGCTTACTCCTGCTGACACCAGAGTATAAGGAAGAGGGACGAAATGGGACGAAACTCAGAGAAGAGCGGGCCGTCAGAGGGCATCCAGACCTGTTTCTAAACACTGGATCTGTGTGTGGATGTGATGAGCAGAGTCCCGACTCCCAGCGAGCGAGCACCATGGGTAAACAACCCCCAACCTCATCATCATCACCAGAGGGGTTTAAATAAGCATGGGGCAGCGTGCGGAGCTATAGACATGTGCCCATATAAAAATGTAATATTGTGATAATTACCTAACAGTTTACCTAACATTATCAGGACACTGTATAAAACACCACTAACATAATCTAATATATGTATATGTAACGTAATGTGTTTATACATTCTGGAGGTCTCCACTGTCCTGACAGCTCTTCGCATAATGGTACAGTAGTCCTAACAAACATCACGTCTAAGGTTTCCCCTGGATTTTTGGGGGGCTTTTGCTCCAGGGGTAGCCTAGGTACTCTAGATGGCACACTGAGTATGAAGAGATGGCAACCTTTACTGTGTGCTGTGAATAAACATCAAACAGCTGTACAAACATTAGATAAAGCATGATGTGACAGCGCTGTGGGACCATGTGAAACCTGCGTAAATAGGAATCTCTGGTGAATCTGCAACTTGTGGCAAAAAAGCATTTTATGCGCATATATATATATATATATATATATATATATATGTGTGTGTGTGTGTGTGTGTGTTAAATTGTAATGTATAGCAGGTTACTATTGTATATACAGTACAATGTGTATACATAAAAATAGATGATATTTTAAGGCTGCAAAAATACAGACAGTTCAGTTCAAAGCCAGCAGTTGCCTTTGGGACAGTGGGGACACTGACTTCATGGCAAATTAAATTCTGAGATTCAGCCATTTGAACGCACCCAAACGACACAGCCTGCAGTACTGCACACACTTAACAGTGCCCCCAGCTCTCTGTCCATCCACAGCCCCACTCCTCGTGCATCTATCTCTCCGCTCGTTGGGAGCATGAGGCCAAACGGAGCGGTCACAGATCCCGTGTTCTCCCTCGATCCTGACTGTGTCACCAATCCAGGGAGCAATGGAGCTCAAAGCCAGCGGCACGCCTCGTTTCTCTGAGCGCCCAGGCAGCTCTGAGGGGACATGTTCACATTAGGCTTATGCACAGAGCCTCCCGCTGCTTCTTCTAATATAGCACCTTTCTGCACAGTCCCTGCTGGGGCTGCTCTTCTTTATTTATTTATTTATTTCTCTCTCTTTTCTCGCAGGACGGAGAGCCCCCTCTGAGTCTCTGTCCTGCGCCCACTCCGCTCGCCTCTTCATTCGCTGCTGTATTGTTTCATGGCTCTGCGACCCCGCTGGGGCAACTTTCGCGTCTCAACGCCAAAAGCTGAGGTTTGAAAATCCGCATCCATCGCTAACTGCCATCCACCCCCCCACCCCCCATCAGCCCGGGACGGTTAAAGCACTGCACCCCGCCAGCACGCACATTTGCAGGGAGATGACAACGAGTGCCAGAACCCCGTAAACTACAGCATAATTGTACTACAGTCCCTCGACACCAGCGCCTATTAGCATAACGTGCCGCATCCCATGTGAGGAAGCCGCTAGTGAGGAGGACACGACGGGCCAGCATCGCCCTGTTCCAGGATCCACACTCGCACCACGGCAGGCTAAGCTAGGAGCTTTCCAACCCAGCATTCCCCATCGACAGCCCACATCAACACGACACTGATGCTAATACGCACTCATGTACAGTCAAACAGCGAGGCTGCAGTCTTATTAATCGTCCCGTTCCACCTTAAATAGTGCAGCAGTTACACTCGCGCTGTACATTCGCCAGCACGTAACTGCGGCTCCATTTAAGGTGGAAGGAAACATTTAAATAACTTCAGCCTCGGCACTCAAACATGCATTTACATCGACGCTAAGCACCACATAGAGAGCTCACGATGCACAGCAAAACCCCGCTTTCCTTACCTGTAAAGCGGCGAGGAGCGCCAGCAGCATCGCACCTCCTCTCCGGTACATGGTTTAAATTCCGCCCTCCGAGCTGCTCGGTAAAAAATGATGGTTATAGCGTTCCGTGAGGCTGCATGCAGCGACTTAGCTCTCTCTCTCTGTCTCCTTCTCGCTGGCTTGCTGCTCGTGGTCTGCTGCTGGCGCCGCTGCTGCTGCTCGTTCACCTCAACGGAGACGAACAGCGCCACCTCACTGTCTCCCTCTGTCGGAGGCGATCGGAGGTGCAGCAGCGCTTCTCTCCACTCAGCGGGTCTCTGCCTGCGCGAGCCCTCTCCGGAAGTCGGTGTGAGGAGGAGTGACAGACGGCGCCTCCCTCAGCGCAACAAAAGAAAAATCTTCTTTCTTTAACCCCACCCAGCCCCCCCCCCACACCACACTTCTCCACCACCTCCTCCTCCTCCTTTTAATGCTTCCTAATCGTCTGGGAGATTTGCAGGCTCTGAAGTAGTAAAGCGCCTCTAACACACAGCAGTACTTCCAACGGCGTCAGCGTGAGGCGCAGTGTACAGTGCAGCAGAGCAGTAAAGGTAAGACCTCTGCAGACCGTACAGGACGCTTATGCCAGCTTCTTTCTGTGAGCCTCCGTCACTGTGACTGGACAGTGCGGGTGAACTGTGGTGAATGACGTTAGCTGAGGTACTGTCTTCACCGCGCCAGCTACAGGAGAGACCACCTCAGCAACTTGTGCGTGTGCCTGTGTGTGTGTGTCTACAGAGCAGATGTCCCGCGCGCTCTGAGAGAGTGTCCGGTCATCAGCGCGCTCCACCATCTGCTCATCATTACCGGCCGGCCATCACAACACTCGCGCGCGCGCACACACGCAAGTTTGTATTTGTGTCTTTGAGGGACAATTCCTTTGTCCGCTGCACTGCTGTAGCCACGTACTGCTGTGATGCAACTGACACTACAGTTGTACTGTAGTACCTGAAACAATAGTAGAACCTATTACGGTGCTATATAGAACAGTTAAACTACACTTGCACTGTACTACCTAAAACAATAGCAGAACCGTTCATAGAAATATATAGAACCATTACAGTACACCTACACTGTAGTACCTGAAACAATAGCAGAACCCCTTATAGAACTATATAGAACCATTACAGTGCACTTACACTGTAGTACCTGAAACAATAGCAGAACCCACTTTGGTGTTATATAGAACTATTATACTACACTTGCACTGTAGTACCTAAAATAATAGCAGAAACCTTTTGGTGCTATGTAGAACCATCACACTACACTTACACTGTAGTACCAGAAACAATAGCAAAAACGCTTTTTGGTGCTATATGAACCACTTTACTACACTTGTACTTTGGTACCTGAAACAACAGCAGAACCCGGTTTGGCGCTATATAGAACCATTGCAGCTTTCTAGAATGATTGCACTACATGTGTACCATAGTACCTGAAACAATAGCAGAACCCTCTTTGGAGCTATCAGCGGTTCCAAAATGTTACCATGGTAGGACCAACATGTAGAGGTAATGTTTATCCTGCAGCCCACCAAATATTCTTTTTTTGTATATATGACCATATACAACACATTCTCTATCAATCTATCAGGAACACATTAGCATAAATAACAATTTAGGTATGAAATGGATCTATATAGAACTTGTGGTTTGTGGAACCATCTTTTTAGAGTGTGTACTACTGTGATGCACTTACAGGTTCTACATACAACCACGTACAACACATTCTCTATCAATCTGAGGAACCATTCAGCATATAAAGAACCATTAAGGTATGAAATTGTTCTATATAGAAGTCATATATAGAACTTGAATCCTTGAAGAACCATCCTTTTTGAGAGTGTACTGTAGCTAAATGCTGCTGTGCTGGTAGTTCCTAGTGGTTTTCACGTGTAGAGGCTGTGTTTACCCTGCAAATATTCTCTGAAGTGAAATGAGACACAAACATGCCAACGAAGAACAAAGATTTCAGAGTGCTTTCACTGAAAAATCAAATCAACAAACACAATAGCGCACCATGATAAAGGAATGAAACACGCACAGGCATGCATTAGTGAGATTGTGGGGTAGAGAAAAAGTCTAAAATTATTATACATACTTGTTCTGTAATCAGTTCAGCTCTAACCTTCACTCTTAACGCATTAATGTCTGTCATTAATATAGCTGGATATTACATGTCATATTTAAATTAGTTCTGATCCATGCTGTCACGCATACAGAAGGTTGGCTATACTCCGATCACTGCTGATTAATTAGGCCAAAGCAAGCTTGTTTTAGATGTGCCATGGCAGTAAAACATATTTCTAGTATTTTCTATATTTATGTAGAGACGTGTAGCTCACTGTTTTCATGAGAAAACACGTATAACTTCACTCCATTGTCATCCATGACTTTCTGGTGTTATCTACACATCATGTCATTCACACATCATTCAGTAACTGCATTCCCTCATTGTTCACACAACACTTGATAAATGCTCTCTTTGCAGTCATTGGCGTGACGTCCGATAACTGCACTCCAATGTTGTTCACGCAACAATCAAAAGCTGCACTCTGTTGTTGATCACACAACACTCGATAACTGCACTCTGTATTCACTGGCACAAAACTCGATAATTGCACTCTGTAGTCACTGGCACAAAACTCGATAACTGCACTTTATAGTCACTGGCACAAAACTCGATAACTATACTTTGTAGTAACTGGCACAAAACTCGATAATTGCACTTTGTATGCACTCTGTAGTCACTGGCCCAAAACTAGATAACTGCACTCTGTAGTCACTGACACAAAACTCGACAACTGCTCTCTTTGCAGTCATTGGCGTGACGTCCGATAACTGCACTCCAATGTCGTTCACGCAACAATCAACAGCTGCACTCTGTTGTTGATCACACAACACTCAATAACTGCAGTCTATATTCACTACCACAACACTCAATAACTGCACTCTGTATTCACTGGCACAACACTCGATAACTGCACTCTGTAGTCCTGGCACAAAACTTGATAACTACACAAAACTCGACAACTGCAATCTGTAGTCACTGGCCCGAAACTCAACTGAACTTTGTAGTCACTGGCCCGAAACTCGATAACTGCACTCTGTAGTCACTGGCACAAAACTTGATAACTGCACTCTGTAGTCACTGGCACAAAACTCGATAACTGCACTCTGTAGTCACTGGCCCAACACTAGATAATTGCACTCTGTAGTCACTGGCATAAAACTTGATAACTGCACTCTGTAGTCAGTGGCACAAAACTAGATAACTGCACTCTGTAGTCACTGACACAAAACTTGACAACTGCACTCTGTAGTCACTGACACAAAACTAGATAACTGCACTCTGTAGTCACTGACACAAAACTTGACAACTGCACTCTGTAGTCACTGACACAAAACTTGACTGCACTTTGTAGTCATTGGCCCGAAACTCGATAACTGCACTCTGTAGTCACTGGCCCAACACTAGATAATTGCACTCTGTAGTCACTGGCACAAAACTTGATAACTGCACTCTATAGTCACTGGCACAAAACTCGACAACTGCACTCTGTAGTCACTGGCACAAAACTTGATAACTGCACTCTGTGGTCATTGGCCCAAAACTCGATAACTGCACTCTGTAGTCACTGGCCCAACACTAGATAATTGCACACTGTAGTCACTGGCATAAAACTTGATAACTGCACTCTGTAGTCACTGGCACAAAACTCGATAACTGCAATCTGTAGTGACTGGCCCAAAACTCGATAACTGCACTCTGTAGTCACTGGCTCGAAACTTGATAACTGCACTCTGTAGTCACTGGCCCAAAACTTGATAACTGCATTCGGTAGTCACTGTCCCAACACTAGATAATTGCACTCTGTAGTCACTGGTATAAAACTTGATAACTGCACTCTTTAGTCACTGGCCCGAAACTCGATAACTGCACTCTGTAGTCACTGGCCCGAAACTCGATAACTGCAATCTGTAGTCACTGGCACAAAACTTGATAACTGTACTCTGTAGTCACTGGCACAACACTAGATAACTGCAATCTAGTAACTTCACAGAAGCAATAAACATTATTTAAAGTAGCAATATGTAAGATAGCACCATCAATTTGTAAGATTTTCTTAGTGTAAAACATTCCAAAGTTAACTAAAAGTATCAACAGAAATGCGAAGAAATAACATCTTGGTGGTGCATCAAAGGTGTATATGTGCAGAAATGTCTGATGAAGTTAGCATGCTAACCAGCTAACCTCTCCCTGTCTGTAATATTAGTCAAGTCAAGTCAAATTTATTTATATAGCGCTTTTTACAACAGATGTTGTCACAAAGCAGCTTTACAGAGAATCCGGGTCCAAGACCCCAATGAGCAAGCCAAAGGCTACAGTGGCAAGGAAAAACTCCCTCAAGGAAGAGGAAGAAACCTTGAGAGGAACCAAGACTCAAAGGGGGAACCCATCCTCTTCAGGTCGACCCCGAATAGCAACAAACACAAAACAAAAGGATCAGAGTTTATAATTACTATATTACATTGTATCTCATTAAGAACGTTCATTAAAAGGACATTTGAAGAGCGTTCATTAAAGAATGTAACTTCAGAAAGCAAAATAATGTTTTGTGGGGTTTTTTTTGGTTCGGAAATAAAGGTCTGTTAAACATCCTCATACAGTTCACATCCTCACAATGTGATCAAGTTTCTTGGGGGCATTTGGTCCCTACATGGGCTAAATACATTACCACATACACAAACAAACTCACAAAGAGTCTACCGTTGGCCAGCCTGTGTGACGTCAGGAACATTGGCTCAGATAGTGAGACAGATTAATCGAGAGACATCGAGAGAGAGAAAGAGAGCCTTCACCTCACATCTTGAATCATCCCCCCAGAACACCCTGCCACAACAGATACTTAGCTGGAGCCTTTCATTGGTTTTACGTCTGATGTTTGAGTCGTGTCCAGCTGCACACTATTACAGACTGCTGCGGTCAAGAGTGAGTGAGTCAAAGATCATGGATAGAACTGGACACTTCTGGCGCTGGGCAATACTGATTAAATTCAATACCTCTATATCCTCGAAATATATCACAGTATCAGATAGCACGTAAGTGTATAAAGTATGTATAGAGTTAATGAACCCCTGTACTGCTACAACAAACCAAATCCATGGCAAAGTTGATGGCTTGTTATGATTTGACTGTATTGCTCTGTTATATTCTCCAAATATCGCCCACAAGAAGCCTTACACCAGGGCCGTTTTATGATAAGTGGTTATTTAGAGCCCTCAAGTCACTGTGGTCACCATTCATGTGCTTATTTTTTCACATTTTATATTTGTCTGTCATGATTTTGACAGAAATATGTCTAATAAAAAAAACATCTAACAAAATAAACAAACAGTATAAAGAAATGATGCACATGTGATTTATTTAATTTTGAATGATTTCTTCTATTTTACTCTATTCCATATCTACATCTATATATATATATATATATATATATATATATATATATATATATATATATATATATAAGACAAGACTTGACATATGAAATAGACCACAAAACAGAATAATAAAAAAAGACAAACTACTTGCCAGCGGAGAGGCTTCTATTTTATATAAGTTAACATTATCAATACAAAATGCTTGTTATCTGTTAGACTGAATATGAATATCACAGTGTGACAGCAGTACTGGTATCGCAGTCATTGTATCACCCAGCAGCACTATTTACTGCTACAATGTCTAACCAGCAAAGCATTTTATAGCCTCCTGTAAAGCCTCCCTTATAGCTTCAGTACACGACTCCTACAGTACATTACCATCACAGTAATGGTCAGCTCTCTTCCTCTTGCTCCTCCTAAATTGGACAGTGCTGGAGCTCATCTCTTCAGCCAGAGCTCCACACTCCCTTCAGACACTCAGACAAATGATTTGTTTTTTGCTCCTTGGCCGTATTTCTTGTGTGCTGAACCGGAGCACTCCCCAGCCATATTTCTCTGTGCCCCGGATGCCTTCAGACTTATGAGTCATGGCAAATTAGAGCATCTGCTAAACGAATTAAAGGCAAAATGCAAATGTTGCGCTCTCTCTCTCACGCATAAGGAAAGTATTTTGAGTCATTAGTCACCGTTAATACCGTGGCATGGTTGGGTCCAAGCATTGACGACATTAAGGCATTGTTTCAAAACAAGCTGGGGATTCTCCTCATTAATTTAACTCAAAATGATGGATTGACTTAAGGAAGGAACATGGGGACGTGTCTGAGTACTACACTGATAGATGAATTGTCAGTTGGTACATTACACTTTCTTAATGGTAGTTGTTAGAGTTGCTCCGTCTACCTCTGTCATAGGTATGTGTGTATTGTGGGTTGAATTCCCCATCCATACAGGAACGCCACTACAATACCAGTAAGAGTCTGCATGCAAGCAAGATGCGCAATATAGGGAGGGGGTCCTGAGGGGTCCAGGTCCATCTAATTGTAACCTCACAGCCCGCCTGTTTATAACTAGAAAGCATAGCATCAAACTACACTCTACACACTGTGCTTTTGGGTCAGCATCATCACCTCCCCCTGTGCAAATCCGTATTAGATGCTACGTTGTCTCAAACAATATGATGTTTTATTTGCCTTATGCAATCTGCAATATGTTTTTATTTGTGCATTTCTATTAATGTTTGTATTTTGAACATAACTGATCTCTCAATTTTTACTTACTATAAAATAGTTTTTCTCTTATCCCGCAACGGACTACTGCCTCCCCTCTGAGCATGGACCTGCCGACCACTAAAGGGTGCTTTATGGCCCACTGGTGCTCTGTGGCCCACAGGTTGAGAAATTAACCTCTTGGACGCCCTGAATTTGGACCCCCCAAAAATAGTTTCCAGATAGAATCAGCCAACAGGAATGACACTTGGTGGGTAACATGACATAAACAAGGACGGGACTTATCGCTGTACCTGTCTGACCCAACAGTCATGATTGTGGACATTCAGCAAGCAGTGATGCCTTCCATGAGTCATCCTGTTAGTGCCAGCACCATTTGCAGACGACTGCACGACTCAGGACTACATGCACATAGACTGTTACGGCGACTGCCCTTAACACCATGTTGACAATGCCAAAAAGACTACAATTGTGTCGTGCCAGACTGTCATGGAGTGACTCAGAATGGCAGCGGGTCATCTTCAGTGACGAGTCCCGCTTTCTTGGTGGAGGCGACCAACAAATCCATGTGTGGAGTCACCATGGTTAGCGCCAAGACGTCCAGAAGGCCAGGTGTCACTCCACCTCCACCCCTACCATAAAATCTGCAGGAACTGTGTGAGAATATTCAAGCTGCATGGGATGGATTATTGCAGGACATCATTGGGAACCTCTACAACTCAATACCAGACCTGTTGTGTTAGCAAACATGGCTGCCCGACACCATACTAAGAGACACTACTTCTGTATGTGTAGCTCAGTAAACATTGCCCATATCAGTCTAAATCTATCATCATTTATTGTTCCTGGTAACCTTTATCTTCCTTCCCAATAGCACTGCAATCTGATACTTCCCTCTCGGTGCAACTATTCTTTTGATAATGAGTGTATTATGAAGTTATGCTCTTCGATAGGTAAAAAAAAATGGATGCTCAAATATGCATTCAGGGAAAGCTTATTGTTTAGCGAGTGAGCTTCTGGCTTTGGCATTCTTAACTAACTAGAGATGTAGCACCGCTCTGCCTAAGGCTGGCAAATTGGTTCTTCCAGTTCCTTCATACTCTAGCAAATGCAACTCTGCCTGGTATACCTTTGCAAACATTAACATGCCATATGCCATAGCTTGTTTCTAAACATGAAAACTTTCCCTTTTTTGCAAGAAAATTGTAGAAAGACCAAACTGTTGCTCAGATGGAGAAGATCTTAATGAATGTGTGGAAGCCCACATTACCAAGAGCATTTCTAAAAGACGGATCGTTAGGCCAATGCTGGAGTAGTCAGCCAACATGGTACACCTCCCCATACCAGGGGCTATTTTGTACAATGCATGCAAGACACTTTCAGCTACCACTGAAAGTGACCATTGTTAATATTGTTAGTGTTACTCAACGCAAGGTGTTAAAAACTGGTTGTTGTATTGAGCCAGAAGTTTTTTATCGGTACATCCATAACTATTCCTCAGAAGCCCAGGGATACAAACGTGTTTGTCTCTGGGTGTGTGTGTGTGTGCATGAGCGCACAGGACAATTTAGGATGTGAAGCACACAGTTAGGAGGTAGGTCCCTGTTTCACAGAGGAATGCTTTCAGCTGGTGGAGCTAAGTGGGGTCAACTTGACTCTCGCGCTCTCTCTCTCTTTCTCTCTCTCTCTCTCTCTCTCTCTCTTTCTCCTCTCTCTCTCTCTACTATTGCTATTGCTCCCTGAGGGAGGAGGAAGTTATGAGTAAGCCTGGCTCTTATCTTTTATACTTATCTCATTAGCATGCCACTGTGTGTTTTCCACAGAGTCTTTGAGATGCACCACATGCTGTGTGTGTATGTGTGCTGAGCTAAGCTAAGTGGGGTCACACAATTCTCTTACAGCTCTCCTCTGTCCTTTGCATCTATCTGCATTGTAATCTAAATCTCTGCAAATTTTCTCTTTGTCTTGTCTGTCAGCTTCATTTATTCCCCACAAAAATATACATGGGCAACATCTATAGGTAGCTTTTGTGGAAAGAGGACCAGGTGCACTTACTGCATTTTGCACTGCATGAACATAACCGGATATAGGGTGATATCTTCCAGGCCGACTTCGTGTTGTGTTCCAAACTAAAACCATGTAGCCCTTCAAATCCTAATACAAGCAGCACATAAACATACACTTATACTTCTGGCAGGGCCAGAAGTGTTGTTAGTATTGGTAGTACGTGTTCAGAGTACCGAAATCAAGCATCATGTATTCCACTCAAGTTACAAGTCAATTTTGTAAAAGCAGCAGTCTTGATATGGCTACCGCTTACATGTACAGGAGAATACTTTCAGAATACTTACCCATTAAATAAATACAAACATAGCCTCTTTTAAAGAAACCGCGTCAGTGCTTGTTTAAGTATAAGCGCATGGTGTGCAGCAAACATGCTCATTAGACGAACTCTAAAGAGGACCTCAGTTACAGGCTTCTTTACAAACACTGATGTTCACTGATAAATTATAAGTGATGACTAATGTGGTCTCAACTTTGCTGAGCTCTTTTGAGAGATGCTCAAACTAATAATCTCCAACGTAGTAGACATGCTTGATAAGCATAGCATCTGTGTTATACTGGCCTCCTGGACAGGGATTATGGGAGCAGCAGTAGACTGAAGCAGGTGATGAGAATGAGGCCAGTTATACCAAGGAACAGTGTGAATTATAAGATGTATTGTAAATGTGCTCTGGATATGTTACTTTTTATGTATTGTAATGGAATATATTACTAAATACAGTTAGGACAATGTAATCTATATTCAGCCATCACTGCTTTTTCTAAGTGGTTTCTAAGCATTTTGCCCAACCCCTCACTATATGTTATTGGTATTGTGATAAGGTATGTCACTCTTCTCTGAATATATCATAGGTATCCTCACAGTTATGTAGCGCATAATAGGAAAAATAAATGCAAAAATAAATGCATAACTCCAAAGCAATAAGTAGCAAATTAGATATCAGCCCCTAATGCTATTATCTCTCATTTATTTTTGAAAATGCAGTCAAGCATCATGATGTCATATTTTTGCCCATTTGTCCACCCATTACTTTTAGTCTGAATGTCTTTAATTATTAAAATATCATATTTCTGCCTTTGTTATGCCTCATAACTTGCTAAACCTGCTTGATACTATAAGTCAGTCATAATTGAATGTGTTAAAGGTGTTGTATGGCTCAGAGGAGAACCCCACTGCCCAGCACACTGAGGATCAGGGTTCTGGGGCTGGACTCAAGAAACTGAAAGAATGAAAATCTTTTTAAATATGCATTTTCTTCATAACTTCATATTTAAGAAAAATGCAGGGTATATTGTTATTATTTAAAAATAAGATCTGGTCACTGACCCCTTCTTTATTAAGCTGCACTCTCGCATTACATTCCACCTTAAATTACAATGAATCAAAGCTTCTTCACAATGAGAGTGCCCTTTCGCCCTTTTCCCACCAGTATGGCTTTGCATGGGCGTACTAGCCATCTCACTTCTTCTCTCTCTCTCCCTCTCTCTCTCTTTCTCGCTCTTTGTCTTTGAGAGTTCATTGAGACTAATTAATCTTGTGTAAGAGGGCTTGACTCATTATATAGAGGTGACTTATCTTTGGAGGGGTAGATTATAAAAAGTCAGCTTGCTTTACATGCGTGCACACACACACACACACACACACACACACACACACACACACATACACATACACACAAAGAGGGATGTAACATGGAGCAGAATCATGGGGCTTTGTGGGAATGATAATACTCAGAGGAATAAAGAAGAGGAGGGAAATGAAAAGAAACAGATCCCTCTTTCTCTCCACATGCTTCTTTCTTGTTTTCATAATTGTCAGTGTTGCTGCGAGGACAGGCAAAAGATCTACTTATCTTCCACATAGACCTCAGGTCTGTCACATGCAGAACTGACAGATTACTGATAACAGGAAACAGAAACGGAGAGAACGTTACAGCTACAACAAACAATTGCTGCAGCTACTATGCTAATTTCTGCCACTTCAGAAAAAAGCTTCAGGCAAGAGCACAAAAAAAAAAAACACAGAGAAACATCTTCACTGTGTTCTTTCTTAAAATACTTTGAGCTTGTTTGAGCTGGCTGTGTTTCCTGGGTTAACCCCAATTCTTTAACTTCCGGAACTCTGATTACTGTATAACTAACTTATCGTAAAAACTGAAATAATTCAAATTCATTATCTTACTACAAATACTTACTACAAATATCAACTGCAATTTGATAACTACTGTTATTATTAACTACAAAAATCTCAAAACACAGTGGCATGGGCACCCCAGGTCAAAAAATCTATTGCTGTAAACAGTTAAGTGAATAGAAGATTAAATGATCTTCAAAAGGCATAAAGTTAAAGATGGCACATTCTTTTCAACATATTAAGCAAGATAAGTGCAGTATTTTAGTTTTATATGAGGAAAGGAACACCACACAAAACTTCCCATCACTAAGGAATTAAATCTCTCAGATAACTTTTAACAAGGTCCTGCACCTTAATTAGCTCGACAGGGCTATGGCTTATTCACAATCATCCTTAGGAAATGCCTGACTCAAACTTTATCCCAACAATCAGCATCCATAAGCTCATCTAAGCAGCAGCCCAGCACCCCGAACATTAAAATAACTGATGCACACAAAGCAGGAGAAGACTATAAGAAGATAGCAAATGGTTTTAAGGTAGCCGTTTCCTTAGTTCATAAGGTAATTAAGAACTGGCAGTAAAAAGGAACGGTGGAGGTCAAGATGAGGTCTGGGAGACCCAGAAAACTTTTTTAAAGAGAACTGCTGATATGGCTGCTGGAAAGGCAAATCAAAACCCCTGTTTGGCTGCAAAAGGCGTTCAGAAAGAATTCAAAAATGCCTGTACAACATACAATGACCTTAATGGAAGCATCATTAGAAGAGAACCTTTCCTGCATCCTCACCACACAATTCAGCATCAGACATTTCCAAAGGAACATCTAAACAAGCGTGATGTAAGCCCTATGTACTGATGAAGTTAAAATAGAGCATAATGGCTGCATTGAACAAATGATGCACTGAAACAACTGTTAGGCACGGGGGTGGATTGATTCTGCTTTGGTCCCATGTTGTACCCAGTGGCATGGGAGAGATAAGAATCGATTAATTTAAATACCAGATTCTGGAGGTAAACATGGCACCATCTGTAAAACAACAGAAAATGAAAAGAGGATACCTTCTCCAAATAGGATGATGATCCTAAACATACCTCAAAATCCACAGTGGGTTAAAGAAGCATAGACTGAAGGCACATGCAGTCTTTGGATAGACCTTAAAATGAGGAGTACATGCAAGACTGCCAAGAATCTCACAGAACTAGAAGCCTTTTGCTATGACAATGTGCGAAATCCCCCCCAGGCTAGGTGTTACTGCCAAAGGAGGTGTTACTGACCATGCAGGGTGCCAAGACTTTTGCCTGGGTCCCTTTGTTTTTGTTACATTTTGAAAATGTAAAAGGTGTAAATAAAAAGTAATCATGCTTAAAATATTACAGAAATGTGTCAAATATGTCAAACTTTATGACTTTTGGGTATCAGGTCATCTTTCACAGAATGTTTGACCACTGGTGCCCAGATTTTTACATTCTGCTGTAGATTATGTAGAAAGGCTACATGTCATGGACAAAAGTATGTTGCTACATGTTGTGATTGCCTTTCAGTATGATGATGAATTAATTATGTGGTGTGGTTGAAGCTGCAGTTTGTAATATTGTACACTATAAAGTACATGAAAATATGACTATGAGTCACCATGTAATGCCTGAAATAAACTGAAAGCCAGAGGCATTGAGCCGGATTTTATTCGAGGTTTTTCTAACTGTCATATGTCTTTACATATTAGTGTCACACACAGTTCCAGCTCAGTGTTTAGGTCTCACAGGTAAATTCAATATTACACTGATGGAGATATAATGACAATAGCAGATAATTTCCTTACATCCTGGGCAAACACACTCCTGAAAAAGGATTTTGCTAGATTACATGAATACCTTGATTCATCAAAACATCACAGCAACATTCAGTCTGGAACCGTAATGGATCAAGATGTCCACAACACCAGTTAAAAAACACTGAGATTACCAAACAATATTGTGTGCAGATCTGTTATGTATTTTTTATAGGGAGGAACTACAATGTGGGATCACAAACAGTAACACAGGATTTAAAAAGACTATAGAAGAAGGAGAAATATATAAACTGTTTCAGAAGATCATATGTGCATGTGATTTCTATGCTTCTTTAGTACGGCCTGAAGCCTAGGTTTACTATGCAGTTAACTGTATGGTACAATGGTGCACTACGCCAAACATCATTGCCTGAGGATTGGATTGTTAGTGTAGAGATGAACAGCTTTCGCTCTATCTGGAGATCAGATCATGTAGAGTGCAATATTTGTACACATAGATGCTCTCTCTCTCTCTCTCTCTCTCTCTCACACACACACACACACACACACACACACACACATACAGTGTTTCAATTTTAATAAAGTATTGAAAAATAAGCATTCATAACTAAAAACTGGTCAATACACACCTCAGCCCTTATATGAGGACTTCTTGTTTGTCATCTTTCATAGTTGTGACTGATCAAATATAGACATTTAGGTGCAACCTTTTAAAGTACAGTGGGAGGGGAGATGGCTCGTGCATATCCCAGCACTTAAACTACCTCACTTTTTTCTGAAGCTGCTTATAAAGTCTACAGTTTGTAATTTCTGGATGGCGGTATGGTGGTGTGCTGGGTAGCACTGTCGCCTCGCAACAAGAAGAAGAAGCCAGGGTGCGGGGTACTTCTTGTGTGGAATTTGCATGTTCTCCCCATGTCGGCTTGGGTTTTCTCCCACAGTCCACAGATATGCTGTCAGGTGAATTGGAGATGCGAAATTGCACCTAGGTGTGAGTTCGAGTGTGAATGTGTATGTGTATGTCTGCCCTGCGACAGACTGGCAGTCTGTCCAGGGTGTTTTCTGCCTTCTGCCCAATGAAGACTGGGATGGTCTCCTACCCCACTCTGTGACCAAGAAGGAAAAGTGGCTTAGAAGATGAGTGAATGAATGTAAGAGGGCTGGTTCAACAGGAGTTATATTGAGAACAACAATCTGTACAACAAAAACAACAAGTATGTCAAATATTTGTAACACAAAATATCAAAAATTGCATCTGGACTTCACAACAGAAAATGGTCTTGAGAGAGCCTGGATGTTTACTCCACGCTGGCAGAAAGGCCATCCTTCCAAGGGGGATCATAACTGGACAGAACCCTGCCTTGTGTTGGAAATGCTGCCAGACGTCATACCAGAACCTGGCACCACATGATGCTGCATTGGGACCACCTTCCTCTTCCTCTTCCTGGGGCTCTCCAGAACGATGCCCCCCAGGACCCAACCCATGCTCACTACTCACACAGGGAACCCTGCCAGGCTCCGCAGCATTGCAGGAGGCCTACCAACATTCCTCAGCAGGTTTGGAATCCCTCAATGCCCCTCGGTGACCCAGAAGGATTGCAAAACCCTGACAGCCATAGCAGACAGCCCAAAGGCTGCAACTGTGAGGACGCCAGATATCCCCTCCACCCGGGAATGCTCAAAGAGACTTGGTCGGGTGGGACTGGTATGCAGTAGGTTCAATGTTCTTGGACAAAGGAGGAGCAATGTGGCATCAGAGCATGGCTGTGATCTGCTTAGGTAAAAATATACATATGGCCTGTTATTAAAATGCTTGTTCATGCTAATCCTAGGCTATTTACTCAGTTGGGAATAATTATACATGGTCATTTTGCTAAGGGCTTTATTTTAAAGGGGCAAGGCTAGGTACAGCCAGTGTTAGGTGTTATTGTACCAAGCTTCAGAAGGCTAGTGAGAGCTAGTGGAAGGGAGCTAAGCGTGTGTTAGGTTAAGGGTCACTTTCCCTCCTGAACTGTTTTCTAAGTTCTGAGTTCTAAATTGAATTATAGACAAGAACTTCAAGTTCTCTATGTTTCTTCTGATAATCCCCCCTACCACAAAAAGTAGCACTAGGCACTTAAGGCAGTTCCCTCAGCAGCTACTTTAAGGCTTACACCCACACATTCACCACCATAGTCTACAACTGCTTTATACCTGCTGCAGCATGTCTGGTGTGCAAAAAGAACACTTTCTCCATACAGTTTAAAATATTTGCTTGCTTGGCCTAAATGCCACCTCTGTATTTGTCCCTGTCAAGTAATAACCGGCTTGCTTTAAGAACATACAACGTAATTGTAGTCTATTTTCAAGAAATGCTAATATTGCAACCATGTATTAGTAATGGGTGAGCATTAAGATGAGTCCACAAGCTTCCAGTTCCCAACACACTTAAACATACTCAGGCCATCACTACATCTGGAGGTGTAGTGATGGACTGAGTGGTGATCTCAAAAGACAATTTTAGTATGTAAGATAAGGTTATGCACTTATTACAACAATTTTTCGAAAAAAACATAAAGCCAAGATATGAAGCAAGTCGTTCAGAGTCGTTCTGATGTGAAATGCACCATGGTACACATGTTAGAACATTTTTCATCAATTTAAAAACAAACAAACAATGTATCCTAAAAGTACAACAACGGTACAATCTTAAGGGTTAGGCTAACTGTATACCTGAATATGTACACATTTGTCTTTCCATTATCTTTCCACTGAAAAATACACATAAAAGAAATCTTGGAGACAGACAACATGTGTGGAGTTAGTGCAACTTAAAAAAATATCATTCCAATGGATTATGTTGCAATTATGTTCCCTAACTTAAGCTAGTGAAGAGGGTGCATCCCCAGTGTCAAGAAGGGTCCCAACTCAGTGACATTTTAGCACCTTATTTAACTGAGAATAGAGAAAATAACCACATCACAACGGTTTGCTATATTGGTGATAGGAATCAGATGTCTGAAGTGTTTTATACCTCTAAAAGCTACCTCGCAGAAAGCTATTGCCAAAAAATGGTTGCAGTGCATTGCCTAATAGCTGAGACATTATTTTGTAATAAGCTTGTTATGACAACCAAAATAACCTTGTTTTTAAGTGTTTATAAATGCTTATTCCAACATGTCATCTGTCATACTGACCCCATACCATGACAGACTTTTTGCTGGTAATAGTCTAGATAGCGCTTTTCGTCTTTGTTCAGGAGCACATGGCATCCATTTCTTCCAAAGAAGAGCTGGAATACATGTTTTTACTGTGTGATGGTCCAACCCAGATGCCTCAGAGCCCAGACAAACTGATGCTACTTCTGGACATGGTTAACATAAGGCTTCTGTTTTGCATAGTAAAGTTTTAAGTTGCATTTGTGAATGTAACTCTGTATTGTAGCGCTTGACAAAGGTTATATGATGTGTTTATATCAGCTATTATTGAATGATAGTTATTGATGTAGTGCTGTCTAAGGGATCTGAGATCACAGATGTTCAGCTTAGGCTTGCACCTTTGCCCTTTACACACTGAAATCATATATATATATATATATATATATATATATATGAAATATATATGATGAAATGAAGATTTAAATTAGGGTTTAAATTAGGGAATTTAGGTGAGACCAATCATTCTCTGAATAGAGAGTTTTAGAGTTTTAGATCCATTTTTTGAGAAATTTGTCTTCTGCATTTAACCCATCTGTGAAATGAAACACCCACATACACACACACACACTAGTGAACACTTACTACACACACTAGGGGGCAATGAGCACACTTGCTCGGACAGGTGGGCAGCCTATCCACGGCGCCAGGGGAGCAGTTAAGGGGTTAGGTGCCTTGCTCAAGGGCACTTCAGTCGTTACTGTCGGTTCAGGGAATTGAATCGGCAACCCTCTCACAAGCCTGGTTCCCTAAACTCCAGCCCACACATCGTTAAATTGTCTGCAATTAAATGAAAGCAGAAAACAGATGTAAGAAACACTGTGCATTTTAAAATATGCATTTTCTATACTGTCCCAACTTTTTCTGATTTGGCGGTTGTACATATTTTTTTATTAAATTCCATAAACTGAATAATAAAAAAAAAAAGATTCCATAGTTCAGTAAAGAATTCTCCAAGACAGGCAATAATTTAATTGTATTGTTGCTGTTAAAAGAGGTTGAACTTTAAACTGGCTCTCCACACTTTTCATTTACAGAAAGGTTTTTTAAAGAGCCATCCATCGATTTTTTTAGAGAAACAAAAGTGATTCTTTTATGGCATCCCTCCAAAGAACCCTTTCGGTACTTTGATATTTTCAGAGCGCATGTCAATCAGAGGGGCATTAGATCAGAACCGCTGCCCTGAACTGGCCACTGTCACGCACGTTTTCATTAAAACGTCATGCCGACTCGCCATGTTCACAGCACGCTGGCTCGTCATATCTACTTAGTGCATCCAGAAGTTCAGTGAGTGGGGAGGCTGTTATTAGCAGCCTGAGTGAGTGCGAGCGCACCCGCAGAAACCTATTTCTCCCTGGATCTTAGAAAAGAACTCCAGATTAAGTTAAAAGAAAAAAATAAAGTTTCTCCACTTTGCAAGATTTATTCGCTCCTCTCCCTTCAAAAGAGGTTCTGTGGAATTTTCAGAGCGCACACGTCTCCCTCCATCTCTCTCTCTCACTGCCTCGTGAACATGCTTGTTAAATAATGTACTTTGATGTTTTTTAAACAGATATCAGACGCGTGGGTTGCTAACCAACAGAGAACCTTTGGGGAGCCAGGGAGAGAGAGGTATATAGGAGTGAGGCACCAGGACACCGTTTCATACCAGTCTAGAGCCAAAAAGAAGGGGGAAAAAAGAAGTGAGCCATCGCTCTTCTCTCCTGCAACTGTCTTTACGACTTATATTAAACCTCAGCTCAGGAGAGAGTATTTCAGAAGGAAGCCGGGCTGTTTCAGCTGCATTTCCAAATTCATTCATTCGTTCCCTCTGTGCATTTTCACAGATTTCAGTAGGTAAAATGATTTTGACTTCATTAGCTTCTTTAGTCTTTGCACTAATGTCACTAATCTCTTTCTTATACATGCCTTAAACATATTGCTGTAAAATGGCACATTTTAAACCTGAGATGAGAGAAGATTATCTATAACAAATGCACAGATACCCATGCTTGTTTCTATGTCACAACTTTCAGGTGATTCCTGTAAGGTTCTTCTACACCAGTGCGCACCGACCCTGGTCCTGGAGATCAACCTTCCTACAGAATCCAGTTCCAACCACAGGCTGCCACACCTGCTCCAGCTCTTTAACTTCTTTTTCTTTCTTTCTTTCTTTCTTTCTTCTTTCTCTTTCTTTCTTTTTAACTTCTTTAACTTCCAGCTCTAATGTATCTTTTTGGATGAGATACATTAGTGTTTGGTAAACTCCCCAGCTCTGACTCTACATGATTTGTCTGCTAGGTGCCATCTCAAAAATAAAGTTAATAACTGTCTTCAGCTGTACTTTTCAAGAGTATGATTAATCTGAAAAGTATTTAAAATTTTAGGACATTTAAACGTAATACATACACTGTAAAAAAGTGTTGTTGGTCCAACCTAAAAAAATCACTCTAATTTGTTGTAAATGAATTAGTCTTATTCAACTTTAAAAAAAGGACTTTGATCAAAAGATTCTTTCGATCAAACTATTTTTTTTTTTTGAGTTGAGTAAAATCAGATTCATTGCTTGTAACAAATTAGAGTGTTTTTTTTAGGTTACACTTTACACAGTGTACTAAATATTTTATTTTGGCACTACTTAATGAAGTGGACATAACTGTTTTTACACTTGGAATATATCATAACTATATTGCTACCAATACACTTCACTACTACTTATTTGTAGTGACTGCGCTGAGGCAGGTTGCACATGCAAATTGGCTTTAATAAGGGCAGTCCAATAATCCATAATCTATAATCCATAATCAATAATCAACAAACCAGGAGACAAAGCAAGAAAAACACGAATAAAATGCAATTTAGCACTCTTTAGCACATTTAAGTACGAAACACAGAGATTCCACAAAGAGACAGAGAAAACAAAGGTGTATATAGGGGAGTCTCAATGAGTCCAAAATCAGCAGGTGTGAGTAGTACCAGAGAGTGGGAAGAGCCACAGAGATTCTAGGTGGAGTCTCCACAAAGGGGTGTCAACAATGCAACAAAACACTATGTAGGATTCAGGAAATCGAAGTTGCACGTAGCACATTTAGTTATTCCAACTTAGCAGCTCACATTTTTGCTATACTGTATTGTTTTTGCTATAAAGTCATCCACCCAGAGTAACTTACATATTTGTAGCATTTTTATCATCTTTTTTTCCAGCTATCACTGGTGTTATTTTTCACTATATCTGAAATCTGTCTTTTATCTATCTATATAGGACTTATTGTTTGTTTTATATGTTCTAAGTTGAGCTGTTGAATAGTTAACCAAAAGTAATATTTAGTTAGCCATAACGGATACAACCTCCTTACTCAACCTACTTGTCTCATTCAAGCTGTTCTAGAAGCACTACAAGTTCATCTCAGACTTCATCAAGCTTTTCCCTTTAGTATCAACACAGCTGGCTACAAAAACGTTAACTTCAAGAAACTGATGTTAGATGTCACAACTCAAGAAACTGACAAAATAAAAACCGACCAACCCTGAGTCAGGTGGGGGGAGGGGGGTCTTCTATAAACACTCACAATAAACCATCTTGCTTTATTTTCTTGTCTATTGGTCCGATAAAATCAGTTTAGTTTCACGTAGGTTTCAAGCAACTCAAGTTGCATTAAAGCTTCACCGTGTAAAGCCAGCCTAAAGAGTCTTCAGGCAAACAGCATTGCTCTAAACAAAACATCCTGGCACCTCTACAGTATTTAATGCTTTATGTGCTCTAAATAATTAATTTCATTAATATGTAGAGAATAATTGCTCTGGGACACTCTGGTTCCTGTGATCACGATGAAAGGTCATTATAATCTGCTTACGAAGCCATACTCCTATAATCTCTCAAGGGGATTTAGGCTACACAGACACACACAGGCGCACTTACAGCTCATCATCATCTTCTTGCACTGCACTTTTTTGTCTACCTCACCTGTGACCCCTGTTGCCATGGCACCCAGCCATATGTCCCTTTGTGTCATCTGCCCTGTCATGTACTGTTATGCACCTGTTTCCCTCACTTTCCAGATTGCGTGTGTGTTTGAATTTGTGTGTGAGGGTGAATCAGACTGCGTGTGACATTGAGGGTGGAACCATAACTTGAGGTGCCCAATAAAGTTATCATGATCTCATGATTTCTTTCTAATGAAGGCTAAAAAAACTATTATAAATTAAATGTAGTAAATATTTTTAATAGTAAACACTATTAAACACTGTAGGCTAATCTACATAATGTTTCTGGTATTTTGCTGACACAGGTGTTATTTTATACCCTATTTTAGTGTAAAGTATAAGGTGCTGTATCCTGGTGCAAAGTAATACACTGTTGTGAGACACAGAATCCATGGTCCAAGTTAACTGGCAAGAAAGCAAGAAATCCTGTTTTGTGAGACAGGCCCCTGGCCACAACTATCAGGATTTTGTCAGTTCTGCTCTCTGCCTGATTAGAAACATACACATTCAAGGAGTTGCCACTCCGTGTGCTATCCTTAAGATGTATCCAAAAGTTTGGTTTTAAGCATTTAGTACCTTTTAAAATCAGCTGCACCTACACTCCACACTAAAACACTGGTCTGTGCTTGGTTATTTTGCATGGCAGTCAAAAGGCGTGTCCTGACAACGTAAGTGGTTCTAAGCCGCATTAAATAACAAAATACACCAGACCAGGCTCTCAGATGTCTGACTTGCAAGAATCCATAGCGGGGTACCCAAATGTCAGTGTCTTATTAACACACGAAATACAAGATGTGATTTATTGAGACATGGATTTGACAAGTTTCAGACCTACAAATTGTCGCTGTCCAAAGAAAAACAATTATCTCCAAAATGACAACTTTACACAAGAGGGCAAAAACCCAATGGACTTTTTCCCCAAGCAATTTTGGGCCATTTCTGTTGGTTCATTCACACAATGTAAACAGCAACTCATGTGTTCCAATGATGCAGAAAAGTCAAAATCGACAAAAATGGAGATACATGTTTTTCTTCAGACAGCGACAAAATATTAAAAATGAATTCCCAAAAATATAGTAACGCAACATCAAAACAAGATGTACCTTCAACTGGAATGACAAGCCTCAGGCGTGTATGTGTGGTTTATGTGTGCACATTTCCCTTTCTTGCTTGGGATAGAGCAGGGCAGGGCGACCTTGAGTAAAGATGCATTTGTATGGGATCAATACTCATCCTAATCCTCTTTCACTGCTTCCCATCCCTCATGTGCATATACGCACCATACGCACACCAGTTACACTGCCTCGCCAGTAAATGCTGAAGAACACGTTCACAAAGTGCTTGCGAATAATAAAGCATGTAAACACAGTGATGTAGAGTCTCCATAAACATTCGTTTTTAGGTATGAGAAGACAAAAAAGTTCACTTTGCTCATCTAAAGGAAACTCCTGCTTCTCGAAGATCATTACCTCTGCTCTCTTGTGATTTCCCCTCATTTGGAATAGTTAACATATCCTGAGCTCTGGCAGATGCAGTCTTATCTGAGAGCTGTAATCACATTTCCTTCCATATGACTGAGGAACGCCACTCAGCGCAGGTTGCTAACCGTTGGAAGACGTTGCTAGGAGATGAGTGCATCCCTTCAGCAAAGCTCGGTTTGACCACGCTAAAGCACTCATTGTCCTCTCGCTAATAAAACAGCTGGGAGCTTTTTGACTAGAACTGAAGGTCTGCAGAGCCTGATATTTTTGGAATGTCATTCCAAAGAGCTGCGTACTTCCTGGTCCTGTTGCCATGGAGACGGACCTTGCTGACAGCTTGCAAGGTTATTAATTAGACATGGAATATGAGTTTGCAGAACTCGGAGGGTTCAGAGATATTTTAATGATGCCAATTAGATTCCTAATGCAAAAGAAGAAAAAAACGTGATTTAAAAAAAAGGGCAAAAAATCCAAACCATTTGGACCATAGGTCATTTGTGCAAGTGTCTTAAGTGCATGCACTTACACTCTCGCCTTAAATAAAAAGGAAAGAAAAGAAAGAGTTAAACATAAACATGACACAATTAATCCCAAACAAGACTGCTTGATTCCCAGCTGAAGTTCTGTTCTTTTGAACTTGCTCAATCACCTTTTGACCACTCAGCTGCACTGCCACCTTCAAGCGCTACCAGTCATTGGTCTCTATATTGTACGACTAAATCACAGGTCTCCTTTTGTTTTCTCATCTCTCTGACCCTTTCTTCCATGTGTTATCTCTTTTTCTGCTTCCACCCCCCAATACCCACATAACCCGCTGTTGGTTTTATTGGTTCTAATCTGGCAGTGGTGATTTATCTCTGCTGTCTTCACTAGACCAGACAGTGCTGAGCCTGCAGACAGTCAAAACTGTATATTTGTCAGTGCACAGAACTTGCATTGGAGATATAGTCAGTGTGCTTCATCTAAGTATGACTAGGCCGATAATTCATGAATCTAATTAGTAGAATATCCAGATTCAAACAAATTAACAGTATAACTATGCATTCAAATGTGCAGAACTGTGTTCTCCATAGAACATGTCTACATCTACACATAATTCAACCAGGGGTTATATGACTGTATATGACCTACTGTAGCCAGCCTTAACATTTCTTTAATTATTCCTACAGTATTAATTAATTTATGCACAATTTAGCTGAATTAACACATTCCAACATAAAGTATAAATAAGTAAGAGTTGTAGAAAAACAAGACACTTTGCTTATATCGTCTAAAAGAGATCAGCTCTAAAGAGATCATCTAGTACAGGAGGGAAACTTTAACCCTGGAAGCATTCAGCCACAACAAAACATGGGAAAACTTTTATTTAGTGGTGGTATGTTCAACAGTCTATTGTTACATGAGCGTTGGAACTACGATAGCTGAGAAGGCCGTTCTTAGTATCCCTTTCAATTGCTGTGTACACCAAGCTTTATTAGAATCCATTATGTGCACTGGCTTTTTCAAACAGCAGGGGTTTTATACATATCGCTGCTGAATGGGTAACACCACTGACACACCCACCAAACAAGAGAAAACATACCTCAAAGCCTGTTGCACACTGTTCGGCACAGATTCTGCCAGTCAGTCCAGAAACCGTAGCAAAACAGTCCACAACGATTTGAAATTGAACGTGCCCCAGGCTCGTTGGGAGAGAACACTGTACTAGCCAGAGTCCAGAAGCGAAACTTTAAACTGGGAAGCATTCAGACCCAAATAAAAGGGTAGGAAAAGGTTTATTTAATGTTTATTTAATGGTGGTGCGTTCAACACTGTGTTATACGGGCATTGCAACTACAGCACTTGAGAGTTTTCAAAACCTGATTTAAAAAAAAAAAACTTGCAAGCACTTCTACAGTCTTCAATAGCTTCATACACCAAGCTGCAGCACCTGCTTTTGTAAAGGGCTTTCTTAGAATCAATTGTATACACTGTCTTTTTAATACATATAGCGAGTCAGATCACAGAAAGGGACCGTGTACTCTACCTGTACCCATCAACTACATGAATAATGTCAAGCCTGCTTCCAGTGGAACTTAGTTACATATTAGGAATTCAATTAGAAGACCATACAAAATAAGCTCACTGGACAAAAAACTGGTTGTAGTAATTTGAGGCTCCAGGGTGTGCGACGAGATTTATAGATTGAGAAGAGGTGGTACAATGCAGTGAAGGTCTCGTTTGAGATGTGGAACATGGGTCGCGAAGCAGATGTTAATGATTGGCTAAAAGGAGCTATTGCATTTGGGAGTGCCAAAGGCAATAGTGTGAAGGAAGTAGGTGAATTTTCAAGTGTACAGTCATATGGGTCTACCAGCAGTGGCTAAAATCCCAGTCTACAGGAAATCTCCTCAGAATTGTACCAGGGGAGGCATCCACTAAATCTGGCCCAACTACGGAATTATTTGATGCAAAAGTGACTGAATGTTGATATGGCCTACATCCAGAAACTGTCCAGCTCATGCCAAATGAAATCACAGCTGTGATTCATGCTCATAGAGGTATTACATGCTATTAGGTACATTTCAGTCACAGGTGAATTTTTTGTCTGGTGAGCTTAGTTTGCAGACACAGATGCTGTATTTAGATCATGCACGCAACTCATTACAGCCTTGTTTTTGTGTTGTTGCTCTGGAATATATATTTGCTTTCTTTCAGTTGTCACCCTTAGGCCGGACAGCTTCAGTCTACAGCACTTGAGGAGCTCCATATAAAACCCATTAGGGTCTTCAGAGGCCAGAGGGGATTTGCTTCATCGGAGCCTTAGCAGATCACATCTGCTTCTCTCACAGTCTGTTTTCCACACTGACAGCTAGACAAATGCAGAGGCAATAATTCCCCTAATGCTACATTAGAGAGCATTTGTCTGGGATTGTTTATCACTTAAACACAGGAGCCATCTCAACATAATGCATTATTTAGACCTGTAGATTCACTTTGAGGAGCTGAGCTAATGTCTTTAATTTTCTCCAGCTGTCATATCAGCTCTAGTGTGGAGATCAACATCAACAAGGAGAGAAAAAGCTCCAAGCCCACACTGCTGCCCGCTGAGCAGTGACAAAAGGCAATACGGACTTCCACAGCTTTACTTAATGAGGCTTAAATGGACATGACTCTGGATGCGTGCATTGTGTGTGTGCCTGTGTGTGTGGGCCTGTGTGTGTGTGTGTGTGTGTGTGCACGTTTGTTTGTGTGTGTGTGAGTGTGTGTAATCACACAAGCTGGGGATGCTTGCCAATTATGCCATATGGATGCAAGTTTGGACTCACTAATAGTCTGACCTATGTCTGCAAAGTTGTGTAGTGTGTCAGCCGCATGGTGTGTAAGTGATAATGAGAGGACAATATGTGTGTGTGCTGTATGCTGTGTGCATGTGCGTGTGCGCATGTGCGTTATGCGTGTTATGTTATGCATCATCAGAACATGGTGTGAAGGTATGGTGCGAGACAACATAGGAAGTTCTGATGATAGTCACATACATCACCACAGTAGAAACTAATGAATTATGTTTCCTGTTCTCATAGTACTTGAATACATTTGCCCTATAACTGTAATAGTGGTTTATGATGTTACTATATTTCATCATGAACAGACCAACAGAAGTTAAGAAAGTTTGTTACACTTTTCACTCAATTTTATCAGCCCCACTTACCATATAGGGATTGTTCTACAATTACAGACTGCAGTCCGTCTGCATATCATGTTAGCCTACTTTCAACCTGTTCTTTAAAGGTATGGACCCCCTTTGGACCACCACAGAGAGTATTTTATATATTCAACATTTTGTTTTGTAAAATATACAAAAGAACAAAGTCTACATGTCATTAGCTCTAGTAAATGTCTCATGACCAGATCATTTTTACCCAAACACAAGGGTTAAAAATTCAGTTCTGAATGCCAACCAAAGCAAAGCAGCGCCCAGCTCCAAAAGCAGTACAGTGCAGCCCCGATTTGAGACATAAAGTTTAGTGGAGAGACAGTATAATCATGCACATGCACTGTCTAATTTGTTATCCTTCATTTTCAGATGAATTGAAGAAAACTGTTATTATTATGCAGTAAACAGGTCAAGATCTCTGCTTTCCATGACTTAGCTTTTTACAGTACGTTTACAGTATTTGGCAGACACTCTTAACAAGAGGGACTTACAATTACTTGCACAGGTAGGTAAATGTAGTGTTAGGAGTCTTGCCCAAGGATGGTATAGTTTCAAATGTACCTAAGTATAAAAAGTAAAAGTACCATGATTTATTATGGCTCTAATGTCCTATTATCATTTCTGGAACAAGACTCTTAATCAACTCATTTTAGTCTTTAATAGACCAGTCTTTAATAAAAGATATTTAATTAGTCTGACACTGATGTCTAACCAAATGATCATAAGCACAGAACACTGAAGGAGAATAGTTTCTATTAGCTATAACTATAAAATAACCTTTTGGAAAAAGCAAAATTTTGGCTTAAGATTTATTTGCAACTTAATTACAAGTTAAAGTTTAATAAAAAGAAGCTTTAAATAGGTTCACAGAGTTTTCCTTTACTATATTGAATCAGTAGGTCTCTGCTCATAAACAACTAGCCAAAACAAATTTACTATAAAAAGAAATAGTGTTTGTATAAATGCAGAAAAAGACACTCGCCAGTCACAAGTACATGTGTACATCTATATTGTGGTCTATTTACCCACAAAGTCAGGAACAATATGTTTGCCAATTTACTAACTCCATCCTACTTTACCTTCCTCCAGGTGGTCTTTCATGCAGTCCAGGCCTGAAATGGACATTTCCATGGATGCTAGGAATCCATGAATAAGCTTGTTTCGTTTTGACATGTTATGTTTTTATGCACACAGTCGAAAGGAACTACAAATTTTGCATAATGTAGTGGAGTAAAAAGTAAGATATTTGAGTCCAAAGTCGTCCAAAATGGAAATACTTCAGTAAAGTACAGATACACAGAAAAACTACTTAAGCACAGTAACTAAGTACTTAGTTACTGTTCACCACTGTTAAGTAGTCTGGCAAATTAAAACTAGACTCAATTTAAAAGGAAATATCATTAAAAAATGAATTTCTTATGCTGCATTTGGAATGATTAACATGTTAACTCTTTCGCTACTCACTATATGGCATTTGCTACATAGTAAACTGACAAGGGGACATTCAAAAGACTTTGCTTCATAAAAACGTGACATACATTTGTATGCCGCATATTCTGCCACATAAACAAATCAAGCACGACAGCCAAATGAACTGCTGAATGGTAGATTAGGCTATCTTTGGTCTTGTAAAAATACATGCTGTAATTAAGATGTTTACACTCAGTATTTACAGTTGAAAATAGATGATGAAAACTTGAGTCATGTGCAAGGTTTTCTATGGATTGACATTTTGACAGTTTTCTTATGAGCTTAGTAATAAATAAACATGCTAAACAGCTGATTGTCGTAGGTGAGATTTCTTGATGAGGTTTATTGTAAGAAAAATATTTTGCTATTCACCGTTCAAGCCCTGAGTTTCTTAAAAGAGCCAAACTGTCATTTACTGTAAATAACATGGACAACCTGCCACTCTGAGACATGCCTGACACAACGCAACAATTTCTTCTCTGTCGGTAATAAGACACATTGCATAATGGTATACTTTGGAAATTCTAGTGTACATCATCTATACACTACATTTTGCAATGCATTATGGGTGATTGATAGTGAACTATATAGGGAATGAAATGTACCGTTGACATTTCGAAAACAACACTAAGTGGCTGACACACTATGTAATGCACTATTTCTGGAAGAGGGAGCGATTCCGAATGTAGTTGTAGTCTTAAAAGATTACTCCTTTGCTGGGAACAGATAAACTATGAACCCTTAGGATGCAATCACCTGATTATGAAATGCGTATTGTTGAATGCAAACTGGGTGCCTTAGAAAGAAGAGTAAACAATGTGCACTAGCAGAACATACTCTGATCAGTCTCAGGACCTAAAATGTTGTCATGTTTATAGATACAGACAAGTCACCTCAAAAATACATTCATTGTCAAAAAAAATAGTTGCAGGAAGTGTCAGATTGCAATAATATTTGGAAGAAAGAATGAAATGCCGATAAGTTTAGACTGATATGGGCAATATTTATTGAGCTACACATACAGAAGTAGTGTCTCTCAGTATGGCGTCGGGCTGCCATGTTTACGAAAGCAACATACCAGATGTTTCAGCATTCAGTTGTAGAGGTTCCTAATGGTGTCCTGTGATAATCCATCCCATGCAGCTTAATCTCACACAGTTCCTGCAGATTTTGCAGTAGCGGTGGAGATGGAGTAACACTAGGCCTACTGGATGTGTGGTGTGTGCCAAAAAAAACACTGACCACAGCGCCTCCACAGATGGATCTGTTGGTCGTCTCCACCAAGACAAAAGCGGGACACATCACTGAAGATGACCCGCTGCCATTCTGAGTCACTCCATGAAAGTCTGGCATGACACCATTGCAGTCTTTGGTGACTTTGATGTGGTTTTAAGGGTAGCTGTCGCAACGGTCTGCATGTAGTCCTCTATCATGCAGCCGTGTGCCAGTGGTGCTGGCACTTACAGGATAACTCATGGAGGGCATCACTGCTGGCTGAATGTCCACAATCATGGCTGTTGGGTCAGTCAGGTACAGCGGTAAGGCCCGTCCTTGCTTATGTCACATGTGCGGCCGAGTGTGAAACTCAAATCATTTGTATGTCTCACAATGTCAAACCTACCCACCAATTTTCATTCCTGATTCCTTCTTTGTGCAATTCCTTTTTTCACAATGAATGTACTTGAGTGTAATTGTGATTGTGGCTATACAAACTAACACAAAATAACAGTGCTCTTACTTACTTGTGGAGGAATTTTCAGTCACTTACACACATAGGCTACTTTTCCTCTCTCTGTGTTCTGACACCTCTATGCCAGACATGGTTTTAAATGAATTAGCCATGAACAGCTCAGATGCATAGGTAACGCTTCAAAGAACAAAGTGTTCCTGGAAACCTGAGAGGTAGTATGTAATAAAATTATCTTGAATTCCATCCCAATAACCTGATAATCCGCTACGAATATTAAGCATCCACCTAGTACTTAAAATATCACATTTCCTTATTCTCTTTCTTTTTTTCCCCCATTTTTTTTTCACCAAGTGTTAATCGAGGGGGTGGAGAGTGGAGGGAGAGTTGGAAGAAATAAACCAGAACATAATAAAACAGACAAAACTACTGGGCTGCGCTGCTTTTTTAAGGTAAATTATTCATTGATTCACAACAGAACAGCCTTGTTAGGGAATGTAACACATCGCCTACCAAGCAGCAGAGAAGAGGGGAAATATTTGTCAAGATCAAAGTTTTGCTCGGCAGCGTTATAATTCATGACACCAGGGGCGGTGACACGGTTTGGTTTAACGATCAAAGGCAGCAGAACAGCAGCACATCACACAGGCAGCAAGCCAAACAATGGAGCGCCATGTCCCATCATATTACATTCTGCCAGCAGGCCCACGGCTAGTGCAAGGCCAGAGAGAGGCCAGTGTGAGGCTACTGTCAGGCTAGCATGAGGCTAATGCTAACACAGTCCTAACATGATCTCAGCTGCGCTCACCGGTAAACACGCTAACACATCTTCAGCCCTGCTTCTTTTTAAATGGTTGCTCTTTGTGGTAGTAGAGCCAGAGTCATGTACCACTGCAGTAATAACAGTGACCTCAGTTTGGCTACATCAGTGACAGCACCGTCAATGACATGATTGTTAGCTAGACCGAAAGAAAAAAATGAGTTTACTTCTTTCGGATGAGCATGCAGCTGTGGCTTTGTGAGGAACAACTAAGTAGATTATGCAGTAGTCATACTCTGTAGCACAGCATTGTATCTCATAATTTTTCATATTTTCTTTTGTCATTGTTCTCTCACTACAGTACCCAGCATGCATTCTGCAAATATGTCATACAACCTTTAGAAACCTCTGTGCTTATAGCTAGCCTAGCCAGTGAGCCATAGGATAATAAATACAACCAAGATAGCAGTGACAGAGCTCTCTTTTCAAAATCCACCCAAAATCAGCTGTAGTTTTTTTGAAGCTTCCACCTTCAAGATCATCAGAACTAGCCTCTGAACTGGAAAATCTAACTTTAGGGACTTCTGCAGCACAGATGTGTGATGCAAGTATCCAGCAGATGTAGTAAGGGTTTATTCTGTGATGGTAGTTCATTTTGGCCACTTTAAAGAAGTTGATTATTATATCTGCATATATATATATTATATATAATTGCATATAATAACAATAATAATAATAACAACAACAACAACAACAACAATAATAATAATAATAATTTTATTTTATTGCTCTATATAATGACACTATTCAGTGAGTTCAGAGAAACACTGGATAAATTTGACCATTTTTGTCATCTTTTTTTGATCACCATAGTTGTCCCTACAGGTATAAAACTATGTTTCCAAAAAAGTTATGATGCTGTGCAAGAGCATAAATATTAAAACAGAATATGATGTTATGATATGATGCATATCTGTAAAACCCTACTTTCAATTGAAAATGGTACAAATACAATATATCAAATGTCACAACTGAGACATTTTTATCTGAAGGTTGTCTACATAACATATTCAGAACATCTTACAAAAACATTTCATAACATATTCAGGAACGTTTAAATCAGCCTCTATAAAGTACACGTTTTACATGATAATATGGAGTATTATGTCATTTTATTGAAAGACTTTTTTAAAATTACAGTTCTTGTTAATTTTAACAGACTATATTGTTTTTGGTGAAAAGTCTAATTTCTGAGTAACTTTCTGAGTAACTTCTCTACTCTTTGTTGCCTTTAAGTTTTTATTGCATTAGAAAGTTAATTCAACAGCCCAACAGCACACTATTTAGGAAACCATTATATACTGGGGTTAAATGCCCATGCTTAGAGATTTTATTTTTTAGCGATGTTCTTTCTCCCTTATGGTTTTGGAAAAGACACATGTATGCAATAACTTAATAATATTTTCCTCAACAGTGTACAGTTGAATTAACCCTCTGGCACAATATTTCTTTTACAAAAAGAGAAAGAGTAGCAAAGCACCAAATTCTAATCCTTAAGGAAAAAAACAAACAAACTAATAATTAAAAATAAGTTGAAAGTGTAATGCTAAAACAGCTGGTGGAAGATCTCACAAGTCAGATTTAGTAGCAACAATATAATAATACAATAACTCAACTATATTTGAGTATAAAAAGAGCCTAACTTTTGTCTTTGTTGTACTGTTTTTGTTTTAGAATTTGTCTTGGTAGTTGAATGTATTGTTTTATTGTTTGTGGATGTAATGAATGTCAGTTACTGCTAGCAAATCCAATATTTCCTTGAGTGATGACTGAACAGAGAGTCTATCAGAAGTAAAGATGATGAGGGGTATGAAAAACTGCACAACATAAACTGCCAACCAGTTGATGTCTTTTTCAGGAAAGGTTTTGCTTTTTTCAGCAAGACAGTGTGAAACCAGATTCTGCACGTAACACATCACCACGGCTCCATAGTAGTAGAGACTGGGTGCTGCCTGTAACTGTCCCACTGATGACTTTCAAAGCACAAGTATGAAAAACTTAGAAACATGGCCATGAGCACGGCCCCCTGGGAGAATGCCATACACACAATAAGAGAGGCTTAAACCCTACAAGAAGTTGTGGATTTTGACTAAACGATGGATATTTACCTGTTGCATGGGCTGTTCTGTGCTGTGGACCTGTTTAGTGGGGTAGTTGCGGTGCCTACCATCAGGGAGAGTTGTATGGCTATTGATGACATGCCTGCTATCTCAGCCATTCAGAAACACTGGACAGCAGTCTCCACTGCTGCCATGTCAATAAAGAATACTTATGTGATAGCACAACACTGTCCACATTTCCTTCTCTGTGCTAATGATTTGCACATCATTGCATTCTGTTTTTATTTTGCACAGTGTCACAACTTTTTTGTAAACGAGATTGCAGATGCTTAAAGTCCCTGTTGTTGTATAACCCCTTTGATAACAAACTCTATATCAGCAGCCTAGCGCAACATATAGAGTTACCTAGAAACATGCAACAACAAATGCTGTGCTAGACTTAATCTAACAAGAAGGAATCTACAAGACCTTTTAAATCAAGTAGCTGAAATTCTGTGCTGCTTTGACATTGCAATTCTTCTTGACATTGCTCAAACATTCAGGACTTCCTTTAAAGCATAGCATCAGATAACAAGGATTGCTTCCATCTGCTTAGCCTAATATTGTAGTTTTAAATGGTCCCCTGAAGTAACTGACCATACTTTGTTGTAACAGGCTAGGGCTCAGTTCCTTAGGCTAAGGTTTAGCCTACCTCTGTGACAAGAGCCCTTTGGGAAATTTGCATTCTGAACTTCATGTTGTGTGCATTTTTGATCTCTGTAAGCATTCACATTCTTTAAGTGTGGGTATTAGGATGCTGTTCATGGGCAAAATTCAGCAACCCCTCCATCTACTGCCATGCAAATGGATTCACCTCATCAGAAACGGGAGACGACAGCTCCGATCCATAGCGCATTATTTCCCCACTCTCTGTCTCCATCTCTCTACTTCACTCGAGAATTTGGGCTCTTTTCAGACAATTTCTGGAGGCTCGAAAGCCCGCAAAAGGGAAATGTTTTATTCAGAGGCATTGCTTTGCCTCGCCTTTCTGAGAGATCTTGAATCTAATTTAGTGAGGCGGAATGCAACACCTTTCTGACAGCAAGATTGCAGGTGAACTTTGACTTTTTGTATTTATTGTCTTTCTCCTGCAGTGTCCGAGCAACATGTTGATGCATTCAAAGGTAGAATAAGTGAGAAACGGCTGCTATTGAAACAAGGATGATACCAGCCTAAGGGTGATTTATTAACACATTTATTGATGGGCAAGGACACTGTTAAAGATGGAAGGTCATCACATTTGGTTTGCTAGCAGTTCAGTCAATTCGCGAACACATAAGGTGGGCCATAAAGCACTTTACAAGATGTTTGCAGTCAATTTGCCTGCACTCCAAAGTGCTTGCACTGGGAATAGGAAATAGTGCTGGTATTGATAATGGGTGAAATCTGAGACCAAAAGGTGCAGTAATTAAAATTTCTTGGCAGGAGAATTTTGATCAAACGGCGCACGCATATTCTTACTGCATGGCTAAGGCAAGCCGGCATGTGAGCTTTGAAAAGCCATAGAAATAAGCTGTCATTGAATGTTTAAAACAGATAAGTTCACTATTGCCAGAACCAAAGCATGATTAATAGAAATGAAACTCAGTAGCACTGACTAGACATGGAATTGTGCACTCTGGTATGAACCAGCAAACAGACGATAGATTGAAATGGTACAGATGTGATCAAACCCAAAGAAAGAATTGGCAGCATGATTTATTTAGATACACGTATTTCCTTTCAATGGGCAGTGTTAGCATAGTAGACTCATTTCAATAAGAAGGACTCTTGGCAAGTCCGAGATACAGTATGACTGATTCAAATGTCCACTGATATCAGTCTAAATATTAATGCGGCCACAGAACATGGTTCACTTTGAAAATGAAATTATATTAGGATTTGACTCTAAGTGCAATAATACATGAATTGGAATAGGAATCACCTCCAAGTTGTTGCATTATGCATGAGGGTATTCAGAAAGTTGAGTAATGGCCTCCATGTTAGAGCTGCAGTCAGGATTCTGTTCTTTTTCGAGTGCTTGTGTGTGAGTCAGAGAGAGAGAGAGAGAGAGAGAGAGAGAGACGGAGAGAGAAAGACAGACAGACTGGCAGACACACAGGCAGGCAAACACACAAACAGACTCACGGCCTGAGCATGTGATTTCTCTGTAATTGGTCAGTTCCATTATTCCCTTTTAAAACATCTCAGCAGGACGTCTCTGCAATGCTACTTCCTGCCTCCCTGTTTTTCTCTTTTTTCTTTCTCCCTTTCTCTGAGCTTCTATTACTTGTAATTTTTAGTTATATTTTGGCATGTAGTTTTTTCCTCTCTTCCTTCTACACTCATTTAGGCTTTTGAAAAAGCAGCTCTAATGAGTGTTTGCAGAGAGAAAGAGATGTGAGATGCTCTGCTACCTGCCTCTTCAGTCTCTGATGCACAGCAATGGGTAGTCCACCTAAGAAAATGACATATAACGGGCTTATGTTCTACATTTTTCTTGAATGTGACTTTTCCCCCCAGCAGTCCACTTGCATTTGTGTGGTTGTGTAGTTCAAAACATTCAAACCTACCTAAACTTATCAACACAATGTGGAGAAGTAACAGTTTTGAGGGTATGTCAAGAACATCTATGTATCTATGCGCAGAGATATCTAAAGTTAGCATGCTGACCAGCTAGCCCTGGCCGGTCTTGTTTCATAATACCACTCTGTATGTCAACGGTCAGTGTAGCATTGAGTCGAATCAGTTGATCATGATAGGATTAAGAAGTAGGACTGCAATAGTTTTGTAACCTTGTGTCAGTCATGTTGAAGGTCCTGCTCCCGGTTAGATTATTTAATGGCAGGTAGCCAATGAATTAAACTGTAAATGCCACAGTGGCTAAAGCTCTCGAGTGACCATTATAAGTGTCACTGAAGGCTTTCCTCAAAAATTCATGTTTAGCAGAAAACAAAAGAGATTATAAAGTAACTGATTTGCTCTGAAAAAACATTAACATTAGAATAAATTATATTGTGCTTGTTTCTCTGATAGCATGTTAGCTTCATCATTTCCAAAACTTCCCTTGATGGAGTCCAGCATTTGTAATTACCATCCAATACCTAAATTACCTTAAATATTAAATGGATTAAACAAACCTATGGAGTGGCTGGTGCAGTGAGGACAAGAGGCATTACATCTGTCTTCTTCTAACTCAGAAGACATCAGATGTTTTGGAAACAATACATTCTTGTACATTATTGTTTCATTCATTTGTTGATACATTTGTATTTATTTAAATGTTCCTTAACTGAAACATACATACTGCCCAGAGAGACATTTGCATGCTAGTGTACAATTGCATACTAGTGTACAATAGTGTACTAGTGTACAAACTGGTTAAGGTGCCATCCATCTCTCTGTCCTCTTAAGATGGCGTACACAAGCATACATATCCATACAAAGCCCTCACCTAGCTATCCCTCAGGTCATATGTGAAATATATGACATATGATAACAGAAACATGACCTGCTTTCCACCATCATAACTTATTTTCACATATTGTTTGTGGTTTCTGCATAAATGATATTCAGGCATGCTTCATCCTACTGATACTTGTACTTGAGTGTTGGTGTTAGCACTTAATGTGTTTCACACTTCTTGCTCTGAAGATTGTAGATGGCCATTTGTGAAAACAAGGCTTCTGCTATATGCAAATAGTCTAGCTCTATATTACACAGCTGCAGGCATTACAAACAGATCAGGGAGAGTAGATAGTAGCAGTTTGCTCTCAGAAGACTGTTGAAAACTGTTGAATAGTGAACACAGTTCTCAGAGCTCTATTATAGCTATTCTGAAGGCCACAACCCCAGTTATCGTCTCAAATCATCCATCATCAAATCACATTCACCATGTAATTAGATGAATAACAATTACAACAATTTAGAACAATAATCCTTTATTGGAGTAATTATGAACCACCTGTTACCAATTCAAGAACAAATATTGTCTTTTAGAACTGTTTCCAACATAATAAGCTCATGCTGTGGTATTACATGGAATGGAGAGGGTTGAGATGAGGAATAGGCCATCTCCAGAACTGATACTGTTGGAGATGCTGTTAGAGATTTCAGTTTGGTGCTTAAAAGCACATGTTACATTTAGCAATGTATGTCCATTCTGAAATACACACATTGGTACCACCTTACAATGAGGTTAACCTTATAAAGGGATTATGAATGGTTAACATTTGTTTATTAATAGTGTGGCATCAGTGTACCAGCAGGGGAGAACCGCACCTCTCTCACACATAGTCGGGAAGCAGCCAGGTCAATAATAGCCACACGACTCTTATAGCCACAACCCAGCATGAAATAGCGCTTATAGCACATACACCACACTTCAAACTAACATTTATTTATTTATGTAGCCACTACCACATCTACATGCATAACACCAAAGATTATGACAGTCATTCATACCTGTATTAAATTTTGATACATTTTAAGGGTTTGTGACGTTTAGGGTCAGCTACCTAACGCTTCACAAACTCACATTTTACAAGGTAATATGCGCCCAGGCAAGCAACGTTTACTGAGATGAAAAGGGTAATTAGCACATTAAATTGATGATGTCTATGGCTTTTAGTGGAGTGTTTCACCTTCATTAAAACAACTAGTATAGGTGCTGTTTCGTTCAGGGTATGGTAATGTGAGGCCTGTTTAGGCGTTGGATCTGCTGATTGTTGTGACCACCTCTTATCATGCTTACTAAATCTAGCATCATTTGCTAATCTTGGTTTATGAATGTGTAAACAAGCCATGTTATTCGCTCTTGACACACAGTACATTTGCTAGTGGGTTTAAAGAATCTGGCCCTCATTAGCAAGACTATTTAACCAGCAGATTACCAGCAGAGGCAAGTGTATGATGATTTAATGCATGATACAGTTTTCATGATGCTAACTGGTAGAATTGGTAGAATTTTCTGTAAATTAGTGATTGTGCAATATGTAACACTATTGTTCTCCGATTTATATCTTCTTTTACTTCTTCTTCTCACTGGTCAAGATTATTTTTCGCTAACTGGTCCCGTAGTTTTCGAGATATTGATATCGTTCGAACTCTGAGATGTTCGGTCTGATCGGGAATGGTGTGCTTGTATGCAGATTTATGATCCGACTCCTATTAAGAATGAATGAGGTGGAAAAATACAAACCCATCTACTGTACTGTTTCACATACACCATCTCACAAAATCACATCTCACAAATACACAATTTCAATGTTGGTCTGATAGGGACTCACCTGTCTGCCCCCCACACCCCCACCCCCCCACCCTCTCCTTCTTTCCTCCCATAAAGTCCCATTTATTCTTGGCCCTACCCAAATCAGAGACCAAACTGCATGTAATCACTTAGGGCAGAACCCCAAACTCTAATCCACAGCCATACTGACCCTCACTCCTCTATGTGTTGTTTATTCATCCCTCATTCCTCCCATAGTTTCCCATTAACATCTAACATATAGCAACCGGCTAAGCTGCACAATCACATCAAATTTCAAATTTCAATCAAATTTCAGATACCAAACATGTCAAGGCTGACTGACTGCTTTTGGCGTAAGAGGAAAATTGGGTAGATTTGATCTTTTGCCAAACTTTAGCTTTCCCAAGGATGAATATAGTTATGTTCTCGAGGCAGGCAGCTGGCAACATACGGCATGGCTGCAATTTAAACCTGCCAAAAAGTGCCAATCCAGGGCTCCAGCCATGTCATTTTTATGTGCCGTGAGGAAGAGGGAGATGAAGATAGAGTGATGGAGGTGACAGCATCGTTGCACTCGGCTCGCCTCTAAAAGATCGAGCCTGGGTCCTGTTGTGTGTATGTTTTTGTGTCTGTGTGTGTGTGTGCATGCCCACGTGTGTCTAGAGGAAGTCCTGTCAGAGAACATCAAGAGATATCTCTCTTTGCATGGAAATCAATCTCCTGCATCCAAGAGCCACACCTGCACTCTGGACAGCGTGTGTGGGGGAGGAATTTACACACGAGGTGACAGCATCTCGGAAACGTTAAAAACACTGTAAACATGTCAGCATTTCAGATATGACAGCATTTCAACACTTTGCAGAAGGTGAAGGAACACAGAGGAAGAGCCAGGATGCAGGATGAGATGGGCAGATAAACACTAGTAACCATATCTACTGAATGTTTGCGGTGGTAAACTCCACGCATTAAACAAAGCTGATCAGTCAACCTTTACCAAGCTCACAGTTGAGCTGCAGCTTCTGACTGACTGACTGACATCTTTAATATAGACCTTTTATCTCCAATAGTTTACAGAAGGAGACAAATTCATTACTTGTAATGGAAGTTAATGTAACAAGAACTCATTTTGGTCCATTTCTATTGGTCCATGAAATGTGACATTCTAACACAATGCAGAAGGTAACTGTGGATTTAAATGGTGCAAAAAAGATGATTTCTGTACAACAGTGACAATATGTAGTACAGTCTTGTGATATTATTGAGGTACAAAAATAGAGCTGTGACTATCCAAACAAGCAACCTAGAGCAACTTACTAACCTAAACTACCCCTAAACACATGCTATCACCTACTGAACTGAAGTACTGAATACCTTCATAAACTTGCACACATAAACCCAGGGGGGTTTAAGCCCCTTTACTGTCAGACACTACTCTCTTTCTCGCTATATATAATAACTTTGTTATATATGACCATTCTTCAAGATTCATTTCAGAGAGATGATTTTCAGTATCGCCCCAGGAAAGGAGCTGCAGCTGGGAAGAGGTTTCGATTCAGTAACACCAACGTGTGTCATGGATGCACAAACCCCCAAGTGGGAAATCATGCCAATAAAGCACAAATAATCTCTTTACGAAAATGATACATTGCATGATGTGGTTATTTTGAGCAGTAAAGGGTGCTAAACCAGGTGTTTGTTATTGCAAAACATTTATTTATGTCAGGCTCTATAGAGCTGTACAGTAGAACTGTAGCTGCCCTGTTTATAGAAGCGTTATATCACTAAAGGCTGTCCTGTTTTATACAATCCTCTGAATGTGTTCAATAAATGCACACACACACACACACCCACACACGCACACACACACCCACACCCACACCCAAAACAGTTTGAAAAATGATGGAAACAGCAGGATACTGTGATGCCAGACTTTGTAGTGAAAAGTAAAATTAAAGTGAATGTTTTTAAACATAAGATTTGAATGTGTGAAATTGCTTATGTCAGGTAGCATGCATGGATCATCTCAAATATAAGTAAGTCAAAGCTGAAGAGAAGCCTTCCGATACCAGTAATGGCATAGTGGTTAACATTACAGCCTTGTATGCTGGTTATTGGGATTCAAATACCTATTTGTCTCTTATGATGACTGTCCTTCATCATAATGTCCTGTTCTTCTAGAGTGACTTTCTCAGTCAGTGTTCCTGCAGTTTTGTTTAATGATTTGTGGTTAAAACAATTAACCATTGTTTTGGCCCATTGTTTTCCCCCTGGGAGTGGGTTTTTAGTAAGGGCATTGGTTAAACTGCAATGTCTGCATAAAGTAAGAAGAAGTGGGAAACGTAGCGCTTTAGACAAAATCTCTTTTATTGAACATGGCAGCAGTGGAGACCGCAGCCAGTCTGAATATCCAGGATAGCTTGTAGGTCATCAATAGCCAGCCAACCCTGCCTGACAGTAGATTATAAGATCCATTCTAACTGGATTTCATTCTCATGTTCTATAACTGATGCAGCCAGTTGAAACATTTCACCCACTAAGATAATAAATGCACACAGAGGAAGCAAAAGTTAGAAAAATGTTAAGCTTTCTTATTCAGAGGAGTTTTAAAATACTCATTTTAACTACTAACTATTCTTTTGGGTCTCTTTATCACTCTATCACTCTGTCTCTTACTTTCACTTTCTGTGGTCATTACAGAGAGATGGTATAAGTTGATGATTCAGTGTGTTTCCAGGGGAAGCATCATTAGACTCTCTCTCATCTCTGTTCTTTACTCCTACGCACCCTGACACCAGCTCGGAAATGACAGCCATTCTTGTTTGTAGCTTGTATGTGTGTCTGTATGTTGTTGCTATTATGCAGGATGCACGATTGCAGCTGAGTGTGTGTGTATATATATATATATATATATATATATATATATATATTTACACACACTCATCATCGAGAAAATAGTTGCACAAATAGTTGCACCCAGAAGGAATCACCAACAGGAATGAACTTGGTGGGTAGATTGGACACTGTGAGACACACAAACGATTCAAGTTTCACGCTCGTCTGAACATGTGATGTAAGCAAGGACGGCCCTAATTGCTGTTCCTGACTGACCCAACAGCCACGATTGCAGGCATTCAGTGAGCAGTGATGTTAGTGCCAGCACCATTGGCGGATGGCTACAGGACTACATGCATGCAGACTGTTATGACAACTGCCCTTAACACCTCGTGACTCAGAATGGCAGCGGGTCATCTTCAGTGATGAGTCCCACTTTTGTTTTGGTGGAGGCGACCAACAAATCTGTGTGTGGAGGCACTGTGATCAGCACCAGGATGAACAGCCTGTTTTCACACGTCCAGAAGGCCTGGTGTCATTCCACCTCCATCCCTACTGCAACATCTGCAGGAACTGTGTGAGAATATTCATGCTGCATGGGATGTATTATCACAGAACACCATTAGGAACCTCTACAACTCCATGCCAAGACATCTGGCATGTTGTGTTAGCTCAATAAATATTGCTGATATCAGTCCAAATTTATCATAATTTATTGATCCTGGTAACCTTTATCTCCCTTCCGAACAGCATTGCAACATACAGACACTTCCTTCTGGATGTAACTTTTTTTTTGATGTTTGTATGTGCGTGCGTGCGTGTGCATGTGTGTGTGTGTTCACTAGTGCATGTATATATAGCTTGGTGTTTGCTAGCCATGTGTCATCAGAGATTTAGCAGATTTTACATGCTAAGGTGAAAACTGGGTTGCAACACACATATCAAACAATAAACATGAAAAAACACAACTGATACTGATGGACAGCTGGGATGAGCCATGGAGGAGTGCTTTTATGAGCTGTTTATCCCCAAACACACGCAAACACATATCCGTGCCTCAGGATGACTGACAGGCCTCCTCAGATCTTTGAAAGTGTATCCCTAAGAGGGACATGCATATAATTTAAAATATACATCCCCCCCCCCACACACACACACATCCAGACAGTGAGATATTCAGTGATCAATAAAATCTCTGTTGCAAGGCACAAGAGGAAATTGCATGGTGGGAATTTCCTGTCGAATTGCGGTCTCACACAGCTCAGCCCAACTCGGTGTGGATAACCATTAAAGAGCCATCGCACTGTTGCAGACATAAAGAAACAACAGAGAAATAGAGAGAGAGAAAGAAAGAAAGAAAGAGGAGGAGGCCGAAAGAAAGGGGAGGGTAGAGACAGGGAGGAGAGGAGACGTTTGTTAGAAAGACCCCGTTTCATCTCTTTATGCCAATCAAAGATCCCAGAGGATAACCTCCTGAAACTTAAACCTGCCATTCCCTGCTGTACTGTCAGCATATGTGTAGCAGTCAGCTGTTAAGCAGCTCTAAAATAAAAGCTTGACTCGAACAATATTTTGGCTTTTACATGTAAGACGTGTGTGTGTGTGTCCTGCAATTGGATGAATCTCTCTTGCACACATACACGCACAGTGAGAAGCTTTAATCAGGTTCTTTGTAGGAAGTGTCAGATCTTTGCCTCTCTTTTGATTTGAGGCATAATTGGAACAGAAGTCCAACATTTCCCAACCTGAAATTCCTAAATGAAGTCTGTGATCTTAATGGCGCTTCACTAAGTTAACAAGCAGCACCGCTGTGTGTGTGCGCATGTGAGTGTGTTTGATTTCTCTGCATAAAGTTTTCAACACATTCATGGATTGTATTGCTTTTTTAAAAAGCTGCTTTTAACCTCAGCCTTGACGTTATTAGCTTCATTGACTACTCCGTGTATACACATGGTGAGGACTGAGTGTGCGTGTGCACAGCAGCTCAAACTGAAGTAGGCCTGGAGAGGGTCTTATAAATTTACATTATGTTCAACATTAGATTACTCACCCTGAATACACTGCAAACTTGACCAGCCTGAATTTACAATGGAACTGTAAAGTCTAGTGCAGCGAGCCACATCCCTCTGCTCTAAAACTGAAAACGCCTAGAACGCTTAGAAGTGCATCTCAGACTGTCAAGAAACCTTAGATGCCTTAGACTTTACGTCAGTAACAGCCAAGAAGACGCAAAGAAAATGAGTGTTGTTAGCACCATAATATAAGCAGGAAATATGTTTTTGTTAGAAAGAGTTTTCATTTTGGAGAGTTGCAGATCATTCAATGAATAACTGGCCTGCATGTTCACACTAGCCTGCATGTGAGTTCATGAATTGAGCTGCCAACAATTTAATAGAATAAAACTTGTACTTCAATTCATGACTATTTTTGGTATTAGCTAACAAATTGCCTGTTTTTGTGTTGAAGGATACAACGTGAAAATGTGCTGTGACATGTATATAAACTGAATAGTGCTCAGGCTTGCTGAATGCTGCCTCTAAATGTTGGCACCGGTGTGCACACCTTCCTTAAAAACAATGGTTTGGAATTTTTCATCAGAGGGTTCCACACGAGACCTCCACTACAAATCAATGCCTGTGTGTGTGTGTGTGTGTGTGTGTGTGTGTGTGTGTGTGTTTTAAAACATTTTTAGAAACTAAACTTTCAGCACCAGTTTTTTTTCCACCATACAATGTACCACAACCTTCAGTACCAGAAAATGAACTGTGCTTTTTACAAATGACCATGGTTCCAGTACTGAAGGTACCAGTATTTTGATTTTGCTACCTGCTCAAGATTGGTACCCAGGGTTGTGTACTGTTCATGTTTGAGCCATTATTGGTACCTGGAATTTGGTTCTGGTACCCAACAGCACATATTTGGTACTTTGAAAGACTGAATTTCAACATTTTGTTATTGTTTCAGAATTATTTATACACTACACAAAATAAAACCCCTCTCTTCCTCTCTCTCCTCTTCCAAAACCGCCCCTACAAGTTCCAGCCTGTCACAGTCTGTCACTAGGGTATAGCGTGAGCACACTGTATGTGTGTGTGTGTCTTGGAGGAAACACATGTGAAGTCCTTCCTAATATCTAGGAGTTGTAGCAGATTTATTAGGATTGGGAAAAAAGGGTTTTTGGACATCATTCTCACATAGCATTAATGTTTACCAATAATAAAATGCTGGTAAGGTAAATTTCAATGCAGCCAGTGGCTCAGTGTTGACTCACTAGTAAGAATGCTAGGTTAAGTAAACTTCTTTAGGACGAGCTGCAAGTGTGCTGCTAATGTTAGCCACAGCTACTGTGGGGGACTTGACTTTTGGGCCATCAGTACAGTACACTCTTCAGCTTTTAGGTTTGTGTTTGATGAGGTGTCTCCTCAGATTACATGTGATGCCATGGCCAGGTTTACATTTTGCATCACATATATCGCAGAGAGCCAGATGTTTTGAAAAGTCTACCCGCACTTGAGACCACTTTCGGCTCGCCCTGACTGTTTATCATCAACTGATTTAACGTGAACAGGTACTCTGTAGTACTGGCACGCTGGAAGCTGTAATCCTATATGCACCATGTATACATTTTTTAATGGTTTTGTTTATTATTCAACAGTTTGAACAAATGCATTTGAAGGGGAATTGGTGTTAACATCAGTGCCTATTGGAAACTCCATCATGCTTTGACAGTTGAGAAAGCATACTGGCGGTACGAGACAGTTTGGTCAGGCTTGACTGTTGTTATAACGTCCATTGCTGGAATGCTCAGAATGCAGCTGGCGCTTGCTTTGCATTATGAATTGCATCGTATAGAATTTTTGAGTGCAAAAATGTGCATAATCATATCTGAGTAGCTCGATTCATCTGCATTCGCGTCTTTGTGTGAAGCATGTTCTGCCCTAAAGTTAGCCTACAAGCAGGCATGCAGTTCTTGTACGTGCTTTGAAATATAATCTTGCTGGCATCACTGACTGGCAGTACCCGACCCTTGTCATACTTGTGGATGTTCTCCTAGGTGTGCAGTGACACTTGAAGCTGAAATCAGTGACACTTTAAATTCTTTAGGCTTCCAGGTGAAGACCAAGTCACCACTATTACATGACCAATAACTGCACCAGAGTGCATGTAAACTACCACAGCATGTTGATGTGTCAGCTGCTGTTTTTAGAATTATTACTCTGTAATGAATTTGCTAAGAAATACCACTAACTAATGCTGTTAGCATTTATGCTAGCTGCCACAGAGCAAGTGTTTTTGCACATATTTTCACAAATTTCAGCTTTGTTTTATTCTGCACATCATTCCATGTCATTGTAGACATGTGTGTAAGGGAAGAAGATCATGCTATATTATTTCATGTCAGCACGCTTAATGATACTTAAATTATATTAGGCAAGTTAATGCATTAATGTATTGGAAGTTTTGGCTGAATAATTTTGGTTGGGGTGGACTCTTCTCAGTCCAGCAGTGACACTCGGGTGTTTAAACACTCCAGCAGCACTGCTACCTCTGTCTTACGATTAGTGTTCATAACAATGTTACGAATAGAAAATGTCTATTAGTTTAGTTTAAGTATCTTATGCCTCATGCAATTACTGCATAAGCAGTTTATCAATATTTAAATGCTTATACAGTATGTTATTTGATGCTTCTGCATGTGTTAGGGACTCACTGGGTAAGTAGCCTTTAATTTAAGTGCTATTAAAAATTCTTCTCGCATATAAGCGGCCTGGCTACTTGTATTTTTCCTCACATTGTATCACTTGTTGATGCAGCAGAATGTTAATGTCTAGGGAGCTACTCACACTGTCATGTGCACAGGTGTGTGTGAGTGTGTGGGGATGTTTTTAGGTGGTCTGACAGGTGTATTAGTTAGAGCCCCGCTGTGGGCTAATCTGTGGGTGAATGAAGGCTGATACACGGTGCTTATGTTAAGTCGCAGCCATGGGCTCTCTGCAGTAAATAGGCTCATATTTCACTCTCCTATAGTGTGTTTGTCCCCAAGTACTCTACCCCTCCGGCCGGCTCACTCTGAGTGACATTATTCTCAACCATTTACATGCCCAACAGCAAACACTGTGGCCTATCAGCAGACTCACTACTTATTATTGTATAACAACAACAACAATACTACTACTACTACTACTACATGTACTATTTATAATAATAATAATAATAATAATAATAATAATAATAATAATAATAATAATTATGCACAATTTTTGTGGTACACAAAAAAGCATATTTTTTATTGAACTATGTACATGATTTACACATTGATATAATAAAAGACTTTACTGCTTTACCACAGAACAGTACCACAAGTAAACTATTTTTCACATGGAAATAATGTGCAGTCAACACAGCAGTGCTGCTGGAGTTTTAGGCACCTTGTCCACTCACTGTCCATTATATTAAACCCTCCTAACTTGTTGGTCCACCTTGTAAATCAGAGACAGTAGCTCATCTGTTGCAGCACAGTTTATGTTATTCATCCTCTAGTCCTTCATCAGTGGTCACAAGATGCTGCCCACAGAATGCTCCCCACAGGATGCTGCCCACAGGAAGCTATTGGCTGGATAGTTTTGGCTGGTGGACTATTCTCAGTCCAGCAGTGGCATTGAGGTGTTTAAACACTCCAGCAGCACTGCTGTCTCTGATCCACTCACACAACACACACCAACACACCACCACATCAGTGTCACTGCAGTGCTGAGAACGATCCACCACCCACATAATAACTGCTCTGTGGGTGTCTCGGACATTGAAGGACAAGATGAAAGGGGACTAACAACTTATGTAGAGAAACTGATGGGCTACAATCTGTAATTGTAGAACTAGAAAGTGCACCTATGTGGTAAGTGGCACTGAACAAAATGGACAGTGTAGATGCAAAGCGATGTTACTAATAAAATGCTTGGCAGGTATGTATACCATAAGAAAACTACTCTAGCGCTTAGAGTGGGCATATAGAAAGCCAAGAAACAACTGGTTGAATTGTCTATCTTCATTGTTCCTAATGCTTCCAGCACAGCATTGCTCAGCTTCCCTCGTTCTGCTAATTTTGATTTCCACCCTTGAGTTTCTTTGACCCTGGTGTTCAATATCATCAGAAATGGCTAGATCCTTCAACACGTTCTTTCGTTTTCGTTAAGTGTCTCTAGTAGTCCGAGCACCACATAGCCTACAACTGTACTGTTTCTGTATTCGGCTTGTCTTTCTTTTTCTCCTTCTTCTTCTACCTGTTTTTAATATATGTAACAAATTAAATGGCACCAATATAATCCATACTATACATGATATTTTGAGCCTGAGCCAACCTGAATAATGGTGATAGGGCAGTAGGGCCTGTAGTTCTCCGAGTTAGAGTGGAACAGAGTAAAGCACTCTGGGCTTGGCTAGTCTCCTCTGCCAACTGCCTTAATTCATTGATCCAGAGAAGACTGCAGGCTGCTGAAACTGTAGAGAAACCCAGAGCAAAAGACAAGGCTGAAATATTGACCCGGGAGTAAAAAAAAGGAAAGAAAGAAATATGGACATCAACAATGAGTGGGTGAGAGAGAGGGGGAGAGAGAGAGAGAGAGAGATAATGTAAGCCTTTTTTCTGGGAGAGTCAATACAGAAACACTCGCTCTGCACTCAGCACACACTTCTCCTCTCATCCCTCGCTTATTATCTCATTTCTCTCCTTGTTTTCCTTTCCTCTCCTGGCTCTCCATCGCCCTGCCTCCTTTATTTCTCTATCTGCCATACAGTGCCATCGCTGTGTGTGTGCATGTTTGTTCAGGCATATGTTCAGGTTAATGGATGAACTATATATCCTTCGATTACATATGCTCCATGTAAATGAACCTGCACCTCAAAGATGCCTCTCCTAAGCACACCACACTTTTGATCAGCATGCATAAATTTGCTTGAGTGTGTGCACATGAGTGTGTGTTCTTGATGCCTAGCGTGTGTGCAATGTTCCATATATACAGCCTAGTGTGAATAATTTTATAGCCACGTGGGTGTGAATCTCATATCTTTCAACACCCCCCTGGTCTGCCATAATGCTTTTGCTTCATCTTAGTATTAACCCATTCATGTCCAACAGATAAACATACTACTTTACTAAAGGAAGATGTTGCAGGACTTGTTCTGATTGGTCTTAATTGATGAAACTGTATGTGTTTATTATAATTTTGCTCACAGTCCAGCTGTTTTGCTAAAATTCAGTAGCCCTGTGTGAATATATTGGATAAAATCATTAAGCCGATTGTATATGCTGATTTGTTTTATTTTGATCGGGACAGATTAACAGACTCTATTTTAATAGTAATTAAAATAATATTAATGAAAATACTATTTTAATAATAAAATCAACAACATATCAGTGATGTAGCAACAGTGAAGCATCTGAATACATTCAGTAGATTTTTAAAAGACTTTTAATTAAGAGTGTAAACAAATCTTGTTTATAATCTGCTAATTTCAGTTGTTTTTTACATTATTTGGAGGATCCAAGTTCATATCTGTAGATGTTAAACTGAGAAGTCACAGGAACAACACAGACCATCTTAACATCCCCAACAAGCTGTTATAGTTCTGCTGCTCATGCCATTAGTTTAACTGTATTAGGTTTTAGTTAATGTTATGGCCATGATTATAGCCATGGTGAGGGTTAGGATTAGGTTTTGGGTTGAGTTTAACGTTATTATTAGGATTAGGGCCAGGGTGAGGGTTAGAATTAGGGCCAGGGTGTGGTAAGGGTTAGATTTTGGGTTGAGATTAAGGTTAGGGTTAGGATTAGGGCCAGTGTGTGGTGAGGGTTAGAATTTGGCTTGAGATTAAGTTAAGGGTTAGGATTAGGGCCAGGGTGTGGTGAGGGTTAGATTTTGGGTTGAGATTAGGGTAAGGGTTAGGATTAGGGCCAGGGTGTGGTGAGGGTTAGATTTTGGGTTGAGATTAAGGTAAGGGTTAGGATTAGGGCCAGGGTGTGATTAGGTTAGGTTTTGGGTTGAGATTAAGGTAAGGGCTAGGTATAGGGCCAGGGTGAGGGTTAGGATTAGGGCCAGGATGTGGTGAGGGTTTGGTTTTGGGTTGATATTAAGGTTAGGGTTAGGATTAGGATTAAGGTCAGGGTGAGGGTTAGGATTAGGTTTTGATTTAGGTTGGGTAGGAGATCAAACATTCCTGATTTCCAATGGGTGGGACCAATCTGATGAGAAAAAAAAAAACATTAGTCTAGGCATTCTAGATGTCCTAGAGGAGTTTGTTGACTAAACGACAGATTTTACTCAGATGCTGGAAATACAAAACAGTAGTGCTAAGTCTAAAGCAGGGGTCTTTGTTCTAAAACTGCAGCTAGGTAAAAGTGCAAAATAAGATGTTGTCTGAGTTTAATGACCATAAACGTCTTAATATGAACTGCAGTTGTCTTAGCAGTATCATACCAGCCTACTAGAATCCCATAGAATCCCAATCCCAAAATGAGCATTATTTTAGAAGTGGTTTTCTTTCTCTACTGCTCTGGCAAACTCAGAGAACATATGGAGCAAAGGAAATATATATTTTTAGACTTTGAGTTTAGTAAAGGGTTAAGTGCAGTGTTGTTCTTCCTCAACAGTGAGAGAGGGAAAAAAAACATTTACACCTGAGTATGCCCTCCCCCAATCCATCCCTGAAAGCACATCAATTATCAAACACATGTCTCAGTAGAAATTCAAATGAGCATGCATGCCTCCTACCGGATGAGGATGCCTTCGAATATGCAAATGGCCCTACGTTTAATTCATTAATATACGGCTTGACATTAGAGAAAACCAATTCAAAAAGCAATTAGTTAGAGCACAATGGCTTTTAACTGTGTGTCAAATATGCTTTCTTGTTTTTACTGCGCTGGTTGACATTTCAAATTCGAGCAGAAAGATAAGAAGTAACCGTACAGGGGGTGCGTTGTTTGAGTAGCGTTAGGAGATCATAATAAATCACTGGCTGTGGTTAAATGACAGTCAGTGAACAGCGGTTTTTGCTGTAGTAGTTTGTGTTATTACCAGTATCAGTTCCATGAAAACAGATGGAGGCTGGAGAAATGGGGCAGATAAAGCCACAACTGAAATAATGTTCAATGCCATTAAAAGCCCTTAAACAGTTCAAGGCTTCCAGACCATTCAGGAGCTTTTGTATACATGCATATGTGTGCACACACACAAAGTAGAAGGATATAAACCTCTTTATATTTGTTAATGTCTCTTTCAAAGAATGCTCTCCCACAAGTGACATTGACAAGACTATGTGAATGTGTACCACACACATGCATGCACACACACAAGGACACACACTCTGAGCTATATTTCAGTCGTACGTTTCATATATCATGACCAAATCTGTAAATTGAACCCAGTAATGGAATTTCATCTCTGCCCTTTGTCCTTGTGTTCCTTATTTCTTCCATTCAGATGTGATTAATGAGCACCTTCAGAAATGAAGAATGCCCCACTTACCTCCTAACAATGGGCATCCTGTAATAGGAAATTGCTCCCATTTCAAACAAACCCAGGTTCAATACTCAACAAACCATTCTGAAGATGAAACTGTGAAACCTGTGCATATGTTGTCTGTGTCACATGCTGAAAGAAAGCGTGATGTTTGTCTTACCCGTCAATAACAAATAAATATATGTATGCAGTGTGGCAGGTTGTGAAGGATACTGATGTGTTTTCCTGTAAACACACAATGTATGAGTCAGTCAGATGTACAACATGTGTGTGATGTGCATGATCTCAGTGGAAGGTGTTCAATCTTGAATCTCAAATATGGTACCTTTATAGAAGAATGAAAGACATATTCAATAGACAATATTATATTGTGAGTATCAAGTATATTTGCGCCATTGCTGTTGATTCATTCTTTGTAAACTGGTCACACAGTGTAAAACAAAACCATTCCAAATTATGTGAAAAGGATGGAAAATTCTGTGGAATATTGTGGAAGTCTGTGGACTGTTGTGATATTCCATTGTGATACTGTGGAATATCTGTGGAATATTCCATAAAAGATGACAGAATATTGTGACTGTCACCTCGTACAAGATGTGTGTTCTTCTGGATGTCTGATCCAGTGTTTTGTTTTGTTGCCACCATAAAAAACTTGTTTTTTCCAAAATGGCAATTTTATAGAAAAAGGAAAATATTACAGGACAATTCTATTGGTCCACTCTGCTCCCAATAAGTACAACTATAACTTTGCCTTGAATACCTCTGAAAAACTTTGCAATGTGCCATAGGACATTTGTAAATCTGAAATTTGCCCAATTTCCCAAGAGACTGGTGTAAAAATTACACATTGATAAATTGTTATTCATTTCTCAGATTGAAGACAAAAGTGGACATGCTGAAGAGGAGAATGTGTGGAAGATCCCATTGCCAAGCCAGAAAAGAGCAATTCTTGAAGAAAGATTATGCTGCCACTGAAGCTAGCATCAGCGCTGCTATGCTGAGTGAGTTAGCAGCCAGCCAACAGTAGAGTAGCCAGCCAACATGGGACCTCTGAAAAGCCAGGGAGTATTTTGTACATTGTACACTTCATCACTATACTACACTACATACTGTGCATTTTTTTGATTAATTGTTATCATTGTTTTTCACATTACAAGCCTCATTGCACAGTACCTTTTTTCCTCTGATCTTTCTAACTTGATGGTTCACATTTGTGTGGGTATGTAACAAATGGTAACAAATTTGTGTCTTGAAATGACCTGCATGTGCACATCTGTCTGTGAATGAACAACGTGCGTCACGAACAACAAAGAACTAACTATCAGCACAAGCCTCCATTAATTTGCGAAGACAATTTGCACTGAACAGATCTCATCTGTTCATTATTAGTGCAAGATGGAAGTGAAAATAGGTCAGATACATTGCTTTTGCAGCATTTACTGACCCTTACACCAAGTTTGGCACTGTTGTCATTTAACACTGTTAACACTAAATAACCAAATGTGGTAAAAATGTGGTAAATGTGGAGTTGGGAAACACCATATTAAATCTGATCTGATGATAACTATTCGACCTAAGACCACATGAGAGAGTGGCTGAGATTAGATTTGTCTTAGATTAGATTTGGATTAGAAGGCTTAAAATGTGAAGATAGTGTTTGTTCACACAATATAAAGGAAAGTTGGCATTTTCAAAAGGTGTGAAAAAGTGGTCTTGCAGTTTCTTCAAGGTTATCTCTGCTGGTTACTTTGTAATGAAATGTCCACACAATGTAATGGACTGTTTCTCTTTGGCAGCTGGTCATTGAACGTTCATGTAAGGTCAATGTAAGTAGAAGTTTCAAAGTTTTAAGTTCTGAGGTCTTGTTATGACAGCGACGATGTGATGCTCAACTTGTGAGTGTGCGGTATGTAAGGTCTGCGCAGCTTGTTATGAGGGAGTCTAAAGCTTGGCTTTGTGAGCTTCCCTGAGCTCCACAGATTCTCATTAAAGCTAAGAAGGCATTTTCACAGCATGGCTAAAGCAATCAGCCTGCACTCTCCCTCTCTTTCTCTGCGTTTACCTGGACTAATGCTGCTAAATGAGCCCCTCCAACCACCTCTTCTCATGACCCTATGCTAATCTCAGCTCCTGTTTTTTGGGGGAAAAAAAGAAAAAAAAGGGGAAAGGGGTGGAAAAGAAATTACATCTGCAAATCGCTGGAACATATTTTAATTGAATTTCGCACTGAAGTGGGGAACCAATTTATGCCTAAATTCCCACGATGCAGCAGCTAGCGTATAGATTAGAGCAACACTGTTTTTGTTATAGCGAGCGCATTAGTAGAAACACATAGTACATACACATGCACAAAGACAATCTAAAGTAGAGTTGTACAACTGCATGCTATAGATAATATGAGTGTTATTTAAATAATACAGTGCCTGAATAGTGCTTGAGGTGCCTGACAAATGACAGGAGATATTCCATGTTAGTGAAATGTGCACAATGAATCATGGAAGTTGAATTTGGAAACTGAAAAAATATGTTAACATTAAACATAAGCGGGACTCAGAAACTGAATAAAAAGTCATTTGGTTCACTCCAGCATATTAATGTATCTGTTACTATTTCAGAATTGTTTTATTTTCCCCCATTTTTCCTCCCAATTTAGTAATTGCAAATTACACCTGATGGTCAGGTCTTCCCCATCACATGATGCTACAAAGCTGAGAGAGTGAGGGCTAGCACAAACTGCCTCCAAGACATTTTATTTATTTTAAATAATACTAACGCAACATTACTGGACAGCTCAACACGCTTGGAGGAGAACACTAATTGCCAATTCTGGTACATCAGTTAACAGATTCCCACATTGGCTAGCATAGCAAGTGATGGGGGAAGCAAAGCCAATTATTAATATTTTACAATAATATTTTAGTTTGTTTTCTGCAGAGAACGTGCTAATGTATTTTTCCCTTGAAGGTCTAATATAATAAAAGATTAGAAAGCTATCAGACCAGCAGCTGTGTTATTTTCTATTGTTAATAAACATTTATTGTCATAAAAAATCCTGAAAGTGGTCTAAACATTTTGGAATGAAACCCTTCAGTTATATTTCACTGCTGCAGGAACAAAAACCTAAATTGAAAATGCCTGTTGCCCTTTGCCCTTTGAATTTCATGATCAACAAAAAGAAATGGTTCGAAATGACTTAAATTGAAAGCAAAGAATGTTTTTCCTTCTACTGTAAAGTTATCATTTTGGACATGCAAGGTTTTGTTCCAGCACCACTTATAGGTTCTTACTATTGAATCTACCTGCCACCTGCCTGTTTGGAGCCCAGATTGCAATTTTTATTTTATGTTTGGTTTACATATAATAAAGTACATATACTATGAACTGATACTATATAGTACCATAAAAACATTCTATGACCAAAACATGTTTCCCATTATGGAAAAGACCCATTTATGCACTAAAATAGCTCTTCCAAATGTTATGATTCTATTTACGTATAAAACCATTGTCTTTAACACTTTTCTTCTGAATGTCCCATATATGAAATGTGTCTGTTTTAGAATGAGGGAGTCCGGTGTAAAGTTTCTCTACAAAATTCAAGTGCTGTTTAATTGGTCTGACACATTCTGGCATTCATATTAAGGAAGCATGCTCCAGATTGGCTGTCAGTGACTGCTGAACCCTGTTAAGGGAAAGTTTGGGATTTTGAACTGTATATATTTTTTCACTTTAATGACATGCTGTTGATCACCCAAGGGGCTTATTCTGACAACTGAGTTTTTCAAAGCAACTTCTCAGGGGACTCGAACGTAGGAATATAAGACATGTGTACACACAAACCAAGGCTTGGAACCCTACTCATTATAAACATGTGCCTGTTTCATGCCTGTCAAAGAATATATGTATATACACACACACACACACACACACACACACACATATCGTCGCTGTCCAGTGAAAAACATGTATCTCCACTTTTGTCCATTTTTACTTTTATGCATCATTTGAACACACTGAGTGAGAATCGCATCATGAATGGACCAACAGAAATGACCCATGTTTGGAAAGATGTCTGGTTCCATTGACTTACATTAAAGTTAAATGAGGTTTTTGACCTCTCCTGTAAAGTTGCCATTTTGGAGATACTTGGCCATCCGAAGAAATTAGATTAAATGCTCATATAAACTGCTTAAAAGTAACTTAGTATAATACAGATCTGTGCAGGTGCCAGCAGTCATGACCATTCTTTTGCAGCTAAATAACTCCTTTCCAGATCAGTCGACTGTCTGATCATAAACACGTACACTTAAAATTAAAACTAAAAAACATGAGTACAGTTTGTAGAACTGGCTCCTTGGCCTAATGTCATATTTCATTTTAAAGCAACTTGCACATGCCTCAAACTTTCATTCTGCCCTTCTGTGGAGGACGTTTGTTATAGAAAATTGCTCAATACAGCCCCAATTATGGAAAAAAGATGTCTAGGATGGCCGAAACAAATGCCTGTACTATCTGATTGCATGGTTAATAAGAAAATGTGTTGCTAAATAAAACACATGTAATGGCTAAAATAAGGAAACGCTCGAGAAAATGAGCAATATGAATTACATGAAAACAAGTTCTTCAAAACAGGAGTGGGCTGCTTGAAAGCCTGCATGATTCCAGAGGCATTACTGATCAAATTGAGGAGTTTCATTGCTTGTGCACTGAGTTATTTATTCCCACCAGGCATCTATTATTTACTAAACTGTTTGCTTGCCAGCTAATTAATGACCCACTCATGGTAGTAAGGCAGGACAAGGAGGATTTGTGAAGGTTACTGAAAACTACTATGTTAAGAAATTTTCTCACAATAACTCAACTGGACAGCTCTTTTTTTTTTTTTTAATTGACGGTGGTGAATTCTTCCTCCTTTGACACTCCTAGTAATTTCTTCAACTGGGTTGAGCTTACATGTCAGTGGGCCATGGTGGTGGTCTATGCTGCGATTACAACAGATCGTTCAATGACCACGTCATGTCTTGATGGAAGTTTGAATCATATGTTTTTCTTATTAGCTGACCACCTTGTTGGATTGCAAGGCTATTAGGAAGGAAGATAAAGGTTACCAGGAACAATAAATGATGATAAATTTAGATTGATATGGACAATATTTCTTGAGCTACACATGAAAAAGAAGTAGTGTCTCTCAGTATGGCATCTGGCTGCCATGTCCACTAACACAACATGCCAGATGTTTTAGCATGGAGCTGTAGAGGTCCCTAGTGGTGTCCTGTGATAAACCAATATTCAAACCAGGCTTGAATATTCTCACACAGTTCCTGCAGATTTTGTAGTAGGGGTGGAGGTGGAGCGACACCAGGCCTTCTTGACATGTGACACGACAAACCGGAGACAACAAACCGTTCATCTTGGCGTTGACCACGGTGCCTCTATTCGTTGGTCGTCTCCACCAAGACAAAAGCGGGACTCGTCACTGAAGATGACCCACTGCCATTCTGAGTCACTCCATGACAGTCTGGCACGACATGATCGCAGTCTTTGGCAACGTCGACATGGTGTTAAGGGCAGCTGTCGCAGCGGTCTGCATGCATGTAGTCCTGCACTGTGAAACCATCTGCCAGTGGAGCTGGCACTAACAGGATGACTAATGGAGGGCATCACCGCTCACTGAATATGATGAATATTTGCTGCGTGCAACTATTGTTTTGATGATGAACTTAGAATGTAAGTTCTGTTTCCAACATGTTTGCTGCTGTTGGAGGTGCCTTTGCTGCAACCAGGTAATGTTAAACAGCGATAATGGCAATAGAGATGGACATTTCAAGCTTTCTTTAAAGCATTTGTTACTTTCTCATTTCTGCCATGAAGCCACCCTCTTACACTTAAAGGACATCTCTCTTGTACAGCCTTCTTAGTTTTACAGCAGAAGCACTCAGCAAAGAGGACCAAAGCAGTTGCATCTGCTGCAAGCGAACACATAGTATGTGTATGGATATGATTGTCCTTGGCTGACTGAATCACTATAGCACTGGCTTTCTGTTCCTGCCTGTTGTAACAACGTTGTAAATACAAGGGTACTGTTCTTTCTAGTTCAGAAAACACTACAGCCAAGCTTCTATGACCTCATTTATGCCATGCTATCAGGACATTTTGAAACAGGGGCACGGCATCAGTCTGCAGTCTGTATGAGCTCCTGTTTATAATAAACCACCTTGTTTATAATCTTCAGTAAGGGAATTAGGCTTTGACATACCAAACATTCCAGTTGACCTTTTTTGGTGTGCTTATGAGCAGGAACATTTGGGTCATATACATTTGAGCCCAGTGAGAGCTACTCGAATCTAACTCAGAAAGCTTTCTTTTTGCTGTGGTTGACTGAAAAATAATATTCTCTTATGACCACCTTAGTAGTAGTGCACTATTGCAATCTTCTGACCAAAACATAAATGCTTACAAATTGACAGATTGTTTGCTAATGTTGGAATCACATTGTTAGTCATAGTTTGTGTTAGATGTGCACCAATAACAGCATATTAAAACACCTTCCATTAGCGCGGGCTGCAGGATTCCAGCGGCTTTACTGACCAAAATTAAGAGTTTCATTACTTGCTTGAGTTATTTATTCCCTCAGGGCAGCTATTATTTACTGAACTGTTTGCTTGCCAGTTAATTAATGGCCCACTCATGGTAGTAAGGCGAGACTGGGAAGATGTATTTAGTCAATAGGTAATATCGCTTTTTCAGCCTTCACCTCGCTCAGGAACCTGTTACTGCACCACAGCGGGAAAGACAGTAACAGAGTGTATCACCTTTGTTATTTGTTGATATAGTGCAAGTACAGCAGTTGTTTAGGATGTATATATATCCTATATATCTCCAGCATATCGTCGCTGTCCAAAGAAAAACATGTATCTCCATTTTTGTTGATTTTTACTTTTATGCCTCATTTGATCACATGATGCTATTTACACTGTGTGGAAATTTCATGAAGAATGGACCAACAGAAATGGCCCAAAACTGCTTGGAAAGACGTCTGGTTCCATTGACTTCCATTCATATTAAATGAGGTTTTTGGCCTCTCCTGTAAAGTTGCCATTTTGGATATATCTGTTTTTCTTTGGACAGCGACAATATTTATTTCTATTGTAATAGTTATGTAAAAATAGAAAAATTTAGTGGCGCTCTACCTCAAATGTTGTGGTGATAAAATGTCATTTAACTTTCTAATTTTTTTTCATATGATTAATTCTCTAACAACTGTAGTTAAATTGTTTTCCACTGTGCCCTTACTATTTGCATATTTACTATTGCAGTGAATTAAAAATGGATGTAGTTGCAACCTTTGCTAAGTTTTGCTGATGGTGTTTTGGGCACCTAAGCTGTGAATAATCCCACATATTACCTCCAAGCAGTCAAAACTTAAATAAACTCGAAAAGTGCATTTCCTGAAGGAAACGCAGAGTGGGTGCGCAATGGTTGCCTTGGTTCCTGCTAGGCCGAGGTTACTATGGGAGCACAGGGAATGACTAAAGGACACATAGTGGAGTGCGGGTCAGCATGGCTGTGGATTACAGTTTGGGGAGGGCCGAAAATGAACAGGATTCTAGGGGAGGAAAGATGGATAGAAAAAAAGATAAACAGATGAGTGCAGGTAGGGCTAACATTGCATTAGTGGTTAGGGGTCTGCCCTGAGATGTGAGTGTATGTGAAATGTTGTCTGTTGGTTGAGCAGATGTACAGTAGATGGGCATACACAAAAAATTCAGAAAAGTCTGTTGCTACACAGAAACCATATATACAATCAAAAAGCTGTATACAAGCACACCATTCCTGATCAGACTGGACTGTCGATATCTTGAAAACTGTGGGCCTAGTTAGTGGACAAAAGATGTGTACCAAGAAGAAGAAGAAAATTACACACTTGAAACTGACCGACAATGCAAGTCCATGCATCATCCACCAGTGCTGGAAGGGTGACTGTTTGTGAGTGAATGACTGACTGAGTGAGTGACTGACTGAATCTGTCACAGTGCCGGGCTCCCAGAGTCAGGCTTGAGTGGACAGAGGATTAGTAAGATTGCTTGTGTAGGATGCCGTAACCTCTGCTCTGTGACTTACTGTAATTAAAGTCAAGCAGAACAGTACATGACAACCAAGCTCACAGCTCAGAAAGAACGGACACTTCTCACTAATCAGCACCCGTCCAAAGTGGGGAAGGAGCTGCTAAGATTTGCAAAGGGAGCTGAAAACCTGTCAAAACTACAATTTAGCAGATATTCAATTAAAGCAGTAAACTGCAGCAGTGAATTCAGGTCACAAAAGTACTGGGAGTTATTTTATAATTCATAAGCACTGCTCATACTTACTCTGAGAAACAATCCCCAGCTAACCTTCCATATTTCAGACTTTTTCACAGTGAGAAATTATTACATTTCAATCAATTGGTGTGTATGTGTGTGGGTGAGTGCTATTAATCTGTAACAGTAACACCCATCCCCCTTTATTCAGAAGATTAAGGATGAGGGGCTCACCTAGTCTTCACCCCTCTTGATCCTTAAATAAATGCAAACAAACAAAAACAGTAACACCAAAAACTCAGCTGTCTAAAACACTATCCTTCTTTTAAAATAACCTAGCAACCACATCAATATCAACCTTCATATAATATCCGTGTTGTTAGATGCATTTAAACCTTTAGTGTTGTTCCCAGATTATAGTCTGTATGTGTACATGTAACTCTACCCTTAAGCGTTAAATGGTACACTCTTGTTTATTGACATCTCTCTGAATTTCAATGTTTCCTCTTCTCCTTTGCTTCCTGTTGTTGTATTTTCCCCCTTTTAAAGCATATCCACAGGGTGTAACATGACACAATCTGTACAGTGTATGTATATAAGCTCATTAAACAAAAATTAGACTCCTGTAACTGAAACATACCTAAAGGTGTGTAATACCTCCTCGCAGGTGAATAACAGCTGTGAGTTTCTGGATGTTGGAAACACCAATGTTCAGCCACTCTTGCATCAAAGAATTGTGCAACTGGGCCAGATTTGGTGGATGCCTTCCCTGGCACAATTCTGAGGAGAATTTCCTGTAGACTGGGATTTTAGCCACTGCTGCCAGACCCGTATGACCGTACACTTCCATACACCTGCAAATTCAGCTACTACCACCTCTTTTCAATCTATGAAACCCCCTGCACAACCTCCATGTACATACAGCCTGAGCATCCTTGTGCAACACCATCTGCAGGTGTCTGAAGTTACTACCTGCTTAAACCTGCAAGGTGACAAATTTCTTTGTCCAGGGAGATTATAAACCTAAACCTAAATGTGAAAAAAAAAAATCTAACTGCAATCCATCAAACATGGTTCAAGATTCAAGATATGGGATTGGAGAAGGCTTGTTTGAAGGTGCAATGTGTTGATGGGGACATTCACGATTATCTGCTTGTACCCATCAATATTAGTTCTTTAGCTTTCCCATCCTCTGAATATGTGTACTAATTAGAGTTTAAGGGTTTAGTGCAAAATGTGGTGGAGGATGGCTCCAGCAGTGATCTGTAGCTGAAAACTGTTATCTGTAGCTGCAGAGCAAGATGTACTCCTAGGAAGTCACACACCAGAACACCACTGCCCACCCTGTCTTTGCGATACCTTCTGAAGCAGTTATGAGATGAAACACAGTGGCGCCTTTGACTAAGTAGTAAGTAATCAATCATATTCTCATTTCTTGATTATTAAGAACACATTGTATAAAGTAACGTGGGAAACTCAAACAATGGAAACAAACTACAAAAAGTCACAAAATTGATTATTCTGAGGAGCTGCAGGGAAATGCTTTGGCATTATATAATTTCCTATGGTTGGGCATTTGGAACTAGTATAATCATGGGACTGATGCATCATGCCAAGAATATCAGCTCACCAGGCATCCCAAATGTGCCATTGAGTTCACTGGCTTTAATTAAGGTCCCCTTTGAGAGATTTGGCATAGACCTTGTCAGACCACTGGGCAGATACAGATGTGGGCTCAACTTTGAATTGGCCATAGTGGACTATGTAACGCAAAATCTGGAGCCAGTGCCACTTTGCAGCATTTCAGCATGCAGTCTTGCCGAGGCAGTCTTCTGATTATCTCCTGAGTTGGGATCCGTAAAGATCCTGATTGACCAGGGCATTACTTTATGTTATGCACTTTTTTCGCAAACTATACAAGTGTTTGTGGCATTAAATAAATTTACACCAGTGTTTTCTATCCAGATGACCTAGTCAAATGATTTGATGAGACCCTAAAATATGATTCGAAAGTTCTTTCATATAGACTCAAGAAACTGGAGAAGTGGCTAAAACCCTTTATGTTTTAGTGTGAGAGGTCACACAAGCCTTCACTGGGTTTGGTCAACCCAAATAGGTGGGCTTCGATATTTGGACTTTGGTCAAAGACAGGAACATTCCCAAATAGCTAGGCAGTGACTGCAGCCTGTCTCAAGATCAAAATTGAGGCGAGGCAGTACTCAAGGCTGACTGGCAGTTAACTAAGGTGTGTCTGTTGACTGATCTCACTAAAAATGGTGTACCAGAACCGGTCCAGTAGATTAAAGATTAAAGTGGTTCTCTGTGGGGTTCTGCTGCTGTATTCTCTAAGTACACTCTAAGTACACTCCCAAGCACAGTGCCATTGAGAGGAAGTGCCTAGCCAACAGGTGGGCAATCCTCACCTTCTGTTACTATTTACTGGTGCACCCTTTCACCCTCTGTTCTGACCACACACCACTCCAGTGGCTCCACTACATTAAGAATGTCAATGTGCGGATCATTTGTTGCTATCTGGCCTTACAGCCATTTAAGTTGGAAGTGATCCACAGACTGTGGGTTTCCTCTCTCACCAAGAGGAAGAGGTTATGGACAGGATGGCTGCCCGGCCCTCAGTAGGATTAAGTGTCTCCCGTGGGATCCATGGGCTGGGTTGGTTATGGTGTTCACCTGTGTCTTGTTTCTGGCAGCCTATTTATGTTCCTGTCCTCTCTCAGTAGACTGTAAGACACCAAAGTGGGATGGCCAGAATCAGGGAGACTACAAGACTTACAAAAAGTCACAGCCGAAGGAGTCCTTATTTAGTTAAACAAGCTGAAAAGCTTAGCCTGCTTCTGTTTGTTATATAAAAAGCAAGTTCTGTGTCTCTCTGCTTCCAGTGTTTGCAGCTCTTCCCATTATACAAGTCCTCTGCTGCACAGTAGTACACTGCCTTTGTGGTCTTATTTTGAGCTTCACAATGTGCTACACATTTATGGTCAGAGACAGATTTGGACTGTGTGAAGGCAAGTCTACGATGCAATGATAAACAGCTTGTCCAAGCATTCCTGAGCCCATGTGGTGATATCCATCACAGGACCATGCCAGTATTTTAGTGCCGAGTAAGGGGTTTTAAGTTCATGTCGTTTTTGGCCTTGGCCTTTACACACAAATATTTCTCTGGATTCCATGAGTGATAATGATGTTATGCACTGTAGAGCGTGAAATACCTAAATTCCTTGTAATCACTCATTAATCCTTTGTTTTCGCTGTGTTGATTTATTTATTTCTGCATGTTTTTTGGCGAGGTGGTGAACCTCGATCTGTCCATGCTTATAAAGGGCATTGCCATCCCTAGATGGTCTTTTCAAATGCCAGGCATGACTCCATCACCATTTTAATATTTCACAGTGTTTCTGGATCTTGTATTGTTCCTGCTTTTTTGGAGCATGTTGCAGGCATCAGTTTAGAATGAGCACATGATATTTACACTAGGCCACTGATAAGGTTTATATGGTAAGCGCTATATTGATAAGGTGAACGTTAAATATCTTGTTTTTGTATGATTTTTTCTTTAAACACAGATAAAAGTGGCTTTGCAAATAACTGTTTTCTGTTTGTATTATCATTCCATATATGGCCCAATGTTCTTGGAGTTGAGGTTTGTATGTGTGAAGCATGAGTGTACCAAAGACCCCCTGTCAATGTCTCACCATCATATAAAAGTCAAAGGTGAAATGCATGCTTTTCATGAAGACATACATTCCCTAGTGCAAGTATGTGTGTGTTTGGATGTGACTGAGTGGACAAAACAGCTGAACACTAACCAGGTCATATGTGTGTGTGCTCTGGTCCTCCTCCTGCTGCTCTCTTTTTTTTCCACTCTCTCCTCTTTTTCCACGTTTGCTCTCTCTCTGTCTCTCTCTCTCTCTGTCTCTCTCTCTCTCTCTCTCTCTCTCTCTCTCTCTCTCTCTCTCTCTCCCTGCTTTGAAGTAGCCCGAGGCTGCTGCGGTGCTTGCATCTCGTCTGCTGGTCTGCCATTTCACTTATTTATGTATTGTGTGGATTGAAGCGAGACTTGGTTGATGCCTTCTGACCTCAAAGCCATGCTACACTTTGTACTGAGCAGAGGTGCTTAAAATGGCCTAAATCTCTGACACTCTGCTCACATCAGAGAGCAAGAGCTCCCTCCCTATCTTCTTCATATTTCTCTTTATATCTAGCATTCTCCCTTCCCCCCATAAGACCTTTGATATAGATAGCATGTCTTTGGCCGAGCTATTATTGTGGCTAAGCCCCCAGCATGAATTATTAACTGAAGGAGACCTGCTATTAAGAACACTGGCTTATAGACGTTCTTGATTTTGCTGCCTATAATGGCCTGTTTCTAGTCCATGCGGGGGATAATGTCAATTGCGTCCTTGTAGCCAATAAAACGCCACTCACCGTTAGTACTCTGAGCATTATTATCAGGCTGAATCTTTCCAAAATACTGTTTATACTGGAATCGCATTTGTCTGGAATAGTTTCAAAGCTATTTGACTGTTTGAATGCCAAATACAGATACACAGATTTAATCGCTAGTCACAATCCAGCATTTAACAAAGCTGCAGTAGGATATTGGCCAAGACATTTATAATGGAGGACATGTGTAGTTTAGTTGGATGTGTAGGTAGAGATTTTAGGTTGGATGGGGAGGTACTGTACAACAATGAGACATCTTTGTTAGAGTACTGTTTAAAAGTCAAAGACCACTTTTCATACCTAATTTCATACCTAATTTCCAAAACTGCAATTAAGTACAAGTTATTAAGGTCTAGTGTCAAAAAACAGATAGTGGTTGGAGTCTCATTTTCTATATATCTTATATAAACACATATTTTCCTTTGACTTCCTTATACAAGTGTATTGCCATTATGTAATCTGCCTAGAAATTACTCCTGAAAATGAACAACTTTTCTTTAATGGCAATTTTGACTGGAAAATACATAACATATCACCACTGTCCAAAGCCCAACCCCCTAAATTTCATGAAATTGTAAAAATAAAACTTACTTTTAAAAAGAGTCAGTTTTATTTCTTTTCAAGTAAATTTGAACTATTTAGATTTATCATGCTGTAAAGATTAACAAACTTCACTTGACGCTCACTGTGCTAAAAGCAAAGCCAGGTTTATTGGAAAGACTGGTGATAAAGCTCCACAACAGAACCAGGGCGAACATAACATGAAAGGCAAGGACAGAGTCAAAAACAAAGACACAGGAAACAAACCAGCAAACAGGTTTAAAGGGAAAACCAGAAGCGAAACTCAAAGTACAAAACAGAGTCAAAACCAAGTAAGCAAATGAGACAATCAAAAGAGAGCGACCGCTCTGTATGCAACAGTATGGCAATACTTCAGGAGGGAGTGGGTGAGATAAAGGGGTTTAAGAGCAAACAGGGTGATTGCAAGCCGCTGTGTGGTGTTAGAACTCAGGAGATGATGATCGGGAAAACAGTTTGTGATTGGACTTTGACAGACATATGACAATGATGTCACGGGGTGGTATTCTGGGAGATGGAGTTCGGGAGATCAGAGTTGGAAGGAAAACCTGGAAGCGTGACACATGCACTATATTTTCAAATTAAAAAAAGAAAAACAAAAAAAATGCTGTCCCACATACAGTTCATAGACAGAGCCTCATGTTAGCCACACCCCTGCATCACTGTCCATCATGGCTACATACATAAGACATAAGGGCAAGCAAAATGCTTTTAATCTAACATCCAATGTCAGTTAAAAGTCCAAAATATGTTTTTAACTCTTATCCTAATTTAGCAGAAGGATCCATATATAAATAAACTGAAGTACTGTCCACTTTCCTGTACATGGTCACAAATGTTCAAGCATGGAATTTCTTTCCATCAGTTTCTATTTTCAGCAGAAAGGCAACATTGCTCCTGGACACTAAGCACATATCAACAAGATAGAAAAAAGTGTTCACTAATAGCCGATGCAGCTGGTTTTGGTCCTCTTTGCTCAGAGCTTCGGCTGTAATGGCCAAAAATGCTGTAGAAAAGAGGTGTCCTTCAAGTAAAAGTGGGTGCGTCACAGAGCTGATGTGAGTTCATCCAGAAAATGGCCCACAGTTGATAAGAACTCCATGAGTTTGGCTGCTTTTTATAACAGCTATAGCACAGTAAAGATGTATATTTGTATCTTATTGCTAGTAAATAATTTGCCATTTTCCACTCACGTTACAAGTGACAACATTAAATGGCTTTTAATTTCTTCTAAATGAAGACCATATTAATTAGTGTATCGCATAAGGCAGCCAAGTGTGCAGCACTTCAGCTTCTTGTACTCATTGATTTTCTGCATCTAGTGTGTTCTACAGTTGCACATTAGTTAAAAGGAATTGTAGCCGCAGTTATAGATCAAGTGTTTATCCTGAGCTTTAAGATGCAAGGTAGGGGTGCTTGTTTCTGGTCCTAGAAATCTACCACCCTAGAGAGTTCAGATCCAACATGCTTGGCTCAAGTATTTATTCGCTCCTGAAGGCCTTCATTAGCCGCATCCAGTCTGTTAGATCAGTGGTGGAGCTAAACTCTGCAGGGTTGTAGACTTTCAGCATAGTCATATAAAACAAAGTCGCCACTTTGGCGTGCGTCAATATTGCCGGCAATATAATGTATCACAGCAAAGAGCTGAAGTGGAAAATGTGCCGTCTATGTATAAACGTCTGTACATTTTGAGAAGCAGCAGGATCACCTGCTACTTCCTTCCCTTTTAGTCTGGAGAGAAGAAGTCTAGACGCTGCCTATGCCTTAGTGCCTGTCAATGAATCTAATTGTCTTTCATGTGTAGAAAAAAGTCAGCCACGGCATGTAATACAATGTCATTCAGATGTGTCAGCACATTAGCGGTTATGTGCTTTGGTGGACTAAGAAAGTGATGATGTCATCTTCTGTAAGACGATATGAATCTTCAAGAGGAAAAAAAGCTGCTTAGTTTCTGGAAAACGTCCATTTCTTTAATCTTCTATTCAACACAAATCTCGTGTTTCACGTTTCCACCCAGTTTCATTACTCACATCATATGGTCACTGTGTCTGTCTAATAATAGATGGCCACTTTTTCCAAACTGACATCACTAGGCATATATAAATAATAAAATATGGACTTCATATGGAATCCTCTTTCTGGGTAATGGATAATCTATGCCTTGGAACCATACGTCTGCGTTTTTGTAAGTCTGCTGAGAGCTGAAGAAAAACGAGAACAAGAACAGAGAGAGGTGAAGAAAAGAGAGACATAAAGTGAAAAGGTAAAGTTAGGCCTGGCTGAGGTGAGAAATATGGCCATCTGGAGAGAAGGGATGATCTTCGCGTGGAAACACTTCCCGTTTGGCCTGACGCTAATCACCGGTGACATCCTGAAGAGAGATTTCATAGCGCTGAATGAGAAGGGAGCTCATCCTTCAAAATAAAAGTGGAAGTTGCAGTGCAGCGGTAGAAATCCGCTTCTCAATAAGTCATAAGAGATATTTGTGGAGGCTGTATGGCTGTCTGGCCCCAGGCCTGAGGGAGAAAGGTAGTTATACGGCTCTGTATGGCTTTTTTGTGTGTGTGTGTCTGTTGTTCTCTTCACTCTCTCACAGAGCTTGATCCATTTTGACTTTTAGTTCCTGTCTGGAAGAGTGAAAACTTTTTTTTTACTTTTTAATGGCTGTAGAAGGAACTCCAGCACTGCTTTTCCTGCTTAATTGACTGGGAAGCGGCAAGCGATGGAAGGAGACAATCAATTTGTGAGCAAAATGCATACGGAGGCTGTAACTAGGCCTACTGAAAACGAGCCCGAGCAAATGAAGAGACGAGTCGAGACAGGCTGCAGCTGAGCGGGGCAGATACTGCCCCGTCTCCACTCTGCATGTGATTTGCAGCTTGGCTCGGCCGGCATGAGTGGGTTTCTTTGCAGGGTTCGAGGAGTCAGACTGGCGCGCGGCGGATCACTGTGGTGTCTGCATTAGCTAACGCTCGTGCTGTTGTCGTCGTCTTCTTCTTCTTGTTTTTTTTTTCTTTTTTCCTCCCCGCAGTGCAAAGATGACAACACAGCATGCGCGTACAAGTCACTGTCACTCTCTCTCCGCTCTGATCAAAGCTCGCAGCACTCCTCTCTCTCCCTCTGCCACCTCCCCAAACACTGCTACACTTTTATCACAAGAGCAGCTTTCAGGAGGTGAAGAGTGTGTGTGTGAGGAGCACATGCATATGTGTGTGTGTGTGTGTTTGAGCGAGAGGGGGTATCACATTCCCCACTGATAACCCCCAGAAGCGAAGGCTGAAGCGCGAGAGTGCAAATGAATTCAACACGAAAATCGCCCGACAGGCCTCACTTTTAACTTCTAATAGGAAGATCAAACGTCTGCTCCCCTTTTTCCTCTCTCTCTCTCTTGCTCTCTCTCTCACTCGCACACTCTCCCCGCCTTCAGATATAGCTCATAAATTAAGATTAGCGCCTGACTTTTTAATTAACCCACTCTAAATTCCTTACTTCTGCCGCGAACTCGCCCATTCCCAACTAATACATCTACGCGAGCCAGTGAAATTGTCGGGTGAATTATTCTCTCTCTCTCTCTCTCTCTCTCTCTTGCTCTGTCTCTTTCTTTCTCTTTCCCTACGTGAGCGATTTACTTCTAGATGTCTTGATGTCGGCCTACGGAGAGCAAAGGACGTTTAATGGAAGTAAAGCACTTGCTGATACAAAGACATCCTGAATTTTGCCATCGATGATATGACCTCCATATGTATCATTTGCTAAGTGGTTCCCACATTCATGGCTACAGACTTGGAAATGTCCTCTTTAGGTGGGGGCAGATGAGAGAACCAGAAGGTGAGCCTTCAGTTACAAAAGAAAAAAAAAGGCATGGAAACATCTGGATCTGTCCTTGAGCACACTGGTCTCCATCAGATGTGAATCATGTACTGCACTCCACATGGACTTGGATGATCTCATGTAGGCTATTTTATTGCTTCACCATATTGCCATAATGTACTTGTCTCCATGGAGGCATGAATATGTTACAGAGTAGCAAAGGGCTTGTACTATATGATGCGGGAGACTAGAAATAGAAAGTCTGGGAGGCCTCTGTGACAAAGACGATGTAAAATACAATTTCTGAAATCCCAGCAAGACGTGAAGTTCTGTATGAGTCTTAGGAGACTTGAGGAGCATGCCCCATAAAAGAACGTGGTTTTGTTCAACAACGAGCTTGGCAAATAACTAACCGACTCCTTCAGATGTTTGAGCTAAGGCTGCCAAAAGCGCACTTTTAGCTGAAAAGGTTCTATATAGTACCAAAATAAAAGGTTCAGTGACCTGTAACAACACTGATTTGGTGCTTTTAGGTCCATTTATTATTCTTTAAATAAACGTATGCAACCTTTTTCCATTGAAGAGAAGGCCCATGAATGTTTTATGTATTCAAATGCTTATTTGCCATGCCAGGGGGGCACCAAGCAGCTTCTGGGTTATTACTCAACATTGATGTTGTCTTAAATGCTAGAGTGAGGGGGTTTCATGTCTCAAAAAGGAAACACCAGCATCTGGAGCTGAAAACTGCAAAGAAAATCAGCTGCAAATGCAGAAAACACTTTCACCACTTTCATCAAAATGACAATTTATAGTATAAACAGAATCAGTCGCTATTGACAGCACAACACCAACTCCATGCATAAGGTGTCCAGATTTCTGAAATGAAAACTGGGGACACTGTGAGATTGGTCCCGCTTCGCTTTGTAGAAATTAAGTTGCTAAGTAAAAGTGTTCTCAAAAATCACTAAATCTAGAGGCTTAGGCCATATACTATTCAGGGTTTGTATGAGCCTGTATTTGATGTTAATCTGAAATATTTTGGCAGTAAAAAGAGACCCATGGCTACAGAGAATAGCCTGTGGCTATAGCCCATTATTTTGAGCCTAAACAAACCCCTGGGCTACATTTCTACATTTCTGGAGAGACAGAGACGACTGCTGTTAACATATGTCATATCTCATACATGGTTGGCTGAAAAAATGATGCGGTGAATAGTGTACTATTTGTAGGTGGCATGTGAGCTAGTCCTGTAAATTCTGTAACCTCACCCCTGCTTTTAATCCCTGGGTTACCTTGTGTCTTAAAAGTCGTTTGTGGTGAGGTTGAAAAATAGGGACATACTGTATATGGTGATGACTCGGCCACAAAAAACAGGAAAATCTAGTCATCCTCCTTATGCAGCATAAACATTACCACCAACGGTTTCAACTTTATAGATATCTAATATCACTCTATTATAATAGGAATTAGCTGTGGAGTGTAACTGTGAGACTTCAAACATCAATACTAGGTGTGACTGATGGGTAACTCTTTTAACTTGCCAGATGCCAGATGGGTAACTCTTTTAACTTCTGTCAGTGATGTTCCATCACAGATATTCCATCCACTTCCAGAAACACTTATGCTACACTGACTGATACACTGACTTATGCTTAAGCTAATCTGGGTAGAAAAGAAATACTGAATTGTGAGACAGATCCTAAACTGACAGACAAACTTCTCAAGATTTAAACTGTAACTGTAACTGCAAGCATCCAATCATCAACAATACACAGATTAGCCATTCACTAATTTGCATTATTTAGCTTGTAAAAGCCAATGATCCTCATTCACCAATAACTTCCCAATAAGTAAGCTATAAGTAATTATAAGTAAGCCTGTAATGTTTTGGGGCTTGAGCTGGCCCTACTTCTTTAGGTTCTCGCAGTACCAGAAATAACCATTGCCTTTACGAAAGAACCCTGGAAGGATCATTTTTTAGGGGTGTGGTTTTAAGTGTAATTGTAGAAAAGTAAATTGAATGTACACCAATATAATCTAATCTCACCAAGGCACTATAGCAAATCTAGGTCTATGATGCATATCTGTGGTGTGGATACAGATGGCATGCTGCAACGGCTCAATCAACCAATCAAACATAGAGGATCAGAGGTCAACTATAGGTTTTACTGCTTTGATTATGAAACGGACTCAGTTGGCCTAAAAGCTACCTGAAGTAGTTCCATTTTTATCCAACACAAAAGGAAGCATGGTGACGTAATGCCAAGAATATGTAAGAGATCAGTCAGCATTATATACAATGAGAAACTAGGAAAAAATCCTTGACGGCTATAACAATCTCTCCATTTCACAATCCTTGCACAAACATATCTGTGTTACTGTCTTCTGTAAGCAGACATAGCCTGTGGATATGCGCATACATTACATGTTGGAATGATGGCCCAAGAATTCACTTTTACATAATCACATCAACAATGAAACACTATTATACTAATTACAGAACCATCTAACAGAAATGTATATTTAATGTACTTTGCACTTCAGTAAACATGCTTATGAATAAGTCTAATCCAATAGAAAATAAATGATAATTCAATTATTTTGCTGTATTTTATACAGCATGATTAAAGAACTGTAATGGTTATACAAGCTGTGTGTACTTGATTGAATGCCTTTGTCAGCAATGTCAGCTTAAAATATTTCAGTTCACTATTTAGAAGAGGTGTCTGGGGTATATACAGTCCACAGTCCTGTACAAAAGCCAAAGACCACTCTTTATTTAATATCCTTTGTTAACAGTCATTAAGTATAAGTAAACATATTTAACGTTAACAGACACTTAGGCTTCAACAACAGAATATAATATCAAATGTTGTCTTTATTACAGCTTCCATTATTTTCCAGAGACTTGCTTGCAGTTTTTCAAAGAGACCTGCAGGGATGTTTTTTCCACATCTTGAGGTTCAGTAACAGAAGTTGGTTGCATTTTCTGCTCCATTTCATTCCAGGTCTGGGCTCTGGGTTGGGCAGTCTATTGTTCTGAGAAGACCAGCGGCTGGATTTTAAAATGTTCTTCTTTTTTTGTCCTTTTATCAATATTTCCATCTTCAAAATTACCTGTGGATTTTTCAGAACTGTAGTAAGAGTGGAGCCTGGGTTTCTTCTCTCTCTCAAAGATGAAAGGTTTATGAAGGTATTGTTTATCTGAGGGTGGTCTTGCAGCAGGTCTACCAAGTCTTCCCTGGTTGTTACTTCCCCTTTTTTCTATATCTTTTTACGATTGTTTAAACTTTTTTAACTTTGTTTCTTTTCCCCTTATTTTTTCTATGAACTTTCTCCTGTTTGCTTATGTATTATCTTATAGCCAAATTCCTCACAATGAAATTAATTATTCATTCATGAATGGACATGAATGGACATGAAACGAATGAAGATGTATTGTTTTTTAAGAGGCTACATTCAGGAGCACTTTGTAGTTCTACAAATACAGACTGTAGTCCGTCTTTTTCTCTCCATACATATTGTTAACCTCTTTTACTCTGTCCGCCAGTGCTCAGGACCCCCACAGGACCACCACAGAGCAGTTATTGTTTTGGTGGTGGATCATTCTTGGCACTGCAGTGACGCTCTGATGGAAGAGATGGACTACAGCTCATAAGTGTAGAACTACACAGTGCACTTATATGGTAAGTGGAGCTGATATTGTAAACAATGAGGGTAGATACAAGGAAGTGAGATGTAGGACATGATTTTGACAGTACGTTAAACATTTTCTATAAGTAAAAAACACTTTTTCCAAAAAAAATAGTCATTACAAATTCTCCATCACCAATAAAGGTGAGGTTTGCACGTTTCTGATTAAGTGCATCTGAATCTTTTCAAATGATCAGGTGTGTTTGAAGGAGAATAGCACACTGTAGGAAAAAAAGTACATGCCATAGCTGTGATTCAAACCTTACTTTTAGCTCCAGACCTGAAGAACTGCTGCTACCAACTATAAGCTGTTTCCCTTTAATGAAATTAGCTTTCAAGTGCTTTTTGTTTCAGAGTCTTGGTGAAATGTGCCTCGCCTAGCTGGAACACAAAGACGTCAAGCACAGTGATATCTTTGATCAGTTGTTTGTGAACACATCTATTAATTTGCTGCTAATAAATCGTGGCATAATGCTGATGCGAAAAACAATTAGAATCCTATTATGACTGGCCCAGCAGGGTGTGGAGCGTGTCTATCTCACTGGAGGCATATTGTTAAAGAGGCACCAGGAGCGGTGATGAGCTCCTCCTGATAAACACCAATGCCTCTAGTTCCTTTTCCCTCTCTGTTTACTCACAACTCTATCTGCTTTTGCATTGAACGCAGGCAAATGGGTGGAAGGCTGGCCGCAGGAGAGACAGTGAGCGTAAGAGCAAGAGACAGCGAATAGGTCATTCAATTCCACAATATTTCCTTTCTGAGGAAAAGTCCTTCCGTCCGATTGCTCAAACTTCAACAACAAGCAGAATCAGCACAATTTTCCCCACAATCGTTTTTCGAACAGAATGCTGAATAGACTGAGGGGGAGTGCAACGTGATGAGACTAGGTAGTATGGGGACAGAGGAAGGATGCAAAATATAAATCACAACTGGGCTGTTTATTTAAACGGCCCTCGTGGTTATGGACTATGGAATAATTTCTTCTTACAGGTGTCATATCATGGAACATTTTCTTGCTCATTCAATGAAACTTGATGTAGTGTGTGCAAAACAATGTTGAGTGAATGTGTTATTCACTCTCTTGTATATACAGTCCAAATAAATTACATGTAGAAGCATGTCACAGGTATGAATGCATTTAGATTGAATCTTTTCCAAATACACTGTTCACGTACCAGTCCATACAGCCCAATGAAAAGGACTCTGTGCCTATGGAACTTCTATGATTCATAATATCTGATCGCTCATTCTGAAAACAGTGGTAAAAATGCAACCGATTTTTTAAAAAACAGTCTACAGTCTAAACAGTCTAAAAACGCTGCATATGACCACCCACTCAGCCTACAACACTATTAACAATAGCAATAAAAATAACAAAAATAAATAACAGTAGTAATAATAATTTATTCATCAAACATCATCAAACTGCTTATCCTCTTGAGTCACAAGGGTTGCCAAAGGAAACACACTGGACAAGTCACAAGTCCATCTCAGGGCAGACAAACACACATCCCTAGGGTCAAATTAGTATCTCCAACTTGCCTGACTACATGTCTTTGGACAGTGGGAGGAAACCCATGCAGACACAGGGAGAACATGTAGCGGGCAGGCAATCAAACCCAGGCTCTATTTGCTGTGAGGCAACAGTGCTACTTACTGCACTACCGTGCTACTGCTACTGCTGCTGCTAATAATAATAATAATAATAATAATAATGTATTGAAGTGAAAATATACTAATAAGAGCAGTGACCATCAAAACATGTATTCCTACACATAAGCATAACCTCTATGCTATGCCTAGTCTCACACTATGGCATTTAAGAAAAGGCCTATCTAAAAATGTCTTTGCGGTGGATTTAAATGGAGTGGAACCCCCAGACAATCAGGAAGGGCATTACAAAGACGAGGGGCAGCTCAACAAAAGGCACGATCGCCCATTGCATGCAATTAAGTTCTGGGAGGTTGGACAAGGTGATTAGTGTTGGACCTGAGATTGCGACAAGAATTACAGTGTATAAGAAGTTTCTCAGGATAATCCGGTATGTTTCCATGGATACACTGAAAAGTCAGCAGAAGAATTTTAGAGTCAGTTCTGCATGAGGCAGCAGACCAGTGGAGATTCTGCTCTAAACAGGTTGTGCTATCTGAAGTGCAGTATAATGCTGATATACGCTAGATTCACATAAAGTGAATGGAAGTTCAGTAGGTTAGTGTTAAACAAGTGATGTCTGCTGAGATGTAGACGACATGTAGTTTCCAGGCACACAATATGCAAAGACATTCCTCTTGGCGCTGGTCCCTAATGCTGTAGGACTCTGTCTGAACTAATCATGCAGCTCCTGTTCTATATAAACACGCGCATACACAGACACACACAGATGCAGGAGGACCACAGTGACGGTTTGGCTTCCCTCACCAATCTTTTTTATTATTTTTATTTGTTTTTATAATCTTGTCAGGACGGATTTTTCTCAGAGAGAAAAAAAACAATAAAAAAGAACTGGAGAGAAAGACAAACAAACCCATGGGCACCAGAATCGAAAAGTGTGATAAGACTTTTTCAACTCCCAGCTCTCAGCTTCTTGCTGTTGGTTACACCATCACCAGCCACGTGTGTATAGTGTGTGTGTATGTGTGGCTGTAACATCTGCAGATGGAGTGCTGAGTGTTTGCGGAACTGTGTGTATAAGTGATTAAGAGAAAGTAGAGGGAGGTGGGGGGAGAGAGAGAGACACTGAGTTGTTATCCCTATGAATATGTAGAATATGTAAAAAATTCTCTATGAATATGTAGAAGGCCATACTGCTCTGTTGTGATGTAAAGGGAAGGGCTGGGTGCTTCTGCACATGCTTGTATAGGGGCCACTGCTCCTTTGGCATGCTGAAATCCAGTAATAATCAACTCCATCAGACAGCAACAGAACAGGGCACTTTTTTCTCTCTAATGGATTAAATAGGCCCATAGCAGCATCCTGATAACAATGTGGCAATGCATTTTCAGCAGATAATGGAGACTTCTATCACAACAGAAATTAATAGCATCGACTCATCATGTGCCTTACTGACAGCCTGCATGCAGTGCTCATGCATCCTGCCATAATGCACATGCACACATACACACACACACATGCACATGTTGGTGTTACTATATTTGTTAGCACATATAAGGCACCTACACTGAAATTATACCTTGACCTTAACCTCAGAATAGTGCAAAATGCCCACTGGTATTTGGGGGGGTCCCATGTTGGCTGGCTGCTAACTCACTTGCCATAAAGGTGCTGATGGTTTGGTTTAACAATTCTTCTTCTGGAAACATCCCTAGTTTTTCAATTAATTCTTCAACACATTGACTGAGATCTTACATGTCTTCGGTTTGAGAAATGAGTAACATTTTACGTCTCTAAGCAGCTCTAAATAACAATCTTTTGGGAAACTGGGCAAATTTACAGGTTCATAATAGATATCCCAGGCATAGTTACAGTTGCCAGATGATGAAGGACCAACTTGGTGAAACATCTTGCTAGAGCACCACCCTTAGGCGAACCAGTGCTGGATCTCTCAGTTGGGAAAGTATTCAGAGGATAGAACCTCACCAAATGTGTATTTAGACAACTATTTTTCTCCAATGGTCAGCATAATGCGATTTTCATCATCATTTTTTGGATGATGCACCATAATAGTTTCTGAGCCAACATTTACACACATTCAGACTGAAATTCACATCTTATATAAGGCCTATTATTGGTTTGATTCATTATATATACATAATACTGCTCAAAACATTTGGGACACTGATTTTATTCATATAAAACCAATTTCTTGGAAGATATGTTAATAAAATGAATTTATCGTAAAGCAAATTTTTAAAGTTTCAAACAATTTGTGGGATTCTATAAAAATGAAGGCAGTAAATGATTTTATGATAATTGTGAATTCTGTACAGCATTAGGAACATACTGTATACGGAATCTGACATTCACAATGCCTCATATTTGAAACCCAATATGCAAATCTTGCTAATTAAAAAATTGTTCTCAGTATTTAAGTGTACGTTCTATTGGAAGGTGTCTGTCCATAACCCAACAATAACCCCTACATGTTAACTAGCGAAAACAACACATAAGCTGCATTGCATTCCACAGTGGCCCTAAGCAGTACTGTTATATTCCCTACACACTTGAGCACAGCCTGTCGGTTAAGGGAACTGCAGCTGACATTAATTCGGAACTCCCTACAGTGTCATAATCAAGCACGCATCTTTAATAGACATGCCATGACAGATGGGTAAACTTTCCTGAAACTTCCTGCGAAGTAAAAAAATATGTTCTCTACTCCCTGTGTAGTTCCTTTCCAATGGAACATTTTTCCTTCCTATGGTCTGGAACTACTGTTATAATGTCTGAATACTATGTGCAGTACATTTTGCAGGGAACTAAAGAGTTTTATTCTGTAGGCAGAGCTTTATTTTAGACACACCCCTGCATTTTAGAGAAGGAAGTGAGACTGCATCTCTGTTCCTCATTGTCCTCTATTGTATAGAAGTAAATATGCCAATTTTTGTGTGTGTGTGTGTGTGTGTGTGTGTGTGTGTTTTAATGACTATGACTGTATATCTGTTTTATGTTCTATATCTGTACAACTGTTCAATATATTAAAATGTATTGTATTGCGCTTATGCTGAGCTGAACCTATCTTCAGTCTAGGTATGAGCACTCTAGGTAGTGCCCTTTTGCTTTATTTAACTATGTATTTTCTTTCTAGGTTTCAGCACTGGCGCTTGTTCGGGCAGCGTCTGAACTCAGCGTCTGAACTATTTGTATTAGCTAGTATCTGTTCTCTGATCGAACACTTAGCACTCCTGCATGTTGCTAAGAGTGTCTGCTAAATGCTGTAAATGTAAATGTAAATGTAAATGCAAAACTGTGTTTGCCAGTCATGTACTGACCAGTGTTTTTATAATTTGCTTTAATAAAACATGTAAAGGATCTGACATTCACAATGCCTCATATTTGGAAACCCATAGGCAAATCTCGGTAATTAAAATGACTGTTCATAATATTTTTGTGACAACATATTCCAGCAAACAATTTCCATACTTTCCGTTGGAATGTGTCTGTTCCAAACAATAACAATAAAAAATGTATTTTTTTAATTTAACTAGTGAAAACAACACAACAACTGCACTGCATTCCTCAGGGTCTCTAAGTAGTTCTGTTATATTCCCTAGGCACTTGAGCATGGCCAAATAAAAGTGCATAAATGTGCTTTCAGCTCTGACTTTGAACCACTTTGGTAGAATGATCCAAAAAGATCCAATGATGATCCAATAAAGCTGATTGTTTGTATTTTCTATTTTTTATTTTTATTTATTTATTTATTTTTGATGCTGGCAGGCAAGATTGAGACCCGATTGGTTAAAATGAAGCATTATGGCTTATGTGTCACATGCCTGACAGTAACATTACCTCTCACAGAGCAGCTGATGCATTACATTAATCCAATTTAATGAAAGCACACTCTAATTGCGAGTTGTATGTGCAAGAGTGAGCGAGCAAGAGAGAGAGAGAGAGAGAGAGAGACCCTCATAAGACTGCACTAACATTTGTATATGTGTGTGTGTGTGTGTATACGCATGCATATGCGTGTATGTGTCTGCAGCTGTTGTCTCATTGCTATGCGGTTGGCATCGGCCTCACTAAAATAGGAAGCAATTACACTGTGAACCTGCAGTTAAAGTTTGAGTGGCAGCTGATGTTTAATGCATAGACGAGAGAGCACCGGAAGGCAGGGGGAAGAGCCGTGCTCTTCCTGCCTCACACACTGCCTCCCTCAGGCTGGGTTACAGGGCAAGCCCCGGCTGCCTTGGACCAGGACATGCTCCGAGTATAAACACACACAACAGCGGAGGGAAGCCTGCCTGTAAACACACACGTTAAGAACGACGTGTGGTGCAGCGTGCTGTCAAAGCTAGCATGTTAAGATGCTTATGTAAAGTGTAGGGGCCAGATTATAGCTCACCAAAGTGCTGCCATCACAGAAAAAGCGTTAAGTGATGTGCGATCATGCTGTGAAGTATAAGTATTATTTTTCCCTCTTCAGTGGATTATAATTTATTCATTACGCTGGAGCGAACGCTCTTCCTTTTGGTCTTCAAGCCGTCCATGGTACACAAGTATATGAAAAGTCTCCAAGGTTCTCACGTGTACTGCCCCATAAATGTCTCATAAAACCAAGATGAAAGACTGTTAGATAACCCACAATTTAAGGTGAACAGAACCTCAAAAGAGAGGAGCAGAAATCTTTGAGGAACTATGTAAACACTGTTAACATTTTAAAGAAACATGTACCATTCGCTCCTCCGTTTGTAACCTATGAAAGGAAAGCAGGCTCAGAAAACAGCCTATTTTGAATTCATCATGGTTGTGATGTCACAACCAAGGACACCCCCATTCTGTCTACAGCTGTCTATTCATGTTGAAGCGATAAAGAGTGTTGTTACTGCATACAGTCTGTAGCACAGTAACTTAAGCTGAAGATGTGGGGAAAGCAATTAAGCGTACTGCTGCCACTGGCTGTGGGTTTTTGAAAGAAGTGCGTGAAGCTTTTTTTTTTTTTTCATTCTAAAGATTTCAGTCTGAACTTCCAGAATTCCAGAGATTTTTTTTTTCAATTTGTGTCCTTGATTTCTTTAAACTTTGCTTTCAGACTATTAACCTTTCTTTGACCTGCTGTCTCTTGCTCCTACGTCTGTGTTCAGACATTTCCTTATATTCGCCTTTTGATGGTTTTGCACAGAAACATCAACCCAGTTGTTTACGATCTCGGAAGCATGAAATGATGACGAATGTCGAGCTTGATTGACGTAAAGCCACGTAAGTTTCGATTTGGCTGATTTCACATTGCCACATATGGGATACATATCGGTTTTCAGTACCACATATTAAAGTACTCCTAATTAGAACTCAAAGTGTCAGGCTTACTGTGTTTTTGCTGTTCACAGTGATGAAGAGATGTGCCGTGTGGTATATAAAGAAAAAGCTTTGGGGGACTTTCACTTTCTAAGACATATCCTTAGTCTTATAGTCCAAGATGGTTCATTTTAGAGAAACCTAAAATCACTACAGTGGTGGTGATAGGAACCAGGGGTCACAAAAAATCACCATTCAAAATGACCAGTTACCCTACATGTGTCTTTTGAATATTTATGTATATTGTTTCTAATAGTAAAATGGAGGCAAATCGGGGTCTATTTTACCTTATAGTGCTCTGCATGTACCTCTGTACCATGAATAATGATGTTTTAGGCTATATCAAAACTATTGCAAGACAATGTTTCAGCTGGTAGATGATTTATTAAATTGAGCGTATCAGATGTCTGGCTCCTATAACCACAGCCGTGAATAATTCTGACTCTGCGGAATGAAGTATTTCATATGAAATCACTCTGAATAGCTAAACTCCTTGGACAAAAAAATTAGTCATTAGTGGTAGTAACTTGTCCAGTCCATGCCAAATTAAATCACAGCTGTTACTCTTGCTCTTGGACACATTACATCCTATTAGGTAAGTTTCAGTCACAGGTGACTTATTTTTGGTCCGGGTTCCTTATGTTTATATCTTAACCCTTTTATGCAGAAAGTCGAAAAACAATGATGGAATTGCCCTTTAACAGTTTGTTCTGTACCCTCTTGGACAGCATGGACTTCTTTTTGAATATGATGTGTCTCATTTCATTTGTTTGTGGGTAAACTAGTCAGAATAGAAATCACTGACATGTACAATACAATGACTTATTAATACAATAAGTGTTTATTTGTATGGGATGAAAAGAATGAAATATGATTTTTTGGCACAAAAAGTCACACAAATATCAATAAAAGACTTAACTTCCAGAGTATAAATTACAAGCCCTTCAAAAAATATGTATTCATTCCTGTTTTTATTAGCACTTCCTAGAAGGGCAGAGATCTGTAGAATTGTGGTTCAAGTCCTCATTCATTTAAAGAGCAATGCATCAGGGTCTCTCTCTTCTGTCTCTCTGCGAAATACCAGCTAGCCTGCTATCTGAGGGGTCATGAGGTACAGCTGGGCTTTCCTCAGGGCACACTGAGACACTCTACAATGCTGCACGGCATCGTCAGCGGGCTTCAGGCACATTCGCCTGCATAGAATGTGTTAGCTTTTACATTCTGAGTTCAGTGCCATTGTCATATGCCAGGACAGAGACCTGCTACACACAGAGGAGAAATCAAGAAACCATTTAACCCAAGACATCTAGAGGTATTGTGCTGAATGCTCCATTTATATGACACTTCTGTATTATCACACAGTACTTTTCTTATTCTCCCATGTTTTGAACCTTGCTCTGTATCTTTGCTTTTTATTATTAATATAGCTAATGTGTTGCTGCTTGCCTATGTACTGACTTCAACCTGTGATGACTATGCATGGTGGATTGGCCCAAAAAAAAACTACCCAGTATATATGTCCTGCCTCAACATGCAATTTGGTCTAATTACTAAAGTAATTACATACAGTACCGTGCAAAAGTCAAAGCCCCCATATTTATTTTTCAAGTTAATTGATTATTAAAGGTGCCATAGAATGGAATATAGAACTGTTAGGTTGGTACATAGAACTGACATACCGTGAACCTGAAACACTGTCATCTCCTCTATTAAATACAAATCCTGTATTTACAAAAGAGGTCAGTAAAATGGGCTGATTCCAAAATATCAAACTGTTGTATAACAGTCTTGATTCATTAATGTTTATATTGCTCAGAATACAGATATGACCATGGAACAACAGCAACAAAAATTGCGAACTATGTGGAGAAATCCTGTTCCAGGCTGTGACGGCGATATTGGCATTTTTCATACACCTTCCAAGAAGCCAAACTGTCAACAGACATAGTTGATGTTCATCTTTAAACGAGGCTGACGTTCTTCCTATTTGCCACGTTTTTAACTGAAGATACCATTCTGTTCCATCTTAAATGTTGCAGCTTGTACAGATGCCAAAATGTGACTAAACACCAAACATTAAACACAATTTAAGATGGAACAGAAAATTCAGAAAACAAGCTGCACCCACTTCAGCACCCACAACTTTAACAAGATCCTGGATAACTTCAATACAAAGTTGTTAGCTTGTCCTGCACATTTCACTCTGGACAGTTTCTCAAACCTCGACAATATCGAGGAACTCTGCTTAGGATTTGACTCTGAAGACACTGAAGAGGGGGAACAGTTCCACCTTTATTAGCATCCAAACACATTCACAACCTGTAAGTAGCAACTTGACTGTGTGATTTCATCTGCTTTTTGACAGTTGAAGCAGATCATCTTAAACTGAAAGTTTCATAGTGAGCTACAACTTTAATTTACTTATTGCCGCTGTTGAGATTGAAAGCATGCACCTAGTATAGGTAACATTAGCTACTAGTGAGCCGCAAGTGACTAGCATAGCGAACTAGTCTGATGACCAGCTTATTTACAGGGAGATTCATTTTATTTTGCTGCCTGTGTGTATTTTGACATGTTGCTTCTGTATGAGCCATCGCGGTGTCAGAGCAAAATTCATAAAATTATTAAAGAGCTCACTAAAAAAGGGAACAGCTTGTTTCATTCTAGGGCAATATCACAGTGTTGTAAATGGGCATTTAAACCATATCTGGGTTTGTATTGCTCTTACTAAATTCACATACCTTCTGTATAGACATTTGAGACTAATTTAATACACTGAATAAATAAATTCTATCAAGCTCCACTTTTGCTTCAGATCTGAAAGCATCCACAGGTGTTTCTGTCCATCATTCCACTGTAAGAAGACAACTCAGCGCTATGGGCTCTGAAAGGATGTGCAGTAAATCAAATCATTAATCTGCAGGTGTTTTCAGAACAATGCACTGAACCCAGACTTCAAATTTGTTGAATTTGTTTGTGATGTCTTGAAACTTCCCAGGGTGAACTAAGACTGAAGTATCCCTGTAGCAAGTCTCCCAGAAAGAATGGAAGCTGCAGTAAAGACAAAGTGTGGACACACTAAATACTGAACAAATGATATTATATTCAGTTGTTTAGTTGTCACTGCAATGCACTCTGCTTTCCCCCATGAGACTTAAAAAATGAATTGCATTTGTCTGGTAATTAAACAAATAGATGATGATATCATTTTGCACAGAGCATTGCATAGTGGCATAGAAAATGATATTTACATTTGTTTTACTTTCTGTACGACAGCTTCAGGTCAGCAATTCCAACAGTTTTCCATGTGTATTCCAGAGACAAAGACATGGAAACAATATGAAAGATGTCTTTTCTTTCCATAAAAGAAGACTGTCAACTCTTCTTGCAAACACAAATAGCAGCCAACTAAAGCTGCTAGAGCGTGCTAGTGAGAAATAATTCAACTAAATTTAGGAAAAAGCGCTTGGAGCTGTGCATGCCAACGGTGACCCCTGAGGGCTGATAAAATGTAACCAAAAAAAACCAATGGGCTAGTCTTTATCTCCGAGCCCTCAAACTGTAAAAACAGGCAGTAATGTCAGATACTGGCATGGCTGCTCTCAAATGTCAAGGAGCACTCTGCCTGTAGAGTGATTTAATGTGGCAGTTATCCGGGCTGATTGGGTCACATACACAAAGTAATCAGAGAATGTTTGATGAGCCGCTCACGCTTTCAGCCCAAGTTTGTACAGGAAGGATGTGGAGGAAGTGGTGAAGCCCTGAAGCACTGTGGGAAACCAAAAAGGCAGGAACCGCTGATGCTCATCAGGAGGCTGATGATGATTGACAGGCATTATTATTATTTCAATTTGAGATATACGCTCCCATATTCTCCTTCTGACAGGCCATCATAATACTGACGGACTATCTCTGGCCTTAAACGCGCGGGATGCTCCTCTGAAACCATGGTTACCAGATGAGTGAGTGATTTGAGGAGCGGAATAAATGGGCCTTCTCCCAAAACTGATGAAGCGTGGAAAGACGGAGAGGGCACGGTGGAATGACAGCTGCGTACGAACTCACTTTTTTTATGGCCTTTTCTTCCCCCTTTAAAAGAGCCTTTCAGACGTCGAGTTCTCCTCGACCTCATTGTCCCCAAATGGAGGACCTCATTGGCGCGAGTTTTGGGGGATTTCAGAAACTCTTTATGTCCAGAGCAAGTCTAATCCATCTTAACGTGGATTTAGGCAGCTCAACTCAATTACTCAGCCACCACCTTCCACCACGAAACAGAAAAGCTCTTTTCTTGGAGTATATGTTCACCTTGTATGCGAGCGTATGGGTACTGTAGGTAATGGGATGATAATTAGTGTTTGATGTAATAATTAAACATGATCCATTCCCAGCAGTGCTGCGTTATGCGAGCTTGCTGTAATTATGAGACAGAAAGCCTGCGGCCGCCGCTGCTTATTTAGACCCAAAGCGTCTCTGTTTGTGTGTGAAAGTGGAGATTAGGCCGCAGTTATTACCAAAGTTCTCCAACGGCTTCGTTCGGGGCGGTGCGTTTGTTTTGTTAAGACTACTTGCAAGTTGAATACCTAGGAGTATGAATGACTGGACTGTAAAGCGAGAAACTTCCATTGGGTGGTTTGTTAACTGGATTTGGGCCTACATTTCCAAGTTTGGTCAGATTCCATATGCAGAGGATTTGTTGTGATCACGGCCGATTGATGTGATGACATGGCCGTGAGGGAGTCTGCTGCGACTCCTGCTCCTGGCAGCAGATTTTAAAAGATGAAAGATGCAAAAACAGAACTTCATATTTTATTCAGGGGCTCCTTGGGTTGAATGTATGTTCTTATGAGCTAAAAAAGCGATCGCATGTTCAAAGCGAATCCCTGTGTGAAAACTTAGTTCAAATGAACAGACCAGAGCATTGGAACACTGTTCCAAATTTAGGGCCAATAAAACACCTCCAGTTCTTTTCTGATTGAATAAGACTTGCCAGTGAGGACGCTGTTTGTACTATTCCTTACCTTATTAAACAGAGATGTGTGTGTGTGTGTGTGCGTGTGTATGTGTGTGTGTGTGTGTCTGGGGATTAGACTATTTATTGTACTCCTAGTCCGTTTGTTACTGATAGGCTGTGTTTAGACTAACCTTAGGATGCCTGAAGATGAAGTGAAGTCAGCGCAGTCTATTTATGGTATGTGGGTTGTCAGAGGCAGAATGAATGTCTCCAGAGCATCTGCAATGATTCGGACTGTGTGCGTGTGTGTGTGTGTGTTCGAATTCCACTCAGCCAGGAGAAGAGAATGTAAACATAGACAGACACCTCTAAATCACTGGCTCTTAATGGACCCCTAGAGCTGAGATGGGCTGGAGTGTGTGTGAGAGAGAGACAGAGTGAAAACACTCACAAAGATGGATGGTAGAGATGATACATGGCTTAGAGTACAACTGGAGCCAGACACACTCTTTGCATACCCCAGCCACTATGATCCACACACACACACGCACACACACACAAACACACACAAGTCAGAGGGGGGCTTGACTAACAACTGGTGGGGTTTCTAATCCAAAGCAAACATATGGCCATTATGCAGTGACTTGGATTTACAATTTCCATTTCCTGGCAAAGCCGAGCAGTCAGACTCTCTGTCCACTCTGTTGACTCCACTGCTGTCACCATCAGAACAGTGCCTCAGTAATCTTGGATGGATTTAGGTGTGATCCAGGGACTATAACCTCTTATTCAAAACAGAGTTGCATGATTTAGACTAGTCTTCCCCAACTGCTTTTTATCTTTCACCACTTTCTTTCACTTCTGAAAACTGCTAATAGCTTTTAACGCTGACACTTATCTATTCAATCTATTCAATTCACAATGACTTTCCCCAACTCTGAACCTGGCTCTAACCCCAACCTTAACCTTACCCCCAATCCAAAACCTAAATCTAACCCATGCCCTGGTCCTAAAATCTAAACCTGTCCCTAAACCCTGAGCCTATTTCACCAGGTAGTTTGAACATTTTTACCTTCTCAGTTTTTCACTGTCATTTATTTGCTATCATGAGATAACCAAGCTGGCAAGTAGTGATAAAATACAAACTGGAGAAAGGTTGCTTTTTGGGAGGGAAATGTGACATAATCATGACAGTTGATGTGCCACAATCTAACGCTAGCAAGATTCCTGTCAGAATTTCTCACTGCCTACCTCATGTTTTGGAGCATTTTACTGCATCCTCCGCAAGGCCATTTTTCTTGGTGCCATCTTGCTTTTTTTTTTTTTTTTCACTTTTTGCAGCTGCTGTCCAGCTTCATATGAGTCACATATGGAAATTGGTAAATTGGCAAGCAACACGAAAAGTAATGCAGTCTGTACAACACTGCCTGTTGTTGTAATGCTGATCTCTATCCACTGTACACGGCTCATTAACTGACCAATAACAAAAAGCAAATTGGGGCCATACTATCTGAGGAGGGAGACGCCACCGTAAATTACACCAATATAGACTTGATTGTAATGTTTCCAGTTTCTCTGTGTTTATACACATGTGTTTTTATCTTGTTAGCCCACAGTAACTGGCCCAAAACCTTTTCTCCCAGGTTCTCCTAGCTATCCAGGCAATTCTCTGTCAGAGAGCCCCACTAAGATCTTCTAAGAAACTGGACCAGACCAAGACATTTATGCATTGTCTGAAAGACTAGTCCATCTGCAGTGACATTAACATCTACGCCAGAGATGTCAAAATGGACTTAATCCAACCTAATATCATCATTCTATTCCCCTCTAAGCGCATATCCACTCACGCCTTACAGACAAACATAAATTTGTCATCACATATGTGGTATTGCTAGAGCATGCTTAAAAATAAGAGTCCCTAATTGGTTCTAGGCTTACACGCGTGGTTCTTTGGGGAACCTAAACCAATTCTTCTGTGGTTTCAAAGGAACCTTTACTTTGAAGTGCGAAATGCTGCAAAAGAGTGATAGTTAACGGAGTAGCCACATTTTATTTGTCCAAGTCTATCTCACATGGTCCAGCCAAGATCAGCCTAGACTGGTTTAACTGTGCACACATAGGTCAGCTGCGATCTAACAGCATCACAATAATCAAACCATGCTCAACACACAATCTTATCTCAGTCAGACTTGCAGTTTCAGTTAGACTAATATCAAACCATTGGCGTGCATGTAAATGTAGTTAGTGTGTTCTCTGAAGGTGTACAACAGTCTTTTTCCCATGCTGAGCCTTTTGCTCAGCCCTGCACAGCCAACCTGCTGCTTCAGAAGAGTGTGTGGCCTTAGGAAACACGCATACACCCTCAGACACACATTCACAGTCAATTTAAGCACACACATGCACAACTCTTATCTTTCTGCCTTTAAGCAGGATTTTCTTTTTATTTTATGTTGATGTTAAACTCCAGCTGTGTCAGTGGAGCATATGAAGGACAATATAATGCATTGCACTCAGGTACAGACCCCCTAGATCCAAGTCCTTTCTTCTTTCTCTTTCTCTTTCTTTCTCTTTTTCTCTCACTCTCTTTCTCTCTCTCTCTCTCTCTCTCTCTCTCTCTCTCTCTCTCACACACACACACACACACAGACACACACATACAATGTCAACCTGATCTCAATAACAAGTGTTCCTTTTGCTCACTTTATAGTGCAAATGGATGTGATACTCAAAGGCTAGGCTGTGTCAGGGGAAATGTGACTCCGGCTGCTCTGTATTATTCATAATCCACAAATCCTCCAGCCTTAGTTCATCGGCTGCTACTCGGAGGTGGAGCTGCACACACACAGCCTAATGAAGCTTTGCTAAGGGTGCATCAGAAACAAAGGCTGGATTTGATGCAGAAGCACACCAACAAATGTCTTTGATTGGGAAATGTTTTGTGGAGGAGGAGGGATGTAAAACTTTTTGTTTCAGCTTCTAACACTTTGGTTGTTTGCGCTATACCTTTCCAACTTTGATATATGAGTGGAAACATTGATTCATTTGTTCTGAATTCATGACACTGCCAGCAATGTTGATCACACAACGACTACATGTTTATGTTTGAAATGTAACTTCAGTTCATTTGACAAGCCAGTGCTCCATATGTGATCGCTTTGTGGAGTGTTTAAGAGTCAAGCCTAAAATACCATAGTTTCAATTGATTGTTTTGGGCTGGTCAGAGTCCGGATTTATTTCCTAGAGAGAATATTTTATCTCAAATGAAACACAATAAACAGACTGAGCAGCAAATGTTTGAAGCTGTCAGTGCCGAAGGCAACAATATTGACTCTATTTTCTTTGGACAGCGACGATATGCTCAACCTGGTCTCATTAACTATGCGTATCAAATTTTATGCAAGACTAAACACTGGAATGCATACTCATGTGTACACATGTGTACACAGTACAATGTGTATACATGAGATTCAACTCCAGTGTTCAGTCTCACATAAGAATTGATACGCATAGTTAACCTGACCGGGTTGCATATGCTATACATAGAATACTGCTGTTCAGCCATCCAAGTTAGAGACTAAGTGTATTTGCAGCTAAACTCACCTGCATGTCACAATGATGTTGTAGAGTTAACGTGAAGAATGAAGGAGGCGATAATACAGAGAGAAAAACAAATCTCTTTATTTAGAAAAACAGACTCCACACAAGCTGTGCTGGCCTTGGACTCACAAAACTGATCTGAGGCTTATGGCATCTCAACAGCTGAACTCATCATACATGTACTCTCACCACACACAGAGCAGCAGAGGAGATGCTGCCATGGGCTGTTCTTCTAAAATACCCTTTTAAACAAGAAAACACACGAACATGAATATAAACCACACATCAGCCACATTTAACTGTAACTCTGATTAAATTACTCTGATTAAATGATTCTCTCGATGTCCACGTCACAATACATCCAACAATTAAGGACGCCTTTTGCATCAGCGATAGAATAGATGGAAACACGCAGACAGCTCTGATTCTATATGCTGATGTGAGTGGACACGCACACGCTTCTGGCGGCGTTGGCATGAAGAACTTTTGTGGAGAGCAAAAGCCCAGTCCCATTTCATCCCTTCCCCCTACACACTTAAAAAAAATTATTCTTTGATGGTTAATCTATATAAAACTACAAAACACTCAAAGAATCCTTTCTATGTTTAAATGGTTCTTTGCATCATTAAAGCATTCCTCAGATTGATGGAGAATGTGTTGTTTATGTTCTGTATAGAACTGTTTTTAACAGGGTTGAATATATGACCAAACAGGTTCTTATATAGGAGACATTGTTACCATAGCAGAACTGTTTTTGGTGCTATATATTAAACCCTTTAAAATGATGCAAAAAGTATTTTAATCACGCAAAGGGTTTTTTGAGTGTTTATGGTTCTATATAGAACCAATTTGTTTGCTAAAGAACCCATGAAGAACCATCTTTTATAACTTTCTTTTATTAAGCTTACACCATTTAACCCTACCCCTCAGTTATTAAATACATAAAATACATAAATACATAAAATACATAAAAGTATACACACACACATATATATGGTTGTAGCATTATTACTGATTTGTGCATGGCGGCCCAAAGCTGTCCAAAGAAAAACAAGTATCTCCAAAACAGCAACTTTACAGGAAAGGCCAAAACTTAATTTAATTCTAATGTAAGTCAATGGAACCAGACTTTTGCCAAGGGATTTCAGGCTATTTCTGTTGGTCTGTTCATCATGAAATTTACACACAGTGTAAACAGCAGCTCATGTGATCAAATTATACATAAAAGTGAAAATCAACAAAAATTGAGATACTTGTTTTTCACTGGACAGCGACGATATTCTCTTTGGTGCCTCGGGGCCCAGAATGTAATTTCTGCATTATTTAAGGTGGAGCAGGACAATTTGATTGCTGAACTTTACTGCTCCTCTGATATCATTGCAGCCTGGTGGGACTGCCTACAGTGCACTGCTGTTAACCTGGTAGCTAATAAAACAGTGTGCTTTTGATGACCTGTCGTGTTCTTGAAGGGTTTTCCCATTCTGTAGGGTATGATTTCAAACCACTATGCCTAACGCAGTTCCAAGGGGCAGGGTGACACTCCAAAACAAAGGGTAAGGGGTAACGATAAGACATTGGTTTGGTCAAAATGTAAAAGCTCTGTACTATTTGAAAGTTTTCCCTAGAGCTGTTTATCCAAGCTGAGCATCTTCCAGCTACTCCTGATAGCTTATTAGGATTATGGGTGTGTACAATAGCGATCTCTTGCTTACTTCTGATTGGTGAAACTGGACATGTGTACAACCTTCCCCTCTCAATATAAACATAAACGTTAGTATTAGGTACTAACATAAAGCACAAAGCACAAAGAAAAAGTCATAGCATTTGTCCTTTCTTTAGATTTATCCACTTTTCTTTTTTTTCTTATCAGTTCTGCAGTCTCTTACACTGCTAGGACTTTTGACCTTGTTGGAAGAAAGCGTTGCCATGGAGATCATACCAGAACAACCTCAGGTGTGTAGGATCCGGGGAGATTTCCCGAAATGGCTCCTGTCTTTCTTGGCTGCGGACGCTGAAGATAGCTGGCTTTCAGATCGTTATTGTAAGGCATTCTGTCTGCTGGGCCTTCTTCTTTCTTTCTCATTATTTCTTTGCCTTCCATCCTTCTCACTGTCTCTCTCACTTTCTCTCTCACTCTATTTTCCTTTTCTTCCTGTCTTCACGTATCCTTCCTACCACCTGGCCTCCGAAGGACACCATTCCATCCTTCCCTCCTAAACTAAAGTCAGCACCAGTTCTTGCAAGTGTGAAGGCTGAGCTTTTGTGTGTACCTTAAGCCTGACATATTGATTGAGTCTTACTGAGATGATGAATAGAGCCACTCCTGCTCCTCATCCTTCTCTTGTTATGGATTAAGTACCTGATATAATATATCTTAGATAGCTGACATGTCTACTGTGGAAAAGAAGAGAGAGCTGAAGTCCTTTATGAAGATTATGACAAGGGGCAACATTTTAACATGATCTTAAGAGACTAATGCTATAAACGCAATGGGTCTGCACATAAGGCTTATTGTTCAGGAAAGTAATGACAATTTATTGAATAATAAAATAGGTGAAATGAATTTTGGACTGTGGAATTAAGGGTTTAATACAATTTACACATTTCTGTTGGTAGAGTTTGGGGACATTTAAATGGTCCACTGTACAGTCTTTGCAGATGCTTATCTTGTTGTTGAATTACATTTGACCAAATATCTATAAACATCACCTTGACTATTCTCCTTTTCCCTTACCTCTTACCCTGTCCATAACCCGAAACCAAAGCATAATCCTAATTCTGACCCTAAACATGGTTCTTTTTCTACCCTAACCCTATGGCTGCATTTACAATATAGCGCTGAATGGACAATGACAATCCAGATATTCCATGTCATTGAATGAAGTAGAGGTGGACAATTCTTACACGATCATTGAGGACACAGTACTGCTGCATTCAGTTGAAAGTTCTGTCCAGAGTTAAATTTTGCCAGCTTTGTCTGAAAATTATGCTAAATGTCCAGAAGACCTTTATGATAAAACAATGGCTCACACCTTTACTTTTCACACAAACAAGAATTTAGCTTATAATGACAATGATTAAACATGCAATTTGTATGATTTTTGGTTTTCAACAGAATGTGAAGAAATAACAGTTTTGATGATATGATGAAGATGTCCAGAACCAGAAGAGTGATAGTTAGTCACTGTAGTGCCGAGTCTGCCATCAGTTCAGCACAAGGTAATAAAGAAGTAGCTCCGCTCCGATGCTGTATTCAAAATTCTTGTCAACCCTGTTTATGGTCCTGTTCCCGGTTAGATCATTTAAGGACAGGTAGCCAATGAAAGCATTAAGTTTGGCGCTGCTGTCCACCGCTGGGATGCTCTTGGTGAGTGAAGGGATGAAGTTTAACTTGTAACGTTTCTTCTAGACTGCTAAATAAACAGTTGATTGATTACACTGAGAAAAAGGGACTGCATGTTTCTTATAATGGGGTGGACACCACAACTTTCTGGCAATAAAACAGCTGCATGCCTCCTTCGGTCTCATACCATCGCTCATTAAAGTATTCTGCTGTGAGACAGAATGTAATTTTTAGAAATTATAACATGCAAAGACAGCATTGAACTACTGGGAAATTATCAGGTTATCAATTTGAGCGAGTGCAGATAATATATACAGGATGATGTAAATAAGTAATACCAAAATCATTTGACCAAGACGTTACTCCAGTAACATAATGCACCACATAGGACTGTATGTGCCCTGTTCTAAAAAAAAAGCAACTGCACCTCATGAAGAGATAATGGAGCAGATGTGTTAGATCGGGGAAACCAGTAAACTGTGCAGCGCAGGGGTCCAAACACTAGGACTGGGAAACATTGACCCAATAAACTACAGACTAGACTAATTATCGACTTAACAAAGTGTTTTTACCCTATAACATTACCCCATAACATTGATATTCATAGCTGAATAGCTGGTACAACATGACATTCATTCTTGTGTGCCGTGCTTTCAGCAACCTCTGTTTAAATGTTGGATAGGAAGGCATGAGCTTCTCTGCATTCTTTGCCTTGAATGATGAAACAGCTGTTCAGTGCTTCTACATACCATATAAGCTTTGATTTTCGATTTTGTGATAACTATATTTGTAAATCATAAAGAGTGGTGGAACTGGAGTATAAAGCAGACTTTGTTTCTTGACCCATTACACCATAGTGCAAAAGTCAGAGACCACCTTTCATTAATATGAAGCTGAGCTGAATAAATGTTCCGTTTATTATGCATAAAATGGGACTAGTAGTCCACCAACACTGCAACCACCAGATAAACAACATTTGAAATGTAGGGATTCAGATTCAGATAATCCTAAATTTATTTTTGCGATCCTTATTCTCAACTTCTTTTTAAAAGGTTTTGCATTTGGGACAAGTTGTTTCAGATGTTTATAAAAAGGAAACAGTGTGCAAATCAAAGAAAGAAGGTTCTCAGTAAAACTGACTGACCACCCCAGAGCCCAGACCCCAACATCATTGAATGTGATTGGGTGACCAACTTCTTAAACTGAACTTTCGAGGTGTTAAAAAATATCCCAACAGATTTATTTAAAATGCTAAAAGCAAGTCCCCTGAAAATAATGGAAGCAGCAATAAAGAGTAAACATAATATAGACAAATATATACAGTAACTCTCTAATTTGAACAGTATTCATTAAGAGCACATTCACAAGTGGCTGTATAGGGAGAAGACGTCTAGCTTTGCCCATCAGAATGAAGTTTCTCTGTGTTGCATTTAGGTGAAATGTCCTCTCTCTTTTGTGTGGGTGGATTTTCTTCCATACGTCCTGCTACGCTAATTAGTCTTATGGCATCTTTGGCACAGGCTCTCTGTCATTTGTTAATTACCCCCTTATTTGCTTATAATGTTTTGTTGTCTCTCTTTTGTCCAACAGTTTGTTTTAATTAAAAGTTTGAAGCTCGGGGGAGTTAACAGATAGTTGTTTACGCTGTTCGTCCTTGTAAAATCCATTTGGCTGTTTTAAGCCAAGGTGAATTAGGGAGGACGTCCTTCCAAGCTAAAAGCCAATAAACAAGTGGTGTGTCATCACGGAAACTTAAAAAGCGTTATTTCATATAGAAAAAACATTTGCAAATGTGCAAATGTGGCTGTGAAATGCCTGCGAGAAGATTGGCAGCCCGCAGTGACTTTTTCTTTCACACCTGCTGTTCTTTTAGCGCTTGTGACGGAAGCTAGCAATGAAGGCAAGCAAGAGAACTGCTATGAAAATGGAGAACAAGTTCTATAAAGACAAATCAAACGGCTGGCCTCGAGTCAGGGAAAAGGCCTTTAGTCACGTTGTTTAGTTCACTGCTCTCTTTCAATGGGAGCTCAGAGAAAAGCATTTTTTTTTACGCTGGGGTTTTTATTGTTTGTTTTCTTTTGGGAGAGATTGGGTTGTCAGGTGCTTGATGGGTGCTCGGCGGGAACATAATGTAATGCCACGGAGCGGAGCGGCGCGATGCCGCAGACTAACCTGACAGGTAATCTGGGGAAACAAACTCAATATTTCTCCCTCATACGGTTTGTCCGAGTTCCTCCCCCTCCCAGCGGTGCTCTAGCGGTCAATATTTCTTATTTGGGGACACGTTGCTTCAGGAGGTATTAGGGCTTGGGTTTAACCATGCCTCAGGGCGGTAGGCCCAGCAGCTCTCATATCTGCCATTAGCGTATATCACCCAGGGGAAATAGCCACTCAGCCACTCAGCTAGCTTCACAGGACCCCCGACAACCGCTCAGGCCATGTGCACAGGAAGTAGAAAGAAAGCTTATTGCTTTGTCAATCATCATAAACCCAGACCTACATCTCCAGTACCATACGTGAGCGGTTCTTTACAGTTTTCTTACAGTGCATCTGCAGGTCATATGCATCATCTGTAAAAAAAAAAAAAAAATGCTACATACAAATCAGGCCAAATCAGGCTCCTTTCCTCTATTCGGCTGTGCTAAGTGATGGATGTGAGCCATAAAGATTCAGTGCAGATGCATTAAAGATCAAACCAAAATGGGCATACATTATAAAACGCTTGTAATCTTTCATTACAGCTGGCTGACCTTTCCAATTCCTGAACAACTAGCTTTAACTAGCGTTTATTAAAGGTACAAGAATGAAACAGCATCATAAATTGACTCCATATGTAATAATAAATCTAATGCATGTTCTATTACACTGATGGTGTGTTTTGGGTCCTTGTTAAGGCATGCATGTGCATGCACAAGCATGACAATTACTAGTAACGTGCTAATGAATGCAGGCTAACACAATGCCCTGGAGAGTACAGAAAACTCGCACGTACAAACACATACTCACACATGTGCGAGGGAGGTCTCCCACAACATGCAGGCGTCTCTGACATGCAGATGTAGAAAAGAAACACAGGTGAACCCCTAGGCTAACCAAACACTGTGTGTTAATTCATTGCTCATGCTGCAGAGCAGCCTTGTCCTCTTCTGTAAATACGGCAGGAGCATCTACAATAAACGACAAAGCAGCTAAAAGTATCATTCACACACACATAAAGCCGGGGTAAGTGATGGGCAGAGTGGGGAGAATTCTTGGTGGGCCGGTACCATTTAAACCACCTACATGTCATATGCACTTCATATAAGCCCGTAATGACAGTGGTTTACATAGAATTTACACTGCAATAATTCAATTTAGGTTTAATCAGTGGCTACTTTCTCAAGTGGTACAACTTGGGCTTCTTATTGTGCATGGTTATTTAATGAGTCTTATAGTTTAGATAGTGATTTGGTATTAATCTTGTGGTACGTGACACAACAGTGTTCTAAAGAGTGCCAGCATCACTTTCCAATGTACCTGTTTTGATGTATACATATGCAGTGACACTGACGTGGTGGTGGTGTGTTAGTGTATGTTGTGCTGGTGTCAGTGGAGTAGACACAGTAGTGTCACTGCTAGACTGAGAACAGTCCAAAAAACAACTATCCAGCCAACGGGGTACTGTGGGCAGCATCCTGTGACCACTGATGAAGGACTAGAGGATGACCAACACAAACTTTGCAGCAGCAGATTAACTATCATATCTGACTTTACATCTACAAGGTGGACTAGCAAGGTAGGACTATCTAATAGAGTACACAGTGAGCGGACACAGTGTTTATAAACTCCAGAAGCACTGCTGTGTCTGATCCACTCACACCAGCACAACACACATTAACACACCACCATCACATCAGTGTGTCACTGCAGTGTTGAGACTAGTGGTCCTATATAAATATTTTTATATATAATATTAAATATTTATAGTGAGAACATCAAGTGTATTATTACCTAAATATGACGTACAGCCCAGTGTTTTTTAGTTCTTATTTTAACCTAATAGTGCGATGTACACACTATAACATGAGATATGTCACTGGTGTACTGGTGTACTGTAAAGATCTCATGTTATGAACTTTGAGTCTATTATTGCCACAGTTCCGTTATCACCTTTAATTGAATGTTGTTTATCAACATTCTGCGTGGTAAAATAGCTCCATTCTATCAGGCGCTCCACTGCTAAAACATCATCATCAGTCTATGCCCTTCAGTCATATTAGTTGAGGAACAGTTCATAATTTCTTATCATCAGGGTTACAAGCCAAAGGCGAAACATTAGGTGCTATTACAGGTTATATTTACCCCATGGCTACACACACTGCCAAAGCTATTAAATATTAAGAACTTACTTTTATGTGAAGCTGAACTTTGTTTCGTATTTGCTTTGTATTCAAATTATCCACCCTACCTTAAATAGTACAGCGGATCATGCTCCCTCTGCTTGCCTGAACTAGTTCTGTGCGTCAAACCACACAATGTATCCTACATACCTACCTACATATCTACCTACCTAGCAACACTTCTGATGAGTACATGGTGTCTGTGTTTAGTGTACTTATGTGCAGTTTGGAATGCTGTGCGAGTAACAGCATGACATCCCCAGCATTTGGCTTTCCTTTCATTTATTTATTTGTGATTACTAGATAGATAGATAGATACTTTATTGATCCCGAAGGAAATTTAGCAACAACTACAACAACTAATGAAATACAGTAAATTTATTTTGACGTTTTACTTGAATTATAATGTATAATGTTGCTTTTTTTATGACTGGTGTCTTTGCTGTGTAAGCACTGGCATCATTGTTAGGTTACATGTGCATGTGGCGGGTAATACTTGAAGAGCTTCCGTCAGACTGCCATTATTGTGCAATACTGGCACTCATACAACGTCTTTCAGCCTATTACATTGCGGGTCGAAATTGGTATATTGGTGGTATAATGGTCATAAAAATACACAAACACATTTACTTTATTGCAGAAAGTAAGCTCACTGGATAAAAATTGTCACCTGTGACCGAAAGTTTTCTAATAGCGTGTAATACCTTTTTTTTTCAGGAACCTGAATTTAATACCACCTTAAACATGCAAGATGACAAATGTTATCATTATTACTCATTCTAATGTAATTCCTAGTAACCAAAATGTAATTACAGATATCTTGATTTTTAGAATTTGGAATACATTTGCTTTAAAACAATGGTATCTAACTGCTCACCCTGTGGCCATGAGGGACAGGGTGACAGTCTCACTTCCTACTGTAAAATACAGAGGTGTGGCCAAAAAAGACTCCGCCTACTGTCAGCAGTGACATGAAAGCACTGGGAATCAATTTTTTTGTACAAGGTTTTCTAATTTAAAAATGAAACCTATGATAATTATAAATCTTTAAATTACACTTAAAAAAGCAAAAAGATGAAAATGACAAAAAAAGATGTTTTCTTAGGTTGAAATTAAGAGGTCGGGTTTAGGACAGACACCTACCAATAGAAGTTACGCTATACATTATGATTTAATATATATTCAGATTATTACAATCAATGAATATCTTGGATTTAAATAAATCATAGCATAATCCTTGTGAAGATGTAAGGTCTCAGTACTTTAAAGTTTTTTAAATATATTTTGTTTACTGTGAAACTGCAGGAAGCACTAGATTGTAGCAAAGTGACTTTCATTGATTATGTCATATTTTAATTTTATCACTTGCTGGCCAGCTTCCCATTATGGCAAATAAACAAGAGTAGGTAATTAGAAGGTACTAGAGAAAATACAGATTGAGGTTTGCTGATCTGTGTCCCGCAACTGCTGGTCTAACGTCCCACCCCAGCCCTGTAACGTCATGTTACCCAGGCTGCTCCCTAGAGACCTCCCAGACAATCCTGAGCAGGATGTCCAGAAGAGCTTCCAAATTGAGTGGACCCTTTAAAATGGCTTTTCTGTAAATGTTCCCTGATTCTACCTCTTCTCTTTTTTTCAGAGAGGAAAAAATAAACATGAAAAGAGGATTGGGGAAGGGGGGTGAAGTTCAGGGGAAGAGGTATATATATATGTGTGTGTGGTAAATTATTGCTGCACTCGATGGAAATGCATTAGCTTCAAGTGCTGAGGGGAGCGGGGAGTGACGGCAATAAAACACATTTGGAGTATTTTTCATTTTCAGGGGAGAGATTGTCTCCCTTGGGGTAGAAACACACACACACACACACACACACACACACACACACACACATACACACTGGTTATAGGACTGTGGCTCTTCTTTTTACCCGCTTATTATTAGACCCCATGCAGCAAGGGTACATGAACTGAAATTCATAAGACCTTATCTAAAGTTCTCATGCTCCTTTAGCTGACTGGGTTTATACTGGTATCATATATGATGAGTGAGGTTGTGAAAAAATCAACTTTATACTAGAGGTATAGTAGTATACTTATACTAGTAGGCTGTATAATTTACCATCTAAATTTGCAGGTACATAGAAGAGAAGAATTAACTGTCTAGAGGGAGAGAGAGAGATAGAGAAAGAAAGCAAAGGAGTGAATGAGGAGAGGGGTATGGCAAGCTGTAAAGCTACATATCTGTAAAGTTTTTATGACTAGTTTCTAACTTTAATTTTAGACATCTTATTTTTCATTATTACTCATTCTAGTGTAATTCCTAGTAACCAAAATGTAATTACAGATATGTTGTAATTATTACCAATAATCGAAACTGCATATTGAAAATTATAATTTCATGTCAATATCAGCAGTATTATTCTTACTAGTCAAATGAGATTTTTTAGAGATCTGAATCTATATACATCTATGCATATTGCAACTAAACATCTTGTAGAAATTAGAAATTAGTATTTCTGCTAGTCATAATTCACCTATGGATATGAGGACTGGGATTTTAACTAGTGAAAATTGCTCTGTAATTAGTATTTCTACTAGTACATTTATAAAATAATTGCAGATCTTAGTAATTATATTTTTTTACTAATAGAAACTGAATTATGAATTACTGAATTGATGTAAATCAATGGTAACATATGACTAGTCAAAAGGACATTATGGGTATGTCATCCTGGCAATATGTGATTCAAAATGGCTTTATAAATATGTGTACTTGAAATGATGACTAGTAGAAATTGCATAGCAGATATCTGGAATCATAGTTTTTACTAGTATGAACTGCATTACAGAGCTCCTGTATTTGAGTTTTACTAGTAAATACTGCTGGTGTCATTTTAGGCTGAAACGGGTTGCCATAGAAGGGGACAGATAGAGGAGGAAACTAAGACAGAAAGATACAGATGGAGGGAAAGAGCAAGAGAAATTGGGAAAACAAAGAGAGAGAGTGAGGGGCAAGGGAAAGAGAGAGGACAAAAAGTAACAAGATAGAAAAGAAGAGTGAGAGAGAGAGACAGAAACAGAGAGAGAGACAGAACAAGAGGATAAACATATGGGAAGACAGTGAGGTAAAGATGGACAGATGGATTGAGAAATGGAGAAAGAGATGGGAAAAAGAGAGTGTGAGGGATAGATGGGGAGGGGAAGGCATGAGACAGAGGGAGCAAGAAAAAGATAGAGAGAGACAGAAAGACAGTCAGAGAAGGGGGGGAAAGGGAAAGATGGAGGGAGAGAGACTTTATTGTTCTGTCTTTCTGAATGCACTTTATTTTTACCACGCTGTAGAAGATTTAACACCAAAATCCTTACAACACACACACACACACACACACACACACACACACACACGCAGCATAGCTTTGATGAGCTGGAGAGAAAAGTCTGTGTTTGCTGAACACGAGCAGAATGCCAACAAACGTTCACCCTCTCTGAAGCAAGCAAATCATTTCACACACACTCCACACACATGCGCAGACTCGTATATAAGAGCATCATATTTGCTGGTTCATTCAGTATGATATACAGTGCAGTCATGGTTTATGGACAGAGCCACACATATTTACACAGCCTTATACTCTTTTAAACAATGGGCATCACCACATTACAAAAAGCCCTCAGACACAGCAGTCAGTGTTTCTCTGCAGCACTGCTTCTTCATCCCCTGACACTTGGTGTGTGTGTGTGTGCGAGTTGGTCTGTGTAACCCTTCACCCTGACCTGCTTGTTCAACCTTAAAAGGAATCATGTTCATCGAGTTGTACATGGTCTTTTGGTCCAGTTTCCCTCATAAACTGGACACACTCTGCCTGTGTATTTGGTACACAAGCCTAAATACTGTATGTAATTAATGCATGTTTATTTGAATGTTTGTGGTTGCCACAATAAATGAGTGGAAATGCTGGACATGTTGCTAATTATAAATTCTGTTCAATTTATTAATGTTTGGGCATTCAGTGATTTTTACCATTTTCTGTGCCTCTTAACCCCATGTGTTAATTAGCCATGTGTGGTAGTGTCTTAAAACTCTGTTATTGGGAGCTTTCTTTTAACAACGACAGCTATCACAGTGGCCTCAGATACATGCCGGAAGAAAATGTACAAGAACTGTGAAATGCTCTTGCAATCTGGGTCATTGTGCATGTTTTCAGCTGGAGTAGAATTACACCCGTGTAGAACATTTTGGTGGGAAAGAACTTATATTAGGTTATACATTTTTTATCTCTTCCTAACATAACTTGCTTTCTTTTTTTCCCTGAGCCTGTTGACAGCACAAGAACATCTCTGCATTTTCACACTTAGTAGGTGGTCGTACTGGATACTGCCTTAGTAAACCAAACAATACCTTGCAAATGCAGCCATATTTTGCACTGTGACTTCTCACATATGCTATACGTCCTAAAGTATCCAGATTGAGCTCCGAATTGAAGCGTGAATGTGACCTGTACCCATAACTTTAAAATCTGGCTGATTCTGAAACCTGCATCAAACACACTAACTACTGCATAATAAAACAAAAGTGTATGATGTAAACAAGGTCCTGGTTCGATGTGAAATGCACTGTTCTAAAGAAATTACACGTCAACTACAACTCATAATTGTTCCCACTGGTGGTCACAGGAACCAGATGTTGGAAAAGTGCCACTAAAAGCTCCCTCACAAATTATATCACAAAATGATTATGAATGATATGCTTTATGACAGTATTGACATAACCCTTTGGCCAGAAATACCCATTCCAAATACATATTCTTTTTATTCTCTTGTGCAGTAATTTTACCATCATCACTATTATATGTAAAACTCAGAGGACATGTGTATATTCACTATTTTTTTTTGGGCAGTAAATAAAATTGCTACATTTGCAATGCAGACATGGAGATCTCTGCTTCCTATCACCAGCAAAGTAAAATGAAATTATGCAGACATTTATCAAAACAAATGGTGGGATTCCCCTTTAACAAGTAGGAAGGGGAAGAATCTTTTCCAACCACCCAGCACTCATCATCCGTCATGTGTTCGCGACTGATGTCACTGTCACTGTCTTGACTAATGAACTTCATCCCCAGGTTCACTCAAGGGCACATCCACACAGCTATAGACTATACTGGGGAGAGAAAGAGAGAGAGAGAAAGATAGAGAGAGAGAGAAAGAGAGAAAAAGTGTGTTAGTGTGCAACATACATATAGGCATATTCCTTCAAGAAACGAAAAACAAAATTCAATGCATAAAATTCACTGGTAAAACAAACCCAAGACAGAGTGAGAAGTTGGCCTGAGCCCAGCCTGGAGCCTAATATTTTGTCAGGCCACGTTGAGAGAGAGAGATAGAGAAACACGTCAGGCCAGGTAGTAGAACTCCAATCCAGATATCACTTCAAATTAGCAAATTCAGCTACTTTAAGGGTCCATATATAGCGTTTATAGCCACAGAAAAGCATTACTTATAGAACTGGATCCTCTGGAGCAGCCACAAATGAGTGTAAGGTCACAACGCCTGATGCTAAGCGCTGGTAAGAGGGGTATAAACCCCCCCAGCACTGGTCTGTGAAGTTGCATTCTCTAAAGTGATGGAGCACCTTTATAATGACTTGGAGTGGCATTTGTGGGCCAGAACTAACCATCCAACATCAGTACTTGATCTCACTAAGGCTCTTGTGGCTGAATGTAATCAAATCCTCACATCTAGTGTAAAGCCTTCCCAGAAAAGTGGCGTACACAAATATAGTCAAAGTTTTTGTAAATTAGTTTTTCTGAGACAGCGGTCAAGGGCAAGCATCACTCACTCCGCATATCTCACACACCAATCATTTTTCAGCCTTCTAAACCAAGACGTTAGCATGGCCTTGGACACAAAAGACAGGAGTGGTCACTTTACTGTTGTTTGTGCGTTTTGTCTTAGTTTTGACTTCTAGCTTCATCTGATTGTGTTAAGGCTGTGATGGATAGCATAGCTGTAATGAGGCTGACGTTTTTACTGTGCCTCTCTGTAGACCTTGGACGCCAGTTTGTCTTCCTCTCTTACGTCAGGGCTCCTTAAGACCACTTTAGGAGTGCTGGCTGTTATTTATGAGAAATGATGAATACAGAATGTTCTTTAAAGCATCTTTCAAATGCAGGTCCGGTGATAGAGCGAGTCATCAGTCAACAGGCATTCTGTACTCTGCACCATGCAGCAGGCCTGAAATACAGGTCCTATATTATTACACATTTTCCTTAAAGTCCGTGTAAAGGGAATTCAGAGACTTCTTTCTGAACACACTTCAAAAAAAAAGAAGCACGAGTTAGAAAGCAACTGCTAAAAATATAAAGACTATGAACTATGTAATAGTGAATTGTGTTATTAAGCTGTTTTTCATTTTTGTGTTCAGGATGTTTTGGGTGGGCCTAAAATCATGACTCCATGACAGGTTGCCATACTTAGCATGGCCCCTCTTCTAACTTTAGAACATTATAAAAGCTAATGCATTGCCTCAGCTAAGTCAATGCCCAGAAACCTTTGAAACTGTGCATAAACATTCATAGTCATACACATAAACTGGTATAATGCAACAGCATAACAACAGTATGTATTTTTTGTTATTAACATTATTGGTGAAATCGGTATCATAAAGCTTCTTAACTGATGTTGTGTTTATTTTCATAAATAATTGCATAATTTATAAGGATCCACCGTGAGGTCACTCTCTAATGTTCCTCAGTGTCTTCAATATGGACATGATTTTGTAGGTGCACACAATATCTAATGATCACTTGAAGTGATATTACTTGTCAGCTCTATGAATTAATGCTTCATGTGAATAGATGTGTTAAGCTTGATAATATGGGTCTCAACAATAATGTTAAGAACATGTTATATTTCTCTGTGCTATGAAACCTTATAACGCAGTGTTATGCCAGTTAATGTGGGTGATTATGAACATTTACGTACAGTTACAAAGGCTTATATTAAGCATTATAAAACATGCTTTATAGATCTTTATGAATGCACTTATAATGCACTGGGGATACCTGATTGTGTTACCAGAAAAAAATAGCATTTAGCTGCAGACTGACAGGAATGAGTTTGAAGTGTCCTCTGGCTAAAAATTGATTCTGGCTCATATGGCACAAACATGCATGTCTGGTTATGGTTGTTGAAAATGACACTCACTTATTCACTCACTTATACACTTACAATGCTGTCACATTTCCTGAAAAAGAGTTAAATATCTGCTTCATCCCAAAGGACAAAGTACACAGACATAACAAAGCCACAGATGAAAGTAGCCTGCCAACACAATGCATAGGAAGCAGCTTGAGTACAGATGAGACATCACATAGCAGTGTCTGCTCCATTGGCAATAAATCCTCCAACAGTATTAACCTATTTTCCAAACTGTTCAGCCTCCTTGAAAGATCTTTACCACTAGCCTAAATAGGACGCTTTGATATGACAATTTGATATGACTCTGTAGTTTGAACTACAGCTGTAGACCTGTGGTTAGAAGCTTTGTTCCTGTTGACTACGTCATCAATGACGAAGGACACGGTAGAAGGAGGATGTCAGCAAGCAAAAACTTTACTTCAGTCTTTCAGTACTAACATTTAGAATGTCAGATCCATTGAGCCTGTATCTCCTAATGTACTTTTTAATGTATTTATGATTGTTGTTATCAGATAATATTGCTATAGCCCATGTGTGGGTTAGCTGTGTAACATTAACCAAACTATATTTTTTGGGTTTTTCTGTGGGTGCAATTGGTAGAGCAGGAGGTGGTTAAATAAGCCATGTATGGAGGGTTCTTTGTTCAAGGTAGTGGCATATTAGCTTGTAGGGTAAATTGTTCAAGCAGGAAACTTGTCTCGGCTCTGAAGAGGAAGAACATGTGCTCCTAGTGTGAACCTTATTGTATTAGCATGCGTAGTTTTATGATGGGAAAGAGTGATGTTTACCCATTTGTGACTGTGATTATGGTAGAAATGAATTTGGAATATGGTATAAATCGTCATCTATACATAATTGGTTCATTATAAAAAAAATACATTTTAAAAGTTTTTAAATAAAAAGTGAAAACAATGATGATATGTGAAAATAGGCCTAGTGAAGGAAAAAGCTGTGGGTAAAAAGAAAGGGTGTATGTGGGGGTGGGGTGGTTATGGGCCCCTGGTGTCCTATTTCTGGAGACAACACAGAAATCTTTACACTACTTTATTCTTATGCTGAGAGCTTTCTTTGCCATTATGAAAAACAACACATTAGCACTCGGGTTTCGAACACTTTTATTCCACTGCACCATTAAGCACATGGTTCAAATATCCCAGACTTCATATTAATACAGTAATTTGTGCTATATTTTGCAGATTGAGCCTATAAATGCATTGGAATAACATAGTTTCTCTATTTTTTCTTTCAAAACAAGCATTACCTATTATTATCATTATTTATAAAGATTATTATTATTTGTATTTTTTATATTATTGGCGATGATTACATGATTGGTGATATGTTATATGACTACAACAGAAGTATATGGATATATATGGACATTTTGGTCTCAACTCTCATATTTTGAGATAATATTACAAGGTTTATGAGATTTTGCAAGCTTCCCATTGCTAAAGTCAGAATGAACCCATTTGGAAAACCAACATGGTTCAAACTCTTGTGGTATGAACAAGGTATGACAAGGTATGTTTTTGGGAAACCGTTGTACTTCAGGTGTTAGTTAGTTTAACGATGCTTTGTACAATATTAGTACAGAAACATGCTTGTATGCTTGGACCCCGATTAAGGGATGACTGCAAACTATAACATATCCAAGTATTTCTCAAATGAGATTAAGTATGTGTAACGAGTTGCATTTCATTTTCACATGTTTGAAAAATGGATGGATGCTCTGCTAATCATTTAAGCAACACACTGTCAACGTTTCAGCACTGATTAGCTGCTATTGTGAACCAATGGCAACCTTTGGAAGAAACCCGAACATCAGGGAAAGGGGGTGTGTGACTTTTTAAGGTATGATGTATGACACAACTAGAACAATACATTTGACTCATAAAATAAAATGACTATAACTAAAAATATAATAAGAATAAAAAAGTACAAAAAATACAGACATCAAAAATCTAAAGGGGCAAGTTCCCCACCAGCTTGAATGGCCATGATGTCCCTGGCTAGACATAGCTTCCATTTTTCAGGTTGCAGTGGTATTTTTTGACATTTGAGAGTGCTGCTCCTTTCCTATGATTGGGCGTGGTGTCAGTGCCTTCAGTGGACACACCCCCACCATTTCAAAGCAGAAACAGATTTTTTTAATGATTATAATATCTAATTTAATATACATTTTTGTTAAATATTCAAATATGGCTGGGTCGTTTACATGTTAACTGTACTGTGACAAACTCTGTTTAGAACAAATACTTTATAAATTATTGCTTTTCTATATTAACATTCACATTTCCAAATTCACAATTCACTCCCCACATTAGCCTGCAACAGCTCATTTTGAATATATATTTAGTGTGATGTCTTAAGCCCAAAACATTTCCATATAAATTAGAATAAATTGTGGTACTGACACATACAATACAGAAGAAACGTACAGGACATAACACCCTGAAAGACAGTGCATAATATTTTTCATGAGGACAATAAGTCTACTGCTTATCATTTGAATGTTTTTTTGTGAAGTTTTCAGCTTCCATGTTATTTTTTAAAGGGAATTAAGCCTTTTCCTGCATAGATGAGTGCTCTCATGGGTTTTTACAAACCTACCATTGTATTTCCATGCTTGAATGGTTCCAGTGCACTGTTAGAAAGGAGCACGTTAATAGTCTGAATGTTCTCCGAATTACTCCTTTGCAGCCCATGCTAATGTGACCAGTACAATATGGGTATTCTGACACTGTATGCTAATGAAATGGACAGTAGCGCTCTGCGCATTCATGAATGCAATCCAATCATACAAAACTTGACAGCATATATTACAACTTATTACAGAGCTATAGAATATGGTAATGAAATAGTGCTTCTTGAACGTGGCAGGCGGCAGATAGAGCCAGTGGTTAAATGAATAAATGTAAGTCATGCACCATGAAGGCCATCCTGGACATGGCCATTTCCACAGACTGTGCTGATGACATCATGCATGCTTAAGTGCAAGAAGTGAAAATTGCTTGCAGCTTATAAGCGACCTTCTTTGTGTTGTTGTTAAGACCACTAGAGGTGAGTTAAAACCAAGACAAAAATCAAGATAGAAAACTGAATGAATGACCGGTCTTGAATGACCATGATCCGAAATCACTTAAACGTGTGGTGAGAGCAGAGTCTCTCGCGGTCTTCAAACGCAGACTAAAGACCCATCTCTTCATAATGCACTTAAGTGAGTAAGCACTAGTAGAGGTGTAAGTTGTGTATGTACTTTGTGTTGTGTTGCACTTATATTGCACTTATAATGACCTTTTCTTTTCTATAGGTGTGAGCACTGGGCTGGGGTTGCCAGGTAGTGCTCTTTTTGCTCTATATATGTATGTATTGATCTATCTAGGTATCAGCACTGGCCCCCTGTTCGGGCAGTGTCTGAGCTCAGGGTGAGTTTTAGGCTCTGAACTTCCTGTACTAGATGGAATATTATCCAACGGAACACTAAGCACGGTTGTAAGTCGCTCTGGAGAAGAGCGTCTGCTAAATGCCGTAAATGTAAATGTAATGTAAATGACTGGGAACACATTTACAGTAAAACCTGAGGCTATGTTTAATAGTGACAGTAAGAGCATTTCCACAAACACAACGCCACTGTGTGGCCTTAGGAAAGCTATGTGTTTGTGAGAGTAACTGGACAAAAGGCCTTAGTGAGTTTGGGAGCATAAGGACTAGATTCTGGAACAATGGAAAAAGGTCATGCAGTCTGATAATTTCAGAGTTGAGTGGTCAGGTTAAGAAGGAAAGCACATTACCTGATGCACCCATTATACATACTGCCCACACGTACATACTTCCTATCCCCCTGTACAAACCTCTAGGGGTTGAGGCTCTGCAACATTATGTGGCAATAAATTGAAGTCAGTTAACTACCTAACTATGCTGAATGACCAGGTTATTCATCAATGCTTTTTCCCTGACGGCACAAATGTATTCCAGGATGACAATGCTGAGATTCTTCACGGTCAAATTCTGAAAGAGTGTTGAAGAGAGCATGAGGAATCATTGTCACACATGAATGGCCCTCCACAGAGTCCTGACCTTAACCCCATAGAACGTCATTAGGTCATGTTAGAGAAGACTTTACAGAGCGCTTTGACTCTGCCGTTGTCAATACAAGATGTTGGGGAAAAATTATTGTAACTCTGGATGGAAATCAATGTTGTAACATAAGGTTGTCGAAAACACTGCCATGGCAAATCAAAACTAAAGGTGGCCTAATAAAATATTAGAGTGTGCAACTAGCCAAAAATATAATTCATTTTATTTTTAGTCTACTATTGTCATTTATTATTAGTCTACTGTCCAACTTTGCAATATAGCTTTAATAAGAAAATGATGATGAGATCATTCTCTGTCCCTTTTTCAGAATCACCTCTTAAGACCTGCTGATTATAAACCAACATACACCCAACAATATCCATCCATTTTTATTATATAATTGAAACATTATATTATATACTTCAGGAGACCCACTGAAAATTAACAAACAAAAGCTGTTTTCATCCATGTGATTCTGAGACTAACACTTTTAACCTTAAGGGTGGTAGACAACACAGTCATAAGATCTTACATAAAAACTTCATAACATATTCATGAACGCTTATATTGACATTCATAAAGTATACATGTGTTCCATTAAGAGTTCTATGCCATTTACTGATGTTTTAAAAACAGAAGTTATAAAAACATAACAGTAATTTATTATGTTTAAATTCTAAATTATTTTCAGTGAAATGTCTCATTTCTGGACCGAAAAATAAAAATGACCTGGATTTACCCCTTTGGACAGAAAGTGCTTTGGCACTTTTTAAGCTAAACTTTCAATTTGTTTTGCGCTTAATTGAACTGTTAAGCTTTCTTCATTCCACTATTTGTCTTCCTTACATTTATATTGTGTCAAATGGTCCATTCAACAGCCCATACACTTTTTAGAAAAACATTATTAGGTCCTTTTTTAAATAATATAGTTGTTCAAAATAATAAATAAATAAAGACTAAAACAACATAATAATCCATATTAATATTATGTAAAACATGTATATTTTATGAATGTCAATTTGTAAGTTGTTATGAAGGTGTTATATAGACACCCTTCAAGTAAAGTGTTACCATTCTGACAATGCACAAAATCGAGGGCAGCTTGTAAAAAGCAGAATGGAGGAGATATAGGTAAAGAACCTGTACTGTAATGTACTAGACAATATTATGGGAGAAAAGTACATAACATGTTGCAGGTGATGTTTATGTTATGAAGAGCAATTTTAAGTGAACTAAAACGATTAGCTGCTTCTAAGGCAGCAGATATAAGAACTTCTCTTCCAAACATCTTTGTACTCAAGAAACCAAACAAAAACATATTAAAGTATTGAGACACATACTAAAATATTGAGACAAGTGTTGAATGTTTTTGTAGTAGCAGTTGGGTTGACCTCGGTACCATGGTGCTCCACAATAACTGTCATGTGGTTTTCTTTTAATGTGCTATGGATTAACCAGCAACAAATATTCAACTCCACAGTGACTAATGACTTGAATGTTACAGTTTACTTAACGTCACATTAGGCTTTATATCTATCACCAGTGCTCACCCATAAAAAACAACCTTTGCTTGTTACGACTGCACAAGGCTGAAGTTAACTTTTTATTTGCCAGTTTTCCTGTTCCACCTTAAATGGTACAGTAGTTACAGTTCTGGTACCTTCTGTAGCATTTAAGGTGCAAGAGGAAAGCTGGTGAATAAGCTGCTTCAGCTTTGTGCGGTCTGTAAGAGTGAGCATTGTATTTTGCACAGTTGTTTTATGCTGTTTGAAGGTTTTGTTGATATTCAGTAATGATTACCTCAGACTTCAGCACTAGGTTGATTTTGACAACAGCTTCTAAATCTACCTTACCCCAAGACTGAGACAAGGCCGACTTACAATGACGTCTGGACCAATGCAAGATCAACACTGTCAAAATAGGCTGTCAAGGCCAAGAGTGTACTGAAGTACCACAACACATATACAGATGGTATGTTCAAAAGTTTGCAGACTTCTGCCTGTCTGACATTTCTTCTGAAATGAAGGGTATTAAGAGGGAATTTATGGCCCTTGCTGGTGATTAGAATTTAATTAGTTTTTAGCTAGGATGATCTGCAAACCAAATGGCACTCCAACAGTTTCTCCATCACTTCAGATCTGGTCCTAGTCCCGCAGCCCAATTCTGCTGGGCTTTATACCCTTCTAGCTGATACTTTACATCAGACATAGTGACCTTAGGTTACTCGCAACATGGGCATACTAAGATGCCTGTTTTCCAGTGTCAACATGTAAACACAGCATTAACTTGCTCCAGCGTTACTCTTGATGGTGAGAAGTCCAGTATCGCTAATTCCTAGAGGTAGAGCTGGCACGGACCAATGTGATGCCCTAGGCAAGATTTTGGCTGGGTCCCCTCGAAAGGTGAAACCCAGGTAATAATAACACCTCCACACTATAGCCTATAACAGTCTCTCAACCCTGGTCCTGGAGGCACCCTGCTTTCACTGCTCCCAACACACATGATTCAACTCATCAGCTCATTAACAAGCCCTTTCAGAGTTGCTGGTTGTGTGTTAAAGAAGGGAGTCCACTAAAATGTGCAGGCAGGGTGCCTCCGTGACCAGGATTGAGAAACACTGGGCTAAAACGTTCTAAACACAAACAAGAGTATATTACACGTAACATCCATGCACAGAACAGTATTCAGTGAGCACTTCTCTTACACAATGCATGTTGTTTGCTGTACATTCACTCAATGAACTGAAATAAAACTCCAAAGGCTTACATCAATTAATGTCTAAAAGAAACACACTTTAATTTACTGTTATAAGCAGGGCTAACAATGGCTAGCTAACCAGACTAAGATGTCAGTAAATGTTTCCCCCAGGCAGACAGTGGACAGTTTGTGCAGCACAACGACACGAAAAAGTGTATTTCTTAAAATTATGAAGGTTATTTCCCAAACACCTTTTCACCTTTTCCTAACAGATTTCTGGGGGGTGTAACTGATGTTAACTCTGGCTTGCTAGTTAGCTATTTATTAATTAGCAAACATTATCAAGCTAGCTAACTTTGCTCCAAACATCTGATGGTAACCATTGCTAAGATAAAGTATTCATTCATCACATTACATTATCTCTGTCTTTTTGCCATGTTTCATCCTCTTATCGTTTTCTCACTGGACACCAGAGGGTCTCAGCCTTTTTGCCATTGACTGGCAGCTGCTATGTTGTTAGCTAATCTTTGTGTTTACTGTTAATAACATTTTCACTCACTGACATTTTGACTCCCTGAGCCCCCAGACCCACCTCTACCACCTCCCCCAAAGGCAAAGCAAGTCTGCCTAGAGCATGAGGAGAGGGGTTTGATGTGCCAGAGGGGATGCCACACTGCACAAGTGTCACAGGAAATATCTGGTTTTATATTATTAGACTATGAATTTATGATGTTTGCCTTTAATAGCCATGGTAAGTTGTCTGCTGTCATAGATAGATAGATAGATAGATAGATAGACAGATAGATAGAGAGATACTTTATTGATCTCGAAAGACATTTAGCAACATAAGGATAGTAATGTTAGCCTGTTAAAGGCAAAGTAAATAAACATGTGTTCATAATATTTAATACTAAAAGTTGTTTTTTCCTCTCTGACTAAGGCAGTAGAAGAGTTATTTTCTCCTCCTCACTATAGTAATGTTTCTGGGCTTTAATACTTGGCCCCCTCAATCTGTTACCAGCCCCCTCAATCTGTAACGGCCTTGAAATGAAATTCTTGATATGACAGAAAAGGACAGCGAAAGGCAACACACACACACACACACACACACACACACACACATACACATTATGCAATATTTAAAATGTCATTTTTCATTTATTTATGTTCAGTAAATATAGAGCTTAAGGAAGCACTAGAGAGAGGCAGTTGATGTATCGGCACGACTGGCGTTTAAGCACATTTCTCATGGGCCAAACCCCTAGGAGATGATCTGAGGAGCAACACATTAGAACCTACAGCTCTACTGTACTCTGTCAACATCTCTACATCTCTGGACTTGCAGATATATGTTTTATTATTGCTGTGAGTGTTTGTCTGTGTATGTGTTTGTGAGTTTCCTTATAAATAAATGAATAAACTGGAAACCATGCAGCCTGGTTAGTGCTTTGTTTGGTCTTAGAGTGGAGAAGGGGGCTTAAAGTGGCTAAATGGAGATTAATCTCTTGACCTACATTTACATCCAGAATATCAAGCCCACATAGCATTCTCACTGGGGCGGGTAGCATGATTACTCCTGCTGTGTGATCTGTTACAGTTAAAAAACTGTCCACTGCATTTTGTTAATTGTTTCCCCAGGCATGCAGTTATGGTGTGACACCTACTGTGGCCAGCATGACTCCACCAGCCCGGCTGCTCATTAAGCTTCGTTAGCCTGTTATTAGACTGTCATTAGACTGTTATTAGGCTGTTATTAGAACACACGCGTAAATGTGTGCTTAAGCACACATGAACACACACACACAGACACATAGCTGTGGGGGCATATTTGAGTAAGGTGGATCAGCCATGTCTCTGGTGAATAGGGTGGGGGAGGTTCATATATACTGTAATACAACAGTAACATAATACAAGCATTTCCTAGGCAATTACAAATGTTGGCACGACTGAAAAAAAATGAGTGCCTTTTGTTTGGAGTGCCTTTTGTTTGGAGGTTCACACTGCACTGCACACCAACTGCACACCAACAGTGTTCCATAGTCTAACCCAATGCTTCTCAACCCTGCTCCTGGAGGCACCCTGTCCTGGGCATTTTAATGCTTTCCTTGCACTCAGCACACCTGACTTAACTTAGCAGCTCATTAACAAGCCGTTTCAGAGGTTCAGGGGGTTTGTTAAAACAGGGAAATCTGTTAAAATGTGCAGGGCAGGGTGCCTTCAAGGCCAGTGTTGCTGTGTTTTTGTGTCTTGAAAGTCAGTTAATGTTGTCTGCCATCGCTAACTAGCCATCAGTTGGATATGACCATTTAGTTGTGTGTCTTTTTTAGTTAGTTGTCTTTTTTAATCATTGTCAATAATAATAGTTCTTTGTAATGAAAGTAATTTGATTTTCTTGCATATTCTATCAGGGTCAAAGTCTCATATTGACAACGGTGATATGACACTGTACATAAGTTAATTTCATGCTACTATAGTTATGTCCCAGTATTTTTGCTTAGCAGTGAGTAGGTGTGCCAGATAAAATAGATAATCAGTGTTCAAGGTAGGCAAGTTATCTTATATGTTATTGTATTATATATCATATTTTATGTTGCTACTACAAAACATGATTGACTTAACATGCCATGGACATGACTGAGTAGTAATGTAGCAAGGACAACCATAATAGCTGAACATGGAAAGTTAAGTTCTCAATAACAACTTATCCTTTTTTTTGTAGAACAAGCTTCTAAAAATTTGTCAGTTTGTGGAAATAGAAATGATTTAAGAATATTGAATGATTTCCATTCAACTGTAGCAGAAATATTGTTTATTGATATGAATTCTGCATAAATCCAATGTCATAGCACAAATTTGACCTCACATTTACAAGACAAACAGCATAGGGAAGCATAACAAAGAGGTAGAGCTGCACTGAAAGACAGAGTGTATCTTAAAGGATTATCACTATTCAGGTTTTTTAAATGGAAAGTGCTTCGACTGCTCTGTATAGCAGACAAATGTCTCGGATATTTGTTCCAATACATTAGTAATAATAATAATAATAATAATAATAATAATAATAATGATGAAATAACAAATTATATTAATAAAATCTCTTTTATCAGTGGGATCATGGAAGCCACATACATAAAATTAAAGATGAAAAATATCAAACATGTTATTGCTAAACCAAAACCTGACCAGACAAAAGTAATTAAGTAATTTGTATTATTATTATTATTCTTATTATTATTATTATTTTATTTTATTTTATTACAAAAATTCAGTTTGCTGGAAAGAAGGTGCCTTTTTCATGGTTTTGGATAAAACGTCAGTGGAAACAGTGTCTGTCCACATTTCTGCATGATTCTAAGTAGAAAATATCTAGAACAATGATAACTGGCCCTTCAACCACAGTGCCCAAACTATTTTCCTTTCGCTAGTGAATGACTGAGGCATCAATGACTGACAAAATAATGTTACAGCATTTCTAACATTAAAACAGGTTACCAACAGGTTACCACAGTGTCATGATTGACAAAGTTAGAATGACACGCGCTGAGCTAAAAGCAGAGCAAGGTTTTATTAACAGGTTAGTGGTCTCAACAACATAACAAAAAGGACGGGCAAAGTCATAACCAGAAGGCAAACAAGAGTCGAGAACCAAGGAAACGGGACATGCTTGGGTGATGGCGGACATGTGATGATGAGCACATCGGGTGGTGGTTTCTGGGAGATGGAGTTCGGGAGATCGGTGGGAGAGAGGGAACCCAGAAGCATGACATAAAAAAATCACTCAAGCAATCTTTTTTTGGTTTCATGCTAAGTTAAGCTATTTTTTTTCCATAGAATGAAGTCTTACAAAAGACTTATTTGAAAAGTTTGGTCATACTTCTACATGGGCAAATGCCATATTTCAAGCAAAAAATTGAGCCAAAAAATCTGCAAATGCAAATTTTGAGTACATTTTTGACAGCATCAATTATTTTCATAACACTGTGAGTCAGAAAAAACTCTTATAGCATATGCTTCTTGACCCTTTTTAAAAGTTTTTAGCTCAGCATGCAGCACAAAATGCAGCCTCCAAGAATGAATAAAACGTGGGGGACTTTTTGACAGCGAGCTAAAGTATTTCTATGCACTGAAAATAGTTGGACAGCATGCTCTCTTATGCTCTGTCAATGACACTTAATCATAACATATTTCTATTCATATCTAATCTTGTACAGCAAAAGCATCATTGCAGAATGCAGAACATCTGTGAAGTGTAGGTAAGGTGGGTGGATTTGACATTCTTTGATTTGTGTTTTTGCCATTTTGGGAAGCTACCTTCTGTTATTTGCCAGAGCATCAAAGGTAAATATCAAACATATAAAGTTTGGGAAACACAAAGAGTTATTATGGTTATTATAATAGCATTATATTGTCTCACCGTTCTAGCTACATTCCAGATCATTACAAATAAAGACATATATTTTATGTGGATCTCCACAAGTTAGTTTACAGCACCATTTACAGCACCAGATAAAAGTTTAGATATGGTTACTCACAGATGTATTTTTAACTAACTTTATCATTAAAATTATAAGTAAGTGACGATCAAACTACAAAATAGCACTCAGTGAATTATACAGTCACCTTAAAGAACCTCCAAAATGGTAACTTTACAGGAGCATAAAACAGCTTTCTTAACTTCCAATGTAGGTTCACAGAACATGATTTTTTTCTAAGCCTTTTTTGATGAGTTTTATTGAGATTCAAAGAGATAAAGGTTTTTGCACAGCAAAATATATATTAGAGGTGGTGGTGACAAACATATACGTATTATTGTGATACATAAAGTATAAGTGATATATCACAGCATTTATTTTTTCAGGCATCTCGTCAGTTGTAACTGTTAAGCATAAGCCTGTAGAGTTTTTAAGATAACCAGCAACATCAGTTTAGTTGGGTGTGTCTAAACTTTTGATTGGTACTGTACATTCAAGCAAATATCTCTTAAATTCATCTTAACTCTAAACTTGCACTCAACACAAAACATAAACCTAAACCTACTTCTAATGCTGTTGAGAATCAGCAAATAGGTTTCACCATGTAATTTGTTAATTATATGAACATCTATAGCTCATCTATGGGGGACTGTCCAAATAAATTGTGACCATTTGAATTCAGACTTTTATGAAGGTGTGCCAAATATTAACAACTGGTACTGCCCCCACTGAGTGAAGCTACTTTCTGCAGGCATTTTCTTTACCCGTCTTCCAGTTTCTGACATTGACTAGGATACACTTTCCTCCATGCAGAATTCTTTCAACTGTGCATTGTTTGAGGGGTTTCTTGTGTATACAGCCAGTTTTGAATCCCCCCACATCAGTTCAAAGGGATTTATTCCTCCAAGGAAGTAATTCCTTGGTGGATTTATTTGTATGTTTGGGAACTTTGTCCTGTTGGCAGGTCCACTTCTTCAGCTTCAACTGTGTGACAGGTCTCGCATTCTCCTCAAGCATGCTCTGATATGAAAGGGAATTCATTGTTAGTCATTTGACTGCTAGCTGACTGGGCCCTGAGGCAGTAAAACAGCCCCAAACCATAACATTTTGGTATGAAGTTTGGTATGTGGTCCAAAGGATACAGTTGGTAGGAGGTTCTTCTCATCACATGATGTATTTAGTTTTCACCAAACCTGACTTTTCGTACTGTGGCCAAACAACTCTGACTTGCCTGTCTAGTCCTAGCCCTGTCTACATATTCATTAGCAAACTTTAGTTTTGGCTCTTTGACAACCGCTGTGGGAGGAGCTTGTAGACCTTATGATACAGTTTTAGGGTTCTTGGGGACTTCTTATAGCTTCTTATAGCTCAGGTTAAATTTGTTGAGGCGGCCTGGGCTGGAGAACTTGATGATCTTCCAGACAGCAGAAGGACTGATTTCCAATATTATTTTTAAACTTTCATCTGAAGGCCTCAAAGAGCTCTTTCTAGGCATGATGATACCACACACTCAAAAAAAGAGCAAAACAAACCAGATATCTGATTTCAGTTTGACACATTTAAAAATAGTAATATATGTAGGGGTGTGCCCACTTTTTTCACGTAAGAACATTGCCTTGCTAGTAACACTCAGGTATCCATAATGCATTAGAAGTGCATTCATAAAGATCTAAAAAGCCTTTATATGCTTTATAATACTAGACAGAAGCCTTTGCACCTGTGCAGAAATGTTCATAACCACAAACACATCAACTGTTATAACGTGACAGTACAAGGCTTCATAGCACAAAGTGACATAATTATAATGTATATGTTTTTCCTGTTATTACCATTTTTGGTGAAACCAGTATCATAAAGCTTACTAACTAATGTTGTGTTCATTCACATAATGCTTTATAAAGATCCACAGTGAGGCCTCCACTCAAACCTGCATACTCTTCATTGTTCATCGGTATTTTAATGAAAACTTATAAGACTTCTGAGCAGACTTTAAGTAAAGTTACTGATCAAGTCAATTAATGTATTATGTGAATGAATGTATTAAGCTTTGTGACCTATAATGCTTTGTTCTACCAGTTGATGTGTGTGATTATGAAAGTTTTTATGCAGTTACAAAGGCTTATGTCAAGCATTATACAACATAATGAATGACGTATAATTTTGAACTCTGTATTTATCAAGTCGTTTACATTGTTTTCCAACTGAGCATGTGTTAAATGACAGATTATTGTTAGTTTAACTGAATGCCAGTCATGCACATTACAGTGTCAGTAGTGCCAGATAGAAAGCCTTTTCAGAACTCCACCTGTCATCACATATGGAAGATATGTATAAATGTGAATGTATAGAAGATGCATGTGTGTCTACCCTGTGGAGGACTGGCAGCATTTCCAGGGTGTTTCCTGCATTTTGCTCAATGAGCGCTGAGACCCTCTGCCACCCTCTGTGGCTCAGAAGATGAATTCAGGTTGGTCCAACAATGACAGAAAGGAAAAGTCTGTGGTCAAATAAATCATTGCTGTCAGTTCAAAACTGTACATTTCAAAAACAGTAACTTTTCAGGAGAATAAAATCATTCTTAACTTACAATAGGAGTTAATATAACAAGATTTTTTTCCAAGTAACGGTTACTATCAAACCATTCAATAACAAAAACTTCAGTCGATGTTTAGAGGAGGGCAGAAATCACTACACTTTCGCCTTCATCGCTACACGTTACACTATCACTACACAGAAATTACAGAAATAAAAATATTTCATCTTTTAAATTATATGACACAATTGATTGTGCTTTATGTAAGCATGTACATGAACTAACATGGTACAGTTTGATTTCAGGTTTTTAGGAACTTTCAGAAAGTTATTTAGAGTTGCTAAGGGAATATAGAGAAGAAAATTACAACATGAAATGTACAATGCATATTGTTGTCAAAATATTCAAAAAGAGGCTAAATAGCCCCCAGTGAAAGCTTTTTTTAATTCATCACTATTTACCAACATTGCAAACATTCACTAATCATTTTAGAGAGCAAATACACTCATCATCAAAAGAATAGTGTCTCAAATACACCCAGAAGGAATCAACCAACAGGAATGAAACTTGTTTGACACCGAGACATGCAAATGATTAAAATTTTACACTCAACTGTGATGTAAGCAAGGATGGGCCATTTTGCTGTTCTGACTGACCCAACAGCTATGATTGTGGACATTCAGCAAGCAGTGATGCCCTCCATGAGTGATTCTGTTAGTCAGCACCATTGGCAGACGGCAGTACGACACAGAACTACATGCACGCAGGCCGCTACGATGGCGTCAATGTCACCAAAGACTGCAATGGTGTTGTGCCAGATTGTCATGGAGTGGCCTAATGCCACACTGAGAGCTACACTACTTCTGTATGTGTAGCTCAATAAATATTTCCGATATCACTCTAAATGTTTCATAATTTATTGTTCCTGGTAACCTTTATCTTCCTTCCTAATAGCACTGCAATCCACTTCCTTCTGGGTGCAGCTAATCTTTTGATGATGAGTGTATAATTAATATATATGTTAAAGCTGGTTCCTATGCCCACCGCCGTAAAGTCATTTAACTCAATATCTACACTGAACTATTTCAAATCAAACCACGCTAAATGAATTTGTTTACCCTCTTAAAGCAACCGTCTGTGACACACAGGCAGACGTACACACACAGACACACACTCTCACAGACACAACATGAGGTCATTACTGTAATGTAATTACCATGATGTTAAATATGTCCACTCACCAAAGGCCACTTATTGAGCCAATCATATTTCATCACTCCCTCATTAAAAGAGACAAACGCACACTCTCTCTGTCCTTCAGTCTCTAGCGCAACATTTGATGATAGATGTATTATCTTTTCAACACCACCTCAGCTCAACCTCTGTATTGATTTTTTTTTTTGGGGGGGCTAGATAGATTCATTACTGAGGTACTGCAGATGTGAAGGCCGTTTATTGGACTTGCTGATCTACAGCTTCGGCAGCAAACAGAATCGAGCCTCTAATAAATATATACCATGAATCGTTAATTTTGAAAATAATTATGCAGATCATTTATGATTGTAGTTAAAGTGTCAGTAGAATGATGAATCTGGTGATGTGAGGTGGTGGTGGAAGGAGTGAGTCAAGTAGATATATTTGTTTATGATCTATAAACGCACTGAATTTGGTGATGATAGATTATGGGGCGCTGTGCGATGACAGATTACAGAGCGGCTGTGGTGACAGATTATCTGTCCAACGACTGGATGAACGCTGGATTAAAAACTCTCAGTTCTTATCTGAGAGGTCCTCAGGGATTACACATGCACACACACACACCCATGCAGCAGCCTCAGGAGACCTGTGTGAAGTTGATGATGCTTGTCTGTTACTGATGCAACAGTGTTCATATGATGCAACAGCATATGTCCAAGAACATATAAACCACTCACACATGCATATCCAAACAGCATATACAGTACAGAGTATGAGCATGTGACTAACACGGCTTTGGAGATGGTCGTTAATGTGATATCTGGCTGAGGGGTGAGACTGATTTAACACATTCCTTTCCAAATCCTTGTAAATTTATAATACTAAACTTAACATGGAAATTATATGGGCATGTTATTCTTCCAGTATAGCAAAAAAAGAGAATGCACTTCATCATTATCCCAGCTATACGTAACAAATGAAGACAGTTCGTCCATTTGAAAATGAAAGGGCTACTGTACTAAGTCTTCCAGTCAAGTGCTCCAAACTATTTATGCTGTTTTTTTTGAGATTTTACTACTGATTTCAAAACTAGTCTAGGGTTTTTATATCTCCACCCATTCAAATAATGCCTTTAAAGGCCTGTAACAGAGACTTCCTATCTTTAATCCTAGGTTAAGATATGAGGTCAAGGTGATATTTTTGAAAGATTCATAATAAAGAAGCAGATTTAAAAATAATAGCATATTCACATCAGTATTTCTCAATCCTGGACCTGGAGGCCCAATACCCTGCACATTTTCTGGCGTCTCTTGCTTTAACAAAGCCTCTTTTACACAATAATGGGCCGTTAATGAGCTGATTACTTGGGCCAGGTGGGATGGGAGCAGGGACAACACTAAATCTTGCAGCAAGCCTCTAGGTCCAGGGTTGGTCAACACTGTCTTACAGTATCTTGTCCTATTTCAACTCAGGAAATCGCAGAACTACTCAGTCAAAGTCATGCCTGTTACTAAGATTCGGCCATAGGTGAACCGTGAACACTTAATCAGTATAACATAAATAGAATGCAAGATAGTTAGTTTGACTACTACTTTCTCAAAGACAAAGCAACTACAGTGCAACAAACTGAAAGTTGGAGAAAACTAAAAATATTTTGACTTATGTTTAATGGGGTGTTACTTTTTGTTTTCCATTTCCCAAAGTTTTGGGAAAGCCAACTTGTGAGCTGTGCATATATATTAGACAGCCACAAGCTCAACTCTCCTCATTACTCAGTGCCATCACTGCACTATTTTATTGGACAAGTTTTTATGAACATATACAGGTAAAAAAGGGGGAATAGGGGAGAATTTGTCTGCAGTGTCCACGATTTTTTTGAACTACAGAGTTTGAAAAAGAACATGCATGTGAAATGGCCCTTTTACAGCATGAACAAATGCTGTTATGGTAGTTATAGTGAAGGTAGTATACTGCTGGCTAAAAAACAATAATATTCTATTTTCAACTCTTTAAAACTTAAAAAAAGTAATAGTAGGTCAGAACTGAAGTTTTCACACTGTTGGGGTTTATCCTAATGTTAAGACAGTATTTGGAAAAAGTAGTTAAGTTTAATCTGGAATTCTCATTTCTTATCTGGATTCATACTACACTCAGTCCTAACTAGTAGTCATGATGACTAAACAGATAAGATTTCAAAGTTAGGAAGTTAGCTGTAATGGGGCTCCTGTGTTTTTAGAATAGGGTTTTTTTGTTTTGTTTTGTTTTGTTTTTGTTTTTTTAATCTTTCATTTTGACTACTTGCCTCGTGGCTTGGGCATGGACACGATCTCTCACTAACTACCCCCCCCCCCAACTTTTTCATTATTATTATTTTATTATTGTTGTTGTTATTACTTTTGATTTTATTTATTTATTTATTTTTATTATTATTTTATGTATATGTATATGTATATGTGTATATATATATATATATATATATATATATGTGTATATATATATATATATGTGT